>OZ017738.1:444942981-445542981 GCA_963969285.1 Odontomyia ornata
CCCCTTAAACGTGCGAATTTCGCGTTTTTACGTTTTCATTTAAAAGCTTAGCCCAAACTAGTGTTTTGATGGTCGGAACATGTTTTAGGCAAAATATCAAGAATTTGCTGTTTCTAGAACACGTGCAGTTTTTGTGCAGATTTTCAGCTTTGATTGCTTACTCTGCCCGTAATTTTAATCCGATTGTCGATATTTTGGTTTTATCTCATAGTTGCGTTTGTTTAGTTTGCGCCAAGTGCAAATATGTAGTAATTTGCATGAAAATACTAATTTTTATGACGCTTAGGAGGCATAGACATGTTTTTGTCTAAAATACGTAAATTTCCTTGTGAGACCTCTGGCTTTAATCGTTCACTGTAGCCACAACTTCTATTGGATGATCAAAATTTTAGTCTCATTTTGTAGCTGTCAGTCTGTTGTTTACGTCAAATACAAATTTGCAGTACTTTTCATAAGAATACTAATTTTTATAAGGCTCCTCATATTTTTGGGGGCAGGTCACGGAAACTTTTTCCCTTTACGGCATTGCTGTGGCTTGATTTTTCAACCGATGCACTATATTTTGGTGTTAATGAATAGATCAGCGTCTGAATTTTCCAAAAAGTATAAATTTGTGGTATTTCGCAAAAGTTTAAGGGCGGGTTTAGTGGTTGAAAGCCAAAAAAATCCCAATTTTTCACGTGTCAACTCCCCAAAACTTTAAATGGCTTTTTCTCCCCTTAAACGTGCGAATTTCGCGTTTTTACGTTTTCATTTAAAAGCTTAGCCCAAACTAGTGTTTTGATGGTCGGAACATGTTTTAGGCAAAATATCAAGAATCTGCTGTTTCTAGAACACGTGCAGTTTTTGTGCAGATTTTCAGCTTTGATTGCTTACTCTGCCCGTAATTTTAATCCGATTGTCGATATTTTGGTTTTATCTCATAGTTGCGTTTGTTTAGTTTGCGCCAAGTGCAAATATGTAGTAATTTGCATGAAAATACTAATTTTTATGACGCTTAGGAGGCATAGACATGTTTTTGTCTAAAATACGTAAATTTCCTTGTGAGACCTCTGGCTTTAATCGTTCACTGTAGCCACAACTTCTATTCGATGATCAAAATTTTAGTCTCATTTTGTAGCTGTCAGTCTGTTGTTTACGTCAAATACAAATTTGCAGTACTTTTCATAAGAATACTAATTTTTATAAGGCTCCTCATATTTTTGGGGGCAGGTCACGGAAACTTTTTCCCTTTACGGCATTGCTGTGGCTTGATTTTTCAACCGATGCACTATATTTTGGTGTTAATGAATAGATCAGCGTCTGAATTTTCCAAAAAGTATAAATTTGTGGTATTTCGCAAAAGTTTAAGGGCGGGTTTAGTGGTTGAAAGCCAAAAAAATCCCAATTTTTCACGTGTCAACTCCCCAAAACTTTAAATGGCTTTTTCTCCCCTTAAACGTGCGAATTTCGCGTTTTTACGTTTTCATTTAAAAGCTTAGCCCAAACTAGTGTTTTGATGGTCGGAACATGTTTTAGGCAAAATATCAAGAATCTGCTGTTTCTAGAACACGTGCAGTTTTTGTGCAGATTTTCAGCTTTGATTGCTTACTCTGCCCGTAATTTTAATCCGATTGTCGATATTTTGGTTTTATCTCATAGTTGCGTTTGTTTAGTTTGCGCCAAGTGCAAATATGTAGTAATTTGCATGAAAATACTAATTTTTATGACGCTTAGGAGGCATAGACATGTTTTTGTCTAAAATACGTAAATTTCCTTGTGAGACCTCTGGCTTTAATCGTTCACTGTAGCCACAACTTCTATTCGATGATCAAAATTTTAGTCTCATTTTGTAGCTGTCAGTCTGTTGTTTACGTCAAATACAAATTTGCAGTACTTTTCATAAGAATACTAATTTTTATAAGGCTCCTCATATTTTTGGGGGCAGGTCACGGAAACTTTTTCCCTTTACGGCATTGCTGTGGCTTGATTTTTCAACCGATGCACTATATTTTGGTGTTAATGAATAGATCAGCGTCTGAATTTTCCAAAAAGTATAAATTTGTGGTATTTCGCAAAAGTTTAAGGGCGGGTTTAGTGGTTGAAAGCCAAAAAAATCCCAATTTTTCACGTGTCAACTCCCCAAAACTTTAAATGGCTTTTTCTCCCCTTAAACGTGCGAATTTCGCGTTTTTACGTTTTCATTTAAAAGCTTAGCCCAAACTAGTGTTTTGATGGTCGGAACATGTTTTAGGCAAAATATCAAGAATTTGCTGTTTCTAGAACACGTGCAGTTTTTGTGCAGATTTTCAGCTTTGATTGCTTACTCTGCCCGTAATTTTAATCCGATTGTCGATATTTTGGTTTTATCTCATAGTTGCGTTTGTTTAGTTTGCGCCAAGTGCAAATATGTAGTAATTTGCATGAAAATACTAATTTTTATGACGCTTAGGAGGCATAGACATGTTTTTGTCTAAAATACGTAAATTTCCTTGTGAGACCTCTGGCTTTAATCGTTCACTGTAGCCACAACTTCTATTCGATGATCAAAATTTTAGTCTCATTTTGTAGCTGTCAGTCTGTTGTTTACGTCAAATACAAATTTGCAGTACTTTTCATAAGAATACTAATTTTTATAAGGCTCCTCATATTTTTGGGGGCAGGTCACGGAAACTTTTTCCCCTTTACGGCATTGCTGTGGCTTGATTTTTCAACCGATGCACTATATTTTGGTGTTAATGAATAGATCAGCGTCTGAATTTTCCAAAAAGTATAAATTTGTGGTATTTCGCAAAAGTTTAAGGGCGGGTTTAGTGGTTGAAAGCCAAAAAAATCCCAATTTTTCACGTGTCAACTCCCCAAAACTTTAAATGGCTTTTTCTCCCCTTAAACGTGCGAATTTCGCGTTTTTACGTTTTCATTTAAAAGCTTAGCCCAAACTAGTGTTTTGATGGTCGGAACATGTTTTAGGCAAAATATCAAGAATTTGCTGTTTCTAGAACACGTGCAGTTTTTGTGCAGATTTTCAGCTTTGATTGCTTACTCTGCCCGTAATTTTAATCCGATTGTCGATATTTTGGTTTTATCTCATAGTTGCGTTTGTTTAGTTTGCGCCAAGTGCAAATATGTAGTAATTTGCATGAAAATACTAATTTTTATGACGCTTAGGAGGCATAGACATGTTTTTGTCTAAAATACGTAAATTTCCTTGTGAGACCTCTGGCTTTAATCGTTCACTGTAGCCACAACTTCTATTCGATGATCAAAATTTTAGTCTCATTTTGTAGCTGTCAGTCTGTTGTTTACGTCAAATACAAATTTGCAGTACTTTTCATAAGAATACTAATTTTTATAAGGCTCCTCATATTTTTGGGGGCAGGTCACGGAAACTTTTTCCCTTTACGGCATTGCTGTGGCTTGATTTTTCAACCGATGCACTATATTTTGGTGTTAATGAATAGATCAGCGTCTGAATTTTCCAAAAAGTATAAATTTGTGGTATTTCGCAAAAGTTTAAGGGCGGGTTTAGTGGTTGAAAGCCAAAAAAATCCCAATTTTTCACGTGTCAACTGCCCAAAACTTTAAATGGCTTTTTCTCCCCTTAAACGTGCGAATTTCGCGTTTTTACGTTTTCATTTAAAAGCTTAGCCCAAACTAGTGTTTTGATGGTCGGAACATGTTTTAGGCAAAATATCAAGAATTTGCTGTTTCTAGAACACGTGCAGTTTTTGTGCAGATTTTCAGCTTTGATTGCTTACTCTGCCCGTAATTTTTATTCGATTGTCGATATTTTGGTTTTATCTCATAGTTGCGTTTGTTTAGTTTGCGCCAAGTGCAAATATGTAGTAATTTGCATGAAAATACTAATTTTTATGACGCTTAGGAGGCATAGACATGTTTTTGTCTAAAATACGTAAATTTCCTTGTGAGACCTCTGGCTTTAATCGTTCACTGTAGCCACAACTTCTATTGGATGATCAAAATTTTAGTCTCATTTTGTAGCTGTCAGTCTGTTGTTTACGTCAAATACAAATTTGCAGTACTTTTCATAAGAATACTAATTTTTATAAGGCTCCTCATATTTTTGGGGGCAGGTCACGGAAACTTTTTCCCTTTACGGCATTGCTGTGGCTTGATTTTTCAACCGATGCACTATATTTTGGTGTTAATGAATAGATCAGCGTCTGAATTTTCCAAAAAGTATAAATTTGTGGTATTTCGCAAAAGTTTAAGGGCGGGTTTAGTGGTTGAAAGCCAAAAAAATCCCAATTTTTCACGTGTCAACTGCCCAAAACTTTAAATGGCTTTTTCTCCCCTTAAACGTGCGAATTTCGCGTTTTTACGTTTTCATTTAAAAGCTTAGCCCAAACTAGTGTTTTGATGGTCGGAACATGTTTTAGGCAAAATATCAAGAATTTGCTGTTTCTAGAACACGTGCAGTTTTTGTGCAGATTTTCAGCTTTGATTGCTTACTCTGCCCGTAATTTTAATCCGATTGTCGATATTTTGGTTTTATCTCATAGTTGCGTTTGTTTAGTTTGCGCCAAGTGCAAATATGTAGTAATTTGCATGAAAATACTAATTTTTATGACGCTTAGGAGGCATAGACATGTTTTTGTCTAAAATACGTAAATTTCCTTGTGAGACCTCTGGCTTTAATCGTTCACTGTAGCCACAACTTCTATTCGATGATCAAAATTTTAGTCTCATTTTGTAGCTGTCAGTCTGTTGTTTACGTCAAATACAAATTTGCAGTACTTTTCATAAGAATACTAATTTTTATAAGGCTCCTCATATTTTTGGGGGCAGGTCACGGAAACTTTTTCCCTTTACGGCATTGCTGTGGCTTGATTTTTCAACCGATGCACTATATTTTGGTGTTAATGAATAGATCAGCGTCTGAATTTTCCAAAAAGTATAAATTTGTGGTATTTCGCAAAAGTTTAAGGGCGGGTTTAGTGGTTGAAAGCCAAAAAAATCCCAATTTTTCACGTGTCAACTCCCCAAAACTTTAAATGGCTTTTTCTCCCCTTAAACGTGCGAATTTCGCGTTTTTACGTTTTCATTTAAAAGCTTAGCCCAAACTAGTGTTTTGATGGTCGGAACATGTTTTAGGCAAAATATCAAGAATTTGCTGTTTCTAGAACACGTGCAGTTTTTGTGCAGATTTTCAGCTTTGATTGCTTACTCTGCCCGTAATTTTAATCCGATTGTCGATATTTTGGTTTTATCTCATAGTTGCGTTTGTTTAGTTTGCGCCAAGTGCAAATATGTAGTAATTTGCATGAAAATACTAATTTTTATGACGCTTAGGAGGCATAGACATGTTTTTGTCTAAAATACGTAAATTTCCTTGTGAGACCTCTGGCTTTAATCGTTCACTGTAGCCACAACTTCTATTCGATGATCAAAATTTTAGTCTCATTTTGTAGCTGTCAGTCTGTTGTTTACGTCAAATACAAATTTGCAGTACTTTTCATAAGAATACTAATTTTTATAAGGCTCCTCATATTTTTGGGGGCAGGTCACGGAAACTTTTTCCCTTTACGGCATTGCTGTGGCTTGATTTTTCAACCGATGCACTATATTTTGGTGTTAATGAATAGATCAGCGTCTGAATTTTCCAAAAAGTATAAATTTGTGGTATTTCGCAAAAGTTTAAGGGCGGGTTTAGTGGTTGAAAGCCAAAAAAATCCCAATTTTTCACGTGTCAACTCCCCAAAACTTTAAATGGCTTTTTCTCCCCTTAAACGTGCGAATTTCGCGTTTTTACGTTTTCATTTAAAAGCTTAGCCCAAACTAGTGTTTTGATGGTCGGAACATGTTTTAGGCAAAATATCAAGAATTTGCTGTTTCTAGAACACGTGCAGTTTTTGTGCAGATTTTCAGCTTTGATTGCTTACTCTGCCCGTAATTTTAATCCGATTGTCGATATTTTGGTTTTATCTCATAGTTGCGTTTGTTTAGTTTGCGCCAAGTGCAAATATGTAGTAATTTGCATGAAAATACTAATTTTTATGACGCTTAGGAGGCATAGACATGTTTTTGTCTAAAATACGTAAATTTCCTTGTGAGACCTCTGGCTTTAATTGTTCACTGTAGCCACAACTTCTATTCGATGATCAAAATTTTAGTCTCATTTTGTAGCTGTCAGTCTGTTGTTTACGTCAAATACAAATTTGTAGTACTTTTCATAATAATACTAATTTTTATAAGGCTCCTCATATTTTTGGGGGCAGGTCACGGAAACTTTTTCCCTTTACGGCATTGCTGTGGCTTGATTTTTCAACCGATGCACTATATTTTGGTGTTAATGAATAGATCAGCGTCTGAATTTTCCAAAAAGTATAAATTTGTGGTATTTCGCAAAAGTTTAAGGGCGGGTTTAGTGGTTGAAAGCCAAAAAAATCCCAATTTTTCACGTGTCAACTCCCCAAAACTTTAAATGGCTTTTTCTCCCCTTAAACGTGCGAATTTCGCGTTTTTACGTTTTCATTTAAAAGCTTAGCCCAAACTAGTGTTTTGATGGTCGGAACATGTTTTAGGCAAAATATCAAGAATTTGCTGTTTCTAGAACACGTGCAGTTTTTGTGCAGATTTTCAGCTTTGATTGCTTACTCTGCCCGTAATTTTAATCCGATTGTCGATATTTTGGTTTTATCTCATAGTTGCGTTTGTTTAGTTTGCGCCAAGTGCAAATATGTAATAATTTGCATGAAAATACTAATTTTTATGACGCTTAGGAGGCATAGACATGTTTTTGTCTAAAATACGTAAATTTCCTTGTGAGACCTCTGGCTTTAATCGTTCACTGTAGCCACAACTTCTATTCGATGATCAAAATTTTAGTCTCATTTTGTAGCTGTCAGTCTGTTGTTTACGTCAAATACAAATTTGCAGTACTTTTCATAAGAATACTAATTTTTATAAGGCTCCTCATATTTTTGGGGGCAGGTCACGGAAACTTTTTCCCTTTACGGCATTGCTGTGGCTTGATTTTTCAACCGATGCACTATATTTTGGTGTTAATGAATAGATCAGCGTCTGAATTTTCCAAAAAGTATAAATTTGTGGTATTTCGCAAAAGTTTAAGGGCGGGTTTAGTGGTTGAAAGCCAAAAAAATCCCAATTTTTCACGTGTCAACTCCCCAAAACTTTAAATGGCTTTTTCTCCCCTTAAACGTGCGAATTTCGCGTTTTTACGTTTTCATTTAAAAGCTTAGCCCAAACTAGTGTTTTGATGGTCGGAACATGTTTTAGGCAAAATATCAAGAATTTGCTGTTTCTAGAACACGTGCAGTTTTTGTGCAGATTTTCAGCTTTGATTGCTTACTCTGCCCGTAATTTTAATCCGATTGTCGATATTTTGGTTTTATCTCATAGTTGCGTTTGTTTAGTTTGCGCCAAGTGCAAATATGTAGTAATTTGCATGAAAATACTAATTTTTATGACGCTTAGGAGGCATAGACATGTTTTTGTCTAAAATACGTAAATTTCCTTGTGAGACCTCTGGCTTTAATTGTTCACTGTAGCCACAACTTCTATTCGATGATCAAAATTTTAGTCTCATTTTGTAGCTGTCAGTCTGTTGTTTACGTCAAATACAAATTTGTAGTACTTTTCATAATAATACTAATTTTTATAAGGCTCCTCATATTTTTGGGGGCAGGTCACGGAAACTTTTTCCCTTTACGGCATTGCTGTGGCTTGATTTTTCAACCGATGCACTATATTTTGGTGTTAATGAATAGATCAGCGTCTGAATTTTCCAAAAAGTATAAATTTGTGGTATTTCGCAAAAGTTTAAGGGCGGGTTTAGTGGTTGAAAGCCAAAAAAATCCCAATTTTTCACGTGTCAACTCCCCAAAACTTTAAATGGCTTTTTCTCCCCTTAAACGTGCGAATTTCGCGTTTTTACGTTTTCATTTAAAAGCTTAGCCCAAACTAGTGTTTTGATGGTCGGAACATGTTTTAGGCAAAATATCAAGAATTTGCTGTTTCTAGAACACGTGCAGTTTTTGTGCAGATTTTCAGCTTTGATTGCTTACTCTGCCCGTAATTTTAATCCGATTGTCGATATTTTGGTTTTATCTCATAGTTGCGTTTGTTTAGTTTGCGCCAAGTGCAAATATGTAATAATTTGCATGAAAATACTAATTTTTATGACGCTTAGGAGGCATAGACATGTTTTTGTCTAAAATACGTAAATTTCCTTGTGAGACCTCTGGCTTTAATCGTTCACTGTAGCCACAACTTCTATTCGATGATCAAAATTTTAGTCTCATTTTGTAGCTGTCAGTCTGTTGTTTACGTCAAATACAAATTTGCAGTACTTTTCATAAGAATACTAATTTTTATAAGGCTCCTCATATTTTTGGGGGCAGGTCACGGAAACTTTTTCCCTTTACGGCATTGCTGTGGCTTGATTTTTCAACCGATGCACTATATTTTGGTGTTAATGAATAGATCAGCGTCTGAATTTTCCAAAAAGTATAAATTTGTGGTATTTCGCAAAAGTTTAAGGGTGGGTTTAGTGGTTGAAAGCCAAAAAAATCCCAATTTTTCACGTGTCAACTCCCCAAAACTTTAAATGGCTTTTTCTCCCCTTAAACGTGCGAATTTCGCGTTTTTACGTTTTCATTTAAAAGCTTAGCCCAAACTAGTGTTTTGATGGTCGGAACATGTTTTAGGCAAAATATCAAGAATTTGCTGTTTCTAGAACACGTGCAGTTTTTGTGCAGATTTTCAGCTTTGATTGCTTACTCTGCCCGTAATTTTAATCCGATTGTCGATATTTTGGTTTTATCTCATAGTTGCGTTTGTTTAGTTTGCGCCAAGTGCAAATATGTAGTAATTTGCATGAAAATACTAATTTTTATGACGCTTAGGAGGCATAGACATGTTTTTGTCTAAAATACGTAAATTTCCTTGTGAGACCTCTGGCTTTAATCGTTCACTGTAGCCACAACTTCTATTCGATGATCAAAATTTTAGTCTCATTTTGTAGCTGTCAGTCTGTTGTTTACGTCAAATACAAATTTGCAGTACTTTTCATAAGAATACTAATTTTTATAAGGCTCCTCATATTTTTGGGGGCAGGTCACGGAAACTTTTTCCCTTTACGGCATTGCTGTGGCTTGATTTTTCAACCGATGCACTATATTTTGGTGTTAATGAATAGATCAGCGTCTGAATTTTCCAAAAAGTATAAATTTGTGGTATTTCGCAAAAGTTTAAGGGCGGGTTTAGTGGTTGAAAGCCAAAAAAATCCCAATTTTTCACGTGTCAACTCCCCAAAACTTTAAATGGCTTTTTCTCCCCTTAAACGTGCGAATTTCGCGTTTTTACGTTTTCATTTAAAAGCTTAGCCCAAACTAGTGTTTTGATGGTCGGAACATGTTTTAGGCAAAATATCAAGAATTTGCTGTTTCTAGAACACGTGCAGTTTTTGTGCAGATTTTCAGCTTTGATTGCTTACTCTGCCCGTAATTTTAATCCGATTGTCGATATTTTGGTTTTATCTCATAGTTGCGTTTGTTTAGTTTGCGCCAAGTGCAAATATGTAGTAATTTGCATGAAAATACTAATTTTTATGACGCTTAGGAGGCATAGACATGTTTTTGTCTAAAATACGTAAATTTCCTTGTGAGACCTCTGGCTTTAATCGTTCACTGTAGCCACAACTTCTATTGGATGATCAAAATTTTAGTCTCATTTTGTAGCTGTCAGTCTGTTGTTTACGTCAAATACAAATTTGCAGTACTTTTCATAAGAATACTAATTTTTATAAGGCTCCTCATATTTTTGGGGGCAGGTCACGGAAACTTTTTCCCTTTACGGCATTGCTGTGGCTTGATTTTTCAACCGATGCACTATATTTTGGTGTTAATGAATAGATCAGCGTCTGAATTTTCCAAAAAGTATAAATTTGTGGTATTTCGCAAAAGTTTAAGGGCGGGTTTAGTGGTTGAAAGCCAAAAAAATCCCAATTTTTCACGTGTCAACTCCCCAAAACTTTAAATGGCTTTTTCTCCCCTTAAACGTGCGAATTTCGCGTTTTTACGTTTTCATTTAAAAGCTTAGCCCAAACTAGTGTTTTGATGGTCGGAACATGTTTTAGGCAAAATATCAAGAATTTGCTGTTTCTAGAACACGTGCAGTTTTTGTGCAGATTTTCAGCTTTGATTGCTTCCTCTGCCCGTAATTTTAATCTGATTGTCGATATTTTGGTTTTATCTCATAGTTGCGTTTGTTTAGTTTGCGCCAAGTGCAAATATGTAGTAATTTGCATGAAAATACTAATTTTTATGACGCTTAGGAGGCATAGACATGTTTTTGTCTAAAATACGTAAATTTCCTTGTGAGACCTCTGGCTTTAATCGTTCACTGTAGCCACAACTTCTATTCGATGATCAAAATTTTAGTCTCATTTTGTAGCTGTCAGTCTGTTGTTTACGTCAAATACAAATTTGCAGTACTTTTCATAAGAATACTAATTTTTATAAGGCTCCTCATATTTTTGGGGGCAGGTCACGGAAACTTTTTCCCTTTACGGCATTGCTGTGGCTTGATTTTTCAACCGATGCACCATATTTTGATGTTAATGAATAGATCAGCGTCTGAATTTTCCAAAAAGTATAAATTTGTGGTATTTCGCAAAAGTTTAAGGGCGGGTTTAGTGGTTGAAAGCCAAAAAAATCCCAATTTTTCACGTGTCAACTCCCCAAAACTTTAAATGGCTTTTTCTCCCCTTAAACGTGCGAATTTCGCGTTTTTACGTTTTCATTTAAAAGCTTAGCCCAAACTAGTGTTTTGATGGTCGGAACATGTTTTAGGCAAAATATCAAGAATTTGCTGTTTCTAGAACACGTGCAGTTTTTGTGCAGATTTTCAGCTTTGATTGCTTACTCTGCCCGTAATTTTAATCCGATTGTCGATATTTTGGTTTTATCTCATAGTTGCGTTTGTTTAGTTTGCGCCAAGTGCAAATATGTAGTAATTTGCATGAAAATACTAATTTTTATGACGCTTAGGAGGCATAGACATGTTTTTGTCTAAAATACGTAAATTTCCTTGTGAGACCTCTGGCTTTAATTGTTCACTGTAGCCACAACTTCTATTCGATGATCAAAATTTTAGTCTCATTTTGTAGCTGTCAGTCTGTTGTTTACGTCAAATACAAATTTGTAGTACTTTTCATAAGAATACTAATTTTTATAAGGCTCCTCATATTTTTGGGGGCAGGTCACGGAAACTTTTTCCCTTTACGGCATTGCTGTGGCTTGATTTTTCAACCGATGCACTATATTTTGGTGTTAATGAATAGATCAGCGTCTGAATTTTCCAAAAAGTATAAATTTGTGGTATTTCGCAAAAGTTTAAGGGCGGGTTTAGTGGTTGAAAGCCAAAAAAATCCCAATTTTTCACGTGTCAACTCCCCAAAACTTTAAATGGCTTTTTCTCCCCTTAAACGTGCGAATTTCGCGTTTTTACGTTTTCATTTAAAAGCTTAGCCCAAACTAGTGTTTTGATGGTCGGAACATGTTTTAGGCAAAATATCAAGAATTTGCTGTTTCTAGAACACGTGCAGTTTTTGTGCAGATTTTCAGCTTTGATTGCTTACTCTGCCCGTAATTTTAATCCGATTGTCGATATTTTGGTTTTATCTCATAGTTGCGTTTGTTTAGTTTGCGCCAAGTGCAAATATGTAGTAATTTGCATGAAAATACTAATTTTTATGACGCTTAGGAGGCATAGACATGTTTTTGTCTAAAATACGTAAATTTCCTTGTGAGACCTCTGGCTTTAATCGTTCACTGTAGCCACAACTTCTATTCGATGATCAAAATTTTAGTCTCATTTTGTAGCTGTCAGTCTGTTGTTTACGTCAAATACAAATTTGCAGTACTTTTCATAAGAATACTAATTTTTATAAGGCTCCTCATATTTTTGGGGGCAGGTCACGGAAACTTTTTCCCTTTACGGCATTGCTGTGGCTTGATTTTTCAACCGATGCACTATATTTTGGTGTTAATGAATAGATCAGCGTCTGAATTTTCCAAAAAGTATAAATTTGTGGTATTTCGCAAAAGTTTAAGGGCGGGTTTAGTGGTTGAAAGCCAAAAAAATCCCAATTTTTCACGTGTCAACTCCCCAAAACTTTAAATGGCTTTTTCTCCCCTTAAACGTGCGAATTTCGCGTTTTTACGTTTTCATTTAAAAGCTTAGCCCAAACTAGTGTTTTGATGGTCGGAACATGTTTTAGGCAAAATATCAAGAATTTGCTGTTTCTAGAACACGTGCAGTTTTTGTGCAGATTTTCAGCTTTGATTGCTTACTCTGCCCGTAATTTTAATCCGATTGTCGATATTTTGGTTTTATCTCATAGTTGCGTTTGTTTAGTTTGCGCCAAGTGCAAATATGTAGTAATTTGCATGAAAATACTAATTTTTATGACGCTTAGGAGGCATAGACATGTTTTTGTCTAAAATACGTAAATTTCCTTGGCTTTAATCGTTCACTGTAGCCACAACTTCTATTCGATGATCAAAATTTTAGTCTCATTTTGTAGCTGTCAGTCTGTTCTTTACGTCAAATACAAATTTGCAGTACTTTTCATAAGAATACTAATTTTTATAAGGCTCCTCATATTTTTGGGGGCAGGTCACGGAAACTTTTTCCCTTTACGGCATTGCTGTGGCTTGATTTTTCAACCGATGCACTATATTTTGGTGTTAATGAATAGATCAGCGTCTGAATTTTCCAAAAAGTATAAATTTGTGGTATTTCGCAAAAGTTTAAGGGCGGGTTTAGTGGTTGAAAGCCAAAAAAATCCCAATTTTTCACGTGTCAACTCCCCAAAACTTTAAATGGCTTTTTCTCCCCTTAAACGTGCGAATTTCGCGTTTTTACGTTTTCATTTAAAAGCTTAACCCAAACTAGTGTTTTGATGGTCGGAACATGTTTTAGGCAAAATATCAAGAATTTGCTGTTTCTAGAACACGTGCAGTTTTTGTGCAGATTTTCAGCTTTGATTGCTTACTCTGCCCGTAATTTTAATCCGATTGTCGATATTTTGGTTTTATCTCATAGTTGCGTTTGTTTAGTTTGCGCCAAGTGCAAATATGTAGTAATTTGCATGAAAATACTAATTTTTATGACGCTTAGGAGGCATAGACATGTTTTTGTCTAAAATACGTAAATTTCCTTGTGAGACCTCTGGCTTTAATCGTTCACTGTAGCCACAACTTCTATTCGATGATCAAAATTTTAGTCTCATTTTGTAGCTGTCAGTCTGTTGTTTACGTCAAATACAAATTCGCAGTACTTTTCATAAGAATACTAATTTTTATAAGGCTCCTCATATTTTTGGGGGCAGGTCACGGAAACTTTTTCCCTTTACGGCATTGCTGTGGCTTGATTTTTCAACCGATGCACTATATTTTGGTGTTAATGAATAGATCAGCGTCTGAATTTTCCAAAAAGTATAAATTTGTGGTATTTCGCAAAAGTTTAAGGGCGGGTTTAGTGGTTGAAAGCCAAAAAAATCCCAATTTTTCACGTGTCAACTCCCCAAAACTTTAAATGGCTTTTTCTCCCCTTAAACGTGCGAATTTCGCGTTTTTACGTTTTCATTTAAAAGCTTAGCCCAAACTAGTGTTTTGATGGTCGGAACATGTTTTAGGCAAAATATCAAGAATTTGCTGTTTCTAGAACACGTGCAGTTTTTGTGCAGATTTTCAGCTTTGATTGCTTACTCTGCCCGTAATTTTAATCCGATTGTCGATATTTTGGTTTTATCTCATAGTTGCGTTTGTTTAGTTTGCGCCAAGTGCAAATATGTAGTAATTTGCATGAAAATACTAATTTTTATGACGCTTAGGAGGCATAGACATGTTTTTGTCTAAAATACGTAAATTTCCTTGTGAGACCTCTGGCTTTAATCGTTCACTGTAGCCACAACTTCTATTCGATGATCAAAATTTTAGTCTCATTTTGTAGCTGTCAGTCTGTTGTTTACGTCAAATACAAATTTGTAGTACTTTTCATAAGAATACTAATTTTTATAAGGCTCCTCATATTTTTGGGGGCAGGTCACGGAAACTTTTTCCCTTTACGGCATTGCTGTGGCTTGATTTTTCAACCGATGCACTATATTTTGGTGTTAATGAATAGATCAGCGTCTGAATTTTCCAAAAAGTATAAATTTGTGGTATTTCGCAAAAGTTTAAGGGCGGGTTTAGTGGTTGAAAGCCAAAAAAAATCCCAATTTTTCACGTGTCAACTCCCCAAAACTTTAAATGGCTTTTTCTCCCCTTAAACGTGCGAATTTCGCGTTTTTACGTTTTCATTTAAAAGCTTAGCCCAAACTAGTGTTTTGATGGTCGGAACATGTTTTAGGCAAAATATCAAGAATTTGCTGTTTGTAGAACACGTGTAGTTTTTGTGCAGATTTTCAGCTTTGATTGCTTACTCTGCCCGTAATTTTAATCCGATTGTCGATATTTTGGTTTTATCTCATAGTTGCGTTTGTTTAGTTTGCGCCAAGTGCAAATATGTAGTAATTTGCATGAAAATACTAATTTTTATGACGCTTAGGAGGCATAGACATGTTTTTGTCTAAAATACGTAAATTTCCTTGTGAGACCTCTGGCTTTAATCGTTCACTGTAGCCACAACTTCTATTCGATGATCAAAATTTTAGTCTCATTTTGTAGCTGTCAGTCTGTTGTTTACGTCAAATACAAATTTGCAGTACTTTTCATAAGAATACTAATTATTATAAGGCTCCTCATATTTTTGGGGGCAGGTCACGGAAACTTTTTCCCTTTACGGCATTGCTGTGGCTTGATTTTTCAACCGATGCACTATATTTTGGTGTTAATGAATAGATCAGCGTCTGAATTTTCCAAAAAGTATAAATTTGTGGTATTTCGCAAAAGTTTAAGGGCGGGTTTAGTGGTTGAAAGCCAAAAAAATCCCAATTTTTCACGTGTCAACTCCCCAAAACTTTAAATGGCTTTTTCTCCCCTTAAACGTGCGAATTTCGCGTTTTTACGTTTTCATTTAAAAGCTTAGCCCAAACTAGTGTTTTGATGGTCGGAACATGTTTTAGGCAAAATATCAAGAATTTGCTGTTTCTAGAACACGTGCAGTTTTTGTGCAGATTTTCAGCTTTGATTGCTTACTCTGCCCGTAATTTTAAATCGATTGTCGATATTTTGGTTTTATCTCATAGTTGCGTTTGTTTAGTTTGCGCCAAGTGCAAATATGTAGTAATTTGCATGAAAATACTAATTTTTATGACGCTTAGGAGGCATAGACATGTTTTTGTCTAAAATACGTAAATTTCCTTGTGAGACCTCTGGCTTTAATCGTTCACTGTAGCCACAACTTCTATTCGATGATCAAAATTTTAGTCTCATTTTGTAGCTGTCAGTCTGTTGTTTACGTCAAATACAAATTTGCAGTACTTTTCATAAGAATACTAATTTTTATAAGGCTCCTCATATTTTTGGGGGCAGGTCACGGAAACTTTTTCCCTTTACGGCATTGCTGTGGCTTGATTTTTCAACCGATGCACTATATTTTGGTGTTAATGAATAGATCAGCGTCTGAATTTTCCAAAAAGTATAAATTTGTGGTATTTCGCAAAAGTTTAAGGGCGGGTTTAGTGGTTGAAAGCCAAAAAAATCCCAATTTTTCACGTGTCAACTCCCCAAAACTTTAAATGGCTTTTTCTCCCCTTAAACGTGCGAATTTCGCGTTTTTACGTTTTCATTTAAAAGCTTAGCCCAAACTAGTGTTTTGATGGTCGGAACATGTTTTAGGCAAAATATCAAGAATTTGCTGTTTCTAGAACACGTGCAGTTTTTGTGCAGATTTTCAGCTTTGATTGCTTACTCTGCCCGTAATTTTAATCCGATTGTCGATATTTTGGTTTTATCTCATAGTTGCGTTTGTTTAGTTTGCGCCAAGTGCCAATATGTAGTAATTTGCATGAAAATACTAATTTTTATGACGCTTAGGAGGCATAGACATGTTTTTGTCTAAAATACGTAAATTTCCTTGTGAGACCTCTGGCTTTAATCGTTCACTGTAGCCACAACTTCTATTCGATGATCAAAATTTTAGTCTCATTTTGTAGCTGTCAGTCTGTTGTTTACGTCAAATACAAATTTGCAGTACTTTTCATAAGAATACTAATTTTTATAAGGCTCCTAATATTTTTGGGGGCAGGTCACGGAAACTTTTTCCCTTTACGGCATTGCTGTGGCTTGATTTTTCAACCGATGCACTATATTTTGGTGTTAATGAATAGATCAGCGTCTGAATTTTCCAAAAAGTATAAATTTGTGGTATTTCGCAAAAGTTTAAGGGCGGGTTTAGTGGTTGAAAGCCAAAAAAATCCCAATTTTTCACGTGTCAACTCCCCAAAACTTTAAATGGCTTTTTCTCCCCTTAAACGTGCGAATTTCGCGTTTTTACGTTTTCATTTAAAAGCTTAGCCCAAACTAGTGTTTTGATGGTCGGAACATGTTTTAGGCAAAATATCAAGAATTTGCTGTTTCTAGAACACGTGCAGTTTTTGTGCAGATTTTCAGCTTTGATTGCTTACTCTGCCCGTAATTTTAATCCGATTGTCGATATTTTGGTTTTATCTCATAGTTGCGTTTGTTTAGTTTGCGCCAAGTGCAAATATGTAGTAATTTGCATGAAAATACTAATTTTTATGACGCTTAGGAGGCATAGACATGTTTTTGTCTAAAATACGTAAATTTCCTTGTGAGACCTCTGGCTTTAATCGTTCACTGTAGCCACAACTTCTATTCGATGATCAAAATTTTAGTCTCATTTTGTAGCTGTCAGTCTGTTGTTTACGTCAAATACAAATTTGCAGTACTTTTCATAAGAATACTAGTTTTTATAAGGCTCCTCATATTTTTGGGGGCAGGTCACGGAAACTTTTTCCCTTTACGGCATTGCTGTGGCTTGATTTTTCAACCGATGCACTATATTTTGGTGTTAATGAATAGATCAGCGTCTGAATTTTCCAAAAAGTATAAATTTGTGGTATTTCGCAAAAGTTTAAGGGCGGGTTTAGTGGTTGAAAGCCAAAAAAATCCCAATTTTTCACGTGTCAACTCCCCAAAACTTTAAATGGCTTTTTCTCCCCTTAAACGTGCGAATTTCGCGTTTTTACGTTTTCATTTAAAAGCTTAGCCCAAACTAGTGTTTTGATGGTCGGAAAATGTTCCTCTGCCCGTAATTTTAATCCGATTGTCGATATTTTGGTCTTATCTCATAGTTGCGTTTGTTTAGTTTGCGCCAAGTGCAAATATGTAGTAATTTGCATGAAAATACTAATTTTTATGACGCTTAGGAGGCATAGACATGTTTTTGTCTAAAATACGTAAATTTCCTTGTGAGACCTCTGGCTTTAATCGTTCACTGTAGCCACAACTTCTATTCGATGATCAAAATTTTAGTCTCATTTTGTAGCTGTCAGTCTGTTGTTCATGTCAGATACAAATTTGTAGTACTTTTCATAAGAATACTAATTTTTATAAGGCTCCTCATATTTTTGGGGGCAGGTCACGGAAACTTTTTCCCTTTACGGCATTGCTGTGGCTTGATTTTTCAACCGATGCACTATATTTTGGTGTTACTGAATAGATCAGCGTCTGAATTTTCCAAAAAGTATAAATTTGTGGTATTTCGCAAAAGTTTAAGGGCGGGTTTAGTGGTTGAAAGCCAAAAAAATCCCAATTTTTCACGTGTCAACTCCCCAAAACTTTAAATGGCTTTTTCTCCCCTTAAACGTGCGAATTTCGCGTTTTTACGTTTTCATTTAAAAGCTTAGCCCAAACTAGTGTTTTGATGGTCGAAACATGTTTTAGGCAAAATATCAAGAATTTGCTGTTTCTAGAACACGTGCAGTTTTTGTGCAGATTTTCAGCTTTGATTGCTTACTCTGCCCGTAATTTTAATCCGATTGTCGATATTTTGGTTTTATCTCATAGTTGCGTTTGTTTAGTTTGCGCCAAGTGCAAATATGTAGTAATTTGCATGAAAATACTAATTTTTATGACGCTTAGGAGGCATAGACATGTTTTTGTCTAAAATACGTAAATTTCCTTGTGAGACCTCTGGCTTTAATCGTTCACTGTAGCCACAACTTCTATTCGATGATCAAAATTTTAGTCTCATTTTGTGGCTGTCAGTCTTTTGTTTACGTCAAATACAAATTTGCAGTACTTTTCATAAGAATACTAATTTTTATAAGGCTCCTCATATTTTTGGGGGCAGGTCACGGAAACTTTTTCCCTTTACGGCATTGCTGTGGCTTGATTTTTCAACCGATGCACTATATTTTGGTGTTAATGAATAGATCAGCGTCTGAATTTTCCAAAAAGTATAAATTTGTGGTATTTCGCAAAAGTTTAAGGGCGGGTTTAGTGGTTGAAAGCCAAAAAAATCCCAATTTTTCACGTGTCAACTCCCCAAAACTTTAAATGGCTTTTTCTCCCCTTAAACGTGCGAATTTCGCGTTTTTACGTTTTCATTTAAAAGCTTAGCCCAAACTAGTGTTTTGATGGTCGGAACATGTTTTAGGCAAAATATCAAGAATTTGCTGTTTCTAGAACACGTGCAGTTTTTGTGCAGATTTTCAGCTTTGATTGCTTACTCTGCCCGTAATTTTAATCCGATTGTCGATATTTTGGTTTTATCTCATAGTTGCGTTTGTTTAGTTTGCGCCAAGTGCAAATATGTAGTAATTTGCATGAAAATACTAATTTTTATGACGCTTAGGAGGCATAGACATGTTTTTGTCTAAAATACGTAAATTTCCTTGTGAGACCTCTGGCTTTAATCGTTCACTGTAGCCACAACTTCTATTCGATGATCAAAATTTTAGTCTCATTTTGTAGCTGTCAGTCTGTTGTTTACGTCAAATACAAATTTGCAGTACTTTTCATAAGAATACTAATTTTTATAAGGCTCCTCATATTTTTGGGGGCAGGTCACGGAAACTTTTTCCCTTTACGGCATTGCTGTGGCTTGATTTTTCAACCGATGCACTATATTTTGGTGTTAATGAATAGATCAGCGTCTGAATTTTCCAAAAAGTATAAATTTGTGGTATTTCGCAAAAGTTTAAGGGCGGGTTTAGTGGTTGAAAGCCAAAAAAATCCCAATTTTTCACGTGTCAACTCCCCAAAACTTTAAATGGCTTTTTCTCCCCTTAAACGTGCGAATTTCGCGTTTTTACGTTTTCATTTAAAAGCTTAGCCCAAACTAGCGTTTTGATGGTCGGAACATGTTTTAGGCAAAATATCAAGAATTTGCTGTTTCTAGAACACGTGCAGTTTTTGTGCAGATTTTCAGCTTTGATTGCTTACTCTGCCCGTAATTTTAATCCGATTGTCGATATTTTGGTTTTATCTCATAGTTGCGTTTGTTTAGTTTGCGCCAAGTGCAAATATGTAGTAATTTGCATGAAAATACTAATTTTTATGACGCTTAGGAGGCATAGACATGTTTTTGTCTAAAATACGTAAATTTCCTTGTGAGACCTCTGGCTTTAATCGTTCACTGTAGCCACAACTTCTATTCGATGATCAAAATTTTAGTCTCATTTTGTAGCTGTCAGTCTGTTGTTTACGTCAAATACAAATTTGCAGTACTTTTCATAAGAATACTAATTTTTATAAGGCTCCTCATATTTTTGGGGGCAGGTCACGGAAACTTTTTCCCTTTACGGCATTGCTGTGGCTTGATTTTTCAACCGATGCACTATATTTTGGTGTTAATGAATAGATCAGCGTCTGAATTTTCCAAAAAGTATAAATTTGTGGTATTTCGCAAAAGTTTAAGGGCGGGTTTAGTGGTTGAAAGCCAAAAAATCCCAATTTTTCACGTGTCAACTCCCCAAAACTTTAAATGGCTTTTTCTCCCCTTAAACGTGCGAATTTCGCGTTTTTACGTTTTCATTTAAAAGCTTAGCCCAAACTAGTGTTTTGATGGTCGGAACATGTTTTAGGCAAAATATCAAGAATTTGCTGTTTCTAGAACACGTGCAGTTTTTGTGCAGATTTTCAGCTTTGATTGCTTCCTCTGCCCGTAATTTTAATCCGATTGTCGATATTTTGGTCTTATCTCATAGTTGCGATTGTTTAGTTTGCGCCAAGTGCAAATATGTAGTAATTTGCATGAAAATACTAATTTTTATGACGCTTAGGAGGCATAGACATGTTTTTGTCTAAAATACGTAAATTTCCTTGTGAGACCTCTGGCTTTAATTGTTCACTGTAGCCACAACTTCTATTCGATGATCAAAATTTTAGTCTCATTTTGTAGCTGTCAGTCTGTTGTTTACGTCAAATACAAATTTGTAGTACCTTTCATAAGAATACTAATTTTTATAAGGCTCCTCATATTTTTGGGGGCAGGTCACGGAAACTTTTTCCCTTTGCGGCATTGCAGTGGCTTGATTTTTCAACCGATGCACTATATTTTGGTGTTAATGAATAGATCAGCGTCTGAATTTTCCAAAAAGTATAAATTTGTGGTATTTCGCAAAAGTTTAAGGGCGGGTTTAGTGGTTGAAAGCCAAAAAAAATCCCAATTTTTCACGTGTCAACTCCCCAAAACTTTAAATGGCTTTTTCTCCCCTTAAACGTGCGAATTTCGCGTTTTTACGTTTTCATTTAAAAGCTTAGCCCAAACTAGTGTTTTGATGGTCGGAACATGTTTTAGGCAAAATATCAAGAATTTGCTGTTTCTAGAACACGTGCAGTTTTTGTGCAGATTTTCAGCTTTGATTGCTTACTCTGCCCGTAATTTTAATCCGATTGTCGATATTTTGGTTTTATCTCATAGTTGCGTTTGTTTAGTTTGCGCCAAGTGCAAATATGTAGTAATTTGCATGAAAATACTAATTTTTATGACGCTTAGGAGGCATAGACATGTTTTTGTCTAAAATACGTAAATTTCCTTGTGAGACCTCTGGCTTTAATCGTTCACTGTAGCCACAACTTCTATTCGATGATCAAAATTTTAGTCTCATTTTGTAGCTGTCAGTCTGTTGTTTACGCCAAATACAAATTTGCAGTACTTTTCATAAGAATACTAATTTTTATAAGGCTCCTCATATTTTTGGGGGCAGGTCACGGAAACTTTTTCCCTTTACGGCATTGCTGTGGCTTGATTTTTCAACCGATGCACTATATTTTGGTGTTAATGAATAGATCAGCGTCTGAATTTTCCAAAAAGTATAAATTTGTGGTATTTCGCAAAAGTTTAAGGGCGGGTTTAGTGGTTGAAAGCCAAAAAAATCCCAATTTTTCACGTGTCAACTCCCCAAAACTTTAAATGGCTTTTTCTCCCCTTAAACGTGCGAATTCCGCGTTTTTACGTTTTCATTTAAAAGCTTAGCCCAAACTAGTGTTTTGATGGTCGGAACATGTTTTAGGCAAAATATCAAGAATTTGCTGTTTCTAGAACACGTGCAGTTTTTGTGCAGATTTTCAGCTTTGATTGCTTACTCTGCCCGTAATTTTAATCCGATTGTCGATATTTTGGTTTTATCTCATAGTTGCGTTTGTTTAGTTTGTGCCAAGTGCAAATATGTAGTAATTTGCATGAAAATACTAATTTTTATGACGCTTAGGAGGCATAGACATGTTTTTGTCTAAAATACGTAAATTTCCTTGTGAGACCTCTGGCTTTAATCGTTCACTGTAGCCACAACTTCTATTCGATGATCAAAATTTTAGTCTCATTTTGTAGCTGTCAGTCTGTTGTTTACGTCAAATACAAATTTGCAGTACTTTTCATAAGAATACTAATTTTTATAAGGCTCCTCATATTTTTGGGGGCAGGTCACGGAAACTTTTTCCCTTTACGGCATTGCTGTGGCTTGATTTTTCAACCGATGCACTATATTTTGGTGTTAATGAATAGATCAGCGTCTGAATTTTCCAAAAAGTATAAATTTGTGGTATTTCGCAAAAGTTTAAGGGCGGGTTTAGTGGTTGAAAGCCAAAAAAATCCCAATTTTTCACGTGTCAACTCCCCAAAACTGTAAATGGCTTTTTCTCCCCTTAAACGTGCGAATTTCGCGTTTTTACGTTTTCATTTAAAAACTTAGCCCAAACTAGTGTTTTGATGGTCGGAACATGTTTTAGGCAAAATATCAAGAATTTGCTGTTTCTAGAACACGTGCAGTTTTTGTGCAGATTTTCAGCTTTGATTGCTTACTCTGCCCGTAATTTTAATCCGATTGTCGATATTTTGGTTTTATCTCATAGTTGCGTTTGTTTAGTTTGCGCCAAGTGCAAATATGTAGTAATTTGCATGAAAATACTAATTTTTATGACGCTTAGGAGGCATAGACATGTTTTTGTCTAAAATACGTAAATTTCCTTGTGAGACCTCTGGCTTTAATTGTTCACTGTAGCCACAACTTCTATTCGATGATCAAAATTTTAGTCTCATTTTGTAGCTGTCAGTCTGTTGTTTACGTCAAATACAAATTTGTAGTACTTTTCATAAGAATACTAATTTTTATAAGGCTCCTCATATTTTTGGGGGCAGGTCACGGAAACTTTTTCCCTTTACGGCATTGCTGTGGCTTGATTTTTCAACCGATGCACTATATTTTGGTGTTAATGAATAGATCAGCGTCTGAATTTTCCAAAAAGTATAAATTTGTGGTATTTCGCAAAAGTTTAAGGGCGGGTTTAGTGGTTGAAAGCCAAAAAAATCCCAATTTTTCACGTGTCAACTCCCCAAAACTTTAAATGGCTTTTTCTCCCCTTAAACGTGCGAATTTCGCGTTTTTACGTTTTCATTTAAAAACTTAGCCCAAACTAGTGTTTTGATGGTCGGAACATGTTTTAGGCAAAATATCAAGAATTTGCTGTTTCTAGAACACGTGCAGTTTTTGTGCAGATTTTCAGCTTTGATTGCTTACTCTGCCCGTAATTTTAATCCGATTGTCGATATTTTGGTTTTATCTCATAGTTGCGTTTGTTTAGTTTGCGCCAAGTGCAAATATGTAGTAATTTGCATGAAAATACTAATTTTTATGACGCTTAGGAGGCATAGACATGTTTTTGTCTAAAATACGTAAATTTCCTTGTGAGACCTCTGGCTTTAATTGTTCACTGTAGCCACAACTTCTATTCGATGATCAAAATTTTAGTCTCATTTTGTAGCTGTCAGTCTGTTGTTTACGTCAAATACAAATTTGTAGTACTTTTCATAAGAATACTAATTTTTATAAGGCTCCTCATATTTTTGGGGGCAGGTCACGGAAACTTTTTCCCTTTACGGCATTGCTGTGGCTTGATTTTTCAACCGACGCACTATATTTTGGTGTTAATGAATAGATCAGCGTCTGAATTTTCCAAAAAGTATAAATTTGTGGTATTTCGCAAAAGTTTAAGGGCGGGTTTAGTGGTTGAAAGCCAAAAAAATCCCAATTTTTCACGTGTCAACTCCCCAAAACTTTAAATGGCTTTTTTTCCCCTTAAACGTGCGAATTTCGCGTTGTTACGTTTTCATTTAAAAGCTTAGCCCAAACTAGTGTTTTGATGGTCGGAACATGTTTTAGGCAAAATATCAAGAATTTGCTGTTTCTAGAACACGTGCAGTTTTTGTGCAGATTTTCAGCTTTGATTGCTTACTCTGCCCGTAATTTTAATCCGATTGTCGATATTTTGGTCTTATCTCATAGTTGCGTTTGTTTAGTTTGCGCCAAGTGCAAATATGTAGTAATTTGCATGAAAATACTAATTTTTATGACGCTTAGGAGGCATAGACATGTTTTTGTCTAAAATACGTAAATTTCCTTGTGAGACCTCTGGCTTTAATCGTTCACTGTAGCCACAACTTCTATTCGATGATCAAAATTTTAGTCTCATTTTGTAGCTGTCAGTCTGTTGTTTACGTCAAATACAAATTTGTAGTACTTTTCATAAGAATACTAATTTTTATAAGGCTCCTCATATTTTTGGGGGCAGGTCACGGAAACTTTTTCCCTTTACGGCATTGCTGTGGCTTGATTTTTCAACCGATGCACTATATTTTGGTGTTAATGAATAGATCAGCGTCTGAATTTTCCAAAAAGTATAAGTTTGTGGTATTTCGCAAAAGTTTAAGGGCGGGTTTAGTGGTTGAAAGCCAAAAAAATCCCAATTTTTCACGTGTCAACTCCCCAAAACTTTAAATGGCTTTTTCTCCCCTTAAACGTGCGAATTTCGCGTTTTTACGTTTTCATTTAAAAGCTTAGCCCAAACTAGTGTTTTGATGGTCGGAACATGTTTTAGGCAAAATATCAAGAATTTGCTGTTTCTAGAACACGTGCAGTTTTTGTGCAGATTTTCAGCTTTGATTGCTTCCTCTGCCCGTAACTTTAATCCGATTGTCGATATTTTGGTCTTATCTCATAGTTGCGTTTGTTTAGTTTGCGCCAAGTGCAAATATGTAGTAATTTGCATGAAAATACTAATTTTTATGACGCTTAGGAGGCATAGACATGTTTTTGTCTAAAATACGTAAATTTCCTTGTGAGACCTCTGGCTTTAATCGTTCACTGTAGCCACAACTTCTATTCGATGATCAAAATTTTAGTCTCATTTTGTAGCTGTCAGTCTGTTGTTTACGTCAAATACAAATTTGCAGTACTTTTCATAAGAATACTAATTTTTATAAGGCTCCTCATATTTTTGGGGGCAGGTCACGGAAACTTTTTCCCTTTACGGCATTGCTGTGGCTTGATTTTTCAACCGATGCACTATATTTTGGTGTTAATGAATAGATCAGCGTCTGAATTTTCCAAAAAGTATAAATTTGTGGTATTTCGCAAAAGTTTAAGGGCGGGTTTAGTGGTTGAAAGCCAAAAAAATCCCAATTTTTCACGTGTCAACTCCCCAAAACTTTAAATGGCTTTTTCTCCCCTTAAACGTGCGAATTTCGCGTTTTTACGTTTTCATTTAAAAGCTTAGCCCAAACTAGTGTTTTGATGGTCGGAACATGTTTTAGGCAAAATATCAAGAATTTGCTGTTTCTAGAACACGTGCAGTTTTTGTGCAGATTTTCAGCCTTGATTGCTTCCTCTGCCCGTAATTTTAATCCGATTGTCGATATTTTGGTTTTATCTCATAGTTGCGTTTGTTTAGTTTGCGCCAAGTGCAAATATGTAGTAATTTGCATGAAAATACTAATTTTTATGACGCTTAGGAGGCATAGACATGTTTTTGTCTAAAATACGTAAATTTCCTTGTGAGACCTCTGGCTTTAATCGTTCACTGTAGCCACAACTTCTATTCGATGATCAAAATTTTAGTCTCATTTTGTAGCTGTCAGTCTGTTGTTTACGTCAAACACAAATTTGTAGTACTTTTCATAAGAATACTAATTTTTATAAGGCTCCTCATATTTTTGGGGGCAGGTCACGGAAACTTTTTCCCTTTACGGCATTGCTGTGGCTTGATTTTTCAACCGATGCACTATATTTTGGTGTTAATGAATAGATCAGCGTCTGAATTTTCCAAAAAGTATAAATTTGTGGTATTTCGCAAAAGTTTAAGGGCGGTTTTAGTGGTTGAAAGCAAGAAAAATTCCAATTTTTCACGTGTCAACTCCCCAAAACTTTAAATGGCTTTTTCTCCCCTTAAACGTGCGAATTTCGCGTTTTTACGTTTTCATTTAAAAGCTTAGCCCAAACTAGTGTTTTGATGGTCGGAACATGTTTTAGGCAAAATATCAAGAATTTGCTGTTTCTAGAACACGTGCAGTTTTTGTGCAGATTTTCAGCCTTGATTGCTTCCTCTGCCCGTAATTTTAATCCGATTGTCGATATTTTGGTTTTATCTCATAGTTGCGTTTGTTTAGTTTGCGCCAAGTGCAAATATGAAGTAATTTGCATGAAAATACTAATTTTTATGACGCTTAGGAGGCATAGACATGTTTTTGTCTAAAATACGTACATTTCCTTGTGAGACCTCTGGCTTTAATCGTTCACTGTAGCCACAACTTCTATTCGATGATCAAAATTTTAGTCTCATTTTGTAGCTGTCAGTCTGTTGTTTACGTCAAACACAAATTTGTAGTACTTTTCATAAGAATACTAATTTTTATAAGGCTCCTCATATTTTTGGGGGCAGGTCACGGAAACTTTTTCCCTTTACGGCATTGCTGTGGCTTGATTTTTCAACCGATGCACTATATTTTGGTGTTAATGAATAGATCAGCGTCTGAATTTTCCAAAAAGTATAAATTTGTGGTATTTCGCAAAAGTTTAAGGGCGGGTTTAGTGGTTGAAAGCCAAAAAAATCCCAATTTTTCACGTGTCAACTCCCCAAAACTTTAAATGGCTTTTTCTCCCCTTAAACGTGCGAATTTCACGTTTTTACGTTTTCATTTAAAAGCTTAGCCCAAACTAGTGTTTTGATGGTCGAAACATGTTTTAGGCAAAATATCAAGAATTTGCTGTTTCTAGAACACGTGCAGTTTTTGTGCAGATTTTCAGCTTTGATTGCTTCCTCTGCCCGTAATTTTAATCCGATTGTCGATATTTTGGTCTTATCTCATAGTTGCGTTTGTTTAGTTTGCGCCAAGTGCAAATATGTAGTAATTTGCATGAAAATACTAATTTTTATGACGCTTAGGAGGCATAGACATGTTTTTGTCTAAAATACGTAAATTTCCTTGTGAGACCTCTGGCTTTAATCGTTCACTGTAGCCACAACTTCTATTCGATGATCAAAATTTTAGTCTCATTTCGTAGTTGTCAGTCTGTTGTTTACGTCAAATACAAATTTGTAGTACTTTTCATAAGAATACTAATTTTTATAAGGCTCCTCATATTTTTGGGGGCAGGTCACGGAAACTTTTTCCCTTTACGGCATTGCTGTGGCTTAATTTTTCAACCGATGCACTATATTTTGGTGTTAATGAATAGATCAGCGTCTGAATTTTCCAAAAAGTATAAATTTGTGGTATTTCGCAAAAGTTTAAGGGCGGGTTTAGTGGTTGAAAGCCAAAAAAATCCCAATTTTTCACGTGTCAACTCCCAAAACTTTAAATGGCTTTTTTTCCCCTTAAACGTGCGAATTTCGCGTTGTTACGTTTTCATTTAAAAGCTTAGCCCAAACTAGTGTTTTGATGGTCGGAACATGTTTTAGGCAAAATATCAAGAATTTGCTGTTTCTAGAACACGTGCAGTTTTTGTGCAGATTTTCAGCTTTGATTGCTTCCTCTGCCCGTAATTTTAATCCGATTGTCGATATTTTGGTCTTATCTCATAGTTGCGTTTGTTTAGTTTGCGCCAAGTGCAAATATGTAGTAATTTGCATGAAAATACTAATTTTTATGACGCTTAGGAGGCATAGACATGTTTTTGTCTAAAATACGTAAATTTCCTTGTGAGACCTCTGGCTTTAATCGTTCACTGTAGCCACAACTTCTATTCGATGATCAAAATTTTAGTCTCATTTTGTAGCTGTCAGTCTGTTGTTTACGTCAAATACAAATTTGTAGTACTTTTCATAAGAATACTAATTTTTATAAGGCTCCTCATATTTTTGGGGGCAGGTCACGGAAACTTTTTCCCTTTACGGCATTGCTGTGGCTTGATTTTTCAACCGATGCACTATATTTTGGTGTTAATGAATGGATCAGCGTCTGAATTTTCCAAAAAGTATAAATTTGTGGTATTTCGCAAAAGTTTAAGGGCGGTTTTAGTGGTTGAAAGCCAAAAAAATTCCAATTTTTCACGTGTCAACTCCCCAAAACTTTAAATGGCTTTTTCTCCCCTTAAACGTGCGAATTTCGCGTTTTTACGTTTTCATTTAAAAGCTTAGCCCAAACTAGTGTTTTGATGGTCGGAACATGTTTTAGGCAAAATATCAAGAATTTGCTGTTTCTAGAACACGTGCAGTTTTTGTGCAGATTTTCAGCTTTGATTGCTTCCTCTGCCCGTAATTTTAATCCGATTGTCGATATTTTGGTCTTATCTCATAGTTGCGTTTGTTTAGTTTGCGCCAAGTGCAAATATGTAGTAATTTGCATGAAAATACTAATTTTTATGACGCTTAGGAGGCATAGACATGTTTTTGTCTAAAATACGTAAATTTCCTTGTGAGACCTCTGGCTTTAATCGTTCACTGTAGCCACAACTTCTATTCGATGATCAAAATTTTAGTCTCATTTTGTAGCTGTCAGTCTGTTGTTTACGTCAAATACAAATTTGTAGTACTTTTCATAAGAATACTAATTTTTATAAGGCTCCTCATATTTTTGGGGGCAGGTCACGGAAACTTTTTCCCTTTACGGCATTGCTGTGGCTTGATTTTTCAACCGATGCACTATATTTTGGTGTTAATGAATGGATCAGCGTCTGAATTTTCCAAAAAGTATAAATTTGTGGTATTTCGCAAAAGTTTAAGGGCGGTTTTAGTGGTTGAAAGCCAAAAAAATTCCAATTTTTCACGTGTCAACTCCCCAAAACTTTAAATGGCTTTTTCTCCCCTTAAACGTGCGAATTTCGCGTTTTTACGTTTTCATTTAAAAGCTTAGCCCAAACTAGTGTTTTGATGGTCGGAACATGTTTTAGGCAAAATATCAAGAATTTGCTGTTTCTAGAACACGTGCAGTTTTTGTGCAGATTTTCAGCTTTGATTGCTTCCTCTGCCCGTAATTTTAATCCGATTGTCGATATTTTGGTCTTATCTCATAGTTGCGTTTGTTTAGTTTGCGCCAAGTGCAAATATGTAGTAATTTGCATGAAAATACTAATTTTTATGACGCTTAGGAGGCATAGACATGTTTTTGTCTAAAATACGTAAATTTCCTTGTGAGACCTCTGGCTTTAATCGTTCACTGTAGCCACAACTTCTATTCGATGATCAAAATTTTAGTCTCATTTTGTAGCTGTCAGTCTGTTGTTTACGTCAAATACAAATTTGTAGTACTTTTCATAAGAATACTAATTTTTATAAGGCTCCTCATATTTTTGGGGGCAGGTCACGGAAACTTTTTCCCTTTACGGCATTGCTGTGGCTTGATTTTTCAACCGATGCACTATATTTTGGTGTTAATGAATAGATCAGCGTCTGAATTTTCCAAAAAGTATAAATTTGTGGTATTTCGCAAAAGTTTAAGGGCGGGTTTAGTGGTTGAAAGCCAAAAAAATCCCAATTTTTCACGTGTCAACTCCCCAAAACTTTAAATGGCTTTTTCTCCCCTTAAACGTGCGAATTTCGCGTTTTTACGTTTTCATTTAAAAGCTTAGCCCAAACTAGTGTTTTGATGGTCGGAACATGTTTTAGGCAAAATATCAAGAATTTGCTGTTTCTAGAACACGTGCAGTTTTTGTGCAGATTTTCAGCTTTGATTGCTTCCTCTGCCCGTAATTTTAATCCGATTGTCGATATTTTGGTTTTATCTCATAGTTGCGTTTGTTTAATTTGCGCCAAGTGCAAATATGTAGTAATTTGCATGAAAATACTAATTTTTATGACGCTTAGGAGGCATAGACATGTTTTTGTCTAAAATACGTAAATTTCCTTGTGAGACCTCTGGCTTTAATCGTTCACTGTAGCCACAACTTCTATTCGATGATCAAAATTTTAGTCTCATTTTGTAGCTGTCAGTCTGTTGTTCACGTCAAATACAAATTTGTAGTACTTTTCATAAGAATACTAATTTTTATAAGGCTCCTCATATTTTTGGGGGCAGGTCACGGAAACTTTTTCCCTTTACGGCATTGCTGTGGCTTGATTTTTCAACCGATGCACTATATTTTGGTGTTAATGAATAGATCAGCGTCTGAATTTTCCAAAAAATATAAATTTGTGGTATTTCGCAAAAGTTTAAGGGCGGGTTTAGTGGTTGAAAGCCAAAAAAATCCCAATTTTTCACGTGTCAACTCCCCAAAACTTTAAATGGCTTTTTCTCCCCTTAAACGTGCGAATTTCGCGTTTTTACGTTTTCATTTAAAAGCTTAGCCCAAACTAGTGTTTTGATGGTCGGAACATGTTTTAGGCAAAATATCAAGAATTTGCTGTTTCTAGAACACGTGCAGTTTTTGTGCAGATTTTCAGCTTTGATTGCTTACTCTGCCCGTAATTTTAATCCGATTGTCGATATGTTGGTTTTATCTCATAGTTGCGTTTGTTTAGTTTGCGCCAAGTGCAAATATGTAGTAATTTGCATGAAAATACTAATTTTTATGACGCTTAGGAGGCATAGACATGTTTTTGTCTAAAATACGTAAATTTCCTTGTGAGACCTCTGGTTTTAATCGTTCACTGTAGCCACAACTTCTATTCGATGATCAAAATTTTAGTCTCATTTTGTAGCTGTCAGTCTGTTGTTTACGTCAAATACAAATTTGTAGTACTTTTCATAAGAATACTAATTTTTATAAGGCTCCTCATATTTTTGGGGGCAGGTCACGGAAACTTTTTCCCTTTACGGCATTGCTGTGGCTTGATTTTTCGACCGATGCACTATATTTTGGTGTTAATGAATAGATCAGCGTCTGAATTTTCCAAAAAGTATAAATTTGTGGTATTTCGCAAAAGTTTAAGGGCGGGTTTAGTGGTTGAAAGCCAAAAAAATCCCAATTTTTCACGTGTCAACTCCCCAAAACTTTAAATGGCTTTTTCTCCCCTTAAACGTGCGAATTTCGCCTTTTTACGTTTTCATTTAAAAGCTTAGCTCAAACTAGTGTTTTGATGGTCGGAACATGTTTTAGGCAAAATATCAAGAATTTGCTGTTTCTAGAACACGTGCAGTTTTTGTGCAGATTTTCAGCTTTGATTGCTTACTCTGCCCGTAATTTTAATCCGATTGTCGATATTTTGGTCTTATCTCATAGTTGCGTTTGTTTAGTTTGCGTCAAGTGCAAATATGTAGTAATTTGCATGAAAATACTAATTTTTATGACGCTTAGGAGGCATAGACATGTTTTTGTCTAAAATACGTAAATTTCCTTGTGAGACCTCTGGCTTTAATCGTTCACTGTAGCCACAACTTCTATTCGATGATCAAAATTTTAGTCTCATTTTGTAGCTGTCAGTCTGTTGTTTACGTCAAATACAAATTTGTAGTACTTTTCATAAGAATACTAATTTTTATACGGCTCCTCATATTTTTTGGGGCAGGTCACGGAAACTTTTTCCCTTTACGGCATTGCTGTGGCTTGATTTTTCAACCGCAGCACTATATTTTGGTGTTAATGAATAGATCAGCGTCTGAATTTTCCAAAAAGTATAAATTTGTGGTATTTCGCAAAAGTTTAAGGGCGGGTTTAGTGGTTGAAAGCCAAAAAAATCCCAATTTTTCACGTGTCAACTCCCCAAAACTTTAAATGGCTTTTTCTCCCCTTAAACGTGCGAATTTCGCGTTTTTACGTTTTCATTTAAAAGCTTAGCCCAAACTAGTGTTTTGATGGTCGGAACATGTTTTAGGCAAAATATCAAGAATTTGCTGTTTCTAGAACACGTGCAGTTTTTGTGCAGATTTTCAGCTTTGATTGCTTACTCTGCCCGTAATTTTAATCCGATTGTCGATATTTTGGTTTTATCTCATAGTTGCGTTTGTTTAGTTTGCGCCAAGTGCAAATATGTAGTAATTTGCATGAAAATACTAATTTTTATGACGCTTAGGAGGCATAGACATGTTTTTGTCTAAAATACGTAAATTTCCTTGTGAGACCTCTGGCTTTAATCGTTCACTGTAGCCACAACTTCTATTCGATGATCAAAATTTTAGTCTCATTTTGTAGCTGTCAGTCTGTTGTTTACGTCAAATACAAATTTGTAGTACTTTTCATAAGAATACTAATTTTTATAAGGCTCCTCATATTTTTGGGGGTAGGTCACGGAAACTTTTTCCCTTTACGGCATTGCTGTGGCTTGATTTTTCAACCGATGCACTATATTTTGGTGTTAATGAATAGATCAGCGTCTGAATTTTCCAAAAAGTATAAATTTGTGGTATTTCGCAAAAGTTTAAGGGCGGGTTTAGTGGTTGAAAGCCAAAAAAATCCCAATTTTTCACGTGTCAACTCCCCAAAACTTTAAATGGCTTTTTCTCCCCTTAAACGTGCGAATTTCGCGTTTTTACGTTTTCATTTAAAAGCTTAGCCCAAACTAGTGTTTTGATGGTCGGAACATGTTTTAGGCAAAATATCAAGAATTTGCTGTTTCTAGAACACGTGCAGTTTTTGTGCAGATTTTCAGCTTTGATTGCTTCCTCTGCCCGTAATTTTAATCCGATTGTCGATATTTTGGTCTTATCTCATAGTTGCGTTTGTTTAGTTTGCGCCAAGTGCAAATATGTAGTAATTTGCATGAAAATACTAATTTTTATGACGCTTAGGAGGCATAGACATGTTTTTGTCTAAAATACGTAAATTTCCTTGTGAGACCTCTGGCTTTAATCGTTCACTGTAGCCACAACTTCTATTCGATGATCAAAATTTTAGTCTCATTTTGTAGCTGTCAGTCTGTTGTTTACGTCAAATACAAATTTGCAGTACTTTTCATAAGAATACTAATTTTTATAAGGCTCCTCATATTTTTGGTGGTAGGTCACGGAAACTTTTTCCCTTTACGGCATTGCTGTGGCTTGATTTTTCAACCGATGCACTATATTTTGGTGTTAATGAATAGATCAGCGTCTGAATTTTCCAAAAAGTATAAATTTGTGGTATTTCGCAAAAGTTAAAGGGCGGGTTTAATGATTGAAAGCCAAAAAAATCCCAATTTTTCACGTGTCAACTCCCCAAAACTTTAAATGGCTTTTTCTCCCCTTAAACGTGCGAATTTCGCGTTTTTACGTTTTCATTTAAAAGCTTAGCCCAAACTAGTGTTTTGATGGTCGGAACATGTTTTAGGCAAAATATCAAGAATTTGCTGTTTCTAGAACACGTGCAGTTTTAGTGCAGATTTTCAGCTTTGATTGCTTCCTCTGCCCGTAATTTTAATCCGATTGTCGATATTTTGGTCTTATCTCATAGTTGCGTTTGTTTAGTTTGCGTCAAGTGCAAATATGTAGTAATTTGCATGAAAATACTAATTTTTATGACGCTTAGGAGGCATAGACATGTTTTTGTCTAAAATACGTAAATTTCCTTGTGAGACCTCTGGCTTTAATCGTTCACTGTAGCCACAACTTCTATTCGATGATCAAAATTTTAGTCTCATTTTGTAGCTGTCAGTCTGTTGTTTACGTCAAATACAAATTCGTAGTACTTTTCATAAGAATACTAAATTTTATAAGGCTCCTCATATTTTTGGGGGCAGGTCACGGAAACTTTTTCCCTTTACGGCATTGATCTGGCTTGATTTTTCAACCGATGCACTATATTTTGGTGTTAATGAATAGATCAGCGTCTGAATTTTCCAAAAAGTATAAATTTGTGGTATTTCGCAAAAGTTTAAGGGCGGGTTTAGTGGTTGAAAGCCAAAAAAATCCCAATTTTTCACGTGTCAACTCCCCAAAACTTTAAATGGCTTTTTCTCCCCTTAAACGTGCGAATTTCGCGTTTTTACGTTTTCATTTAAAAGCTTAGCCCAAACTAGTGTTTTGATGGTCGGAACATGTTTTAGGCAAAATATCAAGAATTTGCTGTTTCTAGAACACGTGCAGTTTTTGTGCAGATTTTCAGCTTTGATTGCTTACTCTGCCCGTAATTTTAATCCGATTGTCGATATTTTGGTTTTATCTCATAGTTGCGTTTGTTTAGTTTGCGCCAAGTGCAAATATGTAGTAATTTGCATGAAAATACTAATTTTTATGACGCTTAGGAGGCATAGACATGTTTTTGTCTAAAATACGTAAATTTCCTTGTGAGACCTCTGGCTTTAATCGTTCACTGTAGCCACAACTTCTATTCGATGATCAAAATTTTAGTCTCATTTTGTAGCTGTCAGTCTGTTGTTTACGTCAAATACAAATTTGTAGTACTTTTCATAAGAATACTAATTTTTATAAGGCTCCTCATATTTTTGGGGGTAGGTCACGGAAACTTTTTCCCTTTACGGCATTGCTGTGGCTTGATTTTTCAACCGATGCACTATATTTTGGTGTTAATGAATAGATCAGCGTCTGAATTTTCCAAAAAGTATAAATTTGTGGTATTTCGCAAAAGTTAAAGGGCGGGTTTAATGATTGAAAGCCAAAAAAATCCCAATTTTTCACGTGTCAACTCCCCAAAACTTTAAATGGCTTTTTCTCCCCTTAAACGTGCGAATTTCGCGTTTTTACGTTTTCATTAAAAGCTTAGCCCAAACTAGTGTTTTGATGGTCGGAACATGTTTTAGGCAAAATATCAAGAATTTGCTGTTTCTAGAACACGTGCAGTTTTAGTGCAGATTTTCAGCTTTGATTGCTTCCTCTGCCCGTAATTTTAATCCGATTGTCGATATTTTGGTCTTATCTCATAGTTGCGTTTGTTTAGTTTGCGTCAAGTGCAAATATGTAGTAATTTGCATGAAAATACTAATTTTTATGACGCTTAGGAGGCATAGACATGTTTTTGTCTAAAATACGTAAATTTCCTTGTGAGACCTCTGGCTTTAATCGTTCACTGTAGCCACAACTTCTATTCGATGATCAAAATTTTAGTCTCATTTTGTAGCTGTCAGTCTGTTGTTTACGTCAAATACAAATTCGTAGTACTTTTCATAAGAATACTAAATTTTATAAGGCTCCTCATATTTTTGGGGGCAGGTCACGGAAACTTTTTCCCTTTACGGCATTGCTGTGGCTTGATTTTTCAACCGATGCACTATATTTTGGTGTTAATGAATAGATCAGCGTCTGAATTTTCCAAAAAGTATAAATTTGTGGTATTTCGCAAAAGTTTAAGGGCGGGTTTAGTGGTTGAAAGCCAAAAAAATCCCAATTTTTCACGTGTCAACTCCCCAAAATTTTAAATGGCTTTTTCTCCCCTTAAACGTGCGAATTTCGCGTTTTTACGTTTTCATTTAAAAGCTTAGCCCAAACTAGTGTTTTGATGGTCGGAACATGTTTTAGGCAAAATATCAAGAATTTGCTGTTTCTAGAACACGTGCAGTTTTTGGGCAGATTTTCAGCTTTGATTGCTTCCTCTGCCCGTAATTTTAATCCGATTGTCGATATTTTGGTCTTATCTCATAGTTGCGTTTGTTTAGTTTGCGCCAAGTGCAAATATGTAGTAATTTGCATGAAAATACTAATTTTTATGACGCTTAGGAGGCATAGACATGTTTTTGTCTAAAATACGTAAATTTCCTTGTGAGACCTCTGGCTTTAATCGTTCACTGTAGCCACAACTTCTATTCGATGATCAAAATTTTAGTCTCATTTTGTAGCTGTCAGTCTGTTGTTTACGTCAAATACAAAGTTGTAGTACTTTTCATAAGAATACTAATTTTTATAAGGCTCCTCATATTTTTGGGGGCAGGTCACGGAAACTTTTTCCCTTTACGGCATTGCTGTGGCTTGATTTTTCAACCGATGCACTATATTTTGGTGTTAATGAATAGATCAGCGTCTGAATTTTCCAAAAAGTATAAATTTGTGGTATTTCGCAAAAGTTTAAGGGCGGGTTTAGTGGTTGAAAGCCAAAAAAAATCCCAATTTTTCACGTGTCAACTCCCCAAAACTTTAAATGGCTTTTTCTCCCCTTAAACGTGCGAATTTCGCGTTTTTACGTTTTCATTTAAAAGCTTAGCCCAAACTAGTGTTTTGATGGTCGGAACATGTTTTAGGCAAAATATCAAGAATTTGCTGTTTCTAGAACACGTGCAGTTTTTGTGCAGATTTTCAGCTTTGATTGCTTCCTCTGCCCGTAATTTTAATCCGATTGTCGATATTTTGGTCTTATCTCATAGTTGCGTTTGTTTAGTTTGCGCCAAGTGCAAATATGTAGTAATTTGCATGAAAATACTAATTTTTATGACGCTTAGGAGGCATAGACATGTTTTTGTCTAAAATACGTAAATTTCCTTGTGAGACCTCTGGCTTTAATCGTTCACTGTAGCCACAACTTCTATTCGATGATCAAAATTTTAGTCTCATTTTGTAGCTGTCAGTCTGTTGTTTACGTCAAATACAAATTTGCAGTACTTTTCATAAGAATACTAATTTTTATAAGGCTCCTCATATTTTTGGTGGTAGGTCACGGAAACTTTTTCCCTTTACGGCATTGCTGTGGCTTGATTTTTCAACCGATGCACTATATTTTGGTGTTAATGAATAGATCAGCGTCTGAATTTTCCAAAAAGTATAAATTTGTGGTATTTCGCAAAAGTTAAAGGGCGGGTTTAATGATTGAAAGCCAAAAAAATCCCAATTTTTCACGTGTCAACTCCCCAACACTTTAAATGGCTTTTTCTCCCCTTAAACGTGCGAATTTCGCGTTTTTACGTTTTCATTTAAAAGCTTAGCCCAAACTAGTGTTTTGATGGTCGGAACATGTTTTAGGCAAAATATCAAGAATTTGCTGTTTCTAGAACACGTGCAGTTTTAGTGCAGATTTTCAGCTTTGATTGCTTACTCTGCCCGTAATTTTAATCCGATTGTCGATATTTTGGTCTTATCTCATAGTTGCGTTTGTTTAGTTTGCGTCAAGTGCAAATATGTAGTAATTTGCATGAAAATACTAATTTTTATGACGCTTAGGAGGCATAGACATGTTTTTGTCTAAAATACGTAAATTTCCTTGTGAGACCTCTGGCTTTAATCGTTCACTGTAGCCACAACTTCTATTCGATGATCAAAATTTTAGTCTCATTTTGTAGCTGTCAGTCTGTTGTTTACGTCAAATACAAATTTGTAGTACTTTTCATAAGAATACTAATTTTTATAAGGCTCCTCATATTTTTGGTGGTAGGTCACGGAAACTTTTTCCCTTTACGGCATTGCTGTGGCTTGATTTTTCAACCGATGCACTATATTTTGGTGTTAATGAATAGATCAGCGTCTGAATTTTCCAAAAAGTATAAATTTGTGGTATTTCGCAAAAGTTTAAGGGCGGGTTTAATGATTGAAAGCCAAAAAAATCCCAATTTTTCACGTGTCAACTCCCCAAAACTTTAAATGGCTTTTTCTCCCCTTAAACGTGCGAATTTCGCGTTTTTACGTTTTCATTTAAAAGCTTAGCCCAAACTAGTGTTTTGATGGTCGGAACATGTTTTAGGCAAAATATCAAGAATTTGCTGTTTCTAGAACACGTGCAGTTTTAGTGCAGATTTTCAGCTTTGATTGCTTCCTCTGCCCGTAATTTTAATCCGATTGTCGATATTTTGGTCTTATCTCATAGTTGCGTTTGTTTAGTTTGCGTCAAGTGCAAATATGTAGTAATTTGCATGAAAATACTAATTTTTATGACGCTTAGGAGGCATAGACATGTTTTTGTCTAAAATACGTAAATTTCCTTGTGAGACCTCTGGCTTTAATCGTTCACTGTAGCCACAACTTCTATTCGATGATCAAAATTTTAGTCTCATTTTGTAGCTGTCAGTCTGTTGTTTACGTCAAATACAAATTCGTAGTACTTTTCATAAGAATACTAAATTTTATAAGGCTCCTCATATTTTTGGGGGCAGGTCACGGAAACTTTTTCCCTTTACGGCATTGATCTGGCTTGATTTTTCAACCGATGCACTATATTTTGGTGTTAATGAATAGATCAGCGTCTGAATTTTCCAAAAAATATAAATTTGTGGTATTTCGCAAAAGTTTAAGGGCGGGTTTAGTGGTTGAAAGCCAAAAAAATCCCAATTTTTCACGTGTCAACTCCCCAAAATTTTAAATGGCTTTTTCTCCCCTTAAACGTGCGAATTTCGCGTTTTTACGTTTTCATTTAAAAGCTTAGCCCAAACTAGTGTTTTGATGGTCGGAACATGTTTTAGGCAAAATATCAAGAATTTGCTGTTTCTAGAACACGTGCAGTTTTTGGGCAGATTTTCAGCTTTGATTGCTTCCTCTGCCCGTAATTTTAATCCGATTGTCGATATTTTGGTCTTATCTCATAGTTGCGTTTGTTTAGTTTGCGCCAAGTGCAAATATGTAGTAATTTGCATGAAAATACTAATTTTTATGACGCTTAGGAGGCATAGACATGTTTTTGTCTAAAATACGTAAATTTCCTTGTGAGACCTCTGGCTTTAATCGTTCACTGTAGCCACAACTTCTATTCGATGATCAAAATTTTAGTCTCATTTTGTAGCTGTCAGTCTGTTGTTTACGTCAAATACAAATTTGCAGTACTTTTCATAAGAATACTAATTTTTATAAGGCTCCTCATATTTTTGGGGGCAGGTCACGGAAACTTTTTCCCTTTACGGCATTGCTGTGGCTTGATTTTTCAACCGATGCACTATATTTTGGTGTTAATGAATAGATCAGCGTCTGAATTTTCCAAAAAGTATAAATTTGTGGTATTTCGCAAAAGTTTAAGGGCGGGTTTAGTGGTTGAAAGCCAAAAAAATCCCAATTTTTCACGTGTCAACTCCCCAAAACTTTAAATGGCTTTTTCTCCCCTTAAACGTGCGAATTTCGCGTTTTTACGTTTTCATTTAAAAGCTTAGCCCAAACTAGTGTTTTGATGGTCGGAACATGTTTTAGGCAAAATATCAAGAATTTGCTGTTTCTAGAACACGTGCAGTTTTTGTGCAGATTTTCAGCTTTGATTGCTTCCTCTGCCCGTAATTTTAATCCGATTGTCGATATTTTGGTCTTATCTCATAGTTGCGTTTGTTTAGTTTGCGCCAAGTGCAAATATGTAGTAATTTGCATGAAAATACTAATTTTTATGACGCTTAGGAGGCATAGACATGTTTTTGTCTAAAATACGTAAATTTCCTTGTGAGACCTCTGGCTTTAATCGTTCACTGTAGCCACAACTTCTATTCGATGATCAAAATTTTAGTCTCATTTTGTAGCTGTCAGTCTGTTGTTTACGTCAAATACAAATTTGCAGTACTTTTCATAAGAATACTAATTTTTATAAGGCTCCTCATATTTTTGGGGGCAGGTCACGGAAACTTTTTCCCTCTACGGCATTGCTGTGGCTTGATTTTTCAACCGATGCACTATATTTTGGTGTTAATGAATAGATCAGCGTCTGAATTTTCCAAAAAGTATAAATTTGTGGTATTTCGCAAAAGTTTAAGGGCGGGTTTAGTGGTTGAAAGCCAAAAAAATCCCAATTTTTCACGTGTCAACTCCCCAAAACTTTAAATGGCTTTTTTTCCCCTTAAACGTGCGAATTTCGCGTTGTTACGTTTTCATTTAAAAGCTTAGCCCAAACTAGTGCTTTGATGGTCGGAACATGTTTTAGGCAAAATATCAAGAATTTGCTGTTTCTAGAACACGTGCAGTTTTTGTGCAGATTTTCAGCTTTGATTGCTTACTCTGCCCGTAATTTTAATCCGATTGTCGATATTTTGGTTTTATCTCATAGTTGCGTTTGTTTAGTTTGCGCCAAGTGCAAATATGTAGTAATTTGCATGAAAATACTAATTTTTATGACGCTTAGGAGGCATAGACATGTTTTTGTCTAAAATACGTAAATTTCCTTGTGAGACCTCTGGCTTTAATCGTTCACTGTAGCCACAACTTCTATTCGATGATCAAAATTTTAGTCTCATTTTGTAGCTGTCAGTCTGTTGTTTACGTCAAATACAAATTTGCACTACTTTTCATAAGAATACTAACTTTTATAAGGCTCCTCATATTTTTGGGGGCAGGTCACGGAAACTTTTTCCCTTTACGGCATTGCTGTGGCTTGATTTTTCAACCGATGCACTATATTTTGGTGTTAATGAATAGATCAGCGTTTGAATTTTCCAAAAAGTATAAATTTGTGGTATTTCGCAAAAGTTTAAGGGCGGGTTTAGTGGTTGAAAGCCAAAAAAATCCCAATTTTTCACGTGTCAACTCCCCAAAACTTTAAATGGCTTTTCTCCCCTTAAACGTGCGAATTTCGCGTTTTTACGTTTTCATTTAAAAGCTTAGCCCAAACTAGTGTTTTGATGGTCGGAACATGTTTTAGGCAAAATATCAAGAATTTGCTGTTTCTAGAACACGTGCAGTTTTTGTGCAGATTTTCAGCTTTGATTGCTTACTCTGCCCGTAATTTTAATCCGATTGTCGATATTTTTGGTTTTATCTCATAGTTGCGTTTGTTTAGTTTGCGCCAAGTGCAAATATGTAGTAATTTGCATGAAAATACTAATTTTTATGACGCTTAGGAGGCATAGACATGTTTTTGTCTAAAATACGTAAATTTCCTTGTGAGACCTCTGGCTTTAATCGTTCACTGTAGCCACAACTTCTATTCGATGATCAAAATTTTAGTCTCATTTTGTAGCTGTCAGTCTGTTGTTTACGTCAAATACAAATTTGCAGTACTTTTCATAAGAATACTAATTTTTATAAGGCTCCTCATATTTTTGGGGGCAGGTCACGGAAACTTTTTCCCTCTACGGCATTGCTGTGGCTTGATTTTTCAACCGATGCACTATATTTTGGTGTTAATGAATAGATCAGCGTTTGAATTTTCCAAAAAGTATAAATTTGTGGTATTTCGCAAAAGTTTAAGGGCGGGTTTAGTGGTTGAAAGCCAAAAAAATCCCAATTTTTCACGTGTCAACTCCCCAAAACTTTAAATGGCTTTTTCTCCCCTTAAACGTGCGAATTTCGCGTTTTTACGTTTTCATTTAAAAGCTTAGCCCAAACTAGTGTTTTGATGGTCGGAACATGTTTTAGGCAAAATATCAAGAATTTGCTGTTTCTAGAACACGTGCAGTTTTTGTGCAGATTTTCAGCTTTGATTGCTTACTCTGCCCGTAATTTTAATCCGATTGTCGATATTTTGGTCTTATCTCATAGTTGCGTTTGTTTAGTTTGCGCCAAGTGCAAATATGTAGTAATTTGCATGAAAATACTAATTTTTATGACGCTTAGAGGCATAGACATGTTTTGTCTAAAATACGTAAATTTCCTTGTGAGACCTCTGGCTTTAATCGTTCACTGTAGCCACAACTTCTATTCGATGATCAAAATTTTAGTCTCATTTTGTAGCTGTCAGTCTGTTGTTTACGTCAAATACAAATTTGTAGTACTTTTCATAAGAATACTAATTTTTATAAGGCTCCTCATATTTTTGGGGGCAGGTCACGGAAACTTTTTCCCTTTACGGCATTGCTGTGGCTTGATTTTTTAACCGATGCACTATATTTTGGTGTTAATGAATAGATCAGCGTCTGATTTTCCAAAAAGTATAAATTTGTGGTATTTCGCAAAAGTTTAAGGGCGGGTTTAGTGGTTGAAAGCCAAAAAAAAATCCCAATTTTTCACGTGTCAACTCCCCAAAACTTTAAATGGCATTTTCTCCCCTTAAACGTGCGAATTTCGCGTTTTTACGTTTTCATTTAAAAGCTTAGTCCAAACTGGTGTTTTGATGGTCGGAACATGTTTTAGGCAAAATATCAAGAATTTGCTGTTTCTAGAACACGTGCAGTTTTTGTGCAGATTTTCAGCTTTGATTGCTTACTCTGCCCGTAATTTTAATCCGATTGTCGATATTTTGGTTTTATCTCATAGCTGCGTTTGTTTAATTTGCGCCAAGTGCAAATATGTAGTAATTTGCATGAAAATACTAATTTTTATGACGCTTAGGAAGCATAGACATGTTTTGTCTAAAATACGTAAATTTCCTTGTGAGACCTCTGGCTTTAATCGTTCACTGTAGCCACAACTTCTATTCGATGATCAAAATTTTAGTCTCATTTTGTAGCTGTCAGTCTGTTGTTCACGTCAAATACAAATTTGTAGTACTTTTCATAAGAATACTAATTTTTATAAGGCTCCTCATATTTTTGGGGGCAGGTCACGGAAACTTTTTCACTTTACGGCATTGCTGTGGCTTGATTTTCAACCGATGCACTATATTTTGGTGTTTAAGAATAGATCAGCGTCTGAATTTTCCAAAAAGTATAAATTTGTGGTATTTCGCAAAAGTTTAAGGGCGGTTTAGTGGTTGAAAGCCGAAAAAAATCCCAATTTTTCACGTGTCAACTCCCCAAAACTTTAAATGGCTTTTGCTCCCCTTAAACGTGCGAATTTCGCGTTTTTACGTTTTCATTTAAAAACTTAGCCAAACTAGTGTTTTGATGGTCGGAACATGTTTTAGGCAAAATATCAAGAATTTGCTGTTTCTAGAACACGTGCAGTTTTGTGCAGATTTTCAGCTTTGATTGCTTACTCTGCCCGTAATTTTAATCCGATTGTCGATATTTTGGTCTTATCTCATAGTTGCGTTTGTTTAGTTTGCGCCAAGTGCAAATATGTAGTAATTTGCATGAAAATACTAATTTTTATGACGCTTAGGAGGCATAGACATGTTTTTGTCTAAAATACGTAAATTTCCTTGTGAGACCTCTGGCTTTAATCGTTCACTGTAGCCACAACTTATATTCGATGATCAAAATTTTAGTCTCATTTTGTAGCTGTCAGTCTGTTGTTTACGTCAAATACAAATTTGTAGTACTTTTCATAAGAATACTAATTTTTATAAGGCTCCTCATATTTTGGGGGCAGGTCACGGAAACTTTTTCCCTCTACGCATTGCTGTGGCTTGATTTTTCAACCGATGCACTATATTTTGGTGTTAATGAATAATAATAAGGGCGGGTTTAGTGGTTGAAAGCCAAAAAAATCCCAATTTTTCACGTGTCAACTCCCCAAAACTTTAATGGCTTTTTCTCCCCTTAAACGTGCGAATTTCGCGTTTTTACGTTTTCATTTAAAAGCTTAGCCCAAACTAGTGTTTTGATGGTCGGAACATGTTTTAGGCAAAATATCAAGAATTTGCTGTTTCTAGAACACGTGCAGTTTTTGTGCAGATTTTCAGCTTTGATTGCTTACTCTGCCCGTAATTTTAATCCGATTGTCGATATTTTGGTTTTATCTCATAGTTGCGTTTGTTTAGTTTGCGCCAAGTGCAAATATGTAGTAATTTGCATGAAAATACTAATTTTTATGACGCTTAGGAGGCATAGACATGTTTTTGTCTAAAATACGTAAATTTCCTTGTGAGACCTCTGGCTTTAATCGTTCACTGTAGCCACAACTTCTATTCGATGATCAAAATTTTAGTCTCATTTTGTAGCTGTCAGTCTGTTGTTTACGTCAAATACAAATTTGTAGTACTTTTCATAAGAATACTAATTTTTATAAGGCTCCTCATATTTTTGGGGCAGGTCACGGAAACTTTTTCCCTTTACGGCATTGCTGTGGCTTGATTTTTCAACCGATGCACTATATTTTGGTGTTAATGAATAGATCAGCGTCTGAATTTTCCAAAAAGTATAAATTTGTGGTATTTCGCAAAAGTTTAAGGGCGGGTTTAGTGGTTGAAAGCCAAAAAAATCCCAATTTTTCACGTGTCAACTCCCCAAAACTTTAAATGGCTTTTTCTCCCCTTAAACGTGCGAATTTCGCGTTTTTACGTTTTCATTTAAAAGCTTAGCCCAAACTAGTGTTTTGGTGGTCGGAACATGTTTTAGGCAAAATATCAAGAATTTGCTGTTTCTAGAACACGTGCAGTTTTTGTGTAGATTTTCAGCTTTGATTGCTTCCTCTGCCCGTAATTTTAATCCGATTGTCGATATTTTGGTTTTATCTCATAGTTGCGTTTGTTTAGTTTGCGCCAAGTGCAAATATGTAGTAATTTGCATGAAAATACTAATTTTTATGACGCTTAGGAGGCATAGACATGTTTTTGTCTAAAATACGTAAATTTCCTTGTGAAACCTCTGGCTTTAATCGTTCACTGTAGCCACAACTTCTATTCGATGATCAAAATTTTAGTCTCATTTTGTAGCTGTCAGTCTGTTGTTTACGTCAAATACAAATTTGTAGTACTTTTCATAAGAATACTAATTTTTATAAGGCTCCTCATATTTTTGGGGCAGGTCACGGAAACTTTTTCCCTTTACGGCATTGCTGTGGCTTGATTTTTCAACCGATGCACTATATTTTGGTGTTAATGAATAGATCAGCGTCTGAATTTTCCAAAAAGTATAAATTTGTGGTATTTCGCAAAAGTTTAAGGGCGGGCTTAGTGGTTGAAAGCCAAAAAAATCCCAATTTTTCACGTGTCAACTCCCCAAAACTTTAAATGGCTTTTTCTCCCCTTAAACGTGCGAATTTCGCGTTGTTACGTTTTCATTTAAAAGCTTAGCCCAAACTAGTGTTTTGATGGTCGGAACATGTTTTAGGCAAAATATCAAGAATTTGCTGTTTCTAGAACACGTGCAGTTTTTGTGCAGATTTTCAGCTTTGATTGCTTCCTCTGCCCATAATTTTAATCCGATTGTCGATATTTTGGTCTTATCTCATAGTTGCGTTTGTTTAGTTTGCGCCAAGTGCAAATATGTAGTAATTTGCATGAAAATACTAATTTTTATGACGCTTAGGAGGCATAGACATGTTTTTGTCTAAAATACGTAAATTTCCTTGTGAGACCTCTGGCTTTAATCGTTCACTGTAGCCACAACTTCTATTCGATGATCAAAATTTTAGTCTCATTTTGTAGCTGTCAGTCTGTTGTTTACGTCAAATACAAATTTGTAGTACTTTTCATAAGAATACTAATTTTTATAAGGCTCCTCATATTTTTGGGGGCAGGTCACGGAAACTTTTTCCCTTTACGGCATTGCTGTGGCTTGATTTTTCAACCGATGCACTATATTTTGGTGTTAATGAATAGATCAGCGTCTGAGTTTTCCAAAAAGTATAAATTTGTGGTATTTCGCAAAAGTTTAAGGGCGGGTTTAGTGGTTGAAAGCCAAAAAAATCCCAATTTTTCACGTGTCAACTCCCCGAAACTTTAAATGGCTTTTTCTCCCCTTAAACGTGCGAATTTCGCGTTTTTACGTTTTCATTTAAAAGCTTAGCCCAAACTAGTGTTTTGATGGTCGGAACATGTTTTAGGCAAAATATCAAGAATTTGCTGTTTCTAGAACACGTGCAGTTTTTGTGCAGATTTTCAGCTTTGATTTCTTACTCTGCCCGTAATTTTAATCCGATTGTCGATATTTTGGTCTTATCTCATAGTTGCGTTTGTTTAGTTTGCGCCAAGTGCAAATATGTAGTAATTTGCATGAAAATACTAATTTTTATGACGCTTAGGAGGCATAGACATGTTTTTGTCTAAAATACGTAAATTTCCTTGTGAAACCTCTGGCTTTAATCGTTCACTGTAGCCACAACTTCTATTCGATGATCAAAATTTTAGTCTCATTTTGTAGCTGTCAGTCTGTTGTTTACGTCAAATACAAATTTGTAGTACTTTTCATAAGAATACTAATTTTTATAAGGCTCCTCATATTTTTGGGGGCAGGTCACGGAAACTTTTTCCCTTTACGGCATTGCTGTGGCTTGATTTTTCAACCGATGCACTATATTTTGGTGTTAATGAATAGATCAGCGTCTGAATTTTCCAAAAAGTATAAATTTGTGGTATTTCGCAAAAGTTTAAGGGCGGGTTTAGTGGTTGAAAGCCAAAAAATCCCAATTTTTCACGTGTCAACTCCCCAAAACTTTAAATGGCTTTTTCTCCCCTTAAACGTGCGAATTTCGCGTTTTTACGTTTTCATTTAAAAGCTTAGCCCAAACTAGTGTTTTGATGGTCGGAACATGTTTTAGGCAAAATATCAAGAATTTGCTGTTTCTAGAACACGTGCAGTTTTTGTGCAGATTTTCAGCTTTGATTGCTTACTCTGCCCGTAATTTTAATCCGATTGTCGATATTTTGGTCTTATCTCATAGTTGCGTTTGTTTAGTTTGCGCCAAGTGCAAATATGTAGTAATTTGCATGAAAATACTAATTTTTATGACGCTTAGGAGGCATAGACATGTTTTTGTCTAAAATACGTAAATTTCCTTGTGAGACCTCTGGCTTTAATCGTTCACTGTAGCCACAACTTCTATTCGATGATCAAAATTTTAGTCTCATTTTGTAGCTGTCAGTCTGTTGTTTACGTCAAATACAAATTTGTAGTACTTTTCATAAGAATACTAATTTTTATAAGGCTCCTCATATTTTTGGGGGCAGGTCACGGAAACTTTTTCCCTTTACGGCATTGCTGTGGCTTGATTTTTCAACCGATGCACTATATTTTGGTGTTAATGAATAGATCAGCGTCTGAGTTTTCCAAAAAGTATAAATTTGTGGTATTTCGCAAAAGTTTAAGGGCGGGTTTAGTGGTTGAAAGCCAAAAAAATCCCAATTTTTCACGTGTCAACTCCCCGAAACTTTAAATGGCTTTTTCTCCCCTTAAACGTGCGAATTTCGCGTTTTTACGTTTTCATTTAAAAGCTTAGCCCAAACTAGTGTTTTGATGGTCGAAACATGTTTTAGGCAAAATATCAAGAATTTGCTGTTTCTAGAACACGTGCAGTTTTTGTGCAGATTTTCAGCTTTGATTGCTTACTCTGCCCGTAATTTTAATCCGATTGTCGATATTTTGGTTTTATCTCATAGTTGCGTTTGTTTAGTTTGCGCCAAGTGCAAATATGTAGTAATTTGCATGAAAATACTAATTTTTATGACGCTTAGGAGGCATAGACATGTTTTTGTCTAAAATACGTAAATTTCCTTGTGAGACCTCAGGCTTTAATCGTTCACTGTAGCCACAACTTCTATTCGATGATCAAAATTTTAGTCTCATTTTGTAGTTGTCAGTCTGTTGTTTACGTCAAATACAAATTTTTAGTACTTTTCATAAGAATACTAATTTTTATAAGGCTCCTCATATTTTTCGGGGCAGGTCATGGAAACTTTTTCCCTTTACGGCATTGCTGTGGCTTGATTTTTCAACCGATGCACTATATTTTAGTGTTAATGAATAGATCAGCGTCTGAATTTTCCAAAAAGTATAAATTTGTGGTATTTCGCAAAAGTTTAAGGGCGGGTTTAGTGGTTGAAAACCAAAAAAATCCCAATTTTTCACGTGTCAACTCCCCAAAACTTTAAATGGCTTTTTCTCCCCTTAAACGTGCGAATTTCGCGTTTTTACGTTTTCATTTAAAAGCTTAGCCCAAACTAGTGTTTTGATGGTCGGAACATGTTTTAGGCAAAATATCAAGAATTTGCTGTTTCTAGAACACGTGCAGTTTTTGTGCAGATTTTCAGCTTTGATTGCTTACTCTGCCCGTAATTTTAATCCGATTGTCGATATTTTGGTTTTATCTAATAGTTACGTTTGTTTAGTTTGCGCCAAGTGCAAATATGTAGTAATTTGCATGAAAATACTAATTTTTATGACGCTTAGGAGGCATAGATATGTTTTTGTCTAAAATACGTAAATTTTCTTGTGAAACCTCTGGCTTTAATCGTTCACTGTAGCCACAACTTCTATTCGATGATCAAAATTTTAGTCTCATTTTGTAGCTGTCAGTCTGTTGTTTGCGTCAAACACAAATTTGTAGTACTTTTCATAAGAATACTAATTTTTATAAGGCTCCTCATATTTTTGGGGGCAGGTCACGGAAACTTTTTCCCTTTACGGCATTGCTGTGGCTTGATTTTTCAACCGACGCACTATATTTTGGTGTTAATGAATAGATCAGCGTCTGAATTTTCCAAAAAGTATAAATTTGTGGTATTTCGCAAAAGTTTAAGGGCGGGTTTAGTGGTTGAAAGCCAAAAAAATCCCAATTTTTCACGTGTCAACTCCCCAAAACTTTAAATGGCTTTTTCTCCCCTTAAACGTGCGAATTTCGCGTTTTTACGTTTTCATTTAAAAGCTTAGCCCAAACTAGTGTTTTGATGGTCGGAACATGTTTTAGGCAAAATATCAAGAATTTGCTGTTTCTAGAACACGTGCAGTTTTTGTGCAGATTTTCAGCTTTGATTGCTTACTCTGCCCGTAATTTTAATCCGATTGTCGATATTTTGGTCTTATCTCATAGTTGCGTTTGTTTAGTTTGCGCCAAGTGCAAATATGTAGTAATTTGCATGAAAATACTAATTTTTATGACGCTTAGGAGGCATAGACATGTTTTTGTCTAAAATACGTAAATTTCCTTGTGAGACCTCTGGCTTTAATCGTTCACTGTAGCCACAACTTCTATTCGATGATCAAAATTTTAGTCTCATTTTGTAGCTGTCAGTCTGTTGTTTACGTCAAATACAAATTTGTAGTACTTTTCATAAGAATACTAATTTTTATAAGGCTCCTCATATTTTTGGGGGCAGGTCACGGAAACTTTTTCCCTTTACGGCATTGCTGTGGCTTGATTTTTCAATCGATGCACTATATTTTGGTGTTAATGAATAGATCAGCGTCTGAATTTTCCAAAAAATATAAATTTGTGGAATTTGGCAAAAGTTTAAGGGCGGGTTTAGTGGTTGAAAGCCAAAAAAATCCCAATTTTTCACGTGTCAACTCCCCAAAACTTTAAATGGCTTTTTCTCCCCTTAAACGTGCGAATTTCGCGTTTTTACGTTTTCATTTAAAAACTTAGCCCAAACTAGTGTTTTGATGGTCGGAACATGTTTTAGGCAAAATATCAAGAATTTGCTGTTTCTAGAACACGTGCAGTTTTTGTGCAGATTTTCAGCTTTGATTGCTTACTCTGCCCGTAATTTTAATCCGATTGTCGATATTTTGGTTTTATCTCATAGTTGCGTTTGTTTAGTTTGCGCCAAGTGCAAATATGTAGTAATTTGCATGAAAATACTAATTTTTATGATGCTTAGGAGGCATAGACATGTTTTTGTCTAAAATACGTAAATTTCCTTGTGAGACCTCTGGCTTTAATCGTTCACTGTAGCCACAACTTCTATTCGATGATCAAACTTTTAGTCTCATTTTGTAGCTGTCAGTCTGTTGTTTACGTCAAATACAAATTTGTAGTACTTTTCATAAGAATACTAATTTTTATAAGGCTCCTCATATTTTTGGGGGCAGGTCACGGAAACTTTTTCCCTTTACGGCATTGCTGTGGCTTGATTTTTCAACCGATGCACTATATTTTGGTGTTAATGAATAGATCAGCGTCTGAATTTTCCAAAAAGTATAAATTTGTGGTATTTCGCAAAAGTTTAAGGGCGGGTTTAGTGGTTGAAAACCAAAAAAATCCCAATTTTTCACGTGTCAACTCCCCAAAACTTTAAATGGCTTTTTCTCCCCTTAAACGTGCGAATTTCGCGTTTTTACGTTTTCATTTAAAAGCTTAGCCCAAACTAGTGTTTTGATGGTCGGAACATGTTTTAGGCAAAATATCAAGAATTTGCTGTTTCTAGAACACGTGCAGTTTTTGTGCAGATTTTCAGCTTTGATTGCTTACTCTGCCCGTAATTTTAATCCGATTGTCGATATTTTGGTTTTATCTCATAGTTACGTTTGTTTAGTTTGCGCCAAGTGCAAATATGTAGTAATTTGCATGAAAATACTAATTTTTATGACGCTTAGGAGGCATAGACATGTTTTTGTCTAAAATACGTAAATTTCCTTGTGAAACCTCTGGCTTTAATCGTTCACTGTAGCCACAACTTCTATTCGATGATCAAAGTTTTAGTCTCATTTTGTAGCTGTCAGTCTGTTGTTTGCGCCAAATACAAATTTGCAGTACTTTTCATAAGAATACTAATTTTTATAAGGCTCCTCATATTTTTGGGGGCAGGTCACGGAAACTTTTTCCCTTTACGGCATTGCTGTGGCTTGATTTTTCAACCGACGCACTATATTTTGGTGTTAATGAATAGATCAGCGTCTGAATTTTCCAAAAAGTATAAATTTGTGGTATTTCGCAAAAGTTTAAGGGCGGGTTTAGTGGTTGAAAGCCAAAAAAATCCCAATTTTTCACGTGTCAACTCCCCAAAACTTTAAATGGCTTTTTCTCCCCTTAAACGTGCGAATTTCGCGTTTTTACGTTTTCATTTAAAAACTTAGCCCAAACTAGTGTTTTGATGGTCGGAACATGTTTTAGGCATAATATCAAGAATTTGCTGTTTCTAGAACACGTGCAGTTTTTGTGCAGATTTTCAGCTTTGATTGCTTCCTCTGCCCGTAATTTTAATCCGATTGTCGATATTTTGGTCTTATCTCATAGTTGCGTTTGTTTAGTTTGCGCCAAGTGCAAATATGTAGTAATTTGCATGAAAATACTAATTTTTATGACGCTTAGGAGGCATAGACATGTTTTTGTCTAAAATACGTAAATTTCCTTGTGAGACCTCTGGCTTTAATCGTTCACTGTAGCCACAACTTCTATTCGATGATCAAAATTTTAGTCTCATTTTGTAGCTGTCAGTCTGTTGTTTACGTCAAATACAAATTTGTAGTACTTTTCATAAGAATACTAATTTTTATAAGGCTCCTCATATTTTTGGGGGCAGGTCACGGAAACTTTTTCCCTTTACGGCATTGCTGTGGCTTGATTTTTCAACCGATGCACTATATTTTGGTGTTAATGAATAGATCAGCGTCTGAATTTTCCAAAAAGTATAAATTTGTGGTATTTCGCAAAAGTTTAAGGGCGGGTTTAGTGGTTGAAAGCCAAAAAAATCCCAATTTTTCACGTGTCAACTCCCCAAAACTTTAAATGGCTTTTTCTCCCCTTAAACGTGCGAATTTCGCGTTTTTACGTTTTCATTTAAAAACTTAGCCCAAACTAGTGTTTTGATGGTCGGAACATGTTTTAGGCAAAATATCAAGAATTTGCTGTTTCTAGAACACGTGCAGTTTTTGTGCAGATTTTCAGCTTTGATTGCTTACTCTGCCCGTAATTTTAATCCGATTGTCGATATTTTGGTTTTATCTCATAGTTGCGTTTGTTTAGTTTGCGCCAAGTGCAAATATGTAGTAATTTGCATGAAAATACTAATTTTTATGATGCTTAGGAGGCATAGACATGTTTTTGTCTAAAATACGTAAATTTCCTTGTGAGACCTCTGGCTTTAATCGTTCACTGTAGCCACAACTTCTATTCGATGATCAAAATTTTAGTCTCATTTTGTAGCTGTCAGTCTGTTGTTTACGTCAAATACAAATTTGTAGTACTTTTCATAAGAATACTAATTTTTATAAGGCTCCTCATATTTTTGGGGGCAGGTCACGGAAACTTTTTCCCTTTACGGCATTGCTGTGGCTTGATTTTTCAACCGATGCACTATATTTTGGTGTTAATGAATAGATCAGCGTCTGAATTTTCCAAAAAGTATAAATTTGTGGTATTTCGCAAAAGTTTAAGGGCGGGTTTAGTGGTTGAAAACCAAAAAAATCCCAATTTTTCACGTGTCAACTCCCCAAAACTTTAAATGGCTTTTTCTCCCCTTAAACGTGCGAATTTCGCGTTTTTACGTTTTCATTTAAAAGCTTAGCCCAAACTAGTGTTTTGATGGTCGGAACATGTTTTAGGCAAAATATCAAGAATTTGCTGTTTCTAGAACACGTGCAGTTTTTGTGCAGATTTTCAGCTTTGATTGCTTACTCTGCCCGTAATTTTAATCCGATTGTCGATATTTTGGTTTTATCTCATAGTTGCGTTTGTTTAGTTTGCGCCAAGTACAAATATGTAGTAATTTGCATGAAAATACTAATTTTTATGACGCTTAGGAGGCATAGACATGTTTTTGTCTAAAATACGTAAATTTCCTTGTGAAACCTCTGGCTTTAATCGTTCACTGTAGCCACAACTTCTATTCGATGATCAAAATTTTAGTCTCATTTTGTAGCTGTCAGTCTGTTGTTTACGTCAAATACAAATTTGTAGTACTTTTCATAAGAATACTAATTTTTATAAGGCTCCTCATATTTTTGGGGGCAGGTCACGGAAACTTTTTCCCTTTACGGCATTGCTGTGGCTTGATTTTTCAACCGATGCACTATATTTTGGTGTTAATGAATAGATCAGCGTCTGAATTTTCCAAAAAGTATAAATTTGTGGTATTTCGCAAAAGTTTAAGGGCGGGTTTAGTGGTTGAAAGCCAAAAAAATCCCAATTTTTCACGTGTCAACTCCCCAAAACTTTAAATGGCTTTTTTTCCCCTTAAACGTGCGAATTTCGCGTTTTTACGTTTTCATTTAAAAGCTTAGCCCAAACTAGTGTTTTGATGGTCGGAACATGTTTTAGGCAAAATATCAAGAATTTGCTGTTTCTAGAACACGTGCAGTTTTTGTGCAGATTTTCAGCTTTGATTGCTTCCTCTGCCCGTAATTTTAATCCGATTGTCGATATTTTGGTCTTATCTCATAGTTGCGTTTGTTTAGTTTGCGTCAAGTGCAAATATGTAGTAATTTGCATGAAAATACTAATTTTTATGACGCTTAGGAGGCATAGACATGTTTTTGTCTAAAATACGTAAATTTCCTTGTGAGACCTCTGGCTTTAATCGTTCACTGTAGCCACAACTTCTATTCGATGATCAAAATTTTAGTCTCATTTTGTAGCTGTCAGTCAATTGTTTACGTCAAATACAAATTCGTAGTACTTTTCATAAGAATACAAATTTTTATAAGGCTCCTCATATTTTTGGGGGCGTGTCACGGAAACTTTTTCCCTTTACGGCATTGCTGTGGCTTGATTTTTCAACCGATGCACTATATTTTGGTGTTAATGAATAGATCAGCGTCTGAATTTTCCAAAAAGTATAAATTTGTGGTATTTCGCAAAAGTTTAAGGGCGGGTTTAGTGGTTGAAAGCCAAAAAAATCCCAATTTTTCACGTGTCAACTCCCCAAAACTTTAAATGGCTTTTTCTCCCCTTAAACGTGCGAATTTCGCGTTTTTACGTTTTCATTTAAAAACTTAGCCCAAACTAGTGTTTTGATGGTCGGAACATGTTTTAGGCAAAATATCAAGAATTTGCTGTTTGTAGAACACGTGCAGTTTTTGTGCAGATTTTCAGCTTTGATTGCTTACTCTGCCCGTAATTTTAATCCGATTGTCGATATTTTGGTTTTATCTCATAGTTGCGTTTGTTTAGTTTGCGCCAAGTGCAAATATGTAGTAATTTGCATGAAAATACTAATTTTTATGACGCTTAGGAGGCATAGACATGTTTTTGTCTAAAATACGTAAATTTCCTTGTGAGACCTGTGGCTTTAATCGTTCACTGTAGCCACAACTTCTATTCGATGATCAAAATTTTAGTCTCATTTTGTAGCTGTCAGTCTGTTGTTTACGTCAAATACAAATTTGTAGTACTTTTCATAAGAATACTAATTTTTATAAGGCTCCTCATATTTTTGGGGGCAGGTCACGGAAACTTTTTCCCTTTACGGCATTGCTGTGGCTTGATTTTTCAACCGATGCACTATATTTTGGTGTTAATGAATAGATCAGCGTCTGAATTTTCCAAAAACTATAAATTTGTGGTATTTCGCAAAAGTTTAAGGGCGGGTTTAGTGGTTGAAAACCAAAAAATCCCAATTTTTCACGTGTCAACTCCCCAAAACTTTAAATGGCTTTTTTTCCCCTTAAACGTGCGAATTTCGCGTTTTTACGTTTTCATTTAAAAGCTTTGCCCAAACTAATGTTTTGATGGTCGGAACATGTTTTAGGCAAAATATCAAGAATTTGCTGTTTCTAGAACACGTGCAGTTTTTGTGCAGATTTTCAGCTTTGATTGCTTCCTCTGCCCGTAATTTTAATCCGATTGTCGATATTTTGGTCTTATCTCATAGTTGCGTTTGTTTAGTTTGCGCCAAGTGCAAATATGTAGTAATTTGCATGAAAATACTAATTTTTATGACGCTTAGGAGGCAAAGACATGTTTTTGTCTAAAATACGTAAATTTCCTTGTGAGACCTCTGGCTTTAATCGTTCACTGTAGCCACAACTTCTATTCGATGATCAAAATTTTAGTCTCATTTTGTAGCTGTCAGTCTGTTGTTTACGTCAAATACAAATTTGTAGTACTTTTCATAAGAATACTAATTTTTATAAGGCTCCTCATATTTTTGGGGGCAGGTCACGGAAACTTTTTCCCTTTACGGCATTGCTGTGGCTTGATTTTTCAACCGATGCACTATATTTTGGTGTTAATGAATAGATCAGCGTCTGAATTTTCCAAAAAGTATAAATTTGTGGTATTTCGCAAAAGTTTAAGGGCGGGTTTAGTGGTTGAAAGCCAAAAAAATCCCAATTTTTCACGTGTCAACTCCCCAAAACTTTAAATGGCTTTTTCTCCCCTTAAACGTGCGAATTTCGCGTTTTTACGTTTTCATTTAAAAACTTAGCCCAAACTAGTGTTTTGATGGTCGGAACATGTTTTAGGCAAAATATCAAGAATTTGCTATTTCTAGAACACGTGCAGTTTTTGTGCAGATTTTCAGCTTTGATTGCTTACTCTGCCCGTAATTTTAATCCGATTGTCGATATTTTGGTTTTATCTCATAGTTGCGTTTGTTTAGTTTGCGCCAAGTGCAAATATGTAGTAATTTGCATGAAAATACTAATTTTTATGATGCTTAGGAGGCATAGACATGTTTTTGTCTAAAATACGTAAATTTCCTTGTGAGACCTCTGGCTTTAATCGTTCACTGTAGCCACAACTTCTATTCGATGATCAAAATTTTAGTCTCATATTGTAGCTGTCAGTCTGTTGTTTACGTCAAATACAAATTTGTAGTACTTTTCATAAGAATACTAATTTTTATAAGGCTCCTCATATTTTTGGGGGCAGGTCACGGAAACTTTTTCCCTTTACGGCATTGCTGTGGCTTGATTTTTCAACCGATGCACTATATTTTGGTGTTAATGAATAGATCAGCGTCTGAATTTTCCAAAAAGTATAAATTTGTGGTATTTCGCAAAAGTTTAAGGGCGGGTTTAGTGGTTGAAAGCCAAAAAAATCCCAATTTTTCACGTGTCAACTCCCCAAAACTTTAAATGGCTTTTTCTCCCCTTAAACGTGCGAATTTCGCGTTTTTACGTTTTCATTTAAAAGCTTAGCCCAAACTAGTGTTTTGATGGTCGGAACATGTTTTAGGCAAAATATCAAGAATTTGCTGTTTCTAGAACACGTGCAGTTTTTGTGCAGATTTTCAGCTTTGATTGCTTCCTCTGCCCGTAATTTTAATCCGATTGTCGATATTTTGGTTTTATCTCATAGTTGCGTTTGTTAAGTTTGCGCCAAGTGCAAATATGTAGTAATTTGCATGAAAATACTAATTTTTATGACGCTTAGGAGGCATAGACATGTTTTTGTCTAAAATACGTAAATTTCCTTGTGAGACCTCTTGCTTTAATCGTTCACTGTAGCCACAACTTCTATTCGATGATCAAAATTTTAGTCTCATTTTGTAGCTGTCAGTCTGTTGTTTACGTCAAATACAAATTTGTAGTACTTTTCATAAGAATACTAATTTTTATAAGGCTCCTCATATTTTTCGGGGCAGGTCACGGAAACTTTTTCCCTTTACGGCATTGCTGTGGCTTGATTTTTCAACCGATGCACTATATTTTGGTGTTAATGAATAGATCAGCGTCTGAATTTTCCAAAAAGTATAAATTTGTGGTATTTCGCAAAAGTTTAAGGGCGGGCTTAGTGGTTGAAAGCCAAAAAAATCCCAATTTTTCACGTGTCAACTCCCAAAAACTTTAAATGGCTTTTTCTCCCCTTAAACGTGCGAATTTCGCGTTTTTACGTTTTCATTTAAAAACTTAGCCCAAACTAGTGTTTTGATGGTCGGAACATGTTTTAGGCAAAATATCAAGAATTTGCTGTTTCTAGAACACGTGCAGTTTTTGTGCAGATTTTCAGCTTTGATTGCTTCCTCTGCCCGTAATTTTAATCCGATTGTCGATATTTTGGTTTTATCTCATAGTTGCGTTTGTTAAGTTTGCGCCAAGTGCAAATATGTAGTAATTTGCATGAAAATACTAATTTTTATGACGCTTAGGAGGCATAGACATGTTTTTGTCTAAAACACGTAAATTTCCTTGTGAAACCTCTGGCTTTAATCGTTCACTGTAGCCACAACTTCTATTCGATGATCAAAATTTTAGTCTCATTTTGTAGCTGTCAGTCTGTTGTTAACGTCAAATACAAATTTGCAGTACTTTTCATAAGAATACTAATTTTTATAAGGCTCCTCATATTTTTGGGGGCAGGTCACGGAAACTTTTTCCCTTTACGGCATTGCTGTGGCTTGATTTTTCAACCGATGCACTATATTTTGGTGTTAATGAATAGATCAGCGTCTGAATTTTCCAAAAAGTATAAATTTGTGGTATTTCGCAAAAGTTTAAGGGCGGGTTTAGTGGTTGAAAGCCAAAAAAAATCCCAATTTTTCACGTGTCAACTCCCCAAAACTTTAAATGGCTTTTTCTCCCCTTAAACGTGCGAATTTCGCGGTTTTACGTTTTCATTTAAAAGCTTAGCTCAAACTAGTGTTTTGATGGTCGGAACATGTTTTAGGCAAAATATCAAGAATTTGCTGTTTCTAGAACACGTGCAGTTTTTGTGCAGATTTTCAGCTTTGATTGCTTCCTCTGCCCGTAATTTTAATCCGATTGTCGATATTTTGGTCTTATCTCATAGTTGCGTTTGTTTAGTTTGCGCCAAGTGCAAATATGTAGTAATTTGCATGAAAATACTAATTTTTATGACGCTTAGGAGGCATAGACATGTTTTTGTCTAAAATACGTAAATTTCCTTGTGAGACCTCTGGCTTTAATCGTTCACTGTAGCCACAACTTCTATTCGATGATCAAAATTTTAGTCTCATTTTGTAGCTGTCAGTCTGTTGTTTACGTCAAATACAAATTTGTAGTACTTTTCATCAGAATACTAATTTTTATAAGGCTCCTCATATTTTTGGGGGCAGGTCAGGGAGACTTTTTCCCTTTACGGCATTGCTGTGGCTTGATTTTTCAACCGATGCACTATATTTTGGTGTTAATGAATAGATCAGCGTCTGAATTTTCCAAAAAGTATAAATTTGGGGTATTTCGCAAAAGTTTAAGGGCGGGTTTAGTGGTTGAAAGCCAAAAAAATCCCAATTTTTCACGTGTCAACTCCCCAAAACTTTAAATGGCTTTTTCTCCCCTTAAACGTGCGAATTTCGCGTTTTTACGTTTTCATTTAAAAGCTTAGCCCAAACTAGTGTTTTGATGGTCGGAACATGTTTTAGGCAAAATATCAAGAATTTGCTGTTTCTAGAACACGTGCAGTTTTTGTGCAGATTTTCAGCTTTGATTGCTTACTCTGCCCGTAATTTTAATCCGATTGTCGATATTTTGGTTTTATCTCATAGTTGCGTTTGTTTAGTTTGCGCCAAGTGCAAATATGTAGTAATTTGCATGAAAACACTAATTTTTATGACGCTTGGGAGGCATAGACATGTTTTTGTCTAAAATACGTAAATTTCCTTGTGAGACCTCTGGCTTTAATCGTTCACTGTAGCCACAACTTCTATTCGATGATCAAAATTTTAGTCTCATTTTGTAGCTGTCAGTCTGTTGTTTACGTCAAATACAAATTTGCAGTACTTTTCATAAGAATACTAATTTTTATAAGGCTCCTCATATTTTTGGGGGCAGGTCACGGAAACTTTTTCCCTTTACGGCATTGCTGTGGCTTGATTTTTCAACCGATGCACTATATTTTGGTGTTAATGAATAGATCAGCGTCTGAATTTTCCAAAAAGTATAAATTTGTGGTATTTCGCAAAAGTTTAAGGGCGGGTTTAGTGGTTGAAAGCCAAAAAAATCCCAATTTTTCACGTGTCAACTCCCCAAAACTTTAAATGGCTTTTTCTCCCCTTAAACGTGCGAATTTCGCGTTTTTACGTTTTCATTTAAAAGCTTAGCCCAAACTAGTGTTTTGATGGTCGGAACATGTTTTAGGCAAAATATCAAGAATTTGCTGTTTCTAGAACACGTGCAGTTTTTGTGCAGATTTTCAGCTTTGATTGCTTACTCTGCCCGTAATTTTAATCCGATTGTCGATATTTTGGTTTTATCTCGTAGTTGCGTTTGTTTAGTTTGCGCCAAGTGCAAATATGTAGTAATTTGCATGAAAATACTAATTTTTATGACGCTTAGGAGGCATAGACATGTTTTTGTCTAAAATACGTAAATTTCCTTGTGAGACCTCTGGCTTTAATCGTTCACTGTAGCCACAACTTCTATTCGATGATCAAAATTTTAGTCTCATTTTGTAGCTGTCAGTCTGTTGTTCACGTCAAATACAAATTTGTAGTACTTTTCATAAGAATACTAATTTTTATAAGGCTCCTCATATTTTTGGGGGTAGGTCACGGAAACTTTTTCCCTTTACGGCATTGCTGTGGCATGATTTTTCAACCGATGCACTATATTTTGGTGCTAATGAATAGATCAGCGTCTGAATTTTCCAAAAAGTATAAATTTGTGGTATTTCGCAAAAGTTTAAGGGCGGGTTTAGTGGTTGAAAGCCAAAAAAATCCCAATTTTTCACGTGTCAACTCCCCAAAACTTGAAATGGCTTTTTCTCCCCTTAAACGTGCGAATTTGGCGTTTTTACGTTTTCATTTAAAAGCTGTTTTAGGCAAAATATCAAGAATTTGCTGTTTCTAGAACACGTGCAGTTTTTGTGCAGATTTTCAGCTTTGATTGCTTACTCTGCCCGTGATTTTAATCCGATTGTCGATATTTTGGTCTTATCTCATAGTTGCGTTTGTTTAGTTTGCGCCAAGTGCAAATATGTAGTAATTTGCATGAAAATACTAATTTTTATGACGCTTAGGAGGCATAGACATGTTTTTGTCTAAAATACGTCAATTTCCTTGTGAGACCTCTGGCTTTAATCGTTCACTGTAGCCACAACTTCTATTCGATGATCAAAATTTTAGTCTCATTTTGTAGCTGTCAGTCTGTTGTTTACGTCAAATACAAATTTGTAGTACTTTTCATAAGAATACTAATTTTTATAAGGCTCCTCATATTTTTGGGGGCAGGTCACGGAAACTTTTTCCCTGTACGGCATTGCTGTGGCTTGATTTTTCAACCGATGCACTATATTTTGGTGTTAATGAATAGATCAGCGTCTGAATTTTCCAAAAAGTATAAATTTGTGGTATTTCGCAAAAGTTTAAGGGCGGGTTTAGTGGTTGAAAGCCAAAAAAATCCCAATTTTTCACGTGTCAACTCCCCAAAACTTTAAATGGCTTTTTCTCCCCTTAAACGTGCGAATTTCGCGTTTTTACGTTTTCATTTAAAAACTTAGCCCAAACTAGTGTTTTGATGGTCGGAACATGTTTTAGGCAAAATATCAAGAATTTGCTGTTTCTAGAACACGTGCAGTTTTTGTGCAGATTTTCAGCTTTGATTGCTTACTCTGCCCGTAATTTTAATCCGATTGTCGATATTTTGGTTTTATCTCATAGTTGCGTTTGTTTAGTTTGCGCCAAGTGCAAATATGTAGTAATTTGCATGAAAATACTAATTTTTATGATGCTTAGGAGGCATAGACATGTTTTTGTCTAAAATACGTAAATTTCCTTGTGAGACCTCTGGCTTTAATCGTTCACTGTAGCCACAACTTCTATTCGATGATCAAAATTTTAGTCTCATTTTGTAGCTGTCAGTCTGTTGTTTACGTCAAATACAAATTTGTAGTACTTTTCATAAGAATACTAATTTTTATAAGGCTCCTCATATTTTTGGGGGCAGGTCACGGAAACTTTTTCCCTTTACGGCATTGCTGTGGCTTGATTTTTCAACCGATGCACTATATTTTGGTGTTAATGAATAGATCAGCGTCTGAATTTTCCAAAAAGTATAAATTTGTGGTATTTCGCAAAAGTTTAAGGGCGGGTTTAGTGGTTGAAAGCCAAAAAAATCCCAATTTTTCACGTGTCAACTCCCCAAAACTTTAAATGGCTTTTTCTCCCCTTAAACGTGCGAATTTCGCGTTTTTACGTTTTCATTTAAAAGCTGTTTTAGGCAAAATATCAAGAATTTGCTGTTTGTAGAACACGTGCAGTTTTTGTGCAGATTTTCAGCTTTGATTGCTTACTCTGCCCGTGATTTTAATCCGATTGTCGATATTTTGGTCTTATCTCATAGTTGCGTTTGTTTAGTTTGCGCCAAGTGCAAATATGTAGTAATTTGCATGAAAATACTAATTTTTATGACGCTTAGGAGGCATAGACATGTTTTTGTCTAAAATACGTAAATTTCCTTGTGAGACCTCTGGCTTTAATCGTTCACTGTAGCCACAACTTCTATTCGATGATCAAAATTTTAGTCTCATTTTGTAGCTGTCAGTCTGTTGTTTACGTCAAATACAAATTTGTAGTACTTTTCATAAGAATACTAATTTTTATAAGGCTCCTCATATTTTTGGGGGCAGGTCACGGAAACTTTTTCCCTGTACGGCATTGCTGTGGCTTGATTTTTCAACCGATGCACTATATTTTGGTGTTAATGAATAGATCAGCGTCTGAATTTTCCAAAAAGTATAAATTTGTGGTATTTCGCAAAAGTTTAAGGGCGGGTTTAGTGGTTGAAAGCCAAAAAAATCCCAATTTTTCACGTGTCAACTCCCCAAAACTTTAAATGGCTTTTTCTCCCCTTAAACGTGCGAATTTCGCGTTTTTACGTTTTCATTTAAAAGCTTAGCCCAAACTAGTGTTTTGATGGTCGGAACATGTTTTAGGCAAAATATCAAAAATTTGCTGTTTCTAGAACACGTGCAGTTTTTGTGCAGATTTTCAGCTTTGATTGCTTACTCTGCCCGTAATTTTAATCCGATTGTCGATATTTTGGTTTTATCTCGTAGTTGCGTTTGTTTAGTTTGCGCCAAGTGCAAATATGTAGTAATTTGCATGAAAATACTAATTTTTATGACGCTTAGGAGGCATAGACATGTTTTTGTCTAAAATACGTAAATTTCCTTGTGAGACCTCTGGCTTTAATCGTTCACTGTAGCCACAACTTCTATTCGATGATCAAAATTTTAGTCTCATTTTGTAGCTGTCAGTCTGTTGTTCACGTCAAATACAAATTTGTAGTACTTTTCATAAGAATACTAATTTTTATAAGGCTCCTCATATTTTTGGGGGCAGGTCACGGAAACTTTTTCCCTTTACGGCATTGCTGTGGCATGATTTTTCAACCGATGCACTATATTTTGGTGCTAATGAATAGATCAGCGTCTGAATTTTCCAAAAAGTATAAATTTGTGGTATTTCGCAAAAGTTTAAGGGCGGGTTTAGTGGTTGAAAGCCAAAAAAATCCCAATTTTTCACGTGTCAACTCCCCAAAACTTTAAATGGCTTTTTCTCCCCTTAAACGTGCGAATTTCGCGTTTTTACGTTTTCATTTAAAAACTTAGCCCAAACTAGTGTTTTGATGGTCGGAACATGTTTTAGGCAAAATATCAAGAATTTGCTGTTTCTAGAACACGTGCAGTTTTTGTGCAGATTTTCAGCTTTGATTGCTTCCTCTGCCCGTAATTTTAATCCGATTGTCGATATTTTGGTTTTATCTCATAGTTGCGTTTGTTAAGTTTACGCCAAGTGCAAATATGTAGTAATTTGCATGAAAATACTAATTTTTATGACGCTTAGGAGGCATAGACATGTTTTTGTCTAAAATACGTAAATTTCCTTGTGAGACCTCTGGCTTTAATCGTTCACTGTAGCCACAACTTCTATTCGATGATCAAAATTTTAGTCTCATTTTGTAGCTGTCAGTCTGTTGTTTACGTCAAATACAAATTTGTAGTACTTTTCATAAGAATACTAATTTTTATAAGGCTCCTCATATTTTTGGGGGCAGGTCACGGAAACTTTTTCCCTTTACGGCATTGCTGTGGCTTGATTTTTCAACCGATGCACTATATTTTGGTGTTAATGAATAGATCAGCGTCTGAATTTTCCAAAAAGTATAAATTTGTGGTATTTCGCAAAAGTTTAAGGGCGGGTTTAGTGGTTGAAAGCCAAAAAAATCCCAATTTTTCACGTGTCAACTCCCCAAAACTTGAAATGGCTTTTTCTCCCCTTAAACGTGCGAATTTGGCGTTTTTACGTTTTCATTTAAAAGCTGTTTTAGGCAAAATATCAAGAATTTGCTGTTTCTAGAACACGTGCAGTTTTTGTGCAGATTTTCAGCTTTGATTGCTTACTCTGCCCGTGATTTTAATCCGATTGTCGATATTTTGGTCTTATCTCATAGTTGCGTTTGTTTAGTTTGCGCCAAGTGCAAATATGTAGTAATTTGCATGAAAATACTAATTTTTATGACGCTTAGGAGGCATAGACATGTTTTTGTCTAAAATACGTCAATTTCCTTGTGAGACCTCTGGCTTTAATCGTTCACTGTAGCCACAACTTCTATTCGATGATCAAAATTTTAGTCTCATTTTGTAGCTGTCAGTCTGTTGTTTACGTCAAATACAAATTTGTAGTACTTTTCATAAGAATACTAATTTTTATAAGGCTCCTCATATTTTTGGGGGCAGGTCACGGAAACTTTTTCCCTGTACGGCATTGCTGTGGCTTGATTTTTCAACCGATGCACTATATTTTGGTGTTAATGAATAGATCAGCGTCTGAATTTTCCAAAAAGTATAAATTTGTGGTATTTCGCAAAAGTTTAAGGGCGGGTTTAGTGGTTGAAAACCAAAAAAATCCCAATTTTTCACGTGTCAACTCCCCAAAACATTAAATGGCTTTTTCTCCCCTTAAACGTGCGAATTTCGCGTTTTTACGTTTTCATTTAAAAACTTAGCCCAAACTAGTGTTTTGATGGTCGGAACATGTTTTAGGCAAAATATCAAGAATTTGCTGTTTCTAGAACACGTGCAGTTTTTGTGCAGATTTTCAGCTTTGATTGCTTACTCTGCCCGTAATTTTAATCCGATTGTCGATATTTTGGTTTTATCTCATAGTTGCGTTTGTTTAGTTTGCGCCAAGTGCAAATATGTAGTAATTTGCATGAAAATACTAATTTTTATGACGCTTAGGAGGCATAGACATGTTTTTGTCTAAAATACGTAAATTTCCTTGTGAGACCTCTGGCTTTAATCGTTCACTGTAGCCACAACTTCTATTCGATGATCAAAATTTTAGTCTCATTTTGTAGCTGTCAGTCTGTTGTTTACGTCAAATACAAATTTGTAGTACTTTTCATAAGAATACTAATTTTTATAAGGCTCCTCATATTTTTGGGGGCAGGTCACGGAAACTTTTTCCCTTTACGGCATTGCTGTGGCTTGATTTTTCAACCGATGCACTATATTTTGGTGTTAATGAATAGATCAGCGTCTGAATTTTCCAAAAAGTATAAATTTGTGGTATTTCGCAAAAGTTTAAGGGCGGGTTTAGTGGTTGAAAGCCAAAAAAATCCCAATTTTTCACGTGTCAACTCCCCAAAACTTTAAATGGCTTTTTCTCCCCTTAAACGTGCGAATTTCGCGTTTTTACGTTTTCATTTAAAAACTTAGCCCAAACTAGTGTTTTGATGGTCGGAACATGTTTTAGGCAAAATATCAAGAATTTGCTGTTTCTAGAACACGTGCAGTTTTTGTGCAGATTTTCAGCTTTGATTGCTTCCTCTGCCCGTAATTTTAATCCGATTGTCGATATTTTGGTTTTATCTCATAGTTGCGTTTGTTAAGTTTACGCCAAGTGCAAATATGTAGTAATTTGCATGAAAATACTAATTTTTATGACGCTTAGGAGGCATAGACATGTTTTTGTCTAAAATACGTAAATTTCCTTGTGAGACCTCTGGCTTTAATCGTTCACTGTAGCCACAACTTCTATTCGATGATCAAAATTTTAGTCTCATTTTGTAGCTGTCAGTCTGTTGTTTACGTCAAATACAAATTTGTAGTACTTTTCATAAGAATACTAATTTTTATAAGGCTCCTCATATTTTTGGGGGCAGGTCACGGAAACTTTTTCCCTTTACGGCATTGCTGTGGCTTGATTTTTCAACCGATGCACTATATTTTGGTGTTAATGAATAGATCAGCGTCTGAATTTTCCAAAAAGTATAAATTTGTGGTATTTCGCAAAAGTTTAAGGGCGGGTTTAGTGGTTGAAAGCCAAAAAAATCCCAATTTTTCACGTGTCAACTCCCCAAAACTTTAAATGGCTTTTTCTCCCCTTAAACGTGCGAATTTCGCGTTTTTACGTTTTCATTTAAAAGCTTAGCCCAAACTAGTGTTTTGGTGGTCGGAACATGTTTTAGGCAAAATATCAAGAATTTGCTGTTTCTAGAACACGTGCAGTTTTTGTGCAGATTTTCAGCTTTGATTGCTTACTCTGCCCGTAATTTTAATCCGATTGTCGATATTTTGGTTTTATCTCATAGTTGCGTTTGTTTAGTTTGCGCCAAGTGCAAATATGTAGTAATTTGCATGAAAATACTAATTTTTATGACGCTTAGGAGGCATAGACATGTTTTTGTCTAAAATACGTAAATTTCCTTGTGAAACCTCTGGCTTTAATCGTTCACTGTAGCCACAACTTCTATTCGATGATCAAAATTTTAGTCTCATTTTGTAGCTGTCAGTCTGTTGTTTACGTCAAATACAAATTTGTAGTACTTTTCATAAGAATACTAATTTTTATAAGGCTCCTCATATTTTTGGGGGCAGGTCACGGAAACTTTTTCCCTTTACGGCATTGCTGTGGCTTGATTTTTCAACCGATGCACTATATTTTGCTGTTAATGAATAGATCAGCGTCTGAATTTTCCAAAAAGTATAAATTTGTGGTATTTCGCAAAAGTTTAAGGGCGGGTTTAGTGGTTGAAAGCCAAAAAAATCCCAATTTTTCACGTGTCAACTCCCCAAAACTTTAAATGGCTTTTTTTCCCCTTAAACGTGCGAATTTTGCGTTGTTACGTTTTCATTTAAAAGCTTAGCCCAAACTAGTGTTTTGATGGTCGGAACATGTTTTAGGCAAAATATCAAGAATTTGCTGTTTCTAGAACACGTGCAGTTTTTGTGCAGATTTTCAGCTTTGATTGCTTCCTCTGCCCGTAATTTTAATCCGATTGTCGATATTTTGGTCTTATCTCATAGTTGCGTTTGTTTAGTTTGCGCCAAGTGCAAATATGTAGTAATTTGCATGAAAATACTAATTTTTATGACGCTTAGGAGGCATAGACATGTTTTTGTCTAAAATACGTAAATTTCCTTGTGAGACCTCTGGCTTTAATCGTTCACTGTAGCCACAACTTCTATTCGATGATCAAAATTTTAGTCTCATTTTGTAGCTGTCAGTCTGTTGTTTACGTCAAATACAAATTTGTAGTACTTTTCATAAGAATACTAATTTTTATAAGGCTTCTCATATTTTTGGGGGCAGGTCACGGAAACTTTTTCCCTTTACGGCATTGCTGTGGCTTGATTTTTCAACCGCAGCACTATATTTTGGTGTTAATGAATAGATCAGCGTCTGAATTTTCCAAAAAGTATAAATTTGTGGTATTTCGCAAAAGTTTAAGGGCGGGTTTAGTGGTTGAAAGCCAAAAAAATCCCAATTTTTCACGTGTCAACTCCCCAAAACTTTAAATGGCTTTTTCTCCCCTTAAACGTGCGAATTTCGCGTTTTTACGTTTTCATTTAAAAACTTAGCCCAAACTAGTGTTTTGATGGTCGGAACATGTTTTAGGCAAAATATCAAGAATTTGCTGTTTCTAGAACACGTGCAGTTTTTGTGCAGATTTTCAGCTTTGATTGCTTACTCTGCCCGTAATTTTAATCCGATTGTCGATATTTTGGTTTTATCTCATAGTTGCGTTTGTTAAGTTTGCGCCAAGTGCAAATATGTAGTAATTTGCATGAAAATACTAATTTTTATGACGCTTAGGAGGCATAGACATGTTTTTGTCTAAAATACGTAAATTTCCTTGTGAAACCTCTGGCTTTAATCGTTCACTGTAGCCACAACTTCTATTCGATGATCAAAATTTTAGTCTCATTTTGTAGCTGTCAGTCTGTTGTTTACGTCAAATACAAATTTGTAGTACTTTTCATAAGAATACTAATTTTTATAAGGCTCCTCATATTTTTGGGGGCAGGTCACGGAAACTTTTTCCCTTTACGGCATTGCTGTGGCTTGATTTTTCAACCGATGCACTATATTTTGCTGTTAATGAATAGATCAGCGTCTGAATTTTCCAAAAAGTATAAATTTGTGGTATTTCGCAAAAGTTTAAGGGCGGGTTTAGTGGTTGAAAGCCAAAAAAATCCCAATTTTTCACGTGTCAACTCCCCAAAACTTTAAATGGCTTTTTTTCCCCTTAAACGTGCGAATTTTGCGTTGTTACGTTTTCATTTAAAAGCTTAGCCCAAACTAGTGTTTTGATGGTCGGAACATGTTTTAGGCAAAATATCAAGAATTTGCTGTTTCTAGAACACGTGCAGTTTTTGTGCAGATTTTCAGCTTTGATTGCTTCCTCTGCCCGTAATTTTAATCCGATTGTCGATATTTTGGTCTTATCTCATAGTTGCGTTTGTTTAGTTTGCGCCAAGTGCAAATATGTAGTAATTTGCATGAAAATACTAATTTTTATGACGCTTAGGAGGCATAGACATGTTTTTGTCTAAAATACGTAAATTTCCTTGTGAGACCTCTGGCTTTAATCGTTCACTGTAGCCACAACTTCTATTCGATGATCAAAATTTTAGTCTCATTTTGTAGCTGTCAGTCTGTTGTTTACGTCAAATACAAATTTGTAGTACTTTTCATAAGAATACTAATTTTTATAAGGCTCCTCATATTTTTGGGGGCAGGTCACGGAAACTTTTTCCCTTTACGGCATTGCTGTGGCTTGATTTTTCAACCGATGCACTATATTTTGGTGTTAATGAATAGATCAGCGTCTGAATTTTCCAAAAAGTATAAATTTGTGGTATTTCGCAAAAGTTTAAGGGCGGGTTTAGTGGTTGAAAGCCAAAAAAATCCCAATTTTTCACGTGTCAACTCCCCAAAACTTTAAATGGCTTTTTCTCCCCTTAAACGTGCGAATTTCGCGTTTTTACGTTTTCATTTAAAAGCTTAGCCCAAACTAGTGTTTTGGTGGTCGGAACATGTTTTAGGCAAAATATCAAGAATTTGCTGTTTCTAGAACACGTGCAGTTTTTGTGCAGATTTTCAGCTTTGATTGCTTCCTCTGCCCGTAATTTTAATCCGATTGTCGATATTTTGGTCTTATCTCATAGTTGCGTTTGTTTAGTTTGCGCCAAGTGCAAATATGTAGTAATTTGCATGAAAATACTAATTTTTATGACGCTTAGGAGGCATAGACATGTTTTTGTCTAAAATACGTAAATTTCCTTGTGAGACCTCTGGCTTTAATCGTTCACTGTAGCCACAACTTCTATTCGATGATCAAAATTTTAGTCTCATTTTGTAGCTGTCAGTCTGTTGTTTACGTCAAATACAAATTTGTAGTACTTTTCATAAGAATACTAATTTTTATAAGGCTCCTCATATTTTTGGGGGCAGGTCACGGAAACTTTTTCCCTTTACGGCATTGCTGTGGCTTGATTTTTCAACCGATGCACTATATTTTGGTGTTAATGAATAGATCAGCGTCTGAATTTTCCAAAAAGTATAAATTTGTGGTATTTCGCAAAAGTTTAAGGGCGGGTTTAGTGGTTGAAAGCCAAAAAAATCCCAATTTTTCACGTGTCAACTCCCCAAAACTTTAAATGGCTTTTTTTCCCCTTAAACGTGCGAATTTCGCGTTGTTACGTTTTCATTTAAAAGCTTAGCCCAAACTGGTGTTTTGGTGGTCGGAACATGTTTTAGGCAAAATATCAAGAATTTGCTGTTTCTAGAACACGTGCAGTTTTTGTGCAGATTTTCAGCTTTGATTGCTTACTCTGCCCGTAATTTTAATCCGATTGTCGATATTTTGGTTTTATCTCATAGTTGCGTTTGTTTAGTTTGCGCCAAGTGCAAATATGTAGTAATTTGCATGAAAATACTAATTTTTATGACGCTTAGGAGGCATAGACATGTTTTTGTCTAAAATACGTAAATTTCCTTGTGAGACCTCTGGCTTTAATCGTTCACTGTAGCCACAACTTCTATTCGATGATCAAAATTTTAGTCTCATTTTGTAGCTGTCAGTCTGTTGTTTACGTCAAATACAAATTTGTAGTACTTTTCATAAGAATACTAATTTTTATAAGGCTCCTCATATTTTTGGGGGCAGGTCACGGAAACTTTTTCCCTTTACGGCATTGCTGTGGCTTGATTTTTCAACCGATGCACTATATTTTGGTGTTAATGAATAGATCAGCGTCTGAATTTTCCAAAAAGTATAAATTTGTGGTATTTCGCAAAAGTTTAAGGGCGGGTTTAGTGGTTGAAAGCCAAAAAAATCCCAATTTTTCACGTGTCAACTCCCCAAAACTTTAAATGGCTTTTTCTCCCCTTAAACGTGCGAATTTCGCGTTTTTACGTTTTCATTTAAAAGCTTAGCCCAAACTAGTGTTTTGATGGTCAGAACATGTTTTAGGCAAAATATCAAGAATTTGCTGTTTCTAGAACACGTGCAGTTTTTGTGCAGATTTTCAGCTTTGATTGCTTACTCTGCCCGTGATTTTAATCCGATTGTCGATATTTTGGTCTTATCTCATAGTTGCGTTTGTTTAGTTTGCGCCAAGTGCAAATATGTAGTAATTTGCATGAAAATACTAATTTTTATGACGCTTAGGAGGCATAGACATGTTTTTGTCTAAAATACGTAAATTTCCTTGTGAGACCTCTGGCTTTAATCGTTCACTGTAGCCACAACTTCTATTCGATGATCAAAATTTTAGTCTCATTTTGTAGCTGTCAGTCTGTTGTTTACGTCAAATACAAATTTGTAGTACTTTTCATAAGAATACTAATTTTTATAAGGCTCCTCATATTTTTGGGGGCAGGTCACGGAAACTTTTTCCCTTTACGGCATTGCTGTGGCTTGATTTTTCAACCGATGCACTATATTTTGGTGTTAATGAATAGATCAGCGTCTGAATTTTCCAAAAAGTATAAATTTGTGGTATTTCGCAAAAGTTTAAGGGCGGGTTTAGTGGTTGAAAGCCAAAAAAATCCCAATTTTTCACGTGTCAACTCCCCAAAACTTTAAATGGCTTTTTTTCCCCTTAAACGTGCGAATTTCGCGTTGTTACGTTTTCATTTAAAAGCTTAGCCCAAACTGGTGTTTTGGTGGTCGGAACATGTTTTAGGCAAAATATCAAGAATTTGCTGTTTCTAGAACACGTGCAGTTTTTGTGCAGATTTTCAGCTTTGATTGCTTACTCTGCCCGTAATTTTAATCCGATTGTCGATATTTTGGTTTTATCTCATAGTTGCGTTTGTTTAGTTTGCGCCAAGTGCAAATATGTAGTAATTTGCATGAAAATACTAATTTTTATGACGCTTAGGAGGCATAGACATGTTTTTGTCTAAAATACGTAAATTTCCTTGTGAGACCTCTGGCTTTAATCGTTCACTGTAGCCACAACTTCTATTCGATGATCAAAATTTTAGTCTCATTTTGTAGCTGTCAGTCTGTTGTTTACGTCAAATACAAATTTGTAGTACTTTTCATAAGAATACTAATTTTTATAAGGCTCCTCATATTTTTGGGGGCAGGTCACGGAAACTTTTTCCCTTTACGGCATTGCTGTGGCTTGATTTTTCAACCGATGCACTATATTTTGGTGTTAATGAATAGATCAGCGTCTGAATTTTCCAAAAAGTATAAATTTGTGGTATTTCGCAAAAGTTTAAGGGCGGGTTTAGTGGTTGAAAGCCAAAAAAATCCCAATTTTTCACGTGTCAACTCCCCAAAACTTTAAATGGCTTTTTTTCCCCTTAAACGTGCGAATTTCGCGTTGTTACGTTTTCATTTAAAAGCTTAGCCCAAACTGGTGTTTTGGTGGTCGGAACATGTTTTAGGCAAAATATCAAGAATTTGCTGTTTCTAGAACACGTGCAGTTTTTGTGCAGATTTTCAGCTTTGATTGCTTACTCTGCCCGTAATTTTAATCCGATTGTCGATATTTTGGTTTTATCTCATAGTTGCGTTTGTTTAGTTTGCGCCAAGTGCAAATATGTAGTAATTTGCATGAAAATACTAATTTTTATGACGCTTAGGAGGCATAGACATGTTTTTGTCTAAAATACGTAAATTTCCTTGTGAGACCTCTGGCTTTAATCGTTCACTGTAGCCACAACTTCTATTCGATGATCAAAATTTTAGTCTCATTTTGTAGCTGTCAGTCTGTTGTTTACGTCAAATACAAATTTGTAGTACTTTTCATAAGAATACTAATTTTTATAAGGCTCCTCATATTTTTGGGGGCAGGTCACGGAAACTTTTTCCCTTTACGGCATTGCTGTGGCTTGATTTTTCAACCGATGCACTATATTTTGGTGTTAATGAATAGATCAGCGTCTGAATTTTCCAAAAAGTATAAATTTGTGGTATTTCGCAAAAGTTTAAGGGCGGGTTTAGTGGTTGAAAGCCAAAAAAATCCCAATTTTTCACGTGTCAACTCCCCAAAACTTTAAATGGCTTTTTTTCCCCTTAAACGTGCGAATTTCGCGTTGTTACGTTTTCATTTAAAAGCTTAGCCCAAACTGGTGTTTTGGTGGTCGGAACATGTTTTAGGCAAAATATCAAGAATTTGCTGTTTCTAGAACACGTGCAGTTTTTGTGCAGATTTTCAGCTTTGATTGCTTACTCTGCCCGTAATTTTAATCCGATTGTCGATATTTTGGTTTTATCTCATAGTTGCGTTTGTTTAGTTTGCGCCAAGTGCAAATATGTAGTAATTTGCATGAAAATACTAATTTTTATGACGCTTAGGAGGCATAGACATGTTTTTGTCTAAAATACGTAAATTTCCTTGTGAGACCTCTGGCTTTAATCGTTCACTGTAGCCACAACTTCTATTCGATGATCAAAATTTTAGTCTCATTTTGTAGCTGTCAGTCTGTTGTTTACGTCAAATACAAATTTGCAGTACTTTTCATAAGAATACTAATTTTTATAAGGCTCCTCATATTTTTGGGGGCAGGTCACGGAAACTTTTTCCCTTTACGGCATTGCTGTGGCTTGATTTTTCAACCGATGCACTATATTTTGGTGTTAATGAATAGATCAGCGTCTGAATTTTCCAAAAAGTATAAATTTGTGGTATTTCGCAAAAGTTTAAGGGCGGGTTTAGTGGTTGAAAGCCAAAAAAATCCCAATTTTTCACGTGTCAACTCCCCAAAACTTTAAATGGCTTTTTCTCCCCTTAAACGTGCGAATTTCGCGTTTTTACGTTTTCATTTAAAAGCTTAGCCCAAACTAGTGTTTTGATGGTCAGAACATGTTTTAGGCAAAATATCAAGAATTTGCTGTTTCTAGAACACGTGCAGTTTTTGTGCAGATTTTCAGCTTTGATTGCTTACTCTGCCCGTAATTTTAATCCGATTGTCGATATTTTGGTTTTATCTCATAGTTGCGTTTGTTAAGTTTGCGCAGAGTGCAAATATGTAGTAATTTGCATGAAAATACTAATTTTTATGACGCTTAGGAGGCATAGACATGTTTTTGTCTAAAATACGTAAATTTCCTTGTGAGACCTCTGGCTTTAATCGTTCACTGTAGCCACAACTTCTATTCGATGATCAAAATTTTAGTCTCATTTTGTAGCTGTCAGTCTGTTGTTTACGTCAAATACAAATTTGTAGTACTTTTCATAAGAATACTAATTTTTATAAGGCTCCTCATATTTTTGGGGGCAGGTCACGGAAACTTTTTCCCTTTACGGCATTGCTGTGGCTTGATTTTTCAACCGATGCACTATATTTTGGTGTTAATGAATAGATCAGCGTCTGAATTTTCCAAAAAGTATAAATTTGTGGTATTTCGCAAAAGTTTAAGGGCGGGTTTAGTGGTTGAAAGCCAAAAAAATCCCAATTTTTCACGTGTCAACTCCCCAAAACTTTAAATGGCTTTTTCTCCCCTTAAACGTGCGAATTTTGCGTTGTTACGTTTTCATTTAAAAGCTTAGCCCAAACTAGTGTTTTGATGGTCGGAACATGTTTTAGGCAAAATATCAAGAATTTGCTGTTTCTAGAACACGTGCAGTTTTTGTGCAGATTTTCAGCTTTGATTGCTTCCTCTGCCCGTAATTTTAATCCGATTGTCGATATTTTGGTCTTATCTCATAGATGCGTTTGTTTAGTTTGCGCCAAGTGCAAATATGTAGTAATTTGCATGAAAATACTAATTTTTATGACGCTTAGGAGGCATAGACATGTTTTTGTCTAAAATACGTAAATTTCCTTGTGAGACCTCTGGCTTTAATCGTTCACTGTAGCCACAACTTCTATTCGATGATCAAAATTTTAGTCTCATTTTGTAGCTGTCAGTCTGTTGTTTACGTCAAATATAAATTTGTAGTACTTTTCATAAGAATACTAATTTTTATAAGGCTCCTCATATTTTTGGGGGCAGATCACGGAAACTTTTTCCCTTTACGGCATTGCTGTGGCTTGATTTTTCAACCGATGCACTATATTTTGGTGTTAATGAATAGATCAGCGTCTGAATTTTCCAAAAAGTATAAATTTGTGGTATTTCGCAAAAGTTTAAGGGCGGGTTTAGTGGTTGAAAGCCAAAAAAATCCCAATTTTTCACGTGTCAACTCCCCAAAACTTTAAATGGCTTTTTCTCCCCTTAAACGTGCGAATTTCGCGTTTTTACGTTTTCATTTAAAAGCTTAGCCCAAACTAGTGTTTTGATGGTCGGAACATGTTTTAGGCAAAATATCAAGAATTTGCTGTTTCTAGAACACGTGCAGTTTTTGTGCAGATTTTCAGCTTTGATTGCTTCCTCTGCCCGTAATTTTAATCCGATTGTCGATATTTTGGTTTTATCTCATAGTTGCGTTTGTTTAGTTTGCGCCAAGTGCAAATATGTAGTAATTTGCATGAAAATACTAATTTTTATGACGCTTAGGAGGCATAGACATGTTTTTGTCTAAAATACGTAAATTTCCTTGTGAGACCTCTGGCTTTAATCGTTCACTGTAGCCACAACTTCTATTCGATGATCAAAATTTTAGTCTCATTTTGTAGCTCTCAGTCTGTTGTTTACGTCAAATACAAATTTGTAGTACTTTTCATAAGAATACTAATTTTTATAAGGCTCCTCATATTTTTGGGGGCAGGTCACGGAAACTTTTTCCCTTTACGGCATTGCTGTGGCTTGATTTTTCAACCGATGCACTATATTTTGCTGTTAATGAATAGATCAGCGTCTGAATTTTCCAAAAAGTATAAATTTGTGGTATTTCGCAAAAGTTTAAGGGCGGGTTTAGTGGTTGAAAGCCAAAAAAATCCCAATTTTTCACGTGTCAACTCCCCAAAACTTTAAATGGCTTTTTCGCCCCTTAAACGTGCGAATTTCGCGTTGTTACGTTTTCATTTAAAAGCTTAGCCCAAACTAGTGTTTTGATGGTCGGAACATGTTTTAGGCAAAATATCAAGAATTTGCTGTTTCTAGAACACGTGCAGTTTTTGTGCAGATTTTCAGCTTTGATTGCTTACTCTGCCCGTAATTTTCATCCGATTGTCGATATTTTGGTTTTATCTCATAGTTGCGTTTGTTAAGTTTGCGCAGAGTGCAAATATGTAGTAATTTGCATGAAAATACTAATTTTTATGACGCTTAGGAGGCATAGACATGTTTTTGTCTAAAATACGTAAATTTCCTTGTGAGACCTCTGGCTTTAATCGTTCACTGTAGCCACAACTTCTATTCGATGATCAAAATTTTAGTCTCATTTTGTAGCTGTCAGTCTGTTGTTTACGTCAAATACAAATTTGTAGTACTTTTCATAAGAATACTAATTTTTATAAGGCTCCTCATATTTTTGGGGGCAGGTCACGGAAACTTTTTCCCTGTACGGCATTGCTGTGGCTTGATTTTTCAACCGATGCACTATATTTTGGTGTTAATGAATAGATCAGCGTCTGAATTTTCCAAAAAGTATAAATTTGTGGTATTTCGCAAAAGTTTAAGGGCGGGTTTAGTGGTTGAAAGCCAAAAAAATCCCAATTTTTCACGTGTCAACTCCCCAAAACTTTAAATGGCTTTTTCTCCCCTTAAACGTGCGAATTTCGCGTTTTTACGTTTTCATTTAAAAGCTTAGCCCAAACTAGTGTTTTGATGGTCGGAACATGTTTTAGGCAAAATATCAAGAATTTGCTGTTTCTAGAACACGTGCAGTTTTTGTGCAGATTTTCAGCTTTGATTGCTTACTCTGCCCGTGATTTTAATCCGATTGTCGATATTTTGGTCTTATCTCATAGTTGCGTTTGTTTAGTTTGCGCCAAGTGCAAATATGTAGTAATTTGCATGAAAATACTAATTTTTATGACGCTTAGGAGGCATAGACATGTTTTTGTCTAAAATACGTAAATTTCCTTGTGAGACCTCTGGCTTTAGTCGTTCACTGTAGCCACAACTTCTATTCGATGATCAAAATTTAAGTCTCATTTTGTAGCTGTCAGTCTGTTGTTTACGTCAAATACAAATTTGTAGTACTTTTCATAAGAATACTAATTTTTATAAGGCTCCTCATATTTTTGGGGGCAGGTCACGGAAACTTTTTCCCTGTACGGCATTGCTGTGGCTTGATTTTTCAACCGATGCACTATATTTTGGTGTTAATGAATAGATCAGCGTCTGAATTTTCCAAAAAGTATAAATTTGTGGTATTTCGCAAAAGTTTAAGGGCGGGTTTAGTGGTTGAAAGCCAAAAAAATCCCAATTTTTCACGTGTCAACTCCCCAAAACTTTAAATGGCTTTTTCTCCCCTTAAACGTGCGAATTTTCCGTTTTTACGTTTTCGTTTAAAAGCTTAGCCCAAACTAGTGTTTTGGTGGTCGGAACATGTTTTAGGCAAATTATCAAGAATTTGCTGTTTCTAGAACACGTGCAGTTTTTGTGCAGATTTTCAGCTTTGATTGCTTACTCTGCCCGTAATTTTAATCCGATTGTCGATATTTTGGTTTTATCTCATAGTTGCGTTTGTTTAGTTTGCGCCAAGTGCAAATATGTAGTAATTTGCATGAAAATACTAATTTTTATGACGCTTAGGAGGCATAGACATGTTTTTGTCTAAAATACGTAAATTTCCTTGTGAAACCTCTGGCTTTAATCGTTCACTATAGCCACAACTTCTATTCGATGATCAAAATTTTAGTCTCATTTTGTAGCTGTCAGTCTGTTGTTTACGTCAAATACAAATTTGCAGTACTTTTCATAAGAATACTAATTTTTATAAGGCTCCTCATATTTTTGGGGGCAGGTCACGGAAACTTTTTCCCTTTACGGCATTGCTGTGGCTTGATTTTTCAACCGATGCACTATATTTTGGTGTTAATGAATAGATCAGCGTCTGAATTTTCCAAAAAGTATAAATTTGGGGTATTTCGCAAAAGTTTAAGGGCGGGTTTAGTGGTTGAAAGCCAAAAAAATCCCAATTTTTCACGTGTCAACTCCCCAAAACTTTAAATGGCTTTTTTTCCCCTTAAACGTGCGAATTTTGCGTTGTTACGTTTTCATTTAAAAGCTTAGCCCAAACTAGTGTTTTGATGGTCGGAACATGTTTTAGGCAAAATATCAAGAATTTGCTGTTTCTAGAACACGTGCAGTTTTTGTGCAGATTTTCAGCTTTGATTGCTTACTCTGCCCGTAATTTTAATCGGATTGTCGATATTTTGGTTTTATCTCATAGTTGCGTTTGTTTAGTTTGCGCCAAGTGCAAATATGTAGTAATTTGCATGAAAATACTAATTTTTATGACGCTTAGGAGGCATAGACATGTTTTTGTCTAAAATACGTAAATTTCCTTGTGAGACCTCTGGCTTTAATCGTTCACTGTAGCCACAACTTCTATTCGATGATCAAAATTTTAGTCTCATTTTGTAGCTGTCAGTCTGTTGTTTACGTCAAATACAAATTTGTAGTACTTTTCATAAGAATACTAATTTTTATAAGGCTCCTCATATTTTTGGGGGCAGGTCACGGAAACTTTTTCCCTTTACGGCATTGCTGTGGCTTGATTTTTCAACCGATGCACTATATTTTGGTGTTAATGAATAGATCAGCGTCTGAATTTTCCAAAAAGTATAAATTTGTGGTATTTCGCAAAAGTTTAAGGGCGGGTTTAGTGGTTGAAAGCCAAAAAAATCCCAATTTTTCACGTGTCAACTCCCCAAAACTTTAAATGGCTTTTTCTCCCCTTAAACGTGCGAATTTCGCGTTTTTACGTTTTCATTTAAAAGCTTAGCCCAAACTCGTGTTTTGATGGTCGGAACATGTTTTAGGCAAAATATCAAGAATTTACTGTTTCTAGAACACGTGCAGTTTTTGTGCAGATTTTCAGCTTTGATTGCTTCCTCTGCCCGTAATTTTAATCCGATTGTCGATATTTTGGTCTTATCTCATAGTTGCGTTTGTTTAGTTTGCGCCAAGTGCAAATATGTAGTAATTTGCATGAAAATACTAATTTTTATGACGCTTAGGAGGCATAGACATGTTTTTGTCTAAAATACGTAAATTTCCTTGTGAGACCTCTGGCTTTAATCGTTCACTGTAGCCACAACTTCTATTCGATGATCAAAATTTTAGTCTCATTTTGTAGCTGTCAGTCTGTTGTTTACGTCAAATACAAATTCGTAGTACTTTTCATATGAATACTAATTTTTATAAGGCTCCTCATATTTTTGGGGGCAGGTCACGGAAACTTTTTCCCTTTACGGCATTGCTGTGGCTTGATTTTTCAACCGATGCACTATATTTTGGTGTTAATGAATAGATCAGCGTCTGAATTTTCCAAAAAGTATAAATTTGTGGTATTTCGCAAAAGTTTAAGGGCGGGTTTAGTGGTTGAAAGCCAAAAAAATCCCAATTTTTCACGTGTCAACTCCCCAAAACTTTAAATGGCTTTTTTCCCCCTTAAACGTGCGAATTTCGCGTTGTTACGTTTTCATTTAAAAGCTTAGCCCAAACTAGTGTTTTGATGGTCGGAACATGTTTTAGGCAAAATATCAAGAGTTTGCTGTTTCTAGAACACGTGCAGTTTTTGTGCAGATTTTCAGCTTTGATTGCTTCCTCTGCCCGTAATTTTAATCCGATTGTCGATATTTTGGTCTTATCTCATAGTTGCGTTTGTTTAGTTTGCGCCAAGTGCAAATATGTAGTAATTTGCATGAAAATACTAATTTTTATGACGCTTAGGAGGCATAGACATGTTTTTGTCGAAAATACGTAAATTTCCTTGTGAGACCTCTGGCTTTAATCGTTCACTGTAGCCACAACTTCTATTCGATGATCAAAATTTTAGTCTCATTTTGTAGCTGTCAGTCTGTTGTTTACGTCAAATACAAATTTGTAGTACTTTTCATAAGAATACTAATTTTTATAAGGCTCCTCATATTTTTGGGGGCAGGTCACGGAAACTTTTTCCCTTTACGGCATTGCTGTGGCTTGATTTTTCAACCGATGCGCTATATTTTGGTATTAATGAATAGATCAGCGTCTGAATTTTCCAAAAAGTATAAATTTGTGGTATTTCGCAAAAGTTTAAGGGCGGGTTTAGTGGTTGAAAGCCAAAAAAATCCCAATTTTTCACGTGTCAACTCCCCAAAACTTTAAATGGCTTTTTCTCCCCTTAAACGTGCGAATTTCGCGTTTTTACGTTTTCATTTAAAAGCTTAGCCCAAAATAGTGTTTTGATGGTCGGAACATGTTTTAGGCAAAATATCAAGAATTTGCTGTTTCTAGAACACGTGCAGCTTTTGTGCAGATTTTCAGCTTTGATTGCTTCCTCTGCCCGTAATTTTAATCCGATTGTCGATATTTTGGTCTTATCTCATAGTTGCGTTTGTTTAGTTTGCGCCAAGTGCAAATATGTAGTAATTTGCATGAAAATACTAATTTTTATGACGCTTAGGAGGCATAGACATGTTTTTGTCTAAAACACGTAAATTTCCTTGTGAGACCTCTGGCTTTAATCGTTCACTGTAGCCACAACTTCTATTCGATGATCAAAATTTTAGTCTCATTTTGTAGCTGTCAGTCTGTTGTTTACGTCAAATACAAATTTGTAGTACTTTTCATAAGAATACTAATTTTTATAAGGCTCCTCATATTTTTGGGGGCAGGTCACGGAAACTTTTTCCCTTTACGGCATAGCTGTGGCTTGATTTTTCAACCGATGCACTATATTTTGACGTTAATGAATAGATCAGCGTCTGAATTTTCCAAAAAGTATAAATTTGTGGTATTTCGCAAAAGTTTAAGGGCGGGTTTAGTGGTTGAAAGCCAAAAAAATCCCAATTTTTCACGTGTCAACTCCCCAAAACTTTAAATGGCTTTTTCTCCCCTTAAACGTGCGAATTTCGCGTTTTTACGTTTTCATTTAAAAGCTTAGCCCAAACTAGTGTTTTGATGGTCGGAACATGTTTTAGGCAAAATATCAAGAATTTGCTGTTTCTAGAACACGTGCAGTTTTTGTGCAGATTTTCAGCTTTGATTGCTTACTCTGCCCGTAATTTTAATCCGATTGTCGATATTTTGGTCTTATCTCATAGTCGCGTTTGTTTAGTTTGCGCCAAGTGCAAATATGTAGTAATTTGCATGAAAATACTAATTTTTATGACGCTTAGGAGGCATAGGCATGTTTTTGTCTAAAATACGTAAATTTCCTTGTGAGACCTCTGGCTTTAATCGTTCACTGTAGCCACAACTTCTATTCGATGATCAAAATTTTAGTCTCATTTTGTAGCTGTCAGTCTGTTGTTTACGTCAAATACAAATTTGCAGTACTTTTCATAAGAATACTAATTTTTATAAGGCTCCTCATATTTTTGGGGGCAGGTCACGGAAACTTTTTCCCTTTACGGCATTGCTGTGGCTTGATTTTTCAACCGATGCACTATATTTTGGTGTTAATGAATAGATCAGCGTCTGAATTTTCCAAAAAGTATAAATTTGTGGTATTTCGCAAAAGTTTAAGGGCGGGTTTAGTGGTTGAAAGCCAAAAAAATCCCAATTTTTCACGTGTCAACTCCCCAAAACTTTAAATGGCTTTTTCTCCCCTTAAACGTGCGAATTTCGCGTTTTTACGTTTTCATTTAAAAGCTTAGCCCAAACTAGTGTTTTGATGGTCGGAACATGTTTTAGGCAAAATATCAAGAATTTGCTGTTTCTAGAACACGTGCAGTTTTTGTGCAGATTTTCAGCTTTGATTGCTTCCTCTGCCCGTAATTTTAATCCGATTTTCGATATTTTGGTCTTATCTCATAGTTGCGTTTGTTTAGTTTGCGCCAAGTGCAAATATGTAGTAATTTGCATGAAAATACTAATTTTTATGACGCTTAGGAGGCATAGACATGTTTTTGTCTAAAATACGTAAATTTCCTTGTGAGACCTCTGGCTTTAATCGTTCACTGTAGCCACAACTTCTATTCGATGATCAAAATTTTAGTCTCATTTTGTAGCTGTCAGTCTGTTGTTTACGTCAAATACAAATTTGTAGTACTTTTCATAAGAATACTAATTTTTATAAGGCTCCTCATATTTTTGGGGGCAGGTCACGGAAACTTTTTCCCTTTACGGCATTGCTGTGGCTTGATTTTTCAACCGATGCACTATATTTTGGTGTTAATGAATAGATCAGCGTCTGAATTTTCCAAAAAGTATAAATTTGTGGTACTTCGCAAAAGTTTAAGGGCGGGTTTAGTGGTTGAAAGCCAAAAAAATCCCAATTTTTCACGTGTCAACTCCCAAAAACTTTAAATGGCTTTTTCTCCCCTTAAACGTGCGAACTTCGCGTTTTTACGTTTTCATTTAAAAACTAGTGTTTTGATGGTCAGAACATGTTTTAGGCAAAATATCAAGAATTTGCTGTTTCTAGAACACGTGCAGTTTTTGTGCAGATTGTCAGCTTTGATTGCTTCCTCTGCCCGTAATTTTAATCCGATTGTCGATATTTTGGTCTTATCTCATAGTTGCGTTTGTTTAGTTTGCGCCAAGTGCAAATATGTAGTAATTTGCATGAAAATACTAATTTTTATGACGCTTAGGAGGCATAGACATGTTTTTGTCTAAAATACGTAAATTTCCTTGTGAGACCTCTGGCTTTAATCGTTCACTGTAGCCACAACTTCTATTCGATGATCAAAATTTTAGTCTCATTTTGTAGCTGTCAGTCTGTTGTTTACGTCAAATACAAATTTGTAGTACTTTTCATAAGAATACTAATTTTTATAAGGCTCCTCATATTTTTGGGGGCAGGTCACGGAAACTTTTTCCCTTTACGGCATTGCTGTGGCTTGATTTTTCAACCGATGCACTATATTTTGGTGTTAATGAATAGATCAGCGTCTGAATTTTCCAAAAAGTATAAATTTGTGGTATTTCGCAAAAGTTTAAGGGCGGGTTTAGTGGTTGAAAGCCAAAAAAATCCCAATTTTTCACGTGTCAACTCCCCAAAACTTTAAATGGCTTTTTCTCCCCTTAAACGTGCGAATTTCGGGTTTTTACGTTTTCATTTAAAAGCTTAGCCCAAACTAGTGTTTTGATGGTCGGAACATGTTTTAGGCAAAATATCAAGAATTTGCTGTTTCTAGAACACGTGCAGTTTTTGTGCAGATTTTCAGCTTTGATTGCTTCCTCTGCCCGTAATTTTAATCCGATTGTCGATATTTTGGTCTTATCTCATAGTTGCGTTTGTTTAGTTTGCGCCAAGTGCAAATATGTAGTAATTTGCATGAAAATACTAATTTTTATGACGCTTAGGAGGCATAGACATGTTTTTGTCTAAAATACGTAAATTTCCTTGTGAGACCTCTGGCTTTAATCGTTCACTGTAGCCACAACTTCTATTCGATGATCAAAATTTTAGTCTCATTTTGTAGCTGTCAGTCTGTTGTTTACGTCAAATACAAATTTGTAGTACTTTTCATAAGAATACTAATTTTTATAAGGCTCCTATTTTTGGGGGCAGGTCACGGAAACTTTTTCCCTTTACGGCATTGCTGTGGCTTGATTTTTCAACCGATGCACTATATTTTGGTGTTAATGAATAGATCAGCGTCTGAATTTTCCAAAAAGTATAAATTTGTGGTATTTCGCAAAAGTTTAAGGGTGGGTTTAGTGGTTGAAAGCCAAAAAAATCCCAATTTTTCACGTGTCAACTCCCAAAAACTTTAAATGGCTTTTTCTCCCCTTAAACGTGCGAATTTCGCGTTTTTACGTTTTCATTTAAAAGCTTAGCCCAAACTAGTGTTTTGATGGTCGGAACATGTTTTAGGCAAAATATCAAGAATTTGCTGTTTCTAGAACACGTGCAGTTTTTGTGCAGATTTTCAGCTTTGATTGCTTCCTCTGCCCGTAATTTTAATCCGATTGTCGATATTTTGGTCTTATCTCATAGTTGCGTTTGTTTAATTTGCGCCAAGTGCAAATATGTAGTAATTTGCATGAAAATACTAATTTTTATGACGCTTAGGAGGCATAGACATGTTTTTGTCTAAAATACGTAAATTTCCTTGTGAGACCTCTGGCTTTAATCGTTCACTGTAGCCACAACTTCTATTCGATGATCAAAATTTTAGTCTCATTTTGTAGCTGTCAGTCTGTTGTTTACGTCAAATACAAATTTGTAGTACTTTTCATAAGAATACTAATTTTTATAAGGCTCCTCATATTTTTGGGGGCAGGTCACGGAAACTTTTTCCCTTTACGGCATTGCTGTGGCTTGATTTTTCAACCGATGCACTATATTTTGGTGTTAATGAATAGATCAGCGTCTGAATTTTCCAAAAAGTATAAATTTGTGGTATTTCGCAAAAGTTTAAGGGCGGGTTTAGTGGTTGAAAGCCAAAAAAATCCCAATTTTTCACGTGTCAACTCCCAAAAACTTTAAATGGCTTTTTCTCCCCTTAAACGTGCGAACTTCGCGTTTTTACGTTTTCATTTAAAAACTAGTGTTTTGATGGTCAGAACATGTTTTAGGCAAAATATCAAGAATTTGCTGTTTCTAGAACACGTGCAGTTTTTGTGCAGATTGTCAGCTTTGATTGCTTCCTCTGCCCGTAATTTTAATCCGATTGTCGATATTTTGGTCTTATCTCATAGTTGCATTTGTTTAGTTTGCGCCAAGTGCAAATATGTAGTAATTTGCATGAAAATACTAATTTTTATGACGCTTAGGAGGCATAGACATGTTTTTGTCTAAAATACGTAAATTTCCTTGTGAGACCTCTGGCTTTAATCGTTCACTGTAGCCACAACTTCTATTCGATGATCAAAATTTTAGTCTCATTTTGTAGCTGTCAGTCTGTTGTTTACGTCAAATACAAATTTGTAGTACTTTTCATAAGAATACTAATTTTTATAAGGCTCCTCATATTTTTGGGGGCAGGTCACGGAAACTTTTTCCCTTTACGGCATTGCTGTGGCTTGATTTTTCAACCGATGCACTATATTTTGGTGTTAATGAATAGATCAGCGTCTGAATTTTCCAAAAAGTATAAATTTGTGGTATTTCGCAAAAGTTTAAGGGCGGGTTTAGTGGTTGAAAGCCAAAAAAATCCCAATTTTTCACGTGTCAACTCCCCAAAACTTTAAATGGCTTTTTCTCCCCTTAAACGTGCGAATTTCGCGTTTTTACGTTTTCATTTAAAAGCTTAGCCCAAACTAGTGTTTTGATGGTCGGAACATGTTTTAGGCAAAATATCAAGAATTTGCTGTTTCTAGAACACGTGCAGTTTTTGTGCAGATTTTCAGCTTTGATTGCTTACTCTGCCCGTAATTTTAATCCGATTGTCGATATTTTGGTTTTATCTCATAGTTGCGTTTGTTTAGTTTGCGCCAAGTGCAAATATGTAGTAATTTGCATGAAAATACTAATTTTTATGACGCTTAGGAGGCATAGACATGTTTTTGTCTAAAATACGTAAATTTCCTTGTGAGACCTCTGGCTTTAATCGTTCACTGTAGCCACAACTTCTATTCGATGATCAAAATTTTAGTCTCATTTTGTAGCTGTCAGTCTGTTGTTTACGTCAAATACAAATTTGTAGTACTTTTCATAAGAATACTAATTTTTATAAGGCTCCTCATATTTTTGGGGGCAGGTCACGGAAACTTTTTCCCTTTACGGCATTGCTGTGGCTTGATTTTTCAACCGATGCACTATATTTTGGTGTTAATGAATAGATCAGCGTCTGAATTTTCCAAAAAGTATAAATTTGTGGTATTTCGCAAAAGTTTAAGGGCGGGTTTAGTGGTTGAAAGCCAAAAAAATCCCAATTTTTCACGTGTCAACTCCCCAAAACTTTAAATGGCTTTTTCTCCCCTTAAACGTGCGAATTTCGCGTTTTTACGTTTTCATTTAAAAGCTTAGCCCAAACTAGTGTTTTGATGGTCGGAACATGTTTTAGGCAAAATATCAAGAATTTGCTGTTTCTAGAACACGTGCAGTTTTTGTGCAGATTTTCAGCTTTGATTGCTTACTCTGCCCGTAATTTTAATCCGATTGTCGATATTTTGGTCTTATCTCATAGTTGCGTTTGTTTAGTTTGCGCCAAGTGCAAATATGTAGTAATTTGCATGAAAATACTAATTTTTATGACGCTTAGGAGGCATAGACATGTTTTTGTCTAAAATACGTAAATTTCCTTGTGAGACCTCTGGCTTTAATCGTTCACTGTAGCCACAACTTCTATTCGATGATCAAAATTTTAGTCTCACTTTGTAGCTGTCAGTCTGTTGTTTACGTCAAATACAAATTTGTAGTACTTTTCATAAGAATACTCATTTTTATAAGGCTCCTCATATTTTTGGGGGCAGGTCACGGAAACTTTTTCCCTTTACGGCATTGCTGTGGCTTGATTTTTCAACCGATGCACTATATTTTGGTGTTAATGAATAGATCAGCGTCTGAATTTTCCAAAAAGTATAAATTTGTGGTATTTCGCAAAAGTTTAAGGGCGGGTTTAGTGGTTGAAAGCCAAAAAAATCCCAATTTTTCACGTATCAACTCCCCAAAACTTTAAATGGCTTTTTCTCCCCTTAAACGTGCGAATTTCGCGTTTTTACGTTTTCATTTAAAAGCTTAGCCCAAACTAGTGTTTTGATGGTCGGAACATGTTTTAGGCAAAATATCAAGAATTTGCTGTTTCTAGAACACGTGCAGTTTTTGTGCAGATTTTCAGCTTTGATTGCTTACACTGCCCGTAATTTTAATCCGATTGTCGATATTTTGGTCTTATCTCATAGTTGCGTTTGTTTAGTTTGCGCACAGTGCAAATATGTAGTAATTTGAATGAAAATACTAATTTTTATGAGGCTTAGGAGGCATAGACATGTTTTTGTCTAAAATACGTAAATTTCCTTGTGAGACCTCTGGCTTTAATCGTTCACTGTAGCCACAACTTCTATTCGATGATCAAAATTTTAGTCTCATTTTGTAGCTGTCAGTCTGTTGTTTACGTCAAATACAAATTTGTAGTACTTTTCATAAGAATACTAATTTTTATAAGGCTCCTCATATTTTTGGGGGCAGGTCACGGAAACTTTTTCCCTTTACGGCATTGCTGTGGCTTGGTTTTTCAACCGATGCACTATATTTTGATGTTAATGAATAGATCAGCGTCTGAATTTTCCAAAAAGTATAAATTTGTGGTATTTCGCAAAAGTTTAAGGGCGGGTTTAGTGGTTTAAAGCCAAAAAAATCCCAATTTTTCACGTGTCAACTCCCCAAAACTTTAAATGGCTTTTTCTCCCCTTAAACGTGCGAATTTCGCGTTTTTACGTTTTCATTTAAAAACTTAGCCCAAACTAGTGTTTTGATGGTCGGAACATGTTTTAGGCAAAATATCAAGAATTTGCTGTTTCTAGAACACGTGCAGTTTTTGTGCAGATTGTCAGCTTTGATTGCTTCCTCTGCCCGTAATTTTAATCCGATTGTCGATATTTTGGCTTTATCTCATAGTTGCGTTTGTTTAGTTTGCGCCAAGTGCAAATATGTAGTAATTTGCATGAAAATACTAATTTTTATGACGCTTAGGAGGCATAGACATGTTTTTGTCTAAAATACGTAAATTTCCTTGTGAGACCTCTGGCTTTAGTCGTTCACTGTAGCCACAACTTCTATTCGATGATCAAAATTTTAGTCTCATTTTGTAGCTGTCAGTCTGTTGTTTACGTCAAATACAAATTTGTAGTACTTTTCATAAGAATACTAATTTTTATAAGGCTCCTCATATTTTTGGGGGCAGGTCACGGAAACTTTTTCCCTTTACGGCATTGCTGTGGCTTGATTTTTCAACCGATGCACTATATTTTGCTGTTAATGAATAGATCAGCGTCTGAATTTTCCAAGAAGTATAAATTTGTGGTATTTCGCAAAAGTTTAAGGGCGGGTTTAGTGGTTGAAAGCCAAAAAAATCCCAATTTTTCACGTGTCAACTCCCCAAAACTTTAAATGGCTTTTTCTCCCCTTAAACGTGCGAATTTCGCGTTTTTACGTTTTCATTTAAAAGCTTAGCCCAAACTAGTGTTTTGATGGTCGGAACATGTTTTAGGCAAAATATCAAGAATTTGCTGTTTCTAGAACACGTGCAGTTTTTGTGCAGATTTTCAGCTTTGATTGCTTACTCTGCCCGTAATTTTAATCCGATTGTCGATATTTTGGTTTTATCTCATAGTTGCGTTTGTTTAGTTTGCGCCAAGTGCAAATATGTAGTAATTTGCATGAAAATACTAATTTTTATGACGCTTAGGAGGCATAGACATGTTTTTGTCTAAAATACGTAAATTTCCTTGTGAGACCTCTGGCTTTAATCGTTCACTGTAGCCACAACTTCTATTCGATGATCAAAATTTTAGTCTCATTTTGTAGCTGTCAGTCTGTTGTTTACGTCAAATACAAATTTGTAGTACTTTTCATAAGAATACTAATTTTTATAAGGCTCCTCATATTTTTGGGGGCAGGTCACGGAAACTTTTTCCCTTTACGGCATTGCTGTGGCTTGATTTTTCAACCGATGCACTATATTTTGGTGTTAATGAATAGACCAGCGTCTGAATTTTCCAAAAAGTATAAATTTGTGGTATTTCGCAAAAGTTTAAGGGCGGGTTTAGTGGTTGAAAGCCAAAAAAAATCCCAATTTTTCACGTGTCAACTCCCCAAAACTTTAAATGGCTTTTTCTCCCCTTAAACGTGCGAATTTCGCGTTTTTACGTTTTCATTTAAAAGCTTAGCCCAAACTAGTGTTTTGATGGTCGGAACATGTTTTAGGCAAAATATCAAGAATTTGCTGTTTCTAGAACACGTGCAGTTTTTGTGCAGATTTTCAGCTTTGATTACTTACTCTGCCCGTAATTTTAATCCGATTGTCGATATTTTGGTTTTATCTCATAGTTGCGTTTGTTTAGTTTGCACCAAGTGCAAATATGTAGTAATTTGCATGAAAATACTAATTTTTATGACGCTTAGGAGGCATAGACATGTTTTTGTCTAAAATACGTAAATTTCCTTGTGAGACCTCTGGCTTTAATCGTTCACTGTAGCCACAACTTCTATTCGATGATCAAAATTTTAGTCTCATTTTGTAGCTGTCAGTCTGTTGTTTACGTCAAATACAAATTTGTAGTACTTTTCATAAGAATACTAATTTTTATAAGGCTCCTCATATTTTTGGGGGCAGGTCACGGAAACTTTTTCCCTTTACGGCATTGCTGTGGCTTGATTTTTCAACCGATGCACTATATTTTGGTGTTAATGAATAGATCAGCGTCTGAATTTTCCAAAAAGTATAAATTTGTGGTATTTCGCAAAAGTTTAAGGGCGGGTTTAGTGGTTGAAAGCCAAAAAAATCCCAATTTTTCACGTGTCAACTCCCCAAAACCTTATATGGCTTTTTTTCCCCTCAAACGTGCGAATTTCGCGTTTTTACGTTTTCATTTAAAAGCTTAGCCCAAACTAGTGTTTCGATGGTCGGAACATGTTTTAGGCAAAATATCAAGAATTTGCTGTTTCTAGAACACGTGCAGTTTTTGTGCAGATTTTCAGCTTTGATTGCTTACTCTGCCCGTAATTTTAATCCGATTGTCGATATTTTGGTTTTATCTCATAGTTGCGTTTGTTTAGTTTGCGCCAAGTGCAAATATGTAGTAATTTGCATGAAAATACTAATTTTTATGACGCTTAGGAGGCATAGACATGTTTTTGTCTAAAATACGTAAATTTCCTTGTGAGACCTCTGGCTTTAATCGTTCACTGTAGCCACAACTTCTATTCGATGATCAAAATTTTAGTCTCATTTTATAGCTGTCAGTCTGTTGTTCACGTCAAATACAAATTTGTAGTACTTTTCATAAGAATACTCATTTTTATAAGGCTCCTCATATTTTATGGGGCAGGTCACGGAAACTTTTCCCTTTACGGCATTGCTGTGGCTTGATTTTTCAACCGATGCACTATATTTTGGTGTTAATGAATAGATCAGCGTCTGAATTTTCCAAAAAGTATAAATTTGTGGTATTTTGCAAAAGTTTAAGGGCGGGTTTAGTGGTTGAAAGCCAAAAAAATCCCAATTTTTCACGTGTCAACTCCCCAAAACTTTAAATGGCTTTTTCTCCCCTTAAACTTGCGAATTTCGCGTTTTTACGTTTTCATTTAAAAGCTTAGCCCAAACTAGTGTTTTGATGGTCGGAACATGTTTTAGGCAAAATATCAAGAATTTGCTGTTTCTAGAACACGTGCAGTTTTTGTGCAGATTTTCAGCTTTGATTGCTTACTCTGCCCGTAATTTTAATCCGATTGTCGATATTTTGGTTTTATCTCATAGTTGCGTTTGTTTAGTTTGCGCCAAGTGCAAATATGTAGTAATTTGCATGAAAATACTAATTTTTATGACGCTTAGGAGGCATAGACATGTTTTTGTCTAAAATACGTAAATTTCCTTGTGAGACCTCTGGCTTTAATCGTTCACTGTAGCCACAACTTCTATTCGATGATCAAAATTTTAGTCGCATTTTGTAGCTGTCAGTCTGTTGTTTACGTTAAATACAAATTTGTAGTACTTTTCATAAGAATACTAATTTTTATAAGGCTCCTCATATTTTTGGGGGCAGGTCACGGAAACTTTTTCCTTTTACGGCATTGCAGTGGCTTGATTTTTCAACCGATGCACTATATTTTGGTGTTAATGAATAGATCAGCGTCTGAATTTTCCAAAAAGTATAAATTTGTGGTATTTTGCAAAAGTTTAAGGGCGGGTTTAGTGGTTGAAAGCCAAAAAAATCCCAATTTTTCACGTGTCAACTCCCCAAAACTTTAAATGGCTTTTTCTCCCCTTAAACGTGCGAATTTCGCGTTTTTACGTTTTCATTTAAAAACTTAGCCCAAACTAGTGTTTTGATGGTCGGAACAAGTTTTAGGCAAAATATCAAGAATTTGCTGTTTCTAGAACACGTGCAGTTTTTGTGCAGATTTTCAGCTTTGATTGCTTACTCTGCCCGTAATTTTAATCCGATTGTCGATATTTTGGTTTTATCTCATAGTTACGTTTGTTTAGTTTGCGCCAAGTGCAAATATGTAGTAATTTGCATGAAAATACTAATTTTTATGACGCTTAGGAGGCATAGACATGTTTTTGTCTAAAATACGTAAATTTCCTTGTGAGACCTCTGGCTTTAATCGTTCACTGTAGCCACAACTTCTATTCGATGATCAAAATTTTAGTCTCATTTTGTAGCTGTCAGTCTGTTGTTTACGTCAAATACAAATTTGCAGTACTTTTCATAAGAATACTAATTTTTATAAGGCTCCTCATATTTTTGGGGGCAGGTCACGGAAACTTTTTCCCTTTACGGCATTGCTGTGGCTTGATTATTCACTCGATGCACTATATTTTGGTGTTAATGAATAGATCAGCGTCTGAATTTTCCAAAAAGTATAAATTTGTGGTATTTCGCAAAAGTTTAAGGGCGGGTTTAGTGGTTGAAAGCCAAAAAAATCCCAATTTTTCACGTGTCAACTCCCCAAAACTTTAAATGGCTTTTTCTCCCCTTAAACGTGCGAATTTCGCGTTTTTACGTTTTCATTTAAAAGCTTAGCCCAAACTAGTGTTTTGATGGTCGGAACATGTTTTAGGCAAAATATCAAGAATTTGCTGTTTCTAGAACACGTGCAGTTTTTGTGCAGATTTTCAGCTTTGATTGCTTACTCTGCCCGTAATTTTAATCCGATTGTCGATATTTTGGTTTTATCTCATAGTTGCGTTTGTTTAGTTTGCGCCAAGTGCAAATATGTAGTAATTTGCATGAAAATACTAATTTTTATGACGCTTAGGAGGCATAGACATGTTTTTGTCTAAAATACGTAAATTTCCTTGTGAGACCTCTGGCTTTAATCGTTCACTGTAGCCACAACTTCTATTCGATGATCAAAATTTTAGTCTCATTTTGTAGCTGTCAGTCTGTTGTTTACGTCAAATACAAATTTGTAGTACTTTTCATAAGAATACTAATTTTTATAAGGCTCCTCATATTTTTGGGGGCAGGTCACGGAAACTTTTTCCCTTTACGGCATTGCTGTGGCTTGATTTTTCAACCGATGCACTATATTTTGGTGTTAATGAATAGATCAGCGTCTGAATTTTCCAAAAAGTATAAATTTGTGGTATTTCGCAAAAGTTTAAGGGCGGGTTTAGTGGTTGAAAGCCAAAAAAATCCCAATTTTTCACGTGTCAACTCCCCAAAACTTTAAATGGCTTTTTTTCCCCTTAAACGTGCGAATTTCGCGTTGTTACGTTTTCATTTAAAAGCTTAGCCCAAACTGGTGTTTTGGTGGTCGGAACATGTTTTAGGCAAAATATCAAGAATTTGCTGTTTCTAGAACACGTGCAGTTTTTGTGCAGATTTTCAGCTTTGATTGCTTACTCTGCCCGTAATTTTAATCCGATTGTCGATATTTTGGTTTTATCTCATAGTTGCGTTTGTTTAGTTTGCGCCAAGTGCAAATATGTAGTAATTTGCATGAAAATACTAATTTTTATGACGCTTAGGAGGCATAGACATGTTTTTGTCTAAAATACGTAAATTTCCTTGTGAGACCTCTGGCTTTAATCGTTCACTGTAGCCACAACTTCTATTCGATGATCAAAATTTTAGTCTCATTTTGTAGCTGTCAGTCTGTTGTTTACGTCAAATACAAATTTGTAGTACTTTTCATAAGAATACTAATTTTTATAAGGCTCCTCATATTTTTGGGGGCAGGTCACGGAAACTTTTTCCCTTTACGGCATTGCTGTGGCTTGATTTTTCAACCGATGCACTATATTTTGGTGTTAATGAATAGACCAGCGTCTGAATTTTCCAAAAAGTATAAATTTGTGGTATTTCGCAAAAGTTTAAGGGCGGGTTTAGTGGTTGAAAGCCAAAAAAAATCCCAATTTTTCACGTGTCAACTCCCCAAAACTTTAAATGGCTTTTTCTCCCCTTAAACGTGCGAATTTCGCGTTTTTACGTTTTCATTTAAAAGCTTAGCCCAAACTAGTGTTTTGATGGTCGGAACATGTTTTAGGCAAAATATCAAGAATTTGCTGTTTCTAGAACACGTGCAGTTTTTGTGCAGATTTTCAGCTTTGATTACTTACTCTGCCCGTAATTTTAATCCGATTGTCGATATTTTGGTTTTATCTCATAGTTGCGTTTGTTTAGTTTGCACCAAGTGCAAATATGTAGTAATTTGCATGAAAATACTAATTTTTATGACGCTTAGGAGGCATAGACATGTTTTTGTCTAAAATACGTAAATTTCCTTGTGAGACCTCTGGCTTTAATCGTTCACTGTAGCCACAACTTCTATTCGATGATCAAAATTTTAGTCTCATTTTGTAGCTGTCAGTCTGTTGTTTACGTCAAATACAAATTTGTAGTACTTTTCATAAGAATACTAATTTTTATAAGGCTCCTCATATTTTTGGGGGCAGGTCACGGAAACTTTTTCCCTTTACGGCATTGCTGTGGCTTGATTTTTCAACCGATGCACTATATTTTGGTGTTAATGAATAGATCAGCGTCTGAATTTTCCAAAAAGTATAAATTTGTGGTATTTCGCAAAAGTTTAAGGGCGGGTTTAGTGGTTGAAAGCCAAAAAAATCCCAATTTTTCACGTGTCAACTCCCCAAAACCTTATATGGCTTTTTTTCCCCTCAAACGTGCGAATTTCGCGTTTTTACGTTTTCATTTAAAAGCTTAGCCCAAACTAGTGTTTCGATGGTCGGAACATGTTTTAGGCAAAATATCAAGAATTTGCTGTTTCTAGAACACGTGCAGTTTTTGTGCAGATTTTCAGCTTTGATTGCTTACTCTGCCCGTAATTTTAATCCGATTGTCGATATTTTGGTTTTATCTCATAGTTGCGTTTGTTTAGTTTGCGCCAAGTGCAAATATGTAGTAATTTGCATGAAAATACTAATTTTTATGACGCTTAGGAGGCATAGACATGTTTTTGTCTAAAATACGTAAATTTCCTTGTGAGACCTCTGGCTTTAATCGTTCACTGTAGCCACAACTTCTATTCGATGATCAAAATTTTAGTCTCATTTTATAGCTGTCAGTCTGTTGTTCACGTCAAATACAAATTTGTAGTACTTTTCATAAGAATACTCATTTTTATAAGGCTCCTCATATTTTATGGGGCAGGTCACGGAAACTTTTCCCTTTACGGCATTGCTGTGGCTTGATTTTTCAACCGATGCACTATATTTTGGTGTTAATGAATAGATCAGCGTCTGAATTTTCCAAAAAGTATAAATTTGTGGTATTTTGCAAAAGTTTAAGGGCGGGTTTAGTGGTTGAAAGCCAAAAAAATCCCAATTTTTCACGTGTCAACTCCCCAAAACTTTAAATGGCTTTTTCTCCCCTTAAACTTGCGAATTTCGCGTTTTTACGTTTTCATTTAAAAGCTTAGCCCAAACTAGTGTTTTGATGGTCGGAACATGTTTTAGGCAAAATATCAAGAATTTGCTGTTTCTAGAACACGTGCAGTTTTTGTGCAGATTTTCAGCTTTGATTGCTTACTCTGCCCGTAATTTTAATCCGATTGTCGATATTTTGGTTTTATCTCATAGTTGCGTTTGTTTAGTTTGCGCCAAGTGCAAATATGTAGTAATTTGCATGAAAATACTAATTTTTATGACGCTTAGGAGGCATAGACATGTTTTTGTCTAAAATACGTAAATTTCCTTGTGAGACCTCTGGCTTTAATCGTTCACTGTAGCCACAACTTCTATTCGATGATCAAAATTTTAGTCGCATTTTGTAGCTGTCAGTCTGTTGTTTACGTTAAATACAAATTTGTAGTACTTTTCATAAGAATACTAATTTTTATAAGGCTCCTCATATTTTTGGGGGCAGGTCACGGAAACTTTTTCCTTTTACGGCATTGCAGTGGCTTGATTTTTCAACCGATGCACTATATTTTGGTGTTAATGAATAGATCAGCGTCTGAATTTTCCAAAAAGTATAAATTTGTGGTATTTTGCAAAAGTTTAAGGGCGGGTTTAGTGGTTGAAAGCCAAAAAAATCCCAATTTTTCACGTGTCAACTCCCCAAAACTTTAAATGGCTTTTTCTCCCCTTAAACGTGCGAATTTCGCGTTTTTACGTTTTCATTTAAAAACTTAGCCCAAACTAGTGTTTTGATGGTCGGAACAAGTTTTAGGCAAAATATCAAGAATTTGCTGTTTCTAGAACACGTGCAGTTTTTGTGCAGATTTTCAGCTTTGATTGCTTACTCTGCCCGTAATTTTAATCCGATTGTCGATATTTTGGTTTTATCTCATAGTTACGTTTGTTTAGTTTGCGCCAAGTGCAAATATGTAGTAATTTGCATGAAAATACTAATTTTTATGACGCTTAGGAGGCATAGACATGTTTTTGTCTAAAATACGTAAATTTCCTTGTGAGACCTCTGGCTTTAATCGTTCACTGTAGCCACAACTTCTATTCGATGATCAAAATTTTAGTCTCATTTTGTAGCTGTCAGTCTGTTGTTTACGTCAAATACAAATTTGCAGTACTTTTCATAAGAATACTAATTTTTATAAGGCTCCTCATATTTTTGGGGGCAGGTCACGGAAACTTTTTCCCTTTACGGCATTGCTGTGGCTTGATTATTCACTCGATGCACTATATTTTGGTGTTAATGAATAGATCAGCGTCTGAATTTTCCAAAAAGTATAAATTTGTGGTATTTCGCAAAAGTTTAAGGGCGGGTTTAGTGGTTGAAAGCCAAAAAAATCCCAATTTTTCACGTGTCAACTCCCCAAAACTTTAAATGGCTTTTTCTCCCCTTAAACGTGCGAATTTCGCGTTTTTACGTTTTCATTTAAAAGCTTAGCCCAAACTAGTGTTTTGATGGTCGGAACATGTTTTAGGCAAAATATCAAGAATTTGCTGTTTCTAGAACAAGTGCAGTTTTTGTGCAGATTTTCAGCTTTGATTGCTTACTCTGCCCGTAATTTTAATCCGATTGTCGATATTTTGGTCTTATCTCATAGTTGCGTTTGTTAAGTTTGCGCCAAGTGCAAATATGTAGTAATTTGCATGAAAATACTAATTTTTATGACGCTTAGGAGGCATAGACATGTTTTTGTCTAAAATACGTAAATTTCCTTGTGAGACCTCTGGCTTTAATCGTTCACTGTAGCCACAAGTTCTATTCGATGATCAAAATTTTAGTCTCATTTTGTAGCTGTTAGTCTGTTGTTTACGTCAAATACAAATTTGTAGTACTTTTCATCAGAATACTAATTTTTATAAGGCTCCTCATATTTTTGGGGGCAGGTCACGGAAACTTTTTCCCTTTACGGCATTGCTGTGGCTTGATTTTTCAACCGATGCACTATATTTTGGTGTTAATGAATAGATCAGCGTCTGAATTTTCCAAAAAATATAAATTTGTGGTAGTTCGCAAAAGTTTAAGGGCGGGTTTGGTGGTTGAAAGCCAAAAAAATCCCAATTTTTCACGTGTCAACTCCCCAAAACCTTATATGGCTTTTTTTCCCCTCAAACGTGCGAATTTCGCGTTTTTACGTTTTCATTTAAAAGCTTAGCCCAAACTAGTGTTTCGATGGTCGGAACATGTTTTAGGCAAAATATCAAGAATTTGCTGTTTCTAGAACACGTGCAGTTTTTGTGCAGATTTTCAGCTTTGATTGCTTACTCTGCCCGTAATTTTAATCCGATTGTCGATATTTTGGTTTTATCTCATAGTTGCGTTTGTTTAGTTTGCGCCAAGTGCAAATATGTAGTAATTTGCATGAAAATACTAATTTTTATGACGCTTAGGAGGCATAGACATGTTTTTGTCTAAAATACGTAAATTTCCTTGTGAGACCTCTGGCTTTAATCGTTCACTGTAGCCACAACTTCTATTCGATGATCAAAATTTTAGTCTCATTTTATAGCTGTCAGTCTGTTGTTCACGTCAAATACAAATTTGTAGTACTTTTCATAAGAATACTCATTTTTATAAGGCTCCTCATATTTTATGGGGCAGGTCACGGAAACTTTTCCCTTTACGGCATTGCTGTGGCTTGATTTTTCAACCGATGCACTATATTTTGGTGTTAATGAATAGATCAGCGTCTGAATTTTCCAAAAAGTATAAATTTGTGGTATTTTGCAAAAGTTTAAGGGCGGGTTTAGTGGTTGAAAGCCAAAAAAATCCCAATTTTTCACGTGTCAACTCCCCAAAACTTTAAATGGCTTTTTCTCCCCTTAAACTTGCGAATTTCGCGTTTTTACGTTTTCATTTAAAAGCTTAGCCCAAACTAGTGTTTTGATGGTCGGAACATGTTTTAGGCAAAATATCAAGAATTTGCTGTTTCTAGAACACGTGCAGTTTTTGTGCAGATTTTCAGCTTTGATTGCTTACTCTGCCCGTAATTTTAATCCGATTGTCGATATTTTGGTTTTATCTCATAGTTGCGTTTGTTTAGTTTGCGCCAAGTGCAAATATGTAGTAATTTGCATGAAAATACTAATTTTTATGACGCTTAGGAGGCATAGACATGTTTTTGTCTAAAATACGTAAATTTCCTTGTGAGACCTCTGGCTTTAATCGTTCACTGTAGCCACAACTTCTATTCGATGATCAAAATTTTAGTCGCATTTTGTAGCTGTCAGTCTGTTGTTTACGTTAAATACAAATTTGTAGTACTTTTCATAAGAATACTAATTTTTATAAGGCTCCTCATATTTTTGGGGGCAGGTCACGGAAACTTTTTCCTTTTACGGCATTGCAGTGGCTTGATTTTTCAACCGATGCACTATATTTTGGTGTTAATGAATAGATCAGCGTCTGAATTTTCCAAAAAGTATAAATTTGTGGTATTTTGCAAAAGTTTAAGGGCGGGTTTAGTGGTTGAAAGCCAAAAAAATCCCAATTTTTCACGTGTCAACTCCCCAAAACTTTAAATGGCTTTTTCTCCCCTTAAACGTGCGAATTTCGCGTTTTTACGTTTTCATTTAAAAACTTAGCCCAAACTAGTGTTTTGATGGTCGGAACAAGTTTTAGGCAAAATATCAAGAATTTGCTGTTTCTAGAACACGTGCAGTTTTTGTGCAGATTTTCAGCTTTGATTGCTTACTCTGCCCGTAATTTTAATCCGATTGTCGATATTTTGGTTTTATCTCATAGTTACGTTTGTTTAGTTTGCGCCAAGTGCAAATATGTAGTAATTTGCATGAAAATACTAATTTTTATGACGCTTAGGAGGCATAGACATGTTTTTGTCTAAAATACGTAAATTTCCTTGTGAGACCTCTGGCTTTAATCGTTCACTGTAGCCACAACTTCTATTCGATGATCAAAATTTTAGTCTCATTTTGTAGCTGTCAGTCTGTTGTTTACGTCAAATACAAATTTGCAGTACTTTTCATAAGAATACTAATTTTTATAAGGCTCCTCATATTTTTGGGGGCAGGTCACGGAAACTTTTTCCCTTTACGGCATTGCTGTGGCTTGATTATTCACTCGATGCACTATATTTTGGTGTTAATGAATAGATCAGCGTCTGAATTTTCCAAAAAGTATAAATTTGTGGTATTTCGCAAAAGTTTAAGGGCGGGTTTAGTGGTTGAAAGCCAAAAAAATCCCAATTTTTCACGTGTCAACTCCCCAAAACTTTAAATGGCTTTTTCTCCCCTTAAACGTGCGAATTTCGCGTTTTTACGTTTTCATTTAAAAGCTTAGCCCAAACTAGTGTTTTGATGGTCGGAACATGTTTTAGGCAAAATATCAAGAATTTGCTGTTTCTAGAACAAGTGCAGTTTTTGTGCAGATTTTCAGCTTTGATTGCTTACTCTGCCCGTAATTTTAATCCGATTGTCGATATTTTGGTCTTATCTCATAGTTGCGTTTGTTAAGTTTGCGCCAAGTGCAAATATGTAGTAATTTGCATGAAAATACTAATTTTTATGACGCTTAGGAGGCATAGACATGTTTTTGTCTAAAATACGTAAATTTCCTTGTGAGACCTCTGGCTTTAATCGTTCACTGTAGCCACAAGTTCTATTCGATGATCAAAATTTTAGTCTCATTTTGTAGCTGTTAGTCTGTTGTTTACGTCAAATACAAATTTGTAGTACTTTTCATCAGAATACTAATTTTTATAAGGCTCCTCATATTTTTGGGGGCAGGTCACGGAAACTTTTTCCCTTTACGGCATTGCTGTGGCTTGATTTTTCAACCGATGCACTATATTTTGGTGTTAATGAATAGATCAGCGTCTGAATTTTCCAAAAAATATAAATTTGTGGTAGTTCGCAAAAGTTTAAGGGCGGGTTTGGTGGTTGAAAGCCAAAAAAATCCCAATTTTTCACGTGTCAACTCCCCAAAACTTTAAATGGCTTTTTCTCCCCTTAAACGTGCGAATTTCGCGTTTTTACGTTTTCATTTAAAAGCTTAGCCCAAACTAGTGTTTTGATGGTCCGAACATGTTTTAGGCAAAATATCAAGAATTTGCTGTTTCTAGAACACGTGCAGTTTTTGTGCAGATTTTCAGCTTTGATTGCTTACTCTGCCCGTAATTTTAATCCGATTGTCGATATTTTGGTCTTATCTCATAGTTGCGTTTGTTTAGTTTGCGCCAAGTGCAAATATGTAGTAATTTGCATGAAAATATTAACTTTTATGACGCTTAGGAGGCATAGACATGTTTTTGTCTAAAATACGTAAATTTCCTTGTGAGACCTCTGGCTTTAATCGTTCACTGTAGCCACAACTTCTATTCGATGATCAAAATTTTAGTCTCATTTTGTAGCTGTCAGTCTGTTGTTTACGTCAAATACAAATTTGTAGTACTTTTCATAAGAATACTAATTTTTATAAGGCTCCTCATATTTTTGGGGGCAGTTCACGGTAACTTTTTCCCTCTACGGCATTGCTGTGGCTTGATTTTTCAACCGATGCACTATATTTTTGTGTTAATGAATAGATCAGCGTCTGAATTTTCCAAAAAGTATAAATTTGGGGTATTTCGCAAAAGTTTAAGGGCGGGTTTAGTGGTTGAAAGCCAAAAAAATCACAATTTTTCACGTGTCAACTCCCCAAAACTTTAAATGGCTTTTTCTCCCCTTAAACGTGCGAATTTCGCGTTTTTACGTTTTCATTTAAAAACTTAGCCCAAACTAGTGTTTTGATGGTCGGAACATGTTTTAGGCAAAATATCAAGAATTTGCTGTTTCTAGAACACGTGCAGTTTTTGTGCAGATTTTCAGCTTTGATTGCTTACTCTGCCCGTAATTTTGATCCGATTGTCGATATTTTGGTTTTATCTCATAGTTACGTTTGTTTAGTTTGCGCCAAGTGCAAATATGTAGTAATTTGCATGAAAATACTAATTTTTATGACGCTTAGGAGGTATAGACATGTTTTTGTCTAAAATACGTAAATTTCCTTGTGAGACCTCTGGCTTTAATCGTTCACTGTAGCCACAACTTCTATTCGATGATCAAAACTTTAGTCTCATTTTGTAGCTGTCAGTCTGTTGTTTACGTCAAATACAAATTTGTAGTACTTTTCATAAGAATACTAATTTTTATAAGGCTCCTCATATTTTTGGGGGCAGGTCACGGAAACTTTTTCCTTTTACGGCATTGCAGTGGCTTGATTTTTCTACCGATGCACTATATTTTGGTGTTAATGAATAGATCAGCGTCTGAATTTTCCAAAAAGTATAAATTTGTGGTATTTCGCAAAAGTTTAAGGGCGGGTTTAGTGGTTGAAAGCCAAAAAAATCCCAATTTTTCACGTGTCAACTCCCCAAAACTTTAAATGGCTTTTTCTCCCCTTAAACGTGCGAATTTCGCGTTTTTACGTTTTCATTTGAAAACTTAGCCCAAACTAGTGTTTTGATGGTCGGAACATGTTTTAGGCAAAATATCAAGAATTTGCTGTTTCTAGAACACGTGCAGTTTTTGTGCAGATTTTCAGCTTTGATTGCTTCCTCTGCCCGTAATTTTAATCCGATTGTCGATATTTTGGTTTTATCTCATAGTTGCGTTTGTTTAGTTTGCGCCAAGTGCAAATATGTAGTAATTTGCATGAAAATACTAATTTTTATGACGCTTAGGAGGCATAGACATGTTTTTGTCTAAAATACGTAAATTTCCTTGTGAGACCTCTGGCTTTAATCGTTCACTGTAGCCACAACTTCTATTCGATGATCAAAATTTTAGTCTCATTTTGTAGCTGTCAGTCTGTTGTTTACGTCAAATACAAATTTGTAGTACTTTTCATAAGAATACTAATTTTTATAAGGCTCCTCATATTTTTGGGGGCAGGTCACGGAAACTTTTTCCCTTTACGGCATTGCTGTGGCTTGATTTTTCAACCGATGCACTATATTTTGGTGTTAATGAATAGATCAGCGTCTGAATTTTCCAAAAAATATAAATTTGTGGTAGTTCGCAAAAGTTTAAGGGTGGGTTTAGTGGTTGAAAGCCAAAAAATCCCAATTTTTCACGTGTCAACTCCCCAAAACTTTAAATGGCTTTTTCTCCCCTTAAACGTGCGAATTTCGCGTTTTTACGTTTTCATTTAAAAGCTTAGCCCAAACTAGTGTTTTGATGGTCGGAACATGTTGTAGGCAAAATATCAAGAATTTGCTGTTTCTAGAACACGTGCAGTTTTTGTGCAGATTTTCAGCTTTGATTGCTTACTCTGCCCGTAATTTTAATCCGATTGTCGATATTTTGGTCTTATCTCATAGTTGCGTTTGTTTAGTTTGCGCCAAGTGCAAATATGTAGTAATTTGCATGAAAATACTAATTTTTATGACGCTTAGGAGGCATAGACATGTTTTTGTCTAAAATACGTAAATTTCCTTGTGAGACCTCTGGCTTTAATCGTTCACTGTAGCCACAACTTCTTGATGATCAAAATTTTAGTCTCATTTTGTAGCTGTCAGTCTGTTGTTTACGTCAAATACAAATTTGTAGTACTTTTCATAAGAATACTAATTTTTATAAGGCTCCTCATATTTTTGGGGGCAGGTCACGGAAACTTTTTCCTTTTACGGCATTGCAGTGGCTTGATTTTTCAACCGATGCACTATATTTTGGTGTTAATGAATAGATCAGCGTCTGAATTTTCCAAAAAGTATAAATTTGTGGTATTTTGCAAAAGTTTAAGGGCGGGTTTAGTGGTTGAAAGCCAAAAAAATCCCAATTTTTCACGTGTCAACTCCCCAAAACTTTAAATGGCTTTTTCTCCCCTTAAACGTGCGAATTTCGCGTTTTTACGTTTTCATTTAAAAACTTAGCCCAAACTAGTGTTTTGATGGTCGGAACATGTTTTAGGCAAAATATCAAGAATTTGCTGTTTCTAGAACACGTGCAGTTTTTGTGCAGATTTTCAGCTTTGATTGCTTACTCTGCCCGTAATTTTAATCCGATTGTCGATATTTTGGTTTTCTCTCATAGTTACGTTTGTTTAGTTTGCGCCAAGTGCAAATATGTAGTAGTTTGCATGAAAATACTAATTTTTATGACGCTTAGGAGGCATAGACATGTTTTTGTCTAAAATACGTAAATTTCCTTGTGAGACCTCTGGCTTTAATCGTTCACTGTAGCCACAACTTCTATTCGATGATCAAAATTTTAGTCTCATTTTGTAGCTGTCAGTCTGTTGTTTACGTCAAATACAAATTTGTAGTACTTTTCATAAGAATACTAATTTTTATAAGGCTCCTCATATTTTTGGGGGCAGGTCACGGAAACTTTTTCCCTTTACGGCATTGCTGTGGCTTGATTTTTCAACCGATGCACTATATTTTGGTGTTAATGAATAGATCAGCGTCTGAATTTTCCAAAAAGTATAAATTTGTGGTATTTCGCAAAAGTTTAAGGGCGGGTTTAGTGGTTGAAAGCCAAAAAAATCCCAATTTTTCACGTGTCAACTCCCCAAAACTTTAAATGGCTTTTTCTCCCCTTAAACGTGCGAATTTCGCGTTTTTACGTTTTCATTTAAAAGCTTAGCCCAAACTAGTGTTTTGATGGTCCGAACATGTTTTAGGCAAAATATCAAGAATTTGCTGTTTCTAGAACACGTGCAGTTTTTGTGCAGATTTTCAGCTTTGATTGCTTACTCTGCCCGTAATTTTAATCCGATTGTCGATATTTTGGTCTTATCTCATAGTTGCGTTTGTTTAGTTTGCGCCAAGTGCAAATATGTAGTAATTTGCATGAAAATACTAATTTTTATGACGCTTAGGAGGCATAGACATGTTTTTGTCTAAAATACGTAAATTTCCTTGTGAGACCTCTGGCTTTAATCGTTCACTGTAGCCACAACTTCTATTCGATGATCAAAATTTTAGTCTCATTTTGTAGCTGTCAGTCTGTTGTTTACGTCAAATACAAATTTGTAGTACTTTTCATAAGAATACTAATTTTTATAAGGCTCCTCATATTTTTGGGGGCAGGTCAGGGAGACTTTTTCCCTTTACGGCATTGCTGTGGCTTGATTATTCACTCGATGCACTATATTTTGGTGTTAATGAATAGATCAGCGTCTGAATTTTTCAAAAAATATAAATTTGTGGTATTTTGCAAAAGTTTAAGGGCGGGTTTAGTGGTTGAAAGCCAAAAAAATCCCAATTTTTCACGTGTCAACTCCCCAAAACTTTAAATGGCTTTTTCTCCCCTTAAACGTGCGAATTTCGCGTTTTTACGTTTTCATTTAAAAGCTTAGCCCAAACTAGTGTTTTGATGGTCCGAACATGTTTTAGGCAAAATATCAAGAATTTGCTGTTTCTAGAACACGTGCAGTTTTTGTGCAGATTTTCAGCTTTGATTGCTTACTCTGCCCGTAATTTTAATCCGATTGTCGATATTTTGGTCTTATCTCATAGTTGCGTTTGTTTAGTTTGCGCCAAGTGCAAATATGTAGTAATTTGCATGAAAATACTAATTTTTATGACGCTTAGGAGGCATAGACATGTTTTTGTCTAAAATACGTAAATTTCCTTGTGAGACCTCTGGCTTTAATCGTTCACTGTAGCCACAACTTCTATTCGATGATCAAAATTTTAGTCTCATTTTGTAGCTGTCAGTCTGTTGTTTACGTCAAATACAAATTTGTAGTACTTTTCATAAGAATACTAATTTTTATAAGGCTCCTCATATTTTTGGGGGCAGGTCACGGAAACTTTTTCCCTTTACGGCATTGCTGTGGCTTGATTTTTCAACCGATGCACTATATTTTGGTGTTAATGAATAGATCAGCGTCTGAATTTTCCAAAAAGTATAAATTTGTGGTATTTCGCAAAAGTTTAAGGGCGGGTTTAGTGGTTGAAAGCCAAAAAAATCCCAATTTTTCACGTGTCAACTCCCCAAAACTTTAAATGGCTTTTTCTCCCCTTAAACGTGCGAATTTCGCGTTTTTACGTTTTCATTTAAAAGCTTAGCCCAAACTAGTGTTTTGATGGTCCGAACATGTTTTAGGCAAAATATCAAGAATTTGCTGTTTCTAGAACACGTGCAGTTTTTGTGCAGATTTTCAGCTTTGATTGCTTACTCTGCCCGTAATTTTAATCCGATTGTCGATATTTTGGTCTTATCTCATAGTTGCGTTTGTTTAGTTTGCGCCAAGTGCAAATATGTAGTAATTTGCATGAAAATACTAATTTTTATGACGCTTAGGAGGCATAGACATGTTTTTGTCTAAAATACGTAAATTTCCTTGTGAGACCTCTGGCTTTAATCGTTCACCGTAGCCACAACTTCTATTCGATGATCAAAATTTTAGTCTCATTTTGTAGCTGTCAGTCTGTTGTTTACGTCAAATAAAAATTTGTAGTACTTTTCATAAGAATACTAATTTTTATAAGGCTCCTCATATTTTTGGGGGCAGGTCACGGAAACTTTTTCCCTTTACGGCATTGCTGTGGCTTGATTATTCACTCGATGCACTATATTTTGGTGTTAATGAATAGATCAGCGTCTGAATTTTCCAAAAAGTATAAATTTGTGGTATTTTGCAAAAGTTTAAGGGCGGGTTTAGTGGTTGAAAGCCAAAAAAATCCCAATTTTTCACGTGTCAACTCCCCAAAACTTTAAATGGCTTTTTCTCCCCTTAAACGTGCGAATTTCGCGTTTTTACGTTTTCATTTAAAAGCTTAGCCCAAACTAGTGTTTTGGTGGTCGGAACATGTTTTAGGCAAAATATCAAGAATTTGCTGTTTCTAGAACACGTGCAGTTTTTGTGCAGATTTTCAGCTTTGATTGCTTACTCTGCCCGTAATTTTAATCCGATTGTCGATATTTTGGTCTTATCTCATAGTTGCGTTTGTTTAGTTTGCGCCAAGTGCAAATATGTAGTAATTTGCATGAAAATACTAATTTTTATGACGCTTAGGAGGCATAGACATGTTTTTGTCTAAAATACGTAAATTTCCTTGTGAGACCTCTGGCTTTAATCGTTCACTGTAGCCACAACTTCTATTCGATGATCAAAATTTTAGTCTCATTTTGTAGCTGTCAGTCTGTTGTTTACGTCAAATACAAATTTGTAGTACTTTTCATAAGAATACTAATTTTTATAAGGCTCCTCATATTTTTGGGGGCAGGTCACGGAAACTTTTTCCCTTTACGGCATTGCTGTGGCTTGATTTTTCAACCGATGCACTATATTTTGGTGTTAATGAATAGATCAGCGTCTGAATTTTCCAAAAAATATAAATTTGTGGTAGTTCGCAAAAGTTTAAGGGTGGGTTTGGTGGTTGAAAGCCAAAAAAATCCCAATTTTTCACGTGTCAACTCCCCAAAACTTTAAATGGCTTTTTCTCCCCTTAAACGTGCGAATTTCGCGTTTTTACGTTTTCATTTAAAAGCTTAGCCCAAACTGGTGTTTTGATGGTCGGAACATGTTTTAGGCAAAATATCAAGAATTTGCTGTTTCTAGAACACGTGCAGTTTTTGTGCAGATTTTCAGCTTTGATTGCTTACTCTGCCCGTAATTTTAATCCGATTGTCGATATTTTGGTCTTATCTCATAGTTGCGTTTGTTTAGTTTGCGCCAAGTGCAAATATGTAGTAATTTGCATGAAAATACTAATTTTTATGACGCTTAGGAGGCATAGACATGTTTTTGTCTAAAATACGTAAATTTCCTTGTGAGACCTCTGGCTTTAATCGTTCACTGTAGCCACAACTTCTATTCGATGATCAAAATTTTAGTCTCATTTTGTAGCTGTCAGTCTGTTGTTTACGTCAAATACAAATTTGTAGTACTTTTCATAAGAATACTAATTTTTATAAGGCTCCTCATATTTTTGGGGGCAGGTCACGGAAACTTTTTCCCTTTACGGCATTGCTGTGGCTTGATTTTTCAACCGATGCACTATATTTTGGTGTTAATGAATAGATCAGCGTCTGAATTTTCCAAAAAGTATAAATTTGTGGTATTTCGCAAAAGTTTAAGGGCGGGTTTAGTGGTTGAAAGCCAAAAAAATCCCAATTTTTCACGTGTCAACTCCCCAAAACTTTAAATGGCTTTTTCTCCCCTTAAACGTGCGAATTTCGCGTTTTTACGTTTTCATTTAAAAGCTTAGCCCAAACTAGTGTTTTGATGGTCCGAACATGTTTTAGGCAAAATATCAAGAATTTGCTGTTTCTAGAACACGTGCAGTTTTTGTGCAGATTTTCAGCTTTGATTGCTTACTCTGCCCGTAATTTTAATCCGATTGTCGATATTTTGGTCTTATCTCATAGTTGCGTTTGTTTAGTTTGCGCCAAGTGCAAATATGTAGTAATTTGCATGAAAATACTAATTTTTATGACGCTTAGGAGGCATAGACATGTTTTTGTCTAAAATACGTAAATTTCCTTGTGAGACCTCTGGCTTTAATCGTTCACTGTAGCCACAACTTCTATTCGATGATCAAAATTTTAGTCTCATTTTGTAGCTGTCAGTCTGTTGTTTACGTCAAATACAAATTTGTAGTACTTTTCATAAGAATACTAATTTTTATAAGGCTCCTCATATTTTTGGGGGCAGGTCACGGAAACTTTTTCCCTTTACGGCATTGCTGTGGCTTGATTTTTCAACCGATGCACTATATTTTGGTGTTAATGAATAGATCAGCGTCTGAATTTTCCAAAAAGTATAAATTTGTGGTATTTCGCAAAAGTTTAAGGGCGGGTTTAGTGGTTGAAAGCCAAAAAAATCCCAATTTTTCACGTGTCAACTCCCCAAAACTTTAAATGGCTTTTTCTCCCCTTAAACGTGCGAATTTCGCGTTTTTACGTTTTCATTTAAAAGCTTAGCCCAAACTAGTGTTTTGATGGTCCGAACATGTTTTAGGCAAAATATCAAGAATTTGCTGTTTCTAGAACACGTGCAGTTTTTGTGCAGATTTTCAGCTTTGATTGCTTACTCTGCCCGTAATTTTAATCCGATTGTCGATATTTTGGTCTTATCTCATAGTTGCGTTTGTTTAGTTTGCGCCAAGTGCAAATATGTAGTAATTTGCATGAAAATACTAATTTTTATGACGCTTAGGAGGCATAGACATGTTTTTGTCTAAAATACGTAAATTTCCTTGTGAGACCTCTGGCTTTAATCGTTCACCGTAGCCACAACTTCTATTCGATGATCAAAATTTTAGTCTCATTTTGTAGCTGTCAGTCTGTTGTTTACGTCAAATAAAAATTTGTAGTACTTTTCATAAGAATACTAATTTTTATAAGGCTCCTCATATTTTTGGGGGCAGGTCACGGAAACTTTTTCCCTTTACGGCATTGCTGTGGCTTGATTATTCACTCGATGCACTATATTTTGGTGTTAATGAATAGATCAGCGTCTGAATTTTCCAAAAAGTATAAATTTGTGGTATTTTGCAAAAGTTTAAGGGCGGGTTTAGTGGTTGAAAGCCAAAAAAATCCCAATTTTTCACGTGTCAACTCCCCAAAACTTTAAATGGCTTTTTCTCCCCTTAAACGTGCGAATTTCGCGTTTTTACGTTTTCATTTAAAAGCTTAGCCCAAACTAGTGTTTTGGTGGTCGGAACATGTTTTAGGCAAAATATCAAGAATTTGCTGTTTCTAGAACACGTGCAGTTTTTGTGCAGATTTTCAGCTTTGATTGCTTACTCTGCCCGTAATTTTAATCCGATTGTCGATATTTTGGTCTTATCTCATAGTTGCGTTTGTTTAGTTTGCGCCAAGTGCAAATATGTAGTAATTTGCATGAAAATACTAATTTTTATGACGCTTAGGAGGCATAGACATGTTTTTGTCTAAAATACGTAAATTTCCTTGTGAGACCTCTGGCTTTAATCGTTCACTGTAGCCACAACTTCTATTCGATGATCAAAATTTTAGTCTCATTTTGTAGCTGTCAGTCTGTTGTTTACGTCAAATACAAATTTGTAGTACTTTTCATAAGAATACTAATTTTTATAAGGCTCCTCATATTTTTGGGGGCAGGTCACGGAAACTTTTTCCTTTTACGGCATTGCAGTGGCTTGATTTTTCAACCGATGCACTATATTTTAGTGTTAATGAATAGATCAGCGTCTGAATTTTCCAAAATTTATAAATTTGTGGTATTTTGCAAAAGTTTAAGGCCGGGTTTAGTGGTTGAAAGCCAAAAAAATCCCAATTTTTCACGTGTCAACTCCCCAAAACTTTAAATGGCTTTTTCTCCCCTTAAACGTGCGAATTTCGCGTTTTTACGTTTTCATTTAAAAGCTCAGCCCAAACTAGTGTTTTGATGGTCGGAACATGTTTTAGGCAAAATATCAAGAATTTGCTGTTTCTAGAACACGTGCAGTTTTTGTGCAGATTTTCAGCTTTGATTGCTTACTCTGCCCGTAATTTTAATCCGATTGTCGATATTTTGGTTTTATCTCATAGTTACGTTTGTTTAGTTTGCGCCAAGTGCAAATATGTAGTAATTTGCATGAAAATACTAATTTTTATGACGCTTAGGAGGCATAGACATGTTTTTGTCTAAAATACGTAAATTTCCTTGTGATACCTCTGGCTTTAATCGTTCACTGTAGCCACAACTTCTATTCGATGATCAAAATTTTAGTCTCATTTTGTAGCTGTCAGTCTGTTGTTTACGTCAAATACAAATTTGTAGTACTTTTCATAAGAATACTAATTTTTATAAGGCTCCTCATATTTTTGGGGGCAGGTCACGGTAACTTTTTCCCTCTACGGCATTGCTGTGGCTTGATTTTTCAACCGATGCACTATATTTTGGTGTTAATGAATAGATCAGCGTCTGAATTTTCCAAAAAGTATAAATTTGGGGTATTTCGCAAAAGTTTAAGGGCGGGTTTAGTGGTTGAAAGCCAAAAAAATCCCAAGTTTTCACGTGTCAACTCCCCAAAACTTTAAATGGCTTTTTCTCCCCTTAAACGTGCGAATTTCGCGTTTTTACGTTTTCATTTAAAAGCTTAGCCCAAACTAGTGTTTTGATGGTCGGAACATGTTTTAGGCAAAATATCAAGAATTTGCTGTTTCTAGAACACGTGCAGTTTTTGTGCAGATTTTCAGCTTTGATTGCTTACTCTGCCCGTAATTTTAATCCGATTGTCGATATTTTGGTCTTATCTCATAGTTGCGTTTGTTAAGTTTGCGCCAAGTGCAAATATGTAGTAATTTGCATGAAAATACTAATTTTTATGACGCTTAGGAGGCATAGACATGTTTTTGTCTAAAATACGTAAATTTCCTTGTGAGACCTCTGGCTTTAATCGTTCACTGTAGCCACAACTTCTATTCGATGATCAAAATTTTAGTCTCATTTTGTAGCTGTCAGTCTGTTGTTTACGTCAAATACAAATTTGTAGTACTTTTCATCAGAATACTAATTTTTATAAGGCTCCTCATATTTTTGGGGGCAGGTCAGGGAGACTTTTTCCCTTTACGGCATTGCTGTGGCTTGATTTTTCAACCGATGCACTATATTTTGGTGTTAATGAATAGATCAGCGTCTGAATTTTCCAAAAAGTATAAATTTGGGGTATTTCGCAAAAGTTTAAGGGCGGGTTTAGTGGTTGAAAGCCAAAAAAATCCCAATTTTTCACGTGTCAACTCCCCAAAACTTTAAATGGCTTTTTCTCCCCTTAAACGTGCGAATTTCGCGTTTTTACGTTTTCATTTAAAAGCTTAGCCCAAACTAGTGTTTTGATGGTCGGAACATGTTTTAGGCAAAATATCAAGAATTTGCTGTTTCTAGAACACGTGCAGTTTTTGTGCAGATTTTCAGCTTTGATTGCTTACTCTGCCCGTAATTTTAATCCGATTGTCGATATTTTGGTCTTATCTCATAGTTGCGTTTGTTTAGTTTGCGCCAAGTGCAAATATGTAGTAATTTGCATGAAAATACTAATTTTTATGACGCTTAGGAGGCATAGACATGTTTTTGTCTAAAATACGTAAATTTCCTTGTGAGACCTCTGGCTTTAATCGTTCACTGTAGCCACAACTTCTATTCGATGATCAAAATTTTAGTCTCATTTTGTAGCTGTCAGTCTGTTGTTTACGTCAAATACAAATTTGTGGTACTTTTCATAAGAATACTAATTTTTATAAGGCTCCTCATATTTTTGGGGGCAGGTCACGGAAACTTTTTCCTTTTACGGCATTGCAGTGGCTTGATTTTTCAACCGATGCACTATATTTTGGTGTTAATGAATAGATCAGCGTCTGAATTTTCCAAAAAGTATAAATTTGAGGTATTTCGCAAAAGTTTAAGGGCGGGTTTAGTGGTTGAAAGCCAAAAAAATCCCAAGTTTTCACGTGTCAACTCCCCAAAACTTTAAATGGCTTTTTCTCCCCTTAAACGTGCGAATTTCGCGTTTTTACGTTTTCATTTAAAAGCTTAGCCCAAACTAGTGTTTTGATGGTCGGAACATGTTTTAGGCAAAATATCAAGAATTTGCTGTTTCTAGAACACATGCAGTTTTTGTGCAGATTTTCAGCTTTGATTGCTTCCTCTGCCCGTAATTTTAATCCGATTGTCGATATTTTGGTCTTATCTCATAGTTGCGTTTGTTTAGTTTGCGCCAAGTGCAAATATGTAGTAATTTGCATGAAAATACTAATTTTTATGACGCTTAGGAGGCATAGACATGTTTTTGTCTAAAATACGTAAATTTCCTTGTGAGACCTCTGGCTTTAATCGTTCACTGTAGCCACAACTTCTATTCGATGATCAAAATTTTAGTCTCATTTTGTAGCTGTCAGTCTGTTGTTTACGTCAAATACAAATTTGTAGTACTTTTCATAAGAATACTAATTTTTATAAGGCTCCTCATATTTTTGGGGGCAGGTCACGGAAACTTTTTCCCTTTACGGCATTGCTGTGGCTTGATTTTTCAACCGATGCACTATATTTTGGTGTTAATGAATAGATCAGCGTCTGAATTTTCCAAAAAGTATAAATTTGTGGTATTTCGCAAAAGTTTAAGGGCGGGTTTAGTGGTTGAAAGCCAAAAAAATCCCAATTTTTCACGTGTCAACTCCCCAAAACTTTAAATGGCTTTTTCTCCCCTTAAACGTGCGAATTTCGCGTTTTTATGTTTTCATTTAAAAGCTTAGCCCAAACTAGTGTTTTGATGGTCGGAACATGTTTTAGGCAAAATATCAAGAATTTGCTGTTTCTAGAACACGTGCAGTTTTTGTGCAGATTTTCAGCTTTGATTGCTTACTCTGCCCGTAATTTTAATCCGATTGTCGATATTTTGGTTTTATCTCATAGTTGCGTTTGTTTAGTTTGCGCCAAGTGCAAATATGTAGTAATTTGCATGAAAATACTAATTTTTATGACGCTTAGGAGGCATAGACATGTTTTTGTCTAAAATACGTAAATTTCCTTGTGAGACCTCTGGCTTTAATCGTTCACTGTAGCCACAACTTCTATTCGATGATCAAAATTTTAGTCTCATTTTGTAGCTGTCAGTCTGTTGTTTACGTCAAATACAAATTTGTAGTACTTTTCATAAGAATACTAATTTTTATAAGGCTCCTCATATTTTTGGGGGCAGGTCACGGAAACTTTTTCCCTTTACGGCATTGCTGTGGCTTGATTTTTCAACCGATGCACTATATTTTGGTGTTAATGAATAGATCAGCGTCTGAATTTTCCAAAAAGTATAAATTTGAGGTATTTCGCAAAAGTTTAAGGGCGGGTTTAGTGGTTGAAAGCCAAAAAAATCCCAAGTTTTCACGTGTCAACTCCCCAAAACTTTAAATGGCTTTTTCTCCCCTTAAACGTGCGAATTTCGCGTTTTTACGTTTTCATTTAAAAGCTTAGCCCAAACTAGTGTTTTGATGGTCGGAACATGTTTTAGGCAAAATATCAAGAATTTGCTGTTTCTAGAACACGTGCAGTTTTTGTGCAGATTTTCAGCTTTGATTGCTTCCTCTGCCCGTAATTTTAATCCGATTGTCGATATTTTGGTCTTATCTCATAGTTGCGTTTGTTTAGTTTGCGCCAAGTGCAAATATGTAGTAATTTGCATGAAAATACTAATTTTTATGACGCTTAGGAGGCATAGACATGTTTTTGTCTAAAATACGTAAATTTCCTTGTGAGACCTCTGGCTTTAATCGTTCACTGTAGCCACAACTTCTATTCGATGATCAAAATTTTAGTCTCATTTTGTAGCTGTCAGTCTGTTGTTTACGTCAAATACAAATTTGTAGTACTTTTCATAAGAATACTAATTTTTATAAGGCTCCTCATATTTTTGGGGGCAGGTCACGGAAACTTTTTCCCTTTACGGCATTGCTGTGGCTTGATTTTTCAACCGATGCACTATATTTTGGTGTTAATGAATAGATCAGCGTCTGAATTTTCCAAAAAGTATAAATTTGTGGTATTTCGCAAAAGTTTAAGGGCGGGTTTAGTGGTTGAAAGCCAAAAAAATCCCAATTTTTCACGTGTCAACTCCCCAAAACTTTAAATGGCTTTTTCTCCCCTTAAACGTGCGAATTTCGCGTTTTTACGTTTTCATTTAAAAGCTTAGCCCAAACTAGTGTTTTGATGGTCGGAACATGTTTTAGGCAAAATATCAAGAATTTGCTGTTTCTAGAACACGTGCAGTTTTTGTGCAGATTTTCAGCTTTGATTGCTTCCTCTGCCCGTAATTTTAATCCGATTGTCGATATTTTGGTCTTATCTCATAGTTGCGTTTGTTTAGTTTGCGCCAAGTGCAAATATGTAGTAATTTGCATGAAAATACTAATTTTTATGACGCTTAGGAGGCATAGACATGTTTTTGTCTAAAATACGTAAATTTCCTTGTGAGACCTCTGGCTTTAATCGTTCACTGTAGCCACAACTTCTATTCGATGATCAAAATTTTAGTCTCATTTTGTAGCTGTCAGTCTGTTGTTTACGTCAAATACAAATTTGCAGTACTTTTCATAAGAATACTAATTTTTATAAGGCTCCTCATATTTTTGGGGGCAGGTCACGGAAACTTTTTCCCTTTACGGCATTGCTGTGGCTTGATTTTTCAACCGATGCACTATATTTTGGTGTTAATGAATAGATCAGCGTCTGAATTTTCCAAAAAGTATAAATTTGTGGTATTTCGCAAAAGTTTAAGGGCGGGTTTAGTGGTTGAAAGCCAAAAAAATCCCAATTTTTCACGTGTCAACTCCCCAAAACTTTAAATGGCTTTTTCTCCCCTTAAACGTGCGAATTTCGCGTTTGTACGTTTTCATTTAAAAGCTTAGCCCAAACTAGTGTTTTGATGGTCGGAACATGTTTTAGGCAAAATATCAAGAATTTGCTGTTTCTAGAACACGTGCAGTTTTTGTGCAGATTTTCAGCTTTGATTGCTTACTCTGCCCGTAATTTTAATCCGATGGTCGATATTTTGGTTTTATCTCATAGTTGCGTTTGTTTAGTTTGCGCCAAGTGCAAATATGTAGTAATTTGCATGAAAATACTAATTTTTATGACGCTTAGGAGGCATAGACATGTTTTTGTCTAAAATACGTAAATTTCCTTGTGAGACCTCTGGCTTTAATCGTTCACTGTAGCCACAACTTCTATTCGATGATCAAAATTTTAGTCTCATTTTGTAGCTGTCAGTCTGTTGTTTACGTCAAATACAAATTTGTAGTACTTTTCATAAGAATACTAATTTTTATAAGGCTCCTCATATTTTTGGGGGCAGGTCACGGAAACTTTTTCCCTTTACGGCATTGCTGTGGCTTGATTTTTCAACCGATGCACTATATTTTGGTGTTAATGAATAGATCAGCGTCTGAATTTTCCAAAAAATATAAATTTGTGGTAGTTCGCAAAAGTTTAAGGGTGGGTTTAGTGGTTGAAAACCAAAAAAATCCCAATTTTTCACGTGTCAACTCCCCAAAACTTTAAATGGCTTTTTCTCCCCTTAAACGTGCGAATTTCGCGTTTTTATGTTTTCATTTAAAAGCTTAGCCCAAACTAGTGTTTTGATGGTCGGAACATGTTGTAGGCAAAATATCAAGAATTTGCTGTTTCTAGAACACGTGCAGTTTTTGTGCAGATTTTCAGCTTTGATTGCTTACTCTGCCCGTAATTTTAATCCGATTGTCGATATTTTGGTCTTATCTCATAGTTGCGTTTGTTTAGTTTGCGCCAAGTGCAAATATGTAGTAATTTGCATGAAAATACTAATTTTTATGACGCTTAGGAGGCATAGACATGTTTTTGTCTAAAATACGTAAATTTCCTTGTGAGACCTCTGGCTTTAATCGTTCACTGTAGCCACAACTTCTATTCGATGATCAAAATTTTAGTCTCATTTTGTAGCTGTCAGTCTGTTGTTTACGTCAAATACAAATTTGTAGTACTTTTCATAAGAATACTAATTTTTATAAGGCTCCTCATATTTTTGGGGGCAGGTCACGGAAAATTTTTCCTTTTACGGCATTGCAGTGGCTTGATTTTTCAACCGATGCACTATATTTTGGTATTAATGAATAGATCAGCGTCCGAATTTTCCAAAAAGTATAAATTTGTGGTATTTTGCAAAAGTTTAAGGGTGGGTTTAGTGGTTGAAAGCCAAAAAAATCCCAATTTTTCACGTGTCAACTCCCCAAAACTTTAAATGGCTTTTTCTCCCCTTAAACGTGCGAATTTCGCGTTTTTACGTTTTCATTTAAAAACTTAGCCCAAACTAGTGTTTTGATGGTCGGAACATGTTTTAGGTAAAATATCAAGAATTTGCTGTTTCTAGAACACGTGCAGTTTTTGTGCAGATTTTCAGCTTTGATTGCTTACTCTGCCCGTAATTTTAATCCGATTGTCGATATTTTGGTCTTATCTCATAGTTGCGTTTGTTTAGTTTGCGCCAAGTGCAAATATGTAGTAATTTGCATGAAAATACTAATTTTTATGACGCTTAGGAGGCATAGACATGTTTTTGTCTAAAATACGTAAATTTCCTTGTGAGACCTCTGGCTTTAATCGTTCACTGTAGCCACAACTTCTATTCGATGATCAAAATTTTAGTCTCATTTTGTAGCTGTCAGTCTGTTGTTTACGTCAAATACAAATTTGTAGTACTTTTCATAAGAATACTAATTTTTATAAGGCTCCTCATATTTTTGGGGGCAGGTCACGGAAACTTTTTCCCTTTACGGCATTGCTGTGGCTTGATTTTTCAACCGATGCACTATATTTTGGTGTTAATGAATAGATCAGCGTCTGAATTTTCCAAAAAGTATAAATTTGTGGTATTTCGCAAAAGTTTAAGGGTGGGTTTGGTGGTTGAAAGCCAAAAAAATCCCAATTTTTCACGTGTCAACTCCCCAAAACTTTAAATGGCTTTTTCTCCCCTTAAACGTGCGAATTTCGCGTTTTTACGTTTTCATTTAAAAGCTTAGCCCAAACTGGTGTTTTGATGGTCGGAACATGTTGTAGGCAAAATATCAAGAATTTGCTGTTTCTAGAAAACGTGCAGTTTTTGTGCAGATTTTCAGCTTTGATTGCTTACTCTGCCCGTAATTTTAATCCGATTGTCGATATTTTGGTCTTATCTCATAGTTGCGTTTGTTTAGTTTGCGCCAAGTGCAAATATGTAGTAATTTGCATGAAAATACTAATTTTAATGACGCTTAGGAGGCATAGACATGTTTTTGTCTAAAATACGTAAATTTCCTTGTGAGACCTCTGGCTTTAATCGTTCACTGTAGCCACAACTTCTATTCGATGATCAAAATTTTAGTCTCATTTTGTAGCTGTCAGTCTGTTGTTTACGTCAAATACAAATTTGTAGTACTTTTCATAAGAATACTAATTTTTATAAGGCTCCTCATATTTTTCGGGGCAGGTCACGGAAACTTTTTCCCTTTACGGCATTGCTGTGGCTTGATTTTTCAACCGATGCACTATATTTTGGTGTTAATGAATAGATCAGCGTCTGAATTTTCCAAAAAGTATAAATTTGAGGTATTTCGCAAAAGTTTAAGGGCGGGTTTAGTGGTTGAAAGCCAAAAAAATCCCAATTTTTCACGTGTCAACTCCCCAAAACTTTAAATGGCTTTTTCTCCCCTTAAACGTGCGAATTTCGCGTTTTTACGTTTTCATTTAAAAGCTTAGCCCAAACTAGTGTTTTGATGGTCGGAACATGTTTTAGGCAAAATATCAAGAATTTGCTGTTTCTAGAACACGTGCAGTTTTTGTGCAGATTTTCAGCTTTGATTGCTTCCTCTGCCCGTAATTTTAATCCGATTGTCGATATTTTGGTCTTATCTCATAGTTGCGTTTGTTTAGTTTGCGCCAAGTGCAAATATGTAGTAATTTGCATGAAAATACTAATTTTTATGACGCTTAGGAGGCATAGACATGTTTTTGTCTAAAATACGTAAATTTCCTTGTGAGACCTCTGGCTTTAATCGTTCACTGTAGCCACAACTTCTGTTAGATGATTTAAATTTTAGTCTCATTTTGTAGCTGTCAGTCTGTTGTTTACGTCAAATACAAATTTGTAGTACTTTTCATCAGAATACTAATTTTTATAAGGCTCCTCATATTTTTGGGGGCAGGTCACGGAAACTTTTTCCCTTTACGGCATTGCTGTGGCTTGATTTTTCAACCGATGCACTATATTTTGGTGTTAATGAATAGATCAGCGTCTGAATTTTCCAAAAAGTTTAAATTTGGGGTATTTCGCAAAAGTTTAAGGGCGGGTTTAGTGGTTGAAAGCCAAAAAAATCCCAATTTTTCACGTGTCAACTCCCCAAAACTTTAAATGGCTTTTTCTCCCCTTAAACGTGCGAATTTCGCGTTTTTACGTTTTCATTTAAAAGCTTAGCCCAAACTAGTGTTTTGATGGTCGGAACATGTTTTAGGCAAAATATCAAGAATTTGCTGTTTCTAGAACACGTGCAGTTTTTGTGCAGATTTTCAGCTTTGATTGCTTACTCTGCCCGTAATTTTAATCCGATTGTCGATATTTTGGTCTTATCTCATAGTTGCGTTTGTTTAGTTTGCGCCAAGTGCAAATATGTAGTAATTTGCATGAAAATACTAATTTTTATGACGCTTAGGAGGCATAGACATGTTTTTGTCTAAAATACGTAAATTTCCTTGTGAGACCTCTGGCTTTAATCGTTCACTGTAGCCACAACTTCTATTCGATGATCAAAATTTTAGTCTCATTTTGTAGCTGTCAGTCTGTTGTTTACGTCAAATACAAATTTGTAGTACTTTTCATAAGAATACTAATTTTTATAAGGCTCCTCATATTTTTGGGGGCAGGTCACGGAAACTTTTTCCCTTTACGGCATTGCTGTGGCTTGATTTTTCAACCGATGCACTATATTTTGGTGTTAATGAATAGATCAGCGTCTGAATTTTCCAAAAAGTATAAATTTGTGGTATTTCGCAAAAGTTTAAGGGCGGGTTTAGTGGTTGAAAACCAAAAAAATCCCAATTTTTCACGTGTCAACTCCCCAAAACTTTAAATGGCTTTTTCTCCCCTTAAACGTGCGAATTTCGCGTTTATACGTTTTCATTTAAAAGCTTAGCCCAAACTAGTGTTTTGATGGTCGGAACATGTTTTAGGCAAAATATCAAGAATTTGCTGTTTCTAGAACACGTGCAGTTTTTGTGCAGATTTTCAGCTTTGATTGCTTACTCTGCCCGTAATTTTAATCCGATTGTCGATATTTTGGTTTTATCTCATAGTTGCGTTTGTTTAGTTTGCGCCAAGTGCAAATATGTAGTAATTTGCATGAAAATACTAATTTTTATGACGCTTAGGAGGCATAGACATGTTTTTGTCTAAAATACGTAAATTTCCTTGTGAAACCTCTGGCTTTAATCGTTCACTGTAGCCACAACTTCTATTCGATGATCAAAATTTTAGTCTCATTTTGTAGCTGTCAGTCTGTTGTTTACGTCAAATACAAATTTGTAGTACTTTTCATAAGAATACTAATTTTTATAAGGCTCCTCATATTTTTGGGGGCAGGTCACGGAAACTTTTTCCCTTTACGGCATTGCTGTGGCTTGATTTTTCAACCGATGCACTATATTTTGGTGTTAATGAATAGATCAGCGTCTGAATTTTCCAAAAAGTATAAATTTGTGGTATTTCGCAAAAGTTTAAGGGCGGGTTTAGTGGTTGAAAGCCAAAAAAATCCCAATTTTTCACGTGTCAACTCCCCAAAACTTTAAATGGCTTTTTCTCCCCTTAAACGTGCGAATTTCGCGTTTTTACGTTTTCATTTAAAAACTTAGCCCAAACTAGTGTTTTGATGGTCGGAACATGTTTTAGGCAAAATATCAAGAATTTGCTGTTTGTAGAACACGTGCAGTTTTTGTGCAGATTTTCAGCTTTGATTGCTTACTCTGCCCGTAATTTTAATCCGATTGTCGATATTTTGGTTTTATCTCATAGCTGCGTTTGTTTAGTTTGCGCCAAGTGCAAATATGTAGTAATTTGCATGAAAATACTAATTTTTATGACGCTTAGGAGGCATAGACATGTTTTTGTCTAAAATACGTAAATTTCCTTGTGAGACCTCTGGCTTTAATCGTTCACTGTAGCCACAACTTCTATTCGATGATCAAAATTTTAGTCTCATTTTGTAGCTGTCAGTCTGTTGTTTACGTCAAATACAAATTTGTAGTACTTTTCATAAGAATACTAATTTTTATAAGGCTCCTCATATTTTTGGGGGCAGGTCACGGAAACTTTTTCCCTTTACGGCATTGCTGTGGCTTGATTTTTCAACCGATGCACTATATTTTGGTGTTAATGAATAGATCAGCGTCTGAATTTTCCAAAAAGTGTAAATTTGTGGTATTTCGCAAAAGTTTAAGGGCGGGTTTAGTGGTTGAAAACCAAAAAAATCCCAATTTTTCACGTGTCAACTCCCCAAAACTTTAAATGGCTTTTTTTCCCCTTAAACGTGCGAATTTCGCGTTGTTACGTTTTCATTTAAAAGCTTAGCCCAAACTAGTGTTTTGATGGTCGGAACATGTTTTAGGCAAAATATCAAGAATTTGCTGTTTCTAGAACACGTGCAGTTTTTGTGCAGATTTTCAGCTTTGATTGCTTACTCTGCCCGTGATTTTAATCCGATTGTCGATATTTTGGTCGTATCTCATAGTTGCGTTTGTTAAGTTTGCGCCAAGTGCAAATATGTAGTAATTTGCATGAAAATACTAATTTTTATGACGCTTAGGAGGCATAGACATGTTTTTGTCTAAAATACGTAAATTTCCTTGTGAGACCTCTGGCTTTAATCGTTCACTGTAGCCACAACTTCTATTCGATGATCAAAATTTTAGTCTCATTTTGTAGCTGTCAGTCTGTTGTTTACGTCAAATACAAATTTGTAGTACTTTTCATAAGAATACTAATTTTTATAAGGCTCCTCATATTTTTGGGGGCAGGTCACGGAAACTTTTTCCTTTTACGGCATTGCAGTGGCTTGATTTTTCAACCGATGCACTATATTTTGGTGTTAATGAATAGATCAGCGTCTGAATTTTCCAAAAAGTATAAATTTGTGGTATTTTGCAAAAGTTTAAGGCCGGGTTTAGTGGTTGAAAGCCAAAAAAATCCCAATTTTTCACGTGTCAACTCCCCAAAACTTTAAATGGCTTTTTCTCCCCTTAAACGTGCGAATTTCGCGTTTTTACGTTTTCATTTAAAAGCTCAGCCCAAACTAGTGTTTTGATGGTCGGAACATGTTTTAGGCAAAATATCAAGAATTTGCTGTTTCTAGAACACGTGCAGTTTTTGTGCAGATTTTCAGCTTTGATTGCTTACTCTGCCCGTAATTTTAATCCGATTGTCGATATTTTGGTTTTATCTCATAGTTACGTTTGTTTAGTTTGCGCCAAGTGCAAATATGTAGTAATTTGCATGAAAATACTAATTTTTATGACGCTTAGGAAGCATAGACATGTTTTTGTCTAAAATACGTAAATTTCCTTGTGAGACCTCTGGCTTTAATCGTTCACTGTAGCCACAACTTCTATTCGATGATCAAAATTTTAGTCTCATTTTGTAGCTGTCAGTCTGTTGTTTACGTCAAATACAAATTTGTAGTACTTTTCATAAGAATACTAATTTTTATAAGGCTCCTCATATTTTTGGGGGCAGGTCACGGAAACTTTTTCCTTTTACGGCATTGCAGTGGCTTGATTTTTCAACCGATGCACTATATTTTGGTGTTAATGAATAGATCAGCGTCTGAATTTTCCAAAAAGTATAAATTTGTGGTATTTTGCAAAAGTTTAAGGCCGGGTTTAGTGGTTGAAAGCCAAAAAAATCCCAATTTTTCACGTGTCAACTCCCCAAAACTTTAAATGGCTTTTTCTCCCCTTAAACGTGCGAATTTCGCGTTTTTACGTTTTCATTTAAAAGCTCAGCCCAAACTAGTGTTTTGATGGTCGGAACATGTTTTAGGCAAAATATCAAGAATTTGCTGTTTCTAGAACACGTGCAGTTTTTGTGCAGATTTTCAGCTTTGATTGCTTCCTCTGCCCGTAATTTTAATCCGATTGTCGATATTTTGGTCTTATCTCATAGTTGCGTTTGTTAAGTTTGCGCCAAGTGCAAATATGTAGTAATTTGCATGAAAATACTAATTTTTATGACGCTTAGGAGGCATAGACATGTTTTTGTCTAAAACACGTAAATTTCCTTGTGAAACCTCTGGCTTTAATCGTTCACTGTAGCCACAACTTCTATTCGATGATCAAAATTTTAGTCTCATTTTGTAGCTGTCAGTCTGTTGTTTACGTCAAATACAAATTTGCAGTACTTTTCATAAGAATACTAATTTTTATAAGGCTCCTCATATTTTTGGGGGCAGGTCACGGAAACTTTTTCCCTTTACGGCATTGCTGTGGCTTGATTTTTCAACCGATGCACTATATTTTGGTGTTAATGAATAGATCAGCGCCTGAATTTTCCAAAAAGTATAAATTTGTGGTATTTCGCAAAAGTTTAAGGGCGGGTTTAGTGGTTGAAAGCCAAAAAAAATCCCAATTTTTCACGTGTCAACTCCCCAAAACTTTAAATGGCTTTTTCTCCCCTTAAACGTGCGAATTTCGCGGTTTTACGTTTTCATTTAAAAGCTTAGCTCAAACTAGTGTTTTGATGGTCGGAACATGTTTTAGGCAAAATATCAAGAATTTGCTGTTTCTAGAACACGTGTAGTTTTTGTGCAGATTTTCAGCTTTGATTCCTTCCTCTGCCCGTAATTTTAATCCGATTGTCGATATTTTGGTCTTATCTCATAGTTGCGTTTGTTTAGTTTGCGCCAAGTGCAAATATGTAGTAATTTGCATGAAAATACTAATTTTTATGACGCTTAGGAGGCATAGACATGTTTTTGTCTAAAATACGTAAATTTCCTTGTGAGACCTCTGGCTTTAATCGTTCACTGTAGCCACAACTTCTATTCGATGATCAAAATTTTAGTCTCATTTTGTAGCTGTCAGTCTGTTGTTTACGTCAAATACAAATTTGTAGTACTTTTCATAAGAATACTAATTTTTATAAGGCTCCTCATATTTTTGGGGGCAGGTCACGGAAACTTTTTCCCTTTACGGCATTGCTGTGGCTTGATTTTTCAACCGATGCACTATATTTTGGTGTTAATGAATAGATCAGCGTCTGAATTTTCCAAAAAGTATAAATTTGTGGTATTTCGCAAAAGTTTAAGGGCGGGTTTAGTGGTTGAAAGCCAAAAAAATCCCAATTTTTCACGTGTCAACTCCCCAAAACTTTAAATGGCTTTTTCTCCCCTTAAACGTGCGAATTTCGCGTTTTTACGTTTTCATTTAAAAGCTTAGCCCAAACTAGTGTTTTGATGGTCGGAACATGTTTTAGGCAAAATATCAAGAATTTGCTGTTTCTAGAACACGTGCAGTTTTTGTGCAGATTTTCAGCTTTGATTGCTTACTCTGCCCGTGATTTTAATCCGATTGTCGATATTTTGGTCTTATCTCATAGTTGCGTTTGTTTAGTTTGCGCCAAGTGCAAATATGTAGTAATTTGCATGAAAATACTAATTTTTATGACGCTTAGGAGGCATAGACATGTTTTTGTCTAAAATACGTAAATTTCCTTGTGAGACCTGTGGCTTTAATCGTTCACTGTAGCCACAACTTCTATTCGATGATCAAAATTTTAGTCTCATTTTGTAGCTGTCAGTCTGTTGTTTACGTCAAATACAAATTTGTAGTACTTTTCATAAGAATACTAATTTTTATAAGGCTCCTCATAATTTTGGGGGCAGGTCACGGAAACTTTTTCCCTTTACGGCATTGCTGTGGCTTGATTTTTCAACCGATGCACTATATTTTGGTGTTAATGAATAGATCAGCGTCTGAATTTTCCAAGAAGTATAAATTTGTGGTATTTCGCAAAAGTTTAAGGGCGGGTTTAGTGGTTGAAAGCCAAAAAAATCCCAATTTTTCACGTGTCAACTCCCCAAAACTTTAAATGGCTTTTTCTCCCCTTAAACGTGCGAATTTCGCGTTTTTACGTTTTCATTTAAAAGCTTAGCCCAAACTAGTGTTTTGATGGTCGGAACATGTTTTAGGCAAAATATCAAGAATTTGCTGTTTCTAGAACACGTGCAGTTTTTGTGCAGATTTTCAGCTTTGATTGCTTCCTCTGCCCGTAATTTTAATCCGATTGTCGATATTTTGGTCTTATCTCATAGTTGCGTTTGTTTAGTTTGCGCCAAGTGCAAATATGTAGTAATTTGCATGAAAATACTAATTTTTATGACGCTTAGGAGGCATAGACATGTTTTTGTCTAAAATACGTAAATTTCCTTGTGAGACCTCTGGCTTTAATCGTTCACTGTAGCCACAACTTCTATTCGATGATCAAAATTTTAGTCTCATTTTGTAGCTGTCAGTCTGTTGTTTACGTCAAATACAAATTTGTAGTACTTTTCATAAGAATACTAATTTTTATAAGGCTCCTCATATTTTTGGGGGCAGGTCACGGAAACTTTTTCCCTTTACGGCATTGCTGTGGCATGATTTTTCAACCGATGCACTATATTTTGGTGCTAATGAATAGATCAGCGTCTGAATTTTCCAAAAAGTATAAATTTGAGGTATTTCGCAAAAGTTTAAGGGCGGGTTTATTGGTTGAAAGCCAAAAAAATCCCAATTTTTCACGTGTCAACTCCCCAAAACTTTAAATGGCTTTTTCTCCCCTTAAACGTGCGAATTTCGCGTTTTTACGTTTTCATTTACAAGCTGTTTTAGGCAAAATATCAAGAATTTGCTGTTTCTAGAACACGTGCAGTTTTTGTGCAGATTTTCAGCATTGATTGCTTACTCTGCCCGTGATTTTAATCCGATTGTCGATATTTTGGTCTTATCTCATAGTTGCGTTTGTTTAGTTTGCGCCAAGTGCAAATATGTAGTAATTTGCATGAAAATACTAATTTTTATGACGCTTAGGAGGCATAGACATGTTTTTGTCTAAAATACGTAAATTTCCTTGTGAGACCTCTGGCTTTAATCGTTCACTGTAGCCACAACTTCTATTCGATGATCAAAATTTTAGTCTCATTTTGTAGCTGTCAGTCTGTTGTTTACGTCAAATACAAATTTGTAGTACTTTTCATAAGAATACTAATTTTTATAAGGCTCCTCATATTTTTGGGGGCAGGTCACGGAAACTTTTTCCCTGTACGGCATTGCTGTGGCTTAATTTTTCAACCGATGCACTATATTTTGGTGTTAATGAATAGATCAGCGTCTGAATTTTCCAAAAAGTATAAATTTGTGGTATTTCGCAAAAGTTTAAGGGCGGGTTTAGTGGTTGAAAGCCAAAAAAATCCCAATTTTTCACGTGTCAACTCCCCAAAACTTTAAATGGCTTTTTCTCCCCTTAAACGTGCGAATTTCGCGTTTTTACGTTTTCATTTAAAAGCTTAGCCCAAACTAGTGTTTTGATGGTCGGAACATGTTTTAGGCAAAATATCAAGAATTTGCTGTTTCTAGAACACGTGCAGTTTTTGTGCAGATTTTCAGCTTTGATTGCTTCCTCTGCCCGTAATTTTAATCCGATTGTCGATATTTTGGTCTTATCTCATAGTTGCGTTTGTTTAGTTTGCGCCAAGTGCAAATATGTAGTAATTTGCATGAAAATACTAATTTTTATGACGCTTAGGAGGCATAGACATGTTTTTGTCTAAAATACGTAAATTTCCTTGTGAGACCTCTGGCTTTAATCGTTCACTGTAGCCACAACTTCTATTCGATGATCAAAATTTTAGTCTCATTTTGTAGCTGTCAGTCTGTTGTTTACGTCAAATACAAATTTGTAGTACTTTTCATAAGAATACTAATTTTTATAAGGCTCCTCATATTTTTGGGGGCAGGTCACGGAAACTTTTTCCCTTTACGGCATTGCTGTGGCATGATTTTTCAACCGATGCACTATATTTTGGTGCTAATGAATAGATCAGCGTCTGAATTTTCCAAAAAGTATAAATTTGAGGTATTTCGCAAAAGTTTAAGGGCGGGTTTATTGGTTGAAAGCCAAAAAAATCCCAATTTTTCACGTGTCAACTCCCCAAAACTTTAAATGGCTTTTTCTCCCCTTAAACGTGCGAATTTCGCGTTTTTACGTTTTCATTTACAAGCTGTTTTAGGCAAAATATCAAGAATTTGCTGTTTCTAGAACACGTGCAGTTTTTGTGCAGATTTTCAGCTTTGATTGCTTACTCTGCCCGTGATTTTAATCCGATTGTCGATATTTTGGTCTTATCTCATAGTTGCGTTTGTTTAGTTTGCGCCAAGTGCAAATATGTAGTAATTTGCATGAAAATACTAATTTTTATGACGCTTAGGAGGCATAGACATGTTTTTGTCTAAAATACGTAAATTTCCTTGTGAGACCTCTGGCTTTAATCGTTCACTGTAGCCACAACTTCTATTCGATGATCAAAATTTTAGTCTCATTTTGTAGCTGTCAGTCTGTTGTTTACGTCAAATACAAATTTGTAGTACTTTTCATAAGAATACTAATTTTTATAAGGCTCCTCATATTTTTGGGGGCAGGTCACGGAAACTTTTTCCCTGTACGGCATTGCTGTGGCTTAATTTTTCAACCGATGCACTATATTTTGGTGTTAATGAATAGATCAGCGTCTGAATTTTCCAAAAAGTATAAATTTGTGGTATTTCGCAAAAGTTTAAGGGCGGGTTTAGTGGTTGAAAGCCAAAAAAATCCCAATTTTTCACGTGTCAACTCCCCAAAACTTTAAATGGCTTTTTCTCCCCTTAAACGTGCGAATTTCGCGTTTTTACGTTTTCATTTAAAAACTTAGCCCAAACTAGTGTTTTGATGGTCGGAACATGTTTTAGGCAAAATATCAAGAATTTGCTGTTTCTAGAACACGTGCAGTTTTTGTGCAGATTTTCAGCTTTGATTGCTTCCTCTGCCCGTAATTTTAATCCGATTGTCGATATTTTGGTCTTATCTCATAGTTGCGTTTGTTTAGTTTGCGCCAAGTGCAAATATGTAGTAATTTGCATGAAAATACTAATTTTTATGACGCTTAGGAGGCATAGACATGTTTTTGTCTAAAATACGTAAATTTCCTTGTGAGACCTCTGGCTTTAATCGTTCACTGTAGCCACAACTTCTATTCGATGATCAAAATTTTAGTCTCATTTTGTAGCTGTCAGTCTGTTGTTTACGTCAAATACAAATTTGTAGTACTTTTCATAAGAATACTAATTTTTATAAGGCTCCTCATATTTTTGGGGGCAGGTCACGGAAACTTTTTCCCTGTACGGCATTGCTGTGGCTTGATTTTTCAACCGATGCACTATATTTTGGTGTTAATGAATAGATCAGCGTCTGAATTTTCCAAAAAGTATAAATTTGTGGTATTTCGCAAAAGTTTAAGGGCGGGTTTAGTGGTTGAAAGCCAAAAAAATCCCAATTTTTCACGTGTCAACTCCCCAAAACTTTAAATGGCTTTTTCTCCCCTTAAACGTGCGAATTTCGCGTTTTTACGTTTTCATTTAAAAACTTAGCCCAAACTAGTGTTTTGATGGTCGGAACATGTTTTAGGCAAAATATCAAGAATTTGCTGTTTCTAGAACACGTGCAGTTTTTGTGCAGATTTTCAGCTTTGATTGCTTCCTCTGCCCGTAATTTTAATCCGATTGTCGATATTTTGGTCTTATCTCATAGTTGCGTTTGTTTAGTTTGCGCCAAGTGCAAATATGTAGTAATTTGCATGAAAATACTAATTTTTATGACGCTTAGGAGGCATAGACATGTTTTTGTCTAAAATACGTAAATTTCCTTGTGAGACCTCTGGCTTTAATCGTTCACTGTAGCCACAACTTCTATTCGATGATCAAAATTTTAGTCTCATTTTGTAGCTGTCAGTCTGTTGTTTACGTCAAATACAAATTTGTAGTACTTTTCATAAGAATACTAATTTTTATAAGGCTCCTCATATTTTTGGGGGCAGGTCACGGAAACTTTTTCCCTTTACGGCATTGCTGTGGCTTGATTTTTCAACCGATGCACTATATTTTGGTGTTAATGAATAGATCAGCGTCTGAATTTTCCAAGAAGTATAAATTTGTGGTATTTCGCAAAAGTTTAAGGGCGGGTTTAGTGGTTGAAAGCCAAAAAAATCCCAATTTTTCACGTGTCAACTCCCCAAAACTTTAAATGGCTTTTTCTCCCCTTAAACGTGCGAATTTCGCGTTTATACGTTTTCATTTAAAAGCTTAGCCCAAACTAGTGTTTTGATGGTCGGAACATGTTTTAGGCAATATATCAAGAATTTGCTGTTTCTAGAACACGTGCAGTTTTTGTGCAGATTTTCAGCTTTGATTGCTTACTCTGCCCGTGATTTTAATCCGATTGTCGATATTTTGGTTTTATCTCATAGTTGCGTTTGTTTAGTTTGCGCCAAGTGCAAATATGTAGTAATTTGCATGAAAATACTAATTTTTATGACGCTTAGGAGGCATAGACATGTTTTTGTCTAAAATACGTAAATTTCCTTGTGAGACCTCTGGCTTTAGTCGTTCACTGTAGCCACAACTTCTATTCGATGATCAAAATTTTAGTCTCATTTTGTAGCTGTCAGTCTGTTGTTTACGTCAAATACAAATTTGTAGTACTTTTCATAAGAATACTAATTTTTATAAGGCTCCTCATATTTTTGGGGGCAGGTCACGGAAACTTTTTCCCTTTACGGCATTGCTGTGGCTTGATTTTTCAACCGATGCACTATATTTTGGTGTTAATGAATAGATCAGCGTCTGAATTTTCCAAAAAGTATAAATTTGTGGTATTTCGCAAAAGTTTAAGGGCGGGTTTAGTGGTTGAAAGCCAAAAAAATCCCAATTTTTCACGTGTCAACTCCCCAAAACTTTAAATGGCTTTTTTTCCCCTTAAACGTGCGAATTTTGCGTTGTTACGTTTTCATTTAAAAGCTTAGCCCAAACTAGTGTTTTGATGGTCGGAACATGTTTTAGGCAAAATATCAAGAATTTGCTGTTTCTAGAACACGTGCAGTTTTTGTGCAGATTTTCAGCTTTGATTGCTTCCTCTGCCCGTAATTTTAATCCGATTGTCGATATTTTGGTCTTATCTCATAGTTGCGTTTGTTTAGTTTGCGCCAAGTGCAAATATGTAGTAATTTGCATGAAAATACTAATTTTTATGACGCTTAGGAGGCATAGACATGTTTTTGTCGAAAATACGTAAATTTCCTTGTGAGACCTCTGGCTTTAATCGTTCACTGTAGCCACAACTTCTATTCGATGATCAAAATTTTAGTCTCATTTTGTAGCTGTCAGTCTGTTGTTTACGTCAAATACAAATTTGTAGTACTTTTCATAAGAATACTAATTTTTATAAGGCTCCTCATATTTTTGGGGGCAGGTCACGGAAACTTTTTCCCTTTACGGCATTGCTGTGGCTTGATTTTTCAACCGATGCACTATATTTTGGTGTTAATGAATAGATCAGCGTCTGAATTTTCCAAAAAGTATAAATTTGTGGTATTTCGCAAAAGTTTAAGGGCGGGTTTAGTGGTTGAAAGCCAAAAAAATCCCAATTTTTCACGTGTCAACTCCCAAAAACTTTAAATGGCTTTTTCTCCCCTTAAACGTGCGAATTTCGCGTTTTTACGTTTTCATTTAAAAGCTTAGCCCAAACTAGTGTTTTGATGGTCGGAACATGTTTTAGGCAAAATATCAAGAATTTGCTGTTTCTAGAACACGTGCAGTTTTTGTGCAGATTTTCAGCTTTGATTGCTTTCTCTGCCCGTAATTTTAATCCGACTGTCGATATTTTGGTCTTATCTCATAGTTGCGTTTGTTTAGTTTGCGCCAAGTGCAAATATGTAGTAATTTGCATGAAAATACTAATTTTTATGACGCTTAGGAGGCATAGACATGTTTTTGTCTAAAACACGTAAATTTCCTTGTGAAACCTCTGGCTTTAATCGTTCACTGTAGCCACAACTTCTATTCGATGATCAAAATTTTAGTCTCATTTTGTAGCTGTCAGTCTGTTGTTTACGTCAAATACAAATTTGTAGTACTTTTCATAAGAATACTAATTTTTATAAGGCTCCTCATATTTTTGGGGGCAGGTCACGGAAACTTTTTCCCTTTACGGCATTGCTGTGGCTTGATTTTTCAACCGATGCACTATATTTTGGTGTTAATGAATAGATCAGCGTCTGAATTTTCCAAAAAGTATAAATTTGTGGTATTTCGCAAAAGTTTAAGGGCGGGTTTAGTGGTTGAAAGCCAAAAAAATCCCAATTTTTCACGTGTCAACTCCCCAAAACTTTAAATGGCTTTTTCTCCCCTTAAACGTGCGAATTTCGCGTTTTTACGTTTTCATTTAAAAACTTAGCCCAAACTAGTGTTTTGATGGTCGGAACATGTTTTAGGCAAAATATCAAGAATTTGCTGTTTCTAGAACACGTGCAGTTTTTGTGCAGATTTTCAGCTTTGATTGCTTACTCTGCCCGTAATTTTAATCCGATTGTCGATATTTTGGTTTTAGCTCATAGTTGCGTTTGTTTAGTTTGCGCCAAGTGCAAATATGTAGTAATTTGCATGAAAATACTAATTTTTATGACGCTTAGGAGGCATAGACATGTTTTTGTCTAAAATACGTAAATTTCCTTGTGAGACCTCTGGCTTTAATCGTTCACTGTAGCCACAACTTCTATTCGATGATCAAAATTTTAGTCTCATTTTGTAGCTGTCAGTCTATTGTTTACGTCAAATACAAATTTGTAGTACTTTTCATAAGAATACTAATTTTTATAAGGCTCCTCATATTTTTGGGGGCAGGTCACGGAAACTTTTTCCCTTTACGGCATTGCTGTGGCTTGATTTTTCAACCGATGCGCTATATTTTGGTGTTAATGAATAGATCAGCGTCTGAATTTTCCAAAAAGTATAAATTTGTGGTATTTCGCAAAAGTTTAAGGGCGGGTTTAGTGGTTGAAAGCCAAAAAAATCCCAATTTTTCACGTGTCAACTCCCAAAAACTTTAAATGGCTTTTTCTCCCCTTAAACGTGCGAATTTCGCGTTTTTACGTTTTCATTTAAAAGCTTAGCCCAAAATAGTGTTTTGATGGTCGGAACATGTTTTAGGCAAAATATCAAGAATTTGCTGTTTCTAGAACACGTGCAGCTTTTGTGCAGATTTTCAGCTTTGATTGCTTCCTCTGCCCGTAATTTTAATCCGATTGTCGATATTTTGGTCTTATCTCATAGTTGCGTTTGTTTAGTTTGCGCCAAGTGCAAATATGTAGTAATTTGCATGAAAATACTAATTTTTATGACGCTTAGGAGGCATAGACATGTTTTTGTCTAAAACACGTAAATTTCCTTGTGAGACCTCTGGCTTTAATCGTTCACTGTAGCCACAACTTCTATTCGATGATCAAAATTTTAGTCTCATTTTGTAGCTGTCAGTCTGTTGTTTACGTCAAATACAAATTTGTAGTACTTTTCATCAGAATACTAATTTTTATAAGGCTCCTCATATTTTTGGGGGCAGGTCACGGAAACTTTTTCCCTTTACGGCATTGCTGTGGCTTGATTTTTCAACCGATGCACTATATTTTGGTGTTAATGAATAGATCAGCGTCTGAATTTTCCAAAAAGTATAAATTTGTGGTATTTCGCAAAAGTTTAAGGGCGGGTTTAGTGGTTGAAAGCCAAAAAAATCCCAATTTTTCACGTGTCAACTCCCCAAAACTTTAAATGGCTTTTTCTCCCCTTAAACGTGCGAATTTCGCGTTTTTACGTTTTCATTTAAAAGCTTAGCCCAAACTAGTGTTTTGATGGTCGGAACATGTTTTAGGCAAAATATCAAGAATTTGCTGTTTCTAGAACACGTGCAGTTTTTGTGCAGATTTTCAGCTTTGATTGCTTACTCTGCCCGTAATTTTAATCCGATTGTCGATATTTTGGTTTTATCTCATAGTTGCGTTTGTTTAGTTTGCGCCAAGTGCAAATATGTAGTAATTTGCATGAAAATACTAATTTTTATGACGCTTAGGAGGCATAGACATGTTTTTGTCTAAAATACGTAAATTTCCTTGTGAGACCTCTGGCTTTAATCGTTCACTGTAGCCACAACTTCTATTCGATGATCAAAATTTTAGTCTCATTTTGTAGCTGTCAGTCTGTTGTTTACGTCAAATACAAATTTGCAGTACTTTTCATAAGAATACTAATTTTTATAAGGCTCCTCATATTTTTGGGGGCAGGTCACGGAAACTTTTTCCCTTTACGGCATTGCTGTGGCTTGATTTTTCAACCGATGCACTATATTTTGGTGTTAATGAATAGATCAGCGTCTGAATTTTCCAAAAAGTATAAATTTGTGGTATTTCGCAAAAGTTTAAGGGCGGGTTTAGTGGTTGAAAGCCAAAAAAATCCCAATTTTTCACGTGTCAACTCCCCAAAACTTTAAATGGCTTTTTCTCCCCTTAAACGTGCGAATTTGGCGTTTTTACGTTTTCATTTAAAAGCTTAGCCCAAACTGGTGTTTTGATGGTCGGAACATGTTTTAGGCAAAATATCAAGAATTTGCTGTTTCTAGAACACGTGCAGTTTTTGTGCAGATTTTCAGCTTTGATTGCTTACTCGGCCCGCAATTTTAATCCGATTGTCGATATTTTGGTCTTATCTCATAGTTGCGTTTGTTTAGTTTGCGCCAAGTGCAAATATGTAGTAATTTGCATGAAAATACTAATTTTTATGACGCTTAGGAGGCATAGACATGTTTTTGTCTAAAATACGTAAATTTCCTTGTGAGACCTCTGGCTTTAATCGTTCACTGTAGCCACAACTTCTATTCGATGATCAAAATTTTAGTCTCATTTTGTAGCTGTCAGTCTGTTGTTTACGTCAAATACAAATTTGTAGTACTTTTCATAAGAATACTAATTTTTATAAGGCTCCTCATATTTTTGGGGTCAGGTCACGGAAACTTTTTCCCTTTACGGCATTGCTGTGGCTTGATTTTTCAACCGATGCACTATATTTTGGTGTTAATGAATAGATCAGCGTCTGAATTTTCCAAAAAGTATAAATTTGTGGTATTTCGCAAAAGTTTAAGGGCGGGTTTAGTGGTTGAAAGCCAAAAAAATCCCAATTTTTCACGTGTCAACTCCCCAAAAATTTAAATGGCTTTTTCTCCCCTTAAACGTGCGAATTTCGCGTTTTTACGTTTTCATTTAAAAGCTTAGCCCAAACTAGTGTTTTGATGGTCGGAACATGTTTTAGGCAAAATATCAAGAATTTGCTGTTTCTAGAACACGTGCAGTTTTTGTGCAGATTTTCAGCTTTGATTGCTTCCTCTGCCCGTAATTTTAATCCGATTGTCGATATTTTGGTCTTATCTCATAGTTGCGTTTGTTTAGTTTGCGCCAAGTGCAAATATGAAGTAATTTGCATGAAAATACTAATTTTTATGACGCTTAGGAGGCATAGACATGTTTTTGTCTAAAATACGTAAATTTCCTTGTGAGACCTCTGGCTTTAATCGTTCACTGTAGCCACAACTTCTATTCGATGATCAAAATTTTAGTCTCATTTTGTAGCTGTCAGTCTGTTGTTTACGTCAAATACAAATTTGTAGTACTTTTCATAAGAATACTAATTTTTATAAGGCTCCTCATATTTTTTGGGGGCAGGTCACGGAAACTTTTTCCCTTTACGGCATTGCTGTGGCTTGATTTTTCAACCGATGCACTATATTTTGGTGTTAATGAATAGATCAGCGTCTGAATTTTCCAAAAAGTATAAATTTGTGGTATTTCGCAAAAGTTTAAGGGCGGGTTTAGTGGTTGAAAGCCAAAAAAATCCCAATTTTTCACGTGTCAACTCCCCAAAACTTTAAATGGCTTTTTTTCCCCTTAAACGTGCGAATTTTGCGTTGTTACGTTTTCATTTAAAAGCTTAGCCCAAACTAGTGTTTTGATGGTCGGAACATGTTTTAGGCAAAATATCAAGAATTTGCTGTTTCTAGAACACGTGCAGTTTTTGTGCAGATTTTCAGCTTTGATTGCTTCCTCTGCCCGTAATTTTAATCCGATTGTCGATATTTTGGTTTTATCTCATAGTTGCGTTTGTTTAGTTTGCGCCAAGTGCAAATATGTAGTAATTTGCATGAAAATACTAATTTTTATGACGCTTAGGAGGCATAGACATGTTTTTGTCTAAAATACGTAAATTTCCTTGTGAGACCTCTGGCTTTAATCGTTCACTGTAGCCACAACTTCTATTCGATGATCAAAATTTTAGTCTCATTTTGTAGCTGTCAGTCTGTTGTTTACGTCAAATACAAATTTGCAGTACTTTTCATAAGAATACTAATTTTTATAAGGCTCCTCATATTTTTGGGGGCAGGTCACGGAAACTTTTTCCCTTTACGGCATTGCTGTGGCTTGATTTTTCAACCGATGCACTATATTTTGGTGTTAATGAATAGATCAGCGTCTGAATTTTCCAAAAAGTATAAATTTGTGGTATTTCGCAAAAGTTTAAGGGCGGGTTTAGTGGTTGAAAGCCAAAAAAATCCCAATTTTTCACGTGTCAACTCCCCAAAACTTTAAATGGCTTTTTCTCCCCTTAAACGTGCGAATTTGGCGTTTTTACGTTTTCATTTAAAAGCTTAGCCCAAACTGGTGTTTTGATGGTCGGAACATGTTTTAGGCAAAATATCAAGAATTTGCTGTTTCTAGAACACGTGCAGTTTTTGTGCAGATTTTCAGCTTTGATTGCTTACTCGGCCCGCAATTTTAATCCGATTGTCGATATTTTGGTCTTATCTCATAGTTGCGTTTGTTTAGTTTGCGCCAAGTGCAAATATGAAGTAATTTGCATGAAAATACTAATTTTTATGACGCTTAGGAGGCATAGACATGTTTTTGTCGAAAATACGTAAATTTCCTTGTGAGACCTCTGGCTTTAATCGTTCACTGTAGCCACAACTTCTATTCGATGATCAAAATTTTAGTCTCATTTTGTAGCTGTCAGTCTGTTGTTTACGTCAAATACAAATTTGTAGTACTTTTCATAAGAATACTAATTTTTATAAGGCTCCTCATATTTTTGGGGGCAGGTCACGGAAACTTTTTCCCTTTACGGCATTGCTGTGGCTTGATTTTTCAACCGATGCACTATATTTTGGTGTTAATGAATAGATCAGCGTCTGAATTTTCCAAAAAGTATAAATTTGTGGTATTTCGCAAAAGTTTAAGGGCGGGTTTAGTGGTTGAAAGCCAAAAAAATCCCAATTTTTCACGTGTCAACTCCCAAAAACTTTAAATGGCTTTTTCTCCCCTTAAACGTGCGAATTTCGCGTTTTTACGTTTTCATTTAAAAGCTTAGCCCAAACTAGTGTTTTGATGGTCGGAACATGTTTTAGGCAAAATATCAAGAATTTGCTGTTTCTAGAACACGTGCAGTTTTTGTGCAGATTTTCAGCTTTGATTGCTTTCTCTGCCCGTAATTTTAATCCGACTGTCGATATTTTGGTCTTATCTCATAGTTGCGTTTGTTTAGTTTGCGCCAAGTGCAAATATGTAGTAATTTGCATGAAAATACTAATTTTTATGACGCTTAGGAGGCATAGACATGTTTTTGTCTAAAACACGTAAATTTCCTTGTGAAACCTCTGGCTTTAATCGTTCACTGTAGCCACAACTTCTATTCGATGATCAAAATTTTAGTCTCATTTTGTAGCTGTCAGTCTGTTGTTTACGTCAAATACAAATTTGTAGTACTTTTCATAAGAATACTAATTTTTATAAGGCTCCTCATATTTTTGGGGGCAGGTCACGGAAACTTTTTCCCTTTACGGCATTGCTGTGGCTTGATTTTTCAACCGATGCACTATATTTTGGTGTTAATGAATAGATCAGCGTCTGAATTTTCCAAAAAGTATAAATTTGTGGTATTTCGCAAAAGTTTAAGGGCGGGTTTAGTGGTTGAAAGCCAAAAAAATCCCAATTTTTCACGTGTCAACTCCCCAAAACTTTAAATGGCTTTTTCTCCCCTTAAACGTGCGAATTTCGCGTTTTTACGTTTTCATTTAAAAACTTAGCCCAAACTAGTGTTTTGATGGTCGGAACATGTTTTAGGCAAAATATCAAGAATTTGCTGTTTCTAGAACACGTGCAGTTTTTGTGCAGATTTTCAGCTTTGATTGCTTACTCTGCCCGTAATTTTAATCCGATTGTCGATATTTTGGTTTTATCTCATAGTTGCGTTTGTTTAGTTTGCGCCAAGTGCAAATATGTAGTAATTTGCATGAAAATACTAATTTTTATGACGCTTACGAGGCATAGACATGTTTTTGTTTAAAATACGTAAATTTCCTTGTGAGACCTCTGGCTTTAATCGTTCACTGTAGCCACAACTTCTATTCGATGATCAAAATTTTAGTCTCATTTTGTAGCTGTCAGTCTATTGTTTACGTCAAATACAAATTTGTAGTACTTTTCATAAGAATACTAATTTTTATAAGGCTCCTCATATTTTTGGGGGCAGGTCACGGAAACTTTTTCCCTTTACGGCATTGCTGTGGCTTGATTTTTCAACCGATGCGCTATATTTTGGTGTTAATGAATAGATCAGCGTCTGAATTTTCCAAAAAGTATAAATTTGTGGTATTTCGCAAAAGTTTAAGGGCGGGTTTAGTGGTTGAAAGCCAAAAAAATCCCAATTTTTCACGTGTCAACTCCCAAAAACTTTAAATGGCTTTTTCTCCCGTTAAACGTGCGAATTTCGCGTTTTTACGTTTTCATTTAAAAGCTTAGCCCAAAATAGTGTTTTGATGGTCGGAACATGTTTTAGGCAAAATATCAAGAATTTGCTGTTTCTAGAACACGTGCAGCTTTTGTGCAGATTTTCAGCTTTGATTGCTTCCTCTGCCCGTAATTTTAATCCGATTGTCGATATTTTGGTCTTATCTCATAGTTGCGTTTGTTTAGTTTGCGCCAAGTGCAAATATGTAGTAATTTGCATGAAAATACTAATTTTTATGACGCTTAGGAGGCATAGACATGTTTTTGTCTAAAACACGTAAATTTCCTTGTGAGACCTCTGGCTTTAATCGTTCACTGTAGCCACAACTTCTATTCGATGATCAAAATTTTAGTCTCATTTTGTAGCTGTCAGTCTGTTGTTTACGTCAAATACAAATTTGTAGTACTTTTCATCAGAATACTAATTTTTATAAGGCTCCTCATATTTTTGGGGGCAGGTCACGGAAACTTTTTCCCTTTACGGCATTGCTGTGGCTTGATTTTTCAACCGATGCACTATATTTTGGTGTTAATGAATAGATCAGCGTCTGAATTTTCCAAAAAGTATAAATTTGTGGTATTTCGCAAAAGTTTAAGGGCGGGTTTAGTGGTTGAAAGCCAAAAAAATCCCAATTTTTCACGTGTCAACTCCCCAAAACTTTAAATGGCTTTTTCTCCCCTTAAACGTGCGAATTTCGCGTTTTTACGTTTTCATTTAAAAGCTTAGCCCAAACTAGTGTTTTGATGGTCGGAACATGTTTTAGGCAAAATATCAAGAATTTGCTGTTTCTAGAACACGTGCAGTTTTTGTGCAGATTTTCAGCTTTGATTGCTTACTCTGCCCGTAATTTTAATCCGATTGTCGATATTTTGGTTTTATCTCATAGTTGCGTTTGTTTAGTTTGCGCCAAGTGCAAATATGTAGTAATTTGCATGAAAATACTAATTTTTATGACGCTTAGGAGGCATAGACATGTTTTTGTCTAAAATACGTAAATTTCCTTGTGAGACCTCTGGCTTTAATCGTTCACTGTAGCCACAACTTCTATTCGATGATCAAAATTTTAGTCTCATTTTGTAGCTGTCAGTCTGTTGTTTACGTCAAATACAAATTTGCAGTACTTTTCATAAGAATACTAGTTTTTATAAGGCTCCTCATATTTTTGGGGGCAGGTCACGGAAACTTTTTTCCTTTACGGCATTGCTGTGGCTTGATTTTTCAACCGATGCACTATATTTTGGTGTTAATGAATAGATCAGCGTCTGAATTTTCCAAAAAGTATAAATTTGTGGTATTTCGCAAAAGTTTAAGGGCGGGTTTAGTGGTTGAAAGCCAAAAAAATCCCAATTTTTCACGTGTCAACTCCCCAAAACTTTAAATGGCTTTTTCTCCCCTTAAACGTGCGAATTTGGCGTTTTTACGTTTTCATTTAAAAGCTTAGCCCAAACTGGTGTTTTGATGGTCGGAACATGTTTTAGGCAAAATATCAAGAATTTGCTGTTTCTAGAACACGTGCAGTTTTTGTGCAGATTTTCAGCTTTGATTGCTTACTCGGCCCGCAATTTTAATCCGATTGTCGATATTTTGGTCTTATCTCATAGTTGCGTTTGTTTAGTTTGCGCCAAGTGCAAATATGTAGTAATTTGCATGAAAATACTAATTTTTATGACGCTTAGGAGGCATAGACATGTTTTTGTCTAAAATACGTAAATTTCCTTGTGAGACCTCTGGCTTTAATCGTTCACTGTAGCCACAACTTCTATTCGATGATCAAAATTTTAGTCTCATTTTGTAGCTGTCAGTCTGTTGTTTACGTCAAATACAAATTTGTAGTACTTTTCATAAGAATACTAATTTTTATAAGGCTCCTCATATTTTTGGGGTCAGGTCACGGAAACTTTTTCCCTTTACGGCATTGCTGTGGCTTGATTTTTCAACCGATGCACTATATTTTGGTGTTAATGAATAGATCAGCGTCTAAATTTTCCAAAAAGTATAAATTTGTGGTATTTCGCAAAAGTTTAAGGGCGGGTTTAGTGGTTGAAAGCCAAAAAAATCCCAATTTTTCACGTGTCAACTCCCCAAAAATTTAAATGGCTTTTTCTCCCCTTAAACGTGCGAATTTCGCGTTTTTACGTTTTCATTTAAAAGCTTAGCCCAAACTAGTGTTTTGATGGTCGGAACATGTTTTAGGCAAAATATCAAGAATTTGCTGTTTCTAGAACACGTGCAGTTTTTGTGCAGATTTTCAGCTTTGATTGCTTCCTCTGCCCGTAATTTTAATCCGATTGTCGATATTTTGGTCTTATCTCATAGTTGCGTTTGTTTAGTTTGCGCCAAGTGCAAATATGAAGTAATTTGCATGAAAATACTAATTTTTATGACGCTTAGGAGGCATAGACATGTTTTTGTCTAAAATACGTAAATTTCCTTGTGAGACCTCTGGCTTTAATCGTTCACTGTAGCCACAACTTCTATTCGATGATCAAAATTTTAGTCTCATTTTGTAGCTGTCAGTCTGTTGTTTACGTCAAATACAAATTTGTAGTACTTTTCATAAGAATACTAATTTTTATAAGGCTCCTCATATTTTTTGGGGGCAGGTCACGGAAACTTTTTCCCTTTACGGCATTGCTGTGGCTTGATTTTTCAACCGATGCACTATATTTTGGTGTTAATGAATAGATCAGCGTCTGAATTTTCCAAAAAGTATAAATTTGTGGTATTTCGCAAAAGTTGAAGGGCGGGTTTAGTGGTTGAAAGCCAAAAAAATCCCAATTTTTCACGTGTCAACTCCCAAAAACTTTAAATGGCTTTTTCTCCCCTTAAACGTGCGAACTTCGCGTTTTTACGTTTTCATTTAAAAACTAGTGTTTTGATGGTCAGAACATGTTTTAGGCAAAATATCAAGAATTTGCTGTTTCTAGAACACGTGCAGTTTTTGTGCAGATTGTCAGCTTTGATTGCTTCCTCTGCCCGTAATTTTAATCCGATTGTCGATATTTTGGTCTTATCTCATAGTTGCGTTTGTTTAGTTTGCGCCAAGTGCAAATATGTAGTAATTTGCATGAAAATACTAATTTTTATGACGCTTAGGAGGCATAGACATGTTTTTGTCTAAAATACGTAAATTTCCTTGTGAGACCTCTGGCTTTAATCGTTCACTGTAGCCACAACTTCTATTCGATGATCAAAATTTTAGTCTCATTTTGTAGCTGTCAGTCTGTTGTTTACGTCAAATACAAATTTGTAGTACTTTTCATAAGAATACTAATTTTTATAAGGCTCCTCATATTTTTGGGGGCAGGTCACGGAAACTTTTTCCCTTTACGGCATTGCTGTGGCTTGATTTTTCAACCGATGCACTATATTTTGGTGTTAATGAATAGATCAGCGTCTGAATTTTCCAAAAAGTATAAATTTGTGGTATTTCGCAAAAGTTTAAGGGCGGGTTTAGTGGTTGAAAGCCAAAAAAATCCCAATTTTTCACGTGTCAACTCCCCAAAACTTTAAATGGCTTTTTCTCCCCTTAAACGTGCGAATTTCGCGTTTTTACGTTTTCATTTAAAAGCTTAGCCCAAACTAGTGTTTTGATGGTCGGAACATGTTTTAGGCAAAATATCAAGAATTTGCTGTTTCTAGAACACGTGCAGTTTTTGTGCAGATTTTCAGCTTTGATTGCTTACTCTGCCCGTAATTTTAATCCGATTGTCGATATTTTGGTTTTATCTCATAGTTACGTTTGTTTAGTTTGCGCCAAGTGCAAATATGTAGTAATTTGCATGAAAATACTAATTTTTATGACGCTTAGGAGGCATAGACATGTTTTTGTCTAAAATACGTAAATTTCCTTGTGAGACCTCTGGCTTTAATCGTTCACTGTAGCCACAACTTCTATTCGATGATCAAAATTTTAGTCTCACTTTGTAGCTGTCAGTCTGTTGTTTACGTCAAATACAAATTTGTAGTACTTTTCATAAGAATACTCATTTTTATAAGGCTCCTCATATTTTTGGGGGCAGGTCACGGAAACTTTTTCCCTTTACGGCATTGCTGTGGCTTGATTTTTCAACCGATGCACTATATTTTGGTGTTAATGAATAGATCAGCGTCTGAATTTTCCAAAAAGTATAAATTTGTGGTATTTCGCAAAAGTTTAAGGGCGGGTTTAGTGGTTGAAAGCCAAAAAAATCCCAATTTTTCACGTATCAACTCCCCAAAACTTTAAATGGCTTTTTCTCCCCTTAAACGTGCGAATTTCGCGTTTTTACGTTTTCATTTAAAAGCTTAGCCCAAACTAGTGTTTTGATGGTCGGAACATGTTTTAGGCAAAATATCAAGAATTTGCTGTTTCTAGAACACGTGCAGTTTTTGTGCAGATTTTCAGCTTTGATTGCTTACACTGCCCGTAATTTTAATCCGATTGTCGATATTTTGGTCTTATCTCATAGTTGCGTTTGTTTAGTTTGCGCACAGTGCAAATATGTAGTAATTTGCATGAAAATACTAATTTTTATGAGGCTTAGGAGGCATAGACATGTTTTTGTCTAAAATACGTAAATTTCCTTGTGAGACCTCTGGCTTTAATCGTTCACTGTAGCCACAACTTCTATTCGATGATCAAAATTTTAGTCTCATTTTGTAGCTGTCAGTCTGTTGTTTACGTCAAATACAAATTTGTAGTACTTTTCATAAGAATACTAATTTTTATAAGGCTCCTCATATTTTTGGGGGCAGGTCACGGAAACTTTTTCCCTTTACGGCATTGCTGTGGCTTGGTTTTTCAACCGATGCACTATATTTTGATGTTAATGAATAGATCAGCGTCTGAATTTTCTAAAAAGTATAAATTTGTGGTATTTCGCAAAAGTTTAAGGGCGGGTTTAGTGGTTGAAAGCCAAAAAAATCCCAATTTTTCACGTGTCAACTCCCCAAAACTTTAAATGGCTTTTTCTCCCCTTAAACGTGCGAATTTCGCGTTTTTACGTTTTCATTTAAAAGCTTAGCTCAAACTAGTGTTTTGATGGTCGGAACATGTTTTAGGCAAAATATCAAGAATTTGCTGTTTCTAGAACACGTGCAGTTTTTGTGCAGATTTTCAGCTTTGATTGCTTACTCTGCCCGTAATTTTAATCCGATTGTCGATATTTTGGTTTTATCTCATAGTTGCGTTTGTTAAGTTTGCGCCAAGTGCAAATATGTAGTAATTTGCATGAAAATACTAATTTTTATGACGCTTAGGAGGCATAGACATGTTTTTGTCTAAAATACGTAAATTTCCTTGTGAGACCTCTGGCTTTAATCGTTCACTGTAGCCACAACTTCTATTCGATGATCAAAATTTTAGTCTCATTTTGTAGCTGTCAGTCTGTTGTTTACGTCAAATACAAATTTGTAGTACTTTTCATAAGAATACTAATTTTTATAAGGCTCCTCATATTTTTGGGGGCAGGTCACGGAAACTTTTTCCCTTTACGGCATTGCTGTGGCTTGATTTTTCAACCGATGCACTATATTTTGGTGTTAATGAATAGACCAGCGTCTGAATTTTCCAAAAAGTATAAATTTGTGGTATTTCGCAAAAGTTTAAGGGCGGGTTTAGTGGTTGAAAGCCAAAAAAATCCCAATTTTTCACGTGTCAACTCCCCAAAACTTTAAATGGCTTTTTCTCCCCTTAAACGTGCGAATTTCGCGTTTTTACGTTTTCATTTAAAAGCTTAGCCCAAACTAGTGTTTTGATGGTCGGAGCATGTTTTAGGCAAAATATCAAGAATTTGCTGTTTCTAGAACACGGGCAGTTTTTGTGCAGATTTTCAGCTTTGATTACTTACTCTGCCCGTAATTTTAATCCGATTGTCGATATTTTGGTTTTATCTCATAGTTGCGTTTGTTTAGTTTGCACCAAGTGCAAATATGTAGTAATTTGCATGAAAATACTAATTTTTATGACGCTTAGGAGGCATAGACATGTTTTTGTCTAAAATACGTAAATTTCCTTGTGAGACCTCTGGCTTTAATCGTTCACTGTAGCCACAACTTCTATTCGATGATCAAAATTTTAGTCTCATTTTGTAGCTGTCAGTCTGTTGTTTACGTCAAATACAAATTTGTAGTACTTTTCATAAGAATACTAATTTTTATAAGGCTCCTCATATTTTTGGGGGCAGGTCACGGAAACTTTTTCCCTTTACGGCATTGCTGTGGCTTGATTTTTCAACCGATGCACTATATTTTGGTGTTAATGAATAGATCAGCGTCTGAATTTTCCAAAAAGTATAAATTTGTGGTATTTCGCAAAAGTTTAAGGGCGGGTTTAGTGGTTGAAAGCCAAAAAAATCCCAATTTTTCACGTGTCAACTCCCCAAAACCTTATATGGCTTTTTTTCCCCTCAAACGTGCGAATTTCGCGTTTTTACGTTTTCATTTAAAAGCTTAGCCCAAACTAGTGTTTTGATGGTCGGAACATGTTTTAGGCAAAATATCAAGAATTTGCTGTTTCTAGAACACGTGCAGTTTTTGTGCAGATTTTCAGCTTTGATTGCTTACTCTGCCCGTAATTTTAATCCGATTGTCGATATTTTGGTTTTATCTCATAGTTGCGTTTGTTTAGTTTGCGCCAAGTGCAAATATGTAGTAATTTGCATGAAAATACCAATTTTTATGACGCTTAGGAGGCATAGACAATTTTTTTGTCTAAAATACGTAAATTTCCTTGTGAGACCTCTGGCTTTAATCGTTCACTGTAGCCACAACTTCTATTCGATGATCAAAATTTTAGTCTCATTTTATAGCTGTCAGTCTGTTGTTTACGTCAAATACAAATTTGTAGTACTTTTCATAAGAATACTCATTTTTATAAGGCTCCTCATATTTTATGGGGCAGGTCACGGAAACTTTTCCCTTTACGGCATTGCTGTGGCTTGATTTTTCAACCGATGCACTATATTTTGGTGTTAATGAATAGATCAGCGTCTGAATTTTCCAAAAAGTATAAATTTGTGGTATTTTGCAAAAGTTTAAGGGCGGGTTTAGTGGTTGAAAGCCAAAAAAATCCCAATTTTTCACGTGTCAACCCCCCAAAACTTTAAATGGCTTTTTCTCCCCTTAAACTTGCGAATTTCGCGTTTTTACGTTTTCATTTAAAAGCTTAGCCCAAACTAGTGTTTTGATGGTCGGAACATGTTTTAGGCAAAATATCAAGAATTTGCTGTTTCTAGAACACGTGCAGTTTTTGTGCAGATTTTCAGCTTTGATTGCTTACTCTGCCCGTAATTTTCATCCGATTGTCGATATTTTGGTTTTATCTCATAGTTGCGTTTGTTTAGTTTGCGCCAAGTGCAAATATGTAGTAATTTGCATGAAAATACTAATTTTTATGACGCTTAGGAGGCATAGACATGTTTTTGTCTAAAATACGTAAATTTCCTTGTGAGACCTCTGGCTTTAATCGTTCACTGTAGCCACAAGTTCTATTCGATGATCAAAATTTTAGTCTCATTTTGTAGCTGTCAGTCTGTTGTTTACGTCAAATACAAATTTGTAGTACTTTTCATCAGAATACTAATTTTTATAAGGCTCCTCATATTTTTGGGGGCAGGTCACGGAAACTTTTTCCCTTTACGGCATTGCTGTGGCTTGATTTTTCAACCGATGCACTATATTTTGGTGTTAATGAATAGATCAGCGTCTGAATTTTCCAAAAAATATAAATTTGTGGTAGTTCGCAAAAGTTTAAGGGTGGGTTTGGTGGTTGAAAGCCAAAAAAATCCCAATTTTTCACGTGTCAACTCCCCAAAACTTTAAATGGCTTTTTCTCCCCTTAAACGTGCGAATTTCGCGTTTTTACGTTTTCATTTAAAAGCTTAGCCCAAACTAGTGTTTTGATGGTCGGAACATGTTTTAGGCAAAATATCAAGAATTTGCTGTTTCTAGAACACGTGCAGTTTTTGTGCAGATTTTCAGCTTTGATTGCTTACTCTGCCCGTAATTTTAATCCGATTGTCGATATTTTGGTCTTATCTCATAGTTGCGTTTGTTTAGTTTGCGCCAAGTGCAAATATGTAGTAATTTGCATGAAAATACTAACTTTTATGACGCTTAGGAGGCATAGACATGTTTTTGTCTAAAATACGTAAATTTCCTTGTGAGACCTCTGGCTTTAATCGTTCACTGTAGCCACAACTTCTATTCGATGATCAAAATTTTAGTCTCATTTTGTAGCTGTCAGTCTGTTGTTTACGTCAAATACAAATTTGTAGTACTTTTCATAAGAATACTAATTTTTATAAGGCTCCTCATATTTTTGGGGGCAGGTCACGGTAACTTTTTCCCTCTACGGCATTGCTGTGGCTTGATTTTTCAACCGATGCACTATATTTTGGTGTTAATGAATAGATCAGCGTCTGAATTTTCCAAAAAGTATAAATTTGGGGTATTTCGCAAAAGTTTAAGGGCGGGTTTAGTGGTTGAAAGCCAAAAAAATCCCAATTTTTCACGTGTCAACTCCCCAAAACTTTAAATGGCTTTTTCTCCCCTTAAACGTGCGAATTTCGCGTTTTTACGTTTTCATTTAAAAACTTAGCCCAAACTAGTGTTTTGATGGTCGGAACATGTTTTAGGCAAAATATCAAGAATTTGCTGTTTCTAGAACACGTGCAGTTTTTGTGCAGATTTTCAGCTTTGATTGCTTACTCTGCCCGTAATTTTAATCCGATTGTCGATATTTTGGTTTTATCTCATAGTTACGTTTGTTTAGTTTGCGCCAAGTGCAAATATGTAGTAATTTGCATGAAAATACTAATTTTTATGACGCTTAGGAGGTATAGACATGTTTTTGTCTAAAATACGTAAATTTCCTTGTGAGACCTCTGGCTTTAATCGTTCACTGTAGCCACAACTTCTATTCGATGATCAAAATTTTAGTCTCATTTTGTAGCTGTCAGTCTGTTGTTTACGTCAAATACAAATTTGTAGTACTTTTCATAAGAATACTAATTTTTATAAGGCTCCTCATATTTTTGGGGGCAGGTCACGGAAACTTTTTCCTTTTACGGCATTGCAGTGGCTTGATTTTTCAACCGATGCACTATATTTTGGTGTTAATGAATAGATCAGCGTCTGAATTTTCCAAAAAGTATAAATTTGTGGTATTTTGCAAAAGTTTAAGGGCGGGTTTAGTGGTTGAAAGCCAAAAAAATCCCAATTTTTCACGTGTCAACTCCCCAAAACTTTAAATGGCTTTTTCTCCCCTTAAACGTGCGAATTTCGCGTTTTTACGTTTTCATTTAAAAACTTAGCCCAAACTAGTGTTTTGATGGTCGGAACATGTTTTAGGCAAAATATCAAGAATTTGCTGTTTCTAGAACACGTGCAGTTTTTGTGCAGATTTTCAGCTTTGATTGCTTACTCTGCCCGTAATTTTAATCCGATTGTCGATATTTTGGTTTTATCTCATAGTTGCGTTTGTTTAGTTTGCGCCAAGTGCAAATATGTAGTAATTTGCATGAAAATACTAATTTTTATGACGCTTAGGAGGCATAGACATGTTTTTGTCTAAAATACGTAAATTTCCTTGTGAGACCTCTGGCTTTAATCGTTCACTGTAGCCACAACTTCTATTCGATGATCAAAATTTTAGTCTCATTTTGTAGCTGTCAGTCTGTTGTTTACGTCAAATACAAATTTGTAGTACTTTTCATAAGAATACTAATTTTTATAAGGCTCCTCATATTTTTGGGGGCAGGTCACGGAAACTTTTTCCCTTTACGGCATTGCTGTGGCTTGATTTTTCAACCGATGCACTATATTTTGGTGTTAATGAATAGATCAGCGTCTGAATTTTCCAAAAAGTGTAAATTTGGGGTATTTCGCAAAAGTTTAAGGGCGGGTTTAGTGGTTGAAAGCCAAAAAAATCCCAATTTTTCACGTGTCAACTCCCCAAAACTTTAAATGGCTTTTTCTCCCCTTAAACGTGCGAATTTTGCGTTTTTACGTTTTCATTTAAAAGCTTAGCTCAAACTAGTGTTTTGATGGTCGGAACATGTTTTAGGCAAAATATCAAGAATTTGCTGTTTCTAGAACACGTGCAGTTTTTGTGCAGATTTTCAGCTTTGATTGCTTACTCTGCCCGTAATTTTAATCCGATTGTCGATATTTTGGTTTTATCTCATAGTTGCGTTTGTTTAGTTTGCGCCAAGTGCAAATATGTAGTAATTTGCATGAAAATACTAATTTTTATGACGCTTAGGAGGCATAGACATGTTTTTGTCTAAAATACGTAAATTTCCTTGTGAGACCTCTGGCTTTAATCGTTCACTGTAGCCACAACTTCTATTCGATGATCAAAATTTTAGTCTCATTTTGTAGCTGTCAGTCTGTTGTTTACGTCAAATACAAATTTGTAGTACTTTTCATAAGAATACTAATTTTTATAAGGCTCCTCATATTTTTGGGGGCAGGTCACGGAAACTTTTTCCCTTTACGGCATTGCTGTGGCTTGATTTTTCAACCGATGCACTATATTTTGGTGTTAATGAATAGATCAGCGTCTGAATTTTCCAAAAAATATAAATTTGTGGTAGTTCGCAAAAGTTTAAGGGTGGGTTTAGTGGTTGAAAGCCAAAAAAATCCCAATTTTTCACGTGTCAACTCCCCAAAACTTTAAATGGCTTTTTCTCCCCTTAAACGTGCGAATTTCGCGTTTTTACGTTTTCATTTAAAAGCTTAGCCCAAACTAGTGTTTTGATGGTCGGAACATGTTGTAGGCAAAATATCAAGAATTTGCTGTTTCTAGAACACGTGCAGTTTTTGTGCAGATTTTCAGCTTTGATTGCTTACTCTGCCCGTAATTTTAATCCGATTGTCGATATTTTGGTCTTATCTCATAGTTGCGTTTGTTTAGTTTGCGCCAAGTGCAAATATGTAGTAATTTGCATGAAAATACTAATTTTTATGACGCTTAGGAGGCATAGACATGTTTTTGTCTAAAATACGTAAATTTCCTTGTGAGACCTCTGGCTTTAATCGTTCACTGTAGCCACAACTTCTATTCGATGATCAAAATTTTAGTCTCATTTTGTAGCTGTCAGTCTGTTGTTTACGTCAAATACAAATTTGTAGTACTTTTCATCAGAATACTAATTTTTATAAGGCTCCTCATATTTTTGGGGGCAGGTCACGGAAACTTTTTCCCTTTACGGCATTGCTGTGGCTTGATTTTTCAACCGATGCACTATATTTTGGTGTTAATGAATAGATCAGCGTCTGAATTTTCCAAAAAATATAAATTTGTGGTAGTTTGCAAAAGTTTAAGGGTGGGTTTGGTGGTTGAAAGCCAAAAAAATCCCAATTTTTCACGTGTCAACTCCCCAAAACTTTAAATGGCTTTTTCTCCCCTTAAACGTGCGGATTTCGCGTTTTTACGTTTTCATTTAAAAGCTTAGCCCAAACTGGTGTTTTGATGGTCGGAACATGTTTTAGGCAAAATATCAAGAATTTGCTGTTTCTAGAAAACGTGCAGTTTTTGTGCAGATTTTCAGCTTTGATTGCTTACTCTGCCCGTAATTTTAATCCGATTGTCGATATTTTGGTCTTATCTCATAGTTGCGTTTGTTTAGTTTGCGCCAAGTGCAAATATGTAGTAATTTGCATGAAAATACTAATTTTTATGACGCTTAGGAGGCATAGACATGTTTTTGTCTAAAATACGTAAATTTCCTTGTGAGACCTCTGGCTTTAATCGTTCACTGTAGCCACAACTTCTATTCGATGATCAAAATTTTAGTCTCATTTTGTAGCTGTCAGTCTGTTGTTTACGTCAAATACAAATTTGCAGTACTTTTCATCAGAATACTAATTTTTATAAGGCTCCTCATATTTTTGGGGGCAGGTCACGGAGACTTTTTCCCTTTACGGCATTGCTGTGGCTTGATTTTTCAACCGATGCACTATATTTTGGTGTTAATGAATAGATCAGCGTCTGAATTTTCCAAAAAGTATAAATTTGGGGTATTTCGCAAAAGTTTAAGGGCGGGTTTAGTGGTTGAAAGCCAAAAAAATCCCAAGTTTTCACGTGTCAACTCCCCAAAACTTTAAATGGCTTTTTCTCCCCTTAAACGTGCGAATTTCGCGTTTTTACGTTTTCATTTAAAAGCTTAGCCCAAACTAGTGTTTTGATGGTCGGAACATGTTTTAGGCAAAATATCAAGAATTTGCTGTTTCTAGAACACGTGCAGTTTTTGTGCAGATTTTCAGCTTTGATTGCTTACTCTGCCCGTAATTTTAATCCGATTGTCGATATTTTGGTCTTATCTCATAGTTGCGTTTGTTAAGTTTGCGCCAAGTGCAAATATGTAGTAATTTGCATGAAAATACTAATTTTTATGACGCTTAGGAGGCATAGACATGTTTTTGTCTAAAATACGTAAATTTCCTTGTGAGACCTCTGGCTTTAATCGTTCACTGTAGCCACAACTTCTATTCGATGATCAAAATTTTAGTCTCATTTTGTAGCTGTCAGTCTGTTGTTTACGTCAAATACAAATTTGTAGTACTTTTCATAAGAATACTAATTTTTATAAGGCTCCTCATTATTTTTGGGGGCAGGTCACGGTAACTTTTTCCCTCTACGGCATTGCTGTGGCTTGATTTTTCAACCGATGCACTATATTTTGGTGTTAATGAATAGATCAGCGTCTGAATTTTCCAAAAAGTATAAATTTGGGGTATTTCGCAAAAGTTTAAGGGCGGGTTTAGTGGTTGAAAGCCAAAAAAATCCCAATTTTTCACGTGTCAACTCCCCAAAACTTTAAATGGCTTTTTCTCCCCTTAAACGTGCGAATTTCGCGTTTTTACGTTTTCATTTAAAAACTTAGCCCAAACTAGTGTTTTGATGGTCGGAACATGTTTTAGGCAAAATATCAAGAATTTGCTGTTTCTAGAACACGTGCAGTTTTTGTGCAGATTTTCAGCTTTGATTGCTTACTCTGCCCGTAATTTTAATCCGATTGTCGATATTTTGGTTTTATCTCATAGTTACGTTTGTTTAGTTTGCGCCAAGTGCAAATATGTAGTAATTTGCATGAAAATACTAATTTTTATGACGCTTAGGAGGTATAGACATGTTTTTGTCTAAAATACGTAAATTTCCTTGTGAGACCTCTGGCTTTAATCGTTCACTGTAGCCACAACTTCTATTCGATGATCAAAATTTTAGTCTCATTTTGTAGCTGTCAGTCTGTTGTTTACGTCAAATACAAATTTGTAGTACTTTTCATAAGAATACTAATTTTTATAAGGCTCCTCATATTTTTGGGGGCAGGTCACGGAAACTTTTTCCTTTTACGGCATTGCAGTGGCTTGATTTTTCAACCGATGCACTATATTTTGGTGTTAATGAATAGATCAGCGTCTGAATTTTCCAAAAAGTATAAATTTGTGGTATTTTGCAAAAGTTTAAGGGCGGGTTTAGTGGTTGAAAGCCAAAAAAATCCCAATTTTTCACGTGTCAACTCCCCAAAACTTTAAATGGCTTTTTCTCCCCTTAAACGTGCGAATTTCGCGTTTTTACGTTTTCATTTAAAAACTTAGCCCAAACTAGTGTTTTGATGGTCGGAACATGTTTTAGGCAAAATATCAAGAATTTGCTGTTTCTAGAACACGTGCAGTTTTTGTGCAGATTTTCAGCTTTGATTGCTTACTCTGCCCGTAATTTTAATCCGATTGTCGATATTTTGGTTTTATCTCATAGTTGCGTTTGTTTAGTTTGCGCCAAGTGCAAATATGTAGTAATTTGCATGAAAATACTAATTTTTATGACGCTTAGGAGGCATAGACATGTTTTTGTCTAAAATACGTAAATTTCCTTGTGAGACCTCTGGCTTTAATCGTTCACTGTAGCCACAACTTCTATTCGATGATCAAAATTTTAGTCTCATTTTGTAGCTGTCAGTCTGTTGTTTACGTCAAATACAAATTTGTAGTACTTTTCATAAGAATACTAATTTTTATAAGGCTCCTCATATTTTTGGGGGCAGGTCACGGAAACTTTTTCCCTTTACGGCATTGCTGTGGCTTGATTTTTCAACCGATGCACTATATTTTGGTGTTAATGAATAGATCAGCGTCTGAATTTTCCAAAAAGTGTAAATTTGGGGTATTTCGCAAAAGTTTAAGGGCGGGTTTAGTGGTTGAAAGCCAAAAAAATCCCAATTTTTCACGTGTCAACTCCCCAAAACTTTAAATGGCTTTTTCTCCCCTTAAACGTGCGAATTTTGCGTTTTTACGTTTTCATTTAAAAGCTTAGCTCAAACTAGTGTTTTGATGGTCGGAACATGTTTTAGGCAAAATATCAAGAATTTGCTGTTTCTAGAACACGTGCAGTTTTTGTGCAGATTTTCAGCTTTGATTGCTTACTCTGCCCGTAATTTTAATCCGATTGTCGATATTTTGGTTTTATCTCATAGTTGCGTTTGTTTAGTTTGCGCCAAGTGCAAATATGTAGTAATTTGCATGAAAATACTAATTTTTATGACGCTTAGGAGGCATAGACATGTTTTTGTCTAAAATACGTAAATTTCCTTGTGAGACCTCTGGCTTTAATCGTTCACTGTAGCCACAACTTCTATTCGATGATCAAAATTTTAGTCTCATTTTGTAGCTGTCAGTCTGTTGTTTACGTCAAATACAAATTTGTAGTACTTTTCATAAGAATACTAATTTTTATAAGGCTCCTCATATTTTTGGGGGCAGGTCACGGAAACTTTTTCCCTTTACGGCATTGCTGTGGCTTGATTTTTCAACCGATGCACTATATTTTGGTGTTAATGAATAGATCAGCGTCTGAATTTTCCAAAAAATATAAATTTGTGGTAGTTCGCAAAAGTTTAAGGGTGGGTTTAGTGGTTGAAAGCCAAAAAAATCCCAATTTTTCACGTGTCAACTCCCCAAAACTTTAAATGGCTTTTTCTCCCCTTAAACGTGCGAATTTCGCGTTTTTACGTTTTCATTTAAAAGCTTAGCCCAAACTAGTGTTTTGATGGTCGGAACATGTTGTAGGCAAAATATCAAGAATTTGCTGTTTCTAGAACACGTGCAGTTTTTGTGCAGATTTTCAGCTTTGATTGCTTACTCTGCCCGTAATTTTAATCCGATTGTCGATATTTTGGTCTTATCTCATAGTTGCGTTTGTTTAGTTTGCGCCAAGTGCAAATATGTAGTAATTTGCATGAAAATACTAATTTTTATGACGCTTAGGAGGCATAGACATGTTTTTGTCTAAAATACGTAAATTTCCTTGTGAGACCTCTGGCTTTAATCGTTCACTGTAGCCACAACTTCTATTCGATGATCAAAATTTTAGTCTCATTTTGTAGCTGTCAGTCTGTTGTTTACGTCAAATACAAATTTGTAGTACTTTTCATCAGAATACTAATTTTTATAAGGCTCCTCATATTTTTGGGGGCAGGTCACGGAAACTTTTTCCCTTTACGGCATTGCTGTGGCTTGATTTTTCAACCGATGCACTATATTTTGGTGTTAATGAATAGATCAGCGTCTGAATTTTCCAAAAAATATAAATTTGTGGTATTTCGCAAAAGTTTAAGGGTGGGTTTGGTGGTTGAAAGCCAAAAAAATCCCAATTTTTCACGTGTCAACTCCCCAAAACTTTAAATGGCTTTTTCTCCCCTTAAACGTGCGGATTTCGCGTTTTTACGTTTTCATTTAAAAGCTTAGCCCAAACTGGTGTTTTGATGGTCGGAACATGTTTTAGGCAAAATATCAAGAATTTGCTGTTTCTAGAAAACGTGCAGTTTTTGTGCAGATTTTCAGCTTTGATTGCTTACTCTGCCCGTAATTTTAATCCGATTGTCGATATTTTGGTCTTATCTCATAGTTGCGTTTGTTTAGTTTGCGCCAAGTGCAAATATGTAGTAATTTGCATGAAAATACTAATTTTTATGACGCTTAGGAGGCATAGACATGTTTTTGTCTAAAATACGTAAATTTCCTTGTGAGACCTCTGGCTTTAATCGTTCACTGTAGCCACAACTTCTATTCGATGATCAAAATTTTAGTCTCATTTTGTAGCTGTCAGTCTGTTGTTTACGTCAAATACAAATTTGTAGTACTTTTCATAAGAATACTAATTTTTATAAGGCTCCTCATATTTTTGGGGGCAGGTCACGGAAACTTTTTCCTTTTACGGCATTGCAGTGGCTTGATTTTTCAACCGATGCACTATATTTTGGTGTTAATGAATAGATCAGCGTCTGAATTTTCCAAAAAGTATAAATTTGTGGTATTTTGCAAAAGTTTAAGGCCGGGTTTAGTGGTTGAAAGCCAAAAAAATCCCAATTTTTCACGTGTCAACTCCCCAAAACTTTAAATGGCTTTTTCTCCCCTTAAACGTGCGAATTTCGCGTTTTTACGTTTTCATTTAGAAGCTCAGCCCAAACTAGTGTTTTGATGGTCGGAACATGTTTTAGGCAAAATATCAAGAATTTGCTGTTTCTAGAACACGTGCAGTTTTTGTGCAGATTTTCAGCTTTGATTGCTTACTCTGCCCGTAATTTTAATCCGATTGTCGATATTTTGGTTTTATCTCATAGTTACGTTTGTTTAGTTTGCGTCAAGTGCAAATATGTAGTAATTTGCATGAAAATACTAATTTTTATGACGCTTAGGAGGCATAGACATGTTTTTGTCTAAAATACGTAAATTTCCTTGTGAGACCTCTGGCTTTAATCGTTCACTGTAGCCACAACTTCTATTCGATGATCAAAATTTTAGTCTCATTTTGTAGCTGTCAGTCTGTTGTTTACGTCAAATACAAATTTGCAGTACTTTTCATCAGAATACTAATTTTTATAAGGCTCCTCATATTTTTGGGGGCAGGTCACGGAGACTTTTTCCCTTTACGGCATTGCTGTGGCTTGATTTTTCAACCGATGCACTATATTTTGGTGTTAATGAATAGATCAGCGTCTGAATTTTCCAAAAAGTATAAATTTGGGGTATTTCGCAAAGTTTAAGGGCGGGTTTAGTGGTTGAAAGCCAAAAAAATCCCAAGTTTTCACGTGTCAACTCCCCAAAACTTTAAATGGCTTTTTCTCCCCTTAAACGTGCGAATTTCGCGTTTTTACGTTTTCATTTAAAAGCTTAGCCCAAACTAGTGTTTTGATGGTCGGAACATGTTTTAGGCAAAATATCAAGAATTTGCTGTTTCTAGAACACGTGCAGTTTTTGTGCAGATTTTCAGCTTTGATTGCTTACTCTGCCCGTAATTTTAATCCGATTGTCGATATTTTGGTCTTATCTCATAGTTGCGTTTGTTAAGTTTGCGCCAAGTGCAAATATGTAGTAATTTGCATGAAAATACTAATTTTTATGACGCTTAGGAGGCATAGACATGTTTTTGTCTAAAATACGTAAATTTCCTTGTGAGACCTCTGGCTTTAATCGTTCACTGTAGCCACAACTTCTATTCGATGATCAAAATTTTAGTCTCATTTTGTAGCTGTCAGTCTGTTGTTTACGTCAAATACAAATTTGTAGTACTTTTCATCAGAATACTAATTTTTATAAGGCTCCTCATATTTTTGGGGGCAGGTCACGGAGACTTTTTCCCTTTACGGCATTGCTGTGGCTTGATTTTTCAACCGATGCACTATATTTTGGTGTTAATGAATAGATCAGCGTCTGAATTTTCCAAAAAGTATAAATTTGTGGTATTTCGCAAAAGTTTAAGGGCGGGTTTAGTGGTTGAAAGCCAAAAAAATCCCAATTTTTCACGTGTCAACTCCCCAAAACTTAATGGCTTTTTCTCCCCTTAAACGTGCGAATTTCGCGTTTTTACGTTTTCATTTAAAAGCTTAGCCCAAACTAGTGTTTTGATGGTCGGAACATGTTTTAGGCAAAATATCAAGAATTTGCTGTTTCTAGAACACGTGCAGTTTTTGTGCAGATTTTCAGCTTTGATTGCTTACTCTGCCCGTAATTTTAATCCGATTGTCGATATTTTGGTCTTATCTCATAGTTGCGTTTGTTAAGTTTGCGCCAAGTGCAAATATGTAGTAATTTGCATGAAAATACTAATTTTTATGACGCTTAGGAGGCATAGAAATGTTTTTGTCTAAAATACGTAAATTTCCTTGTGAGACCTCTGGCTTTAATCGTTCACTGTAGCCACAACTTCTATTCGATGATCAAAATTTTAGTCTCATTTTGTAGCTGTCAGTCTGTTGTTTACGTCAAATACAAATTTGTAGTACTTTTCATAAGAATACTAATTTTTATAAGGCTCCTCATATTTTTGGGGGCAGGTCACGGAAACTTTTTCCCTTTACGGCATTGCTGTGGCTTGATTTTTCAACCGATGCACTATATTTTGGTGTTAATGAATAGATCAGCGTCTGAATTTTCCAAAAAGTATAAATTTGTGGTATTTCGCAAAAGTTTAAGGGAGGGTTTAGTGGTTGAAAGCCAAAAAAATCCCAATTTTTCACGTGTCAACTCCCCAAAACTTTAAATGGCTTTTTCTCCCCTTAAACGTGCGAATTTCGCGTTTTTACGTTTTCATTTAAAAGCTTAGCCCAAACTAGTGTTTTGATGGTCGGAACATGTTTTAGGCAAAATATCAAGAATTTGCTGTTTCTAGAACACGTGCAGTTTTTGTGCAGATTTTCAGCTTTGATTGCTTACTCTGCCCGTAATTTTAACCCGATTGTCGATATTTTGGTTTTATCTCATAGTTGCGTTTGTTTAGTTTGCGCCAAGTGCAAATATGTAGTAATTTGCATGAAAATACTAATTTTTATGACGCTTAGGAGGCATAGACATGTTTTTGTCTAAAATACGTAAATTTCCTTGTGAGACCTCTGGCTTTAATCGTTCACTGTAGCCACAACTTCTATTCGATGATCAAAATTTTAGTCTCATTTTGTAGCTGTCAGTCTGTTGTTTACGTCAAATACAAATTTGTAGTACTTTTCATAAGACTACTAATTTTTATAAGGCTCCTCATATTTTTGGGGGCAGGTCACGGAAACTTTTTCCTTTTACGGCATTGCAGTGGCTTGATTTTTCAACCGATGCACTATATTTTGGTGTTAATGAATAGATCAGCGTCTGAATTTTCCAAAAAGTATAAATTTGTGGTATTTCGCAAAAGTTTAAGGGCGGGTTTAGTGGTTGAAAGCCAAAAAAATCCCAAGTTTTCACGTGTCAACTCCCCAAAACTTTAAATGGCTTTTTCTCCCCTTAAACGTGCGAATTTCGCGTTGTTACGTTTTCATTTAAAAGCTTAGCCCAAACTAGTGTTTTGATGGTCGGAACATGTTTTAGGCAAAATATCAAGAATTTGCTGTTTCTAGAACACGTGCAGTTTTTGTGCAGATTTTCAGCTTTGATTGCTTCCTCTGCCCGTAATTTTAATCCGATTGTCGATATTTTGGTCTTATCTCATAGTTGCGTTTGTTTAGTTTGCGCCAAGTGCAAATATGTAGTAATTTGCATGAAAATACTAATTTTTATGACGCTTAGGAGGCATAGACATGTTTTTGTCTAAAATACGTAAATTTCCTTGTGAGACCTCTGGCTTTAATCGTTCACTGTAGCCACAACTTCTATTCGATGATCAAAATTTTAGTCTCATTTTGTAGCTGTCAGTCTGTTGTTTACGTCAAATACAAATTTGTAGTACTTTTCATCAGAATACTAATTTTCATAAGGCTCCTCATATTTTTGGGGGCAGGTCACGGAAACTTTTTCCCTTTACGGCATTGCTGTGGCTTGATTTTTCAACCGATGCACTATATTTTGGTGTTAATGAATAGATCAGCGTCTGAATTTTCCAAAAAGTATAAATTTGTGGTATTTCGCAAAAGTTTAAGGGCGGGTTTAGTGGTTGAAAGCCAAAAAAATCCCAATTTTTCACGTGTCAACTCCCCAAAACTTTAAATGGCTTTTTCTCCCCTTAAACGTGCGAATTTCGCGTTTTTACGTTTTCATTTAAAAGCTTAGCCCAAACTAGTGTTTTGATGGTCGGAACATGTTTTAGGCAAAATATCAAGAATTTGCTGTTTCTAGAACACGTGCAGTTTTTGTGCAGATTTTCAGCTTTGATTGCTTACTCTGCCCGTAATTTTAATCCGATTGTCGATATTTTGGTCTTATCTCATAGTTGCGTTTGTTTAGTTTGCGCCAAGTGCAAATATGTAGTAATTTGCATGAAAATACTAATTTTTATGACGCTTAGGAGGCATAGACATGTTTTTGTCTAAAATACGTAAATTTCCTTGTGAGACCTCTGGCTTTAATCGTTCACTGTAGCCACAACTTCTATTCGATGATCAAAATTTTAGTCTCATTTTGTAGCTGTCAGTCTGTTGTTTACGTCAAATACAAATTTGTAGTACTTTTCATAAGAATACTAATTTTTATAAGGCTCCTCATATTTTTGGGGGCAGGTCACGGAAACTTTTTCCTTTTACGGCATTGCTGTGGCTTGATTTTTCAACCGATGCACTATATTTTGGTGTTAATGAATAGATCAGCGTCTGAATTTTCCAAAAAGTATAAATTTGTGGTATTTTGCAAAAGTTTAAGGCCGGGTTTAGTGGTTGAAAGCCAAAAAAATCCCAATTTTTCACGTGTCAACTCCCCAAAACTTTAAATGGCTTTTTCTCCCCTTAAACGTGCGAATTTCGCGTTTTTACGTTTTCATTTAAAAGCTTAGCCCAAACTAGTGTTTTGATGGTCGGAACATGTTTTAGGCAAAATATCAAGAATTTGCTGTTTCTAGAACACGTGCAGTTTTTGTGCAGATTTTCAGCTTTGATTGCTTACTCTGCCCGTAATTTTAATCCGATTGTCGATATTTTGGTCTTATCTCATAGTTGCGTTTGTTTAGTTTGCGCCAAGTGCAAATATGTAGTAATTTGCATGAAAATACTAATTTTTATGATGCTTAGGAGGCATAGACATGTTTTTGTCTAAAATACGTAAATTTCCTTGTGAGACCTCTGGCTTTAATCGTTCACTGTAGCCACAACTTCTATTCGATGATCAAAATTTTAGTCTCATTTTGTAGCTGTCAGTCTGTTGTTTACGTCAAATACAAATTTGTAGTACTTTTCATAAGAATACTAATTTTTATAAGGCTCCTCATATTTTTGGGGGCAGGTCACGGAAACTTTTTCCCTGTACGGCATTGCTGTGGCTTGATTTTTCAACCGATGCACTATATTTTGGTGTTAATGAATAGATCAGCGTCTGAATTTTCCAAAAAGTATAAATTTGTGGTATTTCGCAAAAGTTTAAGGGCGGGTTTAGTGGTTGAAAGCCAAAAAAATCCCAAGTTTTCACGTGTCAACTCCCCAAAACTTTAAATGGCTTTTTCTCCCCTTAAACGTGCGAATTTCGCGTTTTTACGTTTTCATTTAAAAGCTTAGCCCAAACTAGTTTTTTGATGGTCGGAACATGTTTTAGGCAAAATATCAAGAATTTGCTGTTTCTAGAACACGTGCAGTTTTGTGCAGATTTTCAGCTTTGATTGCTTCCTCTGCCCGTAATTTTAATCCGATTGTCGATATTTTGGTCTTATCTCATAGTTGCGTTTGTTTAATTTGCGCCAAGTGCAAATATGTAGTAATTTGCATGAAAATACTAATTTTTATGACGCTTAGGAGGCATAGACATGTTTTTGTCTAAAATACGTAAATTTCCTTGTGAGACCTCTGGCTTTAATCGTTCACTGTAGCCACAACTTCTATTCGATGATCAAAATTTTAGTCTCATTTTGTAGCTGTCAGTCTGTTGTTTACGTCAAATACAAATTTGTAGTACTTTTCATAAGAATACTAATTTTTATAAGGCTCCTCATATTTTTGGGGGCAGGTCACGGAAACTTTTTCCTTTTACGGCATTGCAGTGGCTTGATTTTTCAACCGATGCACTATATTTTGGTGTTAATGAATAGATCAGCGTCTGAATTTTCCAAAAAGTATAAATTTGTGGTATTTCGCAAAAGTTTAAGGCCGGGTTTAGTGGTTGAAAGCCAAAAAAATCCCAATTTTTCACGTGTCAACTCCCCAAAACTTTAAATGGCTTTTTCTCCCCTTAAACGTGCGAATTTCGCGTTTTTACGTTTTCATTTAAAAGCTTAGCTCAAACTAGTGTTTTGATGGTCGGAACATGTTTTAGGCAAAATATCAAGAATTTGCTGTTTCTAGAACACGTGCAGTTTTTGTGCAGATTTTCAGCTTTGATTGCTTACTCTGCCCGTAATTTTAATCCGATTGTCGATATTTTGGTTTTATCTCATAGTTGCGTTTGTTTAGTTTGCGCCAAGTGCAAATATGTAGTAATTTGCATGAAAATACTAATTTTTATGACGCTTAGGAGGCATAGACATGTTTTTGTCTAAAATACGTAAATTTCCTTGTGAGACCTCTGGCTTTAATCGTTCACTGTAGCCACAACTTCTATTCGATGATCAAAATTTTAGTCTCATTTTGTAGCTGTCAGTCTGTTGTTTACGTCAAATACAAATTTGTAGTACTTTTCATAAGAATACTAATTTTTATAAGGCTCCTCATATTTTTGGGGGCAGGTCACGGAAACTTTTTCCTTTTACGGCATTGCAGTGGCTTGATTTTTCAACCGATGCACTATATTTTGGTGTTAATGAATAGATCAGCGTCTGAATTTTCCAAAAAGTATAAATTTGTGGTATTTTGCAAAAGTTTAAGGCCGGGTTTAGTGGTTGAAAGCCAAAAAAATCCCAATTTTTCACGTGTCAACTCCCCAAAACTTTAAATGGCTTTTTCTCCCCTTAAACGTGCGAATTTTGCGTTGTTACGTTTTCATTTAAAAGCTTAGCCCAAACTAGTGTTTTGATGGTCGGAACATGTTTTAGGCAAAATATCAAGAATTTGCTGTTTCTAGAACACGTGCAGTTTTTGTGCAGATTTTCAGCTTTGATTGCTTACTCTGCCCGTAATTTTAATCCGATTGTCGATATTTTGGTCTTATCTCATAGTTGCGTTTGTTTAGTTTGCGCCAAGTGCAAATATGTAGTAATTTGCATGAAAATACTAATTTTTATGACGCTTAGGAGGCATAGACATGTTTTTGTCTAAAATACGTAAATTTCCTTGTGAGACCTCTGGCTTTAATCGTTCACTGTAGCCACAACTTCTATTCGATGATCAAAATTTTAGTCTCATTTTGTAGCTGTCAGTCTGTTGTTTACGTCAAATACAAATTTGTAGTACTTTTCATAAGAATACTAATTTTTATAAGGCTCCTCATATTTTTCGGGGTAGGTCACGGAAACTTTTTCCCTTTACGGCATTGCTGTGGCTTGATTTTTCAACCGATGCACTATATTTTGGTGTTAATGAATAGATCAGCGTCTGAATTTTCCAAAAAGTATAAATTTGAGGTATTTCGCAAAAGTTTAAGGGCGGGTTTAGTGGTTGAAAGCCAAAAAAATCCCAATTTTTCACGTGTCAACTCCCCAAAACTTTAAATGGCTTTTTCTCCCCTTAAACGTGCGAATTTCGCGTTTTTACGTTTTCATTTAAAAGCTTAGCCCAAACTAGTGTTTTGATGGTCGGAACATGTTTTAGGCAAAATATCAAGAATTTGCTGTTTCTAGAACACGTGCAGTTTTTGTGCAGATTTTCAGCTTTGATTGCTTCCTCTGCCCGTAATTTTAATCCGATTGTCGATATTTTGGTCTTATCTCATAGTTGCGTTTGTTTAGTTTGCGCCAAGTGCAAATATGTAGTAATTTGCATGAAAATACTAATTTTTATGACGCTTAGGAGGCATAGACATGTTTTTGTCTAAAATACGTAAATTTCCTTGTGAGACCTCTGGCTTTAATCGTTCACTGTAGCCACAACTTCTATTAGATGATTTAAATTTTAGTCTCATTTTGTAGCTGTCAGTCTGTTGTTTACGTCAAATACAAATTTGTAGTACTTTTCATAAGAATACTAATTTTTATAAGGCTCCTCATATTTTTGGGGGCAGGTCACGGAAACTTTTTCCCTTTACGGCATTGCTGTGGCTTGATTTTTCGACCGATGCACTATATTTTGGTGTTAATGAATAGATCAGCGTCTGAATTTTCCAAAAAGTATAAATTTGGGGTATTTCGCAAAAGTTTAAGGGCGGGTTTAGTGGTTGAAAGCCAAAAAAATCCCAATTTTTCACGTGTCAACTCCCCAAAACTTTAAATGGCTTTTTCTCCCCTTAAACGTGCGAATTTCGCGTTTTTACGTTTTCATTTAAAAGCTTAGCCCAAACTAGTGTTTTGATGGTCGGAACATGTTTTAGGCAAAATATCAAGAATTTGCTGTTTCTAGAACACGTGCAGTTTTTGTGCAGATTTTCAGCTTTGATTGCTTACTCTGCCCGTAATTTTAATCCGATTGTCGATATTTTGGTCTTATCTCATAGTTGCGTTTGTTTAGTTTGCGCCAAGTGCAAATATGTAGTAATTTGCATGAAAATACTAATTTTTATGACGCTTAGGAGGCATAGACATGTTTTTGTCTAAAATACGTAAATTTCCTTGTGAGACCTCTGGCTTTAATCGTTCACTGTAGCCACAACTTCTATTCGATGATCAAAATTTTAGTCTCATTTTGTAGCTGTCAGTCTGTTGTTTACGTCAAATACAAATTTGTAGTACTTTTCATAAGAATACTAATTTTTATAAGGCTCCTCATATTTTTGGGGGCAGGTCACGGAAACTTTTTCCCTTTACGGCATTGCTGTGGCTTGATTTTTCAACCGATGCACTATATTTTGGTGTTAATGAATAGATCAGCGTCTGAATTTTCCAAAAAGTATAAATTTGTGGTATTTCGCAAAAGTTTAAGGGCGGGTTTAGTGGTTGAAAGCCAAAAAAATCCCAATTTTTCACGTGTCAACTCCCCAAAACTTTAAATGGCTTTTTCTCCCCTTAAACGTGCGAATTTCGCGTTTTTACGTTTTCATTTAAAAGCTTAGCCCAAACTAGTGTTTTGATGGTCGGAACATGTTTTAGGCAAAATATCAAGAATTTGCTGTTTCTAGAACACGTGCAGTTTTTGTGCAGATTTTCAGCTTTGATTGCTTACTCTGCCCGTAATTTTAATCCGATTGTCGATGTTTTGGTTTTATCTCATAGTTGCGTTTGTTTAATTTGCGTCAAGTGCAAATATGTAGTAATTTGCATGAAAATACTAATTTTTATGACGCTTAGGAGGCATAGACATGTTTTTGTCTAAAATACGTAAATTTCCTTGTGAGACCTCTGGCTTTAATCGTTCACTGTAGCCACAACTTCTATTCGATGATCAAAATTTTAGTCTCATTTTGTAGCTGTCAGTCTGTTGTTTACGTCAAATACAAATTTGTAGTACTTTTCATAAGAATACTAATTTTTATAAGGCTCCTCATATTTTTGGGGGCAGGTCACGGAAACTTTTTCCTTTTACGGCATTGCAGTGGCTTGATTTTTCAACCGATGCACTATATTTTGGTGTTAATGAATAGATCAGCGTCTGAATTTTCCAAAAAGTATAAATTTGTGGTATTTTGCAAAAGTTTAAGGCCGGGTTTAGTGGTTGAAAGCCAAAAAAATCCCAATTTTTCACGTGTCAACTCCCCAAAACTTTAAATGGCTTTTTCTCCCCTTAAACGTGCGAATTTCGCGTTTTTACGTTTTCATTTAAAAGCTCAGCCCAAACTAGTGTTTTGATGGTCGGAACATGTTTTAGGCAAAATATCAAGAATTTGCTGTTTCTAGAACACGTGCAGTTTTTGTGCAGATTTTCAGCTTTGATTGCTTACTCTGCCCGTAATTTTAATCCGATTGTCAATATTTTGGTTTTATCTCATAGTTACGTTTGTTTAGTTTGCGCCAAGTGCAAATATGTAGTAATTTGCATGAAAATACTAATTTTTATGACGCTTAGGAGGCATAGACATGTTTTTGTCTAAAATACGTAAATTTCCTTGTGAGACCTCTGGCTTTAATCGTTCACTGTAGCCACAACTTCTATTCGATGATCAAAATTTTAGTCTCATTTTGTAGCTGTCAGTCTGTTGTTTACGTCAAATACAAATTTGTAGTACTTTTCATAAGAATACTAATTTTTATAAGGCTCCTCATATTTTTCGGGGCAGGTCACGGAAACTTTTTCCCTTTACGGCATTGCTGTGGCTTGATTTTTCAACCGATGCACTATATTTTGGTGATAATGAATGGATCAGCGTCTGAATTTTCCAAAAAGTATAAATTTGAGGTATTTCGCAAAAGTTTAAGGGAGGGTTTAGTGGTCGAAAGCCAAAAAAATCCCAATTTTTCACGTGTCAACTCCCCAAAACTTTAAATGGCTTTTTCTCCCCTTAAACGTGCGAATTTCGCGTTTTTACGTTTTCATTTAAAAGCTTAGCCCAAACTAGTGTTTTGATGGTCGGAACATGTTTTAGGCAAAATATCAAGAATTTGCTGTTTCTAGAACACGTGCAGTTTTTGTGCAGATTTTCAGCTTTGATTGCTTCCTCTGCCCGTAATTTTAATCCGATTGTCGATATTTTGGTCTTATCTCATAGTTGCGTTTGTTTAGTTTGCGCCAAGTGCAAATATGTAGTAATTTGCATGAAAATACTAATTTTTATGACGCTTAGGAGGCATAGACATGTTTTTGTCTAAAATACGTAAATTTCCTTGTGAGACCTCTGGCTTTAATCGTTCACTGTAGCCACAACTTCTATTCGATGATCAAAATTTTAGTCTCATTTTGTAGCTGTCAGTCTGTTGTTTACGTCAAATACAAATTTGTAGTACTTTTCATCAGAATACTAATTTTTATAAGGCTCCTCATATTTTTGGGGGCAGGTCACGGAAACTTTTTCCCTTTACGGCATTGCTGTGGCTTGATTTTTCAACCGATGCACTATATTTTGGTGTTAATGAATAGATCAGCGTCTGAATTTTCCAAAAAGTATAAATTTGTGGTATTTCGCAAAAGTTTAAGGGCGGGTTTAGTGGTTGAAAGCCAAAAAAATCCCAATTTTTCACGTGTCAACTCCCCAAAACTTTAAATGGCTTTTTCTCCCCTTAAACGTGCGAATTTCGCGTTTTTACGTTTTCATTTAAAAGCTTAGCCCAAACTAGTGTTTTGATGGTCGGAACATGTTTTAGGCAAAATATCAAGAATTTGCTGTTTCTAGAACACGTGCAGTTTTTGTGCAGATTTTCAGCTTTGATTGCTTACTCTGCCCGTAATTTTAATCCGATTGTCGATATTTTGGTCTTATCTCATAGTTGCGTTTGTTAAGTTTGCGCCAAGTGCAAATATGTAGTAATTTGCATGAAAATACTAATTTTTATGACGCTTAGGAGGCATAGACATGTTTTTGTCTAAAATACGTAAATTTCCTTGTGAGACCTCTGGCTTTAATCGTTCACTGTAGCCACAACTTCTATTCGATGATCAAGATTTTAGTCTCATTTTGTAGCTGTCAGTCTGTTGTTTACGTCAAATACAAATTTGTAGTACTTTTCATAAGAATACTAATTTTTATAAGGCTCCTCATATTTTTGGGGGCAGGTCACGGAAACTTTTTCCCTTTACGGCATTGCAGTGGCTTGATTTTTCAACCGATGCACTATATTTTGGTGTTAATGAATAGATCAGCGTCTGAATTTTCCAAAAAGTATAAATTTGTGGTATTTTGCAAAAGTTTAAGGGTGGGTTTAGTGGTTGAAAGCCAAAAAAATCCCAATTTTTCACGTGTCAACTCCCCAAAACTTTAAATGGCTTTTTCTCCCCTTAAACGTGCGAATTTCGCGTTTTTACGTTTTCATTTAAAAGCTCAGCCCAAACTAGTGTTTTGATGGTCGGAACATGTTTTAGGCAAAATATCAAGAATTTGCTGTTTCTAGAACACGTGCAGTTTTTGTGCAGATTTTCAGCTTTGATTGCTTACTCTGCCCGTAATTTTAATCCGATTGTCGATATTTTGGTTTTATCTCATAGTTACGTTTGTTTAGTTTGCGCCAAGTGCAAATATGTAGTAATTTGCATGAAAATACTAATTTTTATGACGCTTAGGAAGCATAGACATGTTTTTGTCTAAAATACGTAAATTTCCTTGTGAGACCTCTGGCTTTAATCGTTCACTGTAGCCACAACTTCTATTCGATGATCAAAATTTTAGTCTCATTTTGTAGCTGTCAGTCTGTTGTTTACGTCAAATACAAATTTGTAGTACTTTTCATAAGAATACTAATTTTTATAAGGCTCCTCATATTTTTGGGGGCAGGTCACGGAAACTTTTTCCTTTTACGGCATTGCAGTGGCTTGATTTTTCAACCGATGCACTATATTTTGGTGTTAATGAATAGATCAGCGTCTGAATTTTCCAAAAAGTATAAATTTGTGGTATTTTGCAAAAGTTTAAGGCCGGGTTTAGTGGTTGAAAGCCAAAAAAATCCCAATTTTTCACGTGTCAACTCCCCAAAACTTTAAATGGCTTTTTCTCCCCTTAAACGTGCGAATTCCGCGTTTTTACGTTTTCATTTAAAAGCTCAGCCCAAACTAGTGTTTTGATGGTCGGAACATGTTTTAGGCAAAATATCAAGAATTTGCTGTTTCTAGAACACGTGCAGTTTTTGTGCAGATTTTCAGCTTTGATTGCTTACTCTGCCCGTAATTTTAATCCGATTGTCGATATTTTGGTCTTATCTCATAGTTGCGTTTGTTAAGTTTGCGCCAAGTGCAAATATGTAGTAATTTGCATGAAAATACTAATTTTTATGACGCTTAGGAGGCATAGACATGTTTTTGTCTAAAATACGTAAATTTCCTTGTGAGACCTCTGGCTTTAATCGTTCACTGTAGCCACAACTTCTATTCGATGATCAAGATTTTAGTCTCATTTTGTAGCTGTCAGTCTGTTGTTTACGTCAAATACAAATTTGTAGTACTTTTCATAAGAATACTAATTTTTATAAGGCTCCTCATATTTTTGGGGGCAGGTCACGGAAACTTTTTCCCTTTACGGCATTGCAGTGGCTTGATTTTTCAACCGATGCACTATATTTTGGTGTTAATGAATAGATCAGCGTCTGAATTTTCCAAAAAGTATAAATTTGTGGTATTTTGCAAAAGTTTAAGGGTGGGTTTAGTGGTTGAAAGCCAAAAAAATCCCAATTTTTCACGTGTCAACTCCCCAAAACTTTAAATGGCTTTTTCTCCCCTTAAACGTGCGAATTTCGCGTTTTTACGTTTTCATTTAAAAGCTCAGCCCAAACTAGTGTTTTGATGGTCGGAACATGTTTTAGGCAAAATATCAAGAATTTGCTGTTTCTAGAACACGTGCAGTTTTTGTGCAGATTTTCAGCTTTGATTGCTTACTCTGCCCGTAATTTTAATCCGATTGTCGATATTTTGGTTTTATCTCATAGTTACGTTTGTTTAGTTTGCGCCAAGTGCAAATATGTAGTAATTTGCATGAAAATACTAATTTTTATGACGCTTAGGAAGCATAGACATGTTTTTGTCTAAAATACGTAAATTTCCTTGTGAGACCTCTGGCTTTAATCGTTCACTGTAGCCACAACTTCTATTCGATGATCAAAATTTTAGTCTCATTTTGTAGCTGTCAGTCTGTTGTTTACGTCAAATACAAATTTGTAGTACTTTTCATAAGAATACTAATTTTTATAAGGCTCCTCATATTTTTGGGGGCAGGTCACGGAAACTTTTTCCTTTTACGGCATTGCAGTGGCTTGATTTTTCAACCGATGCACTATATTTTGGTGTTAATGAATAGATCAGCGTCTGAATTTTCCAAAAAGTATAAATTTGTGGTATTTTGCAAAAGTTTAAGGCCGGGTTTAGTGGTTGAAAGCCAAAAAAATCCCAATTTTTCACGTGTCAACTCCCCAAAACTTTAAATGGCTTTTTCTCCCCTTAAACGTGCGAATTCCGCGTTTTTACGTTTTCATTTAAAAGCTCAGCCCAAACTAGTGTTTTGATGGTCGGAACATGTTTTAGGCAAAATATCAAGAATTTGCTGTTTCTAGAACACGTGCAGTTTTTGTGCAGATTTTCAGCTTTGATTGCTTACTCTGCCCGTAATTTTAATCCGATTGTCGATATTTTGGTTTTATCTCATAGTTACGTTTGTTTAGTTTGCGCCAAGTGCAAATATGTAGTAATTTGCATGAAAATACTAATTTTTATGACGCTTAGGAGGCATAGACATGTTTTTGTCTAAAATACGTAAATTTCCTTGTGAGACCTCTGGCTTTAATCGTTCACTGTAGCCACAACTTCTATTCGATGATCAAAATTTTAGTCTCATTTTGTAGCTGTCAGTCTGTTGTTTACGTCAAATACAAATTTGTAGTACTTTTCATAAGAATACTAATTTTTATAAGGCTCCTCATATTTTTGGGGGCAGGTCACGGAAACTTTTCCCTTTACGGCATTGCTGTGGCTTGATTTTTCAACTGATGCACTATATTTTGGTGTTAATGAATAGATCAGCGTCTGAATTTTCCAAAAAGTATAAATTTGAGGTATTTCGCAAAAGTTTAAGGGCGGGTTTAGTGGTTGAAAGCCAAAAAAATCCCAAGTTTTCACGTGTCAACTCCCCAAAACTTTAAATGGCTTTTTCTCCCCTTAAACGTGCGAATTACGCGTTTTTACGTTTTCATTTAAAAGCTTAGCCCAAACTAGTGTTTTGATGGTCGGAACATGTTTTAGGCAAAATATCAAGAATTTGCTGTTTCTAGAACACGTGCAGTTTTTGTGCAGATTTTCAGCTTTGATTGCTTACTCTGCCCGTAATTTTAATCCGATTGTCGATATTTTGGTTTTATCTCATAGTTGCGTTTGTTTAGTTTGCGCCAAGTGCAAATATGTAGTAATTTGCATGAAAATACTAATATTTATGACGCTTAGGAGGCATAGACATGTTTTTGTCTAAAATACGTAAATTTCCTTGTGAGACCTCTGGCTTTAATCGTTCACTGTAGCCACAACTTCTATTCGATGATCAAAATTTTAGTCTCATTTTGTAGCTGTCAGTCTGTTGTTTACGTCAAATACAAATTTGTAGTACTTTTCATAAGAATACTAATTTTTATAAGGCTCCTCATATTTTTGGGGGCAGGTCACGGAAACTTTTTCCCTTTACGGCATTGCTGTGGCTTGATTTTTCAACCGATGCACTATATTTTGGTGTTAATGAATAGATCAGCGTCTGAATTTTCCAAAAAGTATAAATTTGTGGTATTTCGCAAAAGTTTAAGGGCGGGTTTAGTGGTTGAAAGCCAAAAAAATCCCAATTTTTCACGTGTCAACTCCCCAAAACTTTAAATGGCTTTTTCTCCCCTTAAACGTGCGAATTTCGCGTTTTTACGTTTTCATTTAAAAGCTTAGCCCAAACTAGTGTTTTGATGGTCGGAACATGTTTTAGGCAAAATATCAAGAATTTGCTGTTTCTAGAACACGTGCAGTTTTTGTGCAGATTTTCAGCTTTGATTGCTTACTCTGCCCGTAATTTTAATCCGATTGTCGATATTTTGGTCTTATCTCATAGTTGCGTTTGTTTAGTTTGCGCCAAGTGCAAATATGTAGTAATTTGCATGAAAATACTAATTTTTATGACGCTTAGGAGGCATAGACATGTTTTTGTCTAAAATACGTAAATTTCCTTGTGAGACCTCTGGCTTTAATCGTTCACTGTAGCCACAACTTCTATTCGATGATCAAAATTTTAGTCTCATTTTGTAGCTGTCAGTCTGTTGATTACGTCAAATACAAATTTGCAGTACTTTTCATAAGAATACTAATTTTTATAAGGCTCCTCATATTTTTGGGGGCAGGTCACGGAAACTTTTTCCCTTTACGGCATTGCTGTGGCTTGATTTTTCAACCGATGCACTATATTTTGGTGTTAATGAATAGATCAGCGTCTGAATTTTCCAAAAAGTATAAATTTGTGGTATTTCGCAAAAGTTTAAGGGCGGGTTTAGTGGTTGAAAGCCAAAAAAATCCCAATTTTTCACGTGTCAACTCCCCAAAACTTTAAATGGCTTTTTCTCCCCTTAAACGTGCGAATTTCGCGTTTTTACGTTTTCATTTAAAAGCTTAGCCCAAACTAGTGTTTTGATGGTCGGAACATGTTTTAGGCAAAATATCAAGAATTTGCTGTTTCTAGAACACGTGCAGTTTTTGTGCAGATTTTCAGCTTTGATTGCTTCCTCTGCCCGTAATTTTAATCCGATTGTCGATATTTTGGTCTTATCTCATAGTTGCGTTTGTTTAGTTTGCGCCAAGTGCAAATATGTAGTAATTTGCATGAAAATACTAATTTTTATGACGCTTAGGAGGCATAGACATGTTTTTGTCTAAAATACGTAAATTTCCTTGTGAGACCTCTGGCTTTAATCGTTCACTGTAGCCACAACTTCTATTCGATGATCAAAATTTTAGTCTCATTTTGTAGCTGTCAGTCTGTTGTTTACGTCAAATACAAATTTGTAGTACTTTTCATAAGAATACTAATTTTTATAAGGCTCCTCATATTTTTGGGGGCAGGTCACGGAAACTTTTTCCCTTTACGGCATTGCAGTGGCTTGATTTTTCAACCGATGCACTATATTTTGGTGTTAATGAATAGATCAGCGTCTGAATTTTCCAAAAAGTATAAATTTGTGGTATTTCGCAAAAGTTTAAGGGCGGGTTTAGTGGTTGAAAGCCAAAAAAATCCCAATTTTTCACGTGTCAACTCCCCAAAACTTTAAATGGCTTTTTCTCCCCTTAAACGTGCGAATTTCGCGTTTTTACGTTTTCATTTAAAAGCTTAGCCCAAACTAGTGTTTTGATGGTCGGAACATGTTTTAGGCAAAATATCAAGAATTTGCTGTTTCTAGAACACGTGCAGATTTTGGGCAGATTTTCAGCTTTGATTGCTTACTCTGCCCGTAATTTTAATCCGATTGTCGACATTTTGGTCTTATCTCATAGATGCGTTTGTTTAGTTTGCGCCAAGTGCAAATATGTAGTAATTTGCATGAAAATACTAATTTTTATGACGCTTAGGAGGCATAGACATGTTTTTGTCTAAAATACGTAAATTTCCTTGTGAGACCTCTGGCTTTAATCGTTCACTGTAGCCACAACTTCTATTCGATGATCAAAATTTTAGTCTCATTTTGTAGCTGTCAGTCTGTTGTTTACGTCAAATACAAATTTGTAGTACTTTTCATAAGAATACTAATTTTTATAAGGCTCCTCATATTTTTGGGGGCAGGTCACGGAAACTTTTTCCCTTTACGGCATTGCTGTGGCTTGATTTTTCAACCGATGCACTATATTTTGGTGTTAATGAATAGATCAGCGTCTGAATTTTCCAAAAAGTATAAATTTGTGGTATTTCGCAAAAGTTTAAGGGCGGGTTTAGTGGTTGAAAGCCAAAAAAATCCCAATTTTTCACGTGTCAACTCCCCAAAACTTTAAATGGCTTTTTCTCCCCTTAAACGTGCGAATTTCGCGTTTTTACGTTTTCATTTAAAAGCTTAGCCCAAACTAGTGTTTCGATGGTCGGAACATGTTTTAGGCAAAATATCAAGAATTTGCTGTTTCTAGAACACGTGCAGATTTTGTGCAGATTTTCAGCTTTGATTGCTTACTCTGCCCGTAATTTTAATCCGATTGTCGACATTTTGGTCTTATCTCATAGATGCGTTTGTTTAGTTTGCGCCAAGTGCAAATATGTAGTAATTTGCATGAAAATACTAACTTTTATGACGCTTAGGAGGCATAGACATGTTTTTGTCTAAAATACGTAAATTTCCTTGTGAGACCTCTGGCTTTAATCGTTCACTGTAGCCACAACTTCTATTCGATGATCAAAATTTTAGTCTCATTTTGTAGCTGTCAGTCTGTTGTTTACGTCAAATACAAATTTGTAGTACTTTTCATAAGAATACTAATTTTTATAAGGCTCCTCATATTTTTGGGGGCAGGTCACGGAAACTTTTTCCCTTTACGGCATTGCTGTGGCTTGATTTTTCAACCAATGCACTATATTTTGGTGTTAATGAATAGATCAGCGTCTGAATTTTCCAAAAAGTATAAATTTGTGGTATTTCGCAAAAGTTTAAGGGCGGGTTTAGTGGTTGAAAGCCAAAAAAATCCCAATTTTTCACGTGTCAACTCCCCAAAACTTTAAATGGCTTTTTCTCCCCTTAAACGTGCGAATTTCGCGTTTTTACGTTTTCATTTAAAAGCTTAGCCCAAACTAGTGTTTTGATGGTCGGAACATGTTTTAGGCAAAATATCAAGAATTTGCTGTTTCTAGAACACGTGCAGTTTTTGTGCAGATTTTCAGCTTTGATTGCTTACTCTGCCCGTAATTTTAATCCGATTGTCGATATTTTGGTTTTATCTCATAGTTGCGTTTGTTTAGTTTGCGCCAAGTGCAAATATGTAGTAATTTGCATGAAAATACTAATTTTTATGACGCTTAGGAGGCATAGACATGTTTTTGTCTAAAATACGTAAATTTCCTTGTGAGACCTCTGGCTTTAATCGTTCACTGTAGCCACAACTTCTATTCGATGATCAAAATTTTAGTCTCATTTTGTAGCTGTCAGTCTGTTGTTTACGTCAAATACAAATTTGTAGTACTTTTCATAAGAATACTAATTTTTATAAGGCTCCTCATATTTTTGGGGGCAGGTCACGGAAACTTTTTCCCTTTACGGCATTGCTGTGGCTTGATTTTTCAACCGATGCACTATATTTTGGTGTTAATGAATAGATCAGCGTCTGAATTTTCCAAAAAGTATAAATTTGTGGTATTTCGCAAAAGTTTAAGGGCGGGTTTAGTGGTTGAAAGCCAAAAAAATCCCAATTTTTCACGTGTCAACTCCCCAAAACTTTAAATGGCTTTTTCTCCCCTTAAACGTGCGAATTTCGCGTTTTTACGTTTTCATTTAAAAGCTTAGCCCAAACTAGTGTTTTGATGGTCGGAACATGTTTTAGGCAAAATATCAAGAATTTGCTGTTTCTAGAACACGTGCAGTTTTTGTGCAGATTTTCAGCTTTGATTGCTTACTCTGCCCGTAATTTTAATCCGATTGTCGATATTTTGGTTTTATCTCATAGTTGCGTTTGTTTAGTTTGCGCCAAGTGCAAATATGTAGTAATTTGCATGAAAATACTAATTTTTATGACGCTTAGGAGGCATAGACATGTTTTTGTCTAAAATACGTAAATTTCCTTGTGAGACCTCTGGCTTTAATCGTTCACTGTAGCCACAACTTCTATTCGATGATCAAAATTTTAGTCTCATTTTGTAGCTGTCAGTCTGTTGTTTACGTCAAATACAAATTTGTAGTACTTTTCATAAGAATACTAATTTTTATAAGGCTCCTCATATTTTTGGGGGCAGGTCACGGAAACTTTTTCCCTTTACGGCATTGCTGTGGCTTGATTTTTCAACCGATGCACTATATTTTGGTGTTAATGAATAGATCAGCGTCTGAATTTTCCAAAAAGTATAAATTTGTGGTATTTCGCAAAAGTTTAAGGGCGGGTTTAGTGGTTGAAAGCCAAAAAAATCCCAATTTTTCACGTGTCAACTCCCCAAAACTTTAAATGGCTTTTTCTCCCCTTAAACGTGCGAATTTCGCGTTTTTACGTTTTCATTTAAAAGCTTAGCCCAAACTAGTGTTTTGATGGTCGGAACATGTTTTAGGCAAAATATCAAGAATTTGCTGTTTCTAGAACACGTGCAGTTTTTGTGCAGATTTTCAGCTTTGATTGCTTACTCTGCCCGTAATTTTAATCCGATTGTCGATATTTTGGTTTTATCTCATAGTTGCGTTTGTTTAGTTTGCGCCAAGTGCAAATATGTAGTAATTTGCATGAAAATACTAATTTTTATGACGCTTAGGAGGCATAGACATGTTTTTGTCTAAAATACGTAAATTTCCTTGTGAGACCTCTGGCTTTAATCGTTCACTGTAGCCACAACTTCTATTCGATGATCAAAATTTTAGTCTCATTTTGTAGCTGTCAGTCTGTTGTTTACGTCAAATACAAATTTGTAGTACTTTTCATAAGAATACTAATTTTTATAAGGCTCCTCATATTTTTGGGGGCAGGTCACGGAAACTTTTTCCCTTTACGGCATTGCTGTGGCTTGATTTTTCAACCGATGCACTATATTTTGGTGTTAATGAATAGATCAGCGTCTGAATTTTCCAAAAAGTATAAATTTGTGGTATTTCGCAAAAGTTTAAGGCCGGGTTTAGTGGTTGAAAGCCAAAAAAATCCCAATTTTTCACGTGTCAACTCCCCAAAACTTTAAATGGCTTTTTCTCCCCTTAAACGTGCGAATTTCGCGTTTTTACGTTTTCATTTAAAAGCTTAGCCCAAACTAGTGTTTTGATGGTCGGAACATGTTTTAGGCAAAATATCAAGAATTTGCTGTTTCTAGAACACGTGCAGATTTTGTGCAGATTTTCAGCTTTGATTGCTTACTCTGCCCGTAATTTTAATCCGATTGTCGACATTTTGGTCTTATCTCATAGTTGCGTTTGTTTAGTTTGCGCCAAGTGCAAATATGTAGTAATTTGCATGAAAATACTAACTTTTATGACGCTTAGGAGGCATAGACATGTTTTTGTCTAAAATACGTAAATTTCCTTGTGAGACCTCTGGCTTTAATCGTTCACTGTAGCCGCAACTTCTATTCGATGATCAAAATTTTAGTCTCATTTTGTAGCTGTCAGTCTGTTGTTCACGTCAAATACAAATTTGTAGTACTTTTCATAAGAATACTAATTTTTATAAGGCTCCTCATATTTTTGGGGGCAGGTCACGGAAACTTTTTCCCTTTACGGCATTGCTGTGGCTTGATTTTTCAACCGATGCACTATATTTTGGTGTTAATGAATAGATCAGCGTCTGAATTTTCCAAGAAATATAAATTTGTGGTATTTCTCAAAAGTTTAAGGGCGGGTTTAGTGGTTGAAAGCCAAAAAATCCCAAGTTTTCACGTGTCAACTCCCCAAAACTTTAAATGGCTTTTTCTCCCCTTAAACGTGCGAATTTCGCGTTTTTACGTTTTCATTTAAAAGCTTAGCCCAAACTAGTGTTTTGATGGTCGGAACATGTTTTAGGCAAAATATCAAGAATTTGCTATTTCTAGAACACGTGCAGTTTTTGTGCAGATTTTCAGCTTTGATTGCTTCCTCTGCCCGTAATTTTAATCCGATTGTCGATATTTTGGTCTTATCTCATAGTTGCGTTTGTTTAGTTTGCGCCAAGTGCAAATATGTAGTAATTTGCATGAAAATACTAACTTTTATGACGCTTAGGAGGCATAGACATGTTTTTGTCTAAAATACGTAAATTTCCTTGTGAGACCTCTGGCTTTAATCGTTCACTGTAGCCGCAACTTCTATTCGATGATCAAAATTTTAGTCTCATTTTGTAGCTGTCAGTCTGTTGTTCACGTCAAATACAAATTTGTAGTACTTTTCATAAGAATACTAATTTTTATAAGGCTCCTCATATTTTTGGGGGCAGGTCACGGAAACTTTTTCCCTTTACGGCATTGCTGTGGCTTGATTTTTCAACCGATGCACTATATTTTGGTGTTAATGAATAGATCAGCGTCTGAATTTTCCAAAAAATATAAATTTGAGGTATTTCGCAAAAGTTTAAGGGCGGGTTTAGTGGTTGAAAGCCAAAAAAATCCCAATTTTTCACGTGTCAACTCCCCAAAACTTTAAATGGCTTTTCTCCCCTTAAACGTGCGAATTTCGCGTTTTTACGTTTTCATTTAAAAGCTTAGCCCAAACTAGTGTTTTGATGGTCGGAACATGTTTTAGGCAAAATATCAAGAATTTGCTGTTTCTAGAACACGTGCAGTTTTTGTGCAGATTTTCAGCTTTGATTGCTTCCTCTGCCCGTAATTTTAATCCGATTGTCGATATTTTGGTCTTATCTCATAGTTGCGTTTGTTTAGTTTGCGCCAAGTGCAAATATGTAGTAATTTGCATGAAAATACTAATTTTTATGACGCTTAGGAGGCATAGACATGTTTTTGTCTAAAATACGTAAATTTCCTTGTGAGACCTCTGGCTTTAATCGTTCACTGTAGCCACAACTTCTATTCGATGATCAAAATTTTAGTCTCATTTTGTAGCTGTCAGTCTGTTGTTTACGTCAAATACAAATTTGTAGTACTTTTCATAAGAATACTAATTTTTATAAGGCTCCTCATATTTTTGGGGGCAGGTCACGGAAACTTTTTCCCTTTACGGCATTGCTGTGGCTTGATTTTTCAACCGATGCACTATATTTTGGTGTGAATGAATAGATCAGCGTCTGAATTTTCCAAAAAGTATAAATTTGGGGTATTTCGCAAAAGTTTAAGGGCGGGTTTAGTGGTTGAAAGCCAAAAAATCCCAATTTTTCACGTGTCAACTCCCCAAAACTTTAAATGGCTTTTTATCCCCTTAAACGTGCGAATTACGCGTTTTTACGTTTTCATTTAAAAGCTTAGCCCAAACTAGTGTTTTGATGGTCGGAACATGTTTTAGGCAAAATATCAAGAATTTGCTGTTTCTAGAACACGTGCAGTTTTTGTGCAGATTTTCAGCTTTGATTGCTTACTCTGCCCGTAATTTTAATCCGATTGTCGATATTTTGGTCTTATCTCATAGTTGCGTTTGTTTAGTTTGCGCCAAGTGCAAATATGTAGTAATTTGCATGAAAATACTAATTTTTATGACGCTTAGGAGGCATAGACATGTTTTTGTCTAAAATACGTAAATTTCCTTGTGAGACCTCTGGCTTTAATCGTTCACTGTAGCCACAACTTCTATTCGTTGATCAAAATTTTAGTCTCATTTTGTAGCTGTCAGTCTGTTGTTTACGTCAAATACAAATTTGTAGTACTTTTCATAAGAATACTAATTTTTATAAGGCTCCTCATATTTTTGGGGGCAGGTCACGGAAACTTTTTCCCTTTACGGCATTGCTGTGGCTTGATTTTTCAACCGATGCACTATATTTTGGTGTTAATGAATAGATCAGCGTCTGAATTTTCCAAAAAGTATAAATTTGTGGTATTTCGCAAAAGTTTAAGGGCGGGTTTAGTGGTTGAAAGCCAAAAATATCCCAATTTTTCACGTGTCAACTCCCCAAAACTTTAAATGGCTTTTTCTCCCCTTAAACGTGTGAATTTCGCGTTTTTACGTTTTCATTTAAAAGCTTAGCCCAAACTAGTGTTTTGATGGTCCGAACATGTTTTAGGCAAAATATCAAGAATTTGCTGTTTCTAGAACACGTGCAGTTTTTGTGCAGATTTTCAGCTTTGATTGCTTACTCTGCCCGTAATTTTAATCCGATTGTCGATATTTTGGTCTTATCTCATAGTTGCGTTTGTTTAGTTTGCGCCAAGTGCAAATATGTAGTAATTTGCATGAAAATACTAATTTTTATGACGCTTAGGAGGCATAGACATGTTTTTGTCTAAAATACGTAAATTTCCTTGTGAGACCTCTGGCTTTAATCGTTCACTGTAGCCACAACTTCTATTCGATGATCAAAATTTTAGTCTCATTTTGTAGCTGTCAGTCTGTTGTTTACGTCAAATACAAATTTGTAGTACTTTTCATAAGAATACTAATTTTTAAAGGCTCCGCAACTTTTCCCTTTACGGCATTGCTGTGGCTTGATTTTTCAACCGATACACTATATTTTGGTGTTAATGAATAGATCAGCGTCTGAATTTTCCAAAAAGTATAAATTTGTGGTATTTCGCAAAAGTTTAAGGGCGGGTTTAGTGGTTGAAAGCCAAAAAAATCCCAATTTTTCACGTGTCAACTCCCCAAAACTTTAAATGGCTTTTTCTCCCCTTAAACGTGCGAATTTCGCGTTTTTACGTTTTCATTTAAAAGCTTAGCCCAAACTAGTGTTTTGATGGTCGGAACATGTTTTAGGCAAAATATCAAGAATTTGCTGTTTCTAGAACACGTGCAGTTTTTGTGCAGATTTTCAGTTTTGATTGCTTACTCTGCCCGTAATTTTAATCCGATTGTCGATATTTTGGTCTTATCTCATAATTGCGTTTGTTTAGTTTGCGCCAAGTGCAAATATGTAGTAATTTGCATGAAAATACTAATTTTTATGACGCTTAGGAGGCATAGACATGTTTTTGTCTAAAATACGTAAATTTCCTTGTGAGACCTCTGGCTTTAATCGTTCACTGTAGCCACAACTTCTATTCGATGATCAAAATTTTAGTCTCATTTTGTAGCTGTCAGTCTGTTGTTTACGTCAAATACAAATTTGTAGTACTTTTGATAAGAATACTAATTTTTATAAGGCTCCTCATATTTTTGGGGGCAGGTCACGGAAACTTTTTCCCTTTACGGCATTGGTGTGGCTTGACTGTTCAACCGATGCACTATATTTTGGTGTTAATGAATAGATCAGCGTCTGCATTTTCCAAAAAGTATAAATTTGTGGTATTTCGCAAAAGTTTAAGGGCGGGTTTAGTGGTTGAAAGCCAAAAAAATCCCAATTTTTCACGTATCAACTCCCCAAAACTTTAAATGGCTTTTTCTCCCCTAAGACGTGCGAATTTCGCGTTTTTACGTTTTCATTTAAAAGCTTAGCCCAAACTAGTGTTTTGATGGTCGGAACATGTTTTAGGCAAAATATCAAGAATTTGCTGTTTCTAGAACACGTGCAGTTTTTGTGCAGATTTTCAGCTTTGATTGCTTCCTCTGCCCGTAATTTTAATCCGATTGTCGATATTTTCATTTTATCTCATAGTTGCGTTTGTTTAATTTGCGCCAAGTGCAAATATGTAGTAATTTGCAAGAAAATACTAATTTTTATGACGCTGAGGAGGCATAGACATGTTTTTGTCTAAAATACGTAAATTTCCTTGTGAGACCTCTGGCTTTAATCGTTCACTGTAGCCACAACTTCTATTCGATGATCAAAATTTTGGTCTCATTTTGTAGCTGTCATTCTGTTGTTTAATTTTAATCCGATTGTCGATATTTTCATTGTATCTCATAGTTGCGTTTGTTTAATTTGCGCCAAGTGCAAATATGTAGTAATTTGCATGAAAATACAAATTTTTTGACGCTTAGGAGGCATAGACATGTTTTTGTCTAAAATACGTAAATTTCCTTGTGAGACCTCTGGCTTTAATCGTTCACTGTAGCCACAACTTCTATTCGATGATCAAAATTTTAGTCTCATTTTGTAGCTGTCAGTCTGTTGTTTACGTCAAATACAAATTTGTAGTACTTTTCATAAGAATACTAATTTTTATAAGGCTCCTCATATTTTTGGGGGCAGGTCACGGAAACTTTTTCCCTTTACGGCATTGGTGTGGCTTGATTTTTCAACCGATGCACTATATTTTGGTGTTAATGAATAGATCAGCGTTTAAATTTTCCAAAAAGTATAAATTTGGGGTATTTCGCAAAAGTTTAAGGGCGGGTTCAGTGGTTGAAAACCAAAAAAATCCCAATTTTTCACGTGTCAACTCCCCAAAACTTTAAATGGCTTTTTCTCCCCTTAAACGTGCGAATTTCGCGTTTTTACGTTTTCATTTAAAAGCTTAGCCCAAACTAGTGTTTTGATGGTCGGAACATGTTTTAGGCAAAATATCAAGAATTTGCTGTTTCTAGAACACGTGCAGTTTTTGTGCAGATTTTCAGCTTTGATTGCTTACTCTGCCCGTAATTTTAATCCGATTGCCGATATTTCGGTCTTATCTCATAGTTGCGTTTGTTTAGTTTGCGCCAAGTGCAAATATGTAGTAATTTGCATGAAAATACTAATTTTTATGACGCTTACGAGGCATAGACATGTTTTTGTCTAAAATACGTAAATTTCCTTGTGAGACCTCTGGCTTTAATCGTTCACTGTAGCCACAACTTCTATTCGATGATCAAAATTTTAGTCTCATTTTGTAGCTGTCAGTCTGTTGTTCACGTCAAATACAAATTTGTAGTACTTTTCATAAGAATACTAATTTTTATAAGGCTCCTCATATTTTTGGGGGCAGGTCACGGAAACTTTTTCCCTTTACGGCATTGCTGTGGCTTATTTTTCAACCGATGCACTATATTCTGGTGTTAATGAATAGATCAGCGTCTGAATTTTCCAAAAAGTATAAATTTGTGGTATTTCGCAAAAGTTTAAGGGCGGGTTTAGTGGTTGAAAGCCAAAAAAATCCCAATTTTTCACGTGTCAACTCCCCAAAACTTTAAATGGCTTTTTCTCCCCTTAAACGTGCGAATTTTGCGTTTTTACGTTTTCATTTAAAAGCTTAGCCCAAACTAGTGTTTTGATGGTCGGAACATGTTTTAGGCAAAATATCAAGAATTTGCTGTTTCTAGAACACGTGCAGTTTTTGTGCAGATTTTCAGCTTTGATTGCTTACTCTGCCCGTAATTTTAATCCGATTGTCGATATTTTGGTCGTATCTCATAGTTGCGTTTGTTTAGTTTGCGCCAAGTGCAAATATGTAGTAATTTGCATGAAAATACTAATTTTTATGACGCTTAGGAGGCATAGACATGTTTTTGTCTAAAATACGTAAATTTCCTTGTGAGACCTCTGGCTTTAATCGTTCACTGTAGCCACAACTTCTATTCGATGATCAAAATTTTAGTCTCATTTTGTAGCTGTCAGTCTGTTGTTAACGTAAAATACAAATTTGTAGTACTTTTCATAAGAATACTAATTTTTATAAGGCTCCTCATATTTTTGGGGGCAGGTCACGGAAACTTTTTCCCTTTACGGCATTGCTGTGGCTTGATTTTTCAACCGATGCACTATATTTTGGTGTTAATGAATAGATCAGCGTTTAAATTTTCCAAAAAGTATAAATTTGTGATATTTCGCAAAAGTTTAAGGGCGGGTTTAGTGGTTGAAAGCCAAAAAAATCCAAATTTTTCACGTGTCAACTCCCCAAAACTTTAAATGGCTTTTTCTCCCCTTAAATGTGCGAATTTTGCGTTTTTACGTTTTCATTTAAAAGCTTAGCCCAAACTAGTGTTTTGATGGTCGGAACATGTTTTAGGCAAAATATCAAGAATTTGCTGTTTCTAGAACACGTGCAGTTTTTGTGCAGATTTTCAGCTTTGATTGCTTCCTCTGCCCGTAATTTTAATCCGATTGTCGATATTTTGGTCTTATCTCATAGTTGCGTTTGTTTAGTTTGCGCCAAGTGCAAATATGTAGTAATTTGCATGAAAATACTAATTTTTATGACGCTTAGGAGGCATAGACATGTTTTTGTCTAAAATACGTAAATTTCCTTGTGAGACCTCTGGCTTTAATCGTTCACTGTAGCCACAACTTCTATTCGATGATCAAAATTTTAGTCTCATTTTGTAGCTGTCAGTCTGTTGTTTACGTCAAATACAAATTTGTAGTACTTTTCATAAGAATACTAATTTTTATAAGGCTCCTCATATTTTTGGGGGCAGGTCACGGAAACTTTTTACCTTTACGGCATTGCTGTTGCTTGATTTTTCGACCGATGCACTATATTTTGGTGTTAATGAATAGATCAGCGTCTGAATTTTCCAAAAAGTATAAATTTGTGGTATTTCGCAAAAGTTTAAGGGCGGGTTTAGTGGTTGAAAGCCAAAAAAATCCCAATTTTTCACGTGTCAACTCCCCAAAACTTTAAATGGCTTTTTCTCCCCTTAAACGTGCGAATTTCGCGTTTTTACGTTTTCATTTAAAAGCTTAGCCCAAACTAGTGTTTTGATGGTCGGAACATGTTTTAGGCAAAATATCAAGAATTTGCTGTTTCTAGAACACGTGCAGTTTTTGTGCAGATTTTCAGTTTTGATTGCTTACTCTGCCCGTAATTTTAATCCGATTGTCGATATTTTGGTCTTATCTCATAATTGCGTTTGTTTAGTTTGCGCCAAGTGCAAATATGTAGTAATTTGCATGAAAATACTAATTTTTATGACGCTTAGGAGGCATAGACATGTTTTTGTCTAAAATACGTAAATTTCCTTGTGAGACCTCTGGCTTTAATCGTTCACTGTAGCCACAACTTCTATTCGATGATCAAAATTTTAGTCTCATTTTGTAGCTGTCAGTCTGTTGTTTACGTCAAATACAAATTTGTAGTACTTTTGATAAGAATACTAATTTTTATAAGGCTCCTCATATTTTTGGGGGCAGGTCACGGAAACTTTTTCCCTTTACGGCATTGGTGTGGCTTGACTGTTCAACCGATGCACTATATTTTGGTGTTAATGAATAGATCAGCGTCTGCATTTTCCAAAAAGTATAAATTTGTGGTATTTCGCAAAAGTTTAAGGGCGGGTTTAGTGGTTGAAAGCCAAAAAAATCCCAATTTTTCACGTATCAACTCCCCAAAACTTTAAATGGCTTTTTCTCCCCTAAGACGTGCGAATTTCGCGTTTTTACGTTTTCATTTAAAAGCTTAGCCCAAACTAGTGTTTTGATGGTCGGAACATGTTTTAGGCAAAATATCAAGAATTTGCTGTTTCTAGAACACGTGCAGTTTTTGTGCAGATTTTCAGCTTTGATTGCTTCCTCTGCCCGTAATTTTAATCCGATTGTCGATATTTTCATTTTATCTCATAGTTGCGTTTGTTTAATTTGCGCCAAGTGCAAATATGTAGTAATTTGCAAGAAAATACTAATTTTTATGACGCTGAGGAGGCATAGACATGTTTTTGTCTAAAATACGTAAATTTCCTTGTGAGACCTCTGGCTTTAATCGTTCACTGTAGCCACAACTTCTATTCGATGATCAAAATTTTGGTCTCATTTTGTAGCTGTCATTCTGTTGTTTAATTTTAATCCGATTGTCGATATTTTCATTGTATCTCATAGTTGCGTTTGTTTAATTTGCGCCAAGTGCAAATATGTAGTAATTTGCATGAAAATACAAATTTTTTGACGCTTAGGAGGCATAGACATGTTTTTGTCTAAAATACGTAAATTTCCTTGTGAGACCTCTGGCTTTAATCGTTCACTGTAGCCACAACTTCTATTCGATGATCAAAATTTTAGTCTCATTTTGTAGCTGTCAGTCTGTTGTTTACGTCAAATACAAATTTGTAGTACTTTTCATAAGAATACTAATTTTTATAAGGCTCCTCATATTTTTGGGGGCAGGTCACGGAAACTTTTTCCCTTTACGGCATTGGTGTGGCTTGATTTTTCAACCGATGCACTATATTTTGGTGTTAATGAATAGATCAGCGTTTAAATTTTCCAAAAAGTATAAATTTGGGGTATTTCGCAAAAGTTTAAGGGCGGGTTCAGTGGTTGAAAGCCAAAAAAATCCCAATTTTTCACGTGTCAACTCCCCAAAACTTTAAATGGCTTTTTCTCCCCTTAAACGTGCGAATTTCGCGTTTTTACGTTTTCATTTAAAAGCTTAGCCCAAACTAGTGTTTTGATGGTCGGAACATGTTTTAGGCAAAATATCAAGAATTTGCTGTTTCTAGAACACGTGCAGTTTTTGTGCAGATTTTCAGCTTTGATTGCTTACTCTGCCCGTAATTTTAATCCGATTGCCGATATTTCGGTCTTATCTCATAGTTGCGTTTGTTTAGTTTGCGCCAAGTGCGAAAATGTAGTAATTTGCATGAAAATACTAATTTTTATGACGCTTACGAGGCATAGACATGTTTTTGTCTAAAATACGTAAATTTCCTTGTGAGACCTCTGGCTTTAATCGTTCACTGTAGCCACAACTTCTATTCGATGATCAAAATTTTAGTCTCATTTTGTAGCTGTCAGTCTGTTGTTCACGTCAAATACAAATTTGTAGTACTTTTCATAAGAATACTAATTTTTATAAGGCTCCTCATATTTTTGGGGGCAGGTCACGGAAACTTTTTCCCTTTACGGCATTGCTGTGGCTTATTTTTCAACCGATGCACTATATTCTGGTGTTAATGAATAGATCAGCGTCTGAATTTTCCAAAAAGTATAAATTTGTGGTATTTCGCAAAAGTTTAAGGGCGGGTTTAATGGTTGAAAGCCAAAAAAATCCCAATTTTTCACGTGTCAACTCCCCAAAACTTTAAATGGCTTTTTCTCCCCTTAAACGTGCAAATTTTGCGTTTTTACGTTTTCATTTAAAAGCTTAGCCCAAACTAGTGTTTTGATGGTCGGAACATGTTTTAGGCAAAATATCAAGAATTTGCTGTTTCTAGAACACGTGCAGTTTTTGTGCAGATTTTCAGCTTTGATTGCTTACTCTGCCCGTAATTTTAATCCGATTGTCGATATTTTGGTCGTATCTCATAGTTGCGTTTGTTTAGTTTGCGCCAAGTGCAAATATGTAGTAATTTGCATGAAAATACTAATTTTTATGACGCTTAGGAGGCATAGACATGTTTTTGTCTAAAATACGTAAATTTCCTTGTGAGACCTCTGGCTTTAATCGTTCACTGTAGCCACAACTTCTATTCGATGATCAAAATTTTAGTCTCATTTTGTAGCTGTCAGTCTGTTGTTAACGTAAAATACAAATTTGTAGTACTTTTCATAAGAATACTAATTTTTATAAGGCTCCTCATATTTTTGGGGGCAGGTCACGGAAACTTTTTCCCTTTACGGCATTGCTGTGGCTTGATTTTTCAACCGATGCACTATATTTTGGTGTTAATGAATAGATCAGCGTTTAAATTTTCCAAAAAGTATAAATTTGTGATATTTCGCAAAAGTTTAAGGGCGGGTTTAGTGGTTGAAAGCCAAAAAAATCCAAATTTTTCACGTGTCAACTCCCCAAAACTTTAAATGGCTTTTTCTCCCCTTAAACGTGCGAATTTTGCGTTTTTACGTTTTCATTTAAAAGCTTAGCCCAAACTAGTGTTTTGATGGTCGGAACATGTTTTAGGCAAAATATCAAGAATTTGCTGTTTCTAGAACACGTGCAGTTTTTGTGCAGATTTTCAGCTTTGATTGCTTCCTCTGCCCGTAATTTTAATCCGATTGTCGATATTTTGGTCTTATCTCATAGTTGCGTTTGTTTAGTTTGCGCCAAGTGCAAATATGTAGTAATTTGCATGAAAATACTAATTTTTATGACGCTTAGGAGGCATAGACATGTTTTTGTCTAAAATACGTAAATTTCCTTGTGAGACCTCTGGCTTTAATCGTTCACTGTAGCCACAACTTCTATTCGATGATCAAAATTTTAGTCTCATTTTGTAGCTGTCAGTCTGTTGTTTACGTCAAATACAAATTTGTAGTACTTTTCATAAGAATACTAATTTTTATAAGGCTCCTCATATTTTTGGGGGCAGGTCACGGAAACTTTTTACCTTTACGGCATTGCTGTTGCTTGATTTTTCGACCGATGCACTATATTTTGGTGTTAATGAATAGATCAGCGTCTGAATTTTCCAAAAAGGATAAATTTGTGGTATTTCGCAAAAGTTTAAGGGCGGGTTTAGTGATTGAAATCCAAAAAAATCCCAATTTTTCACGTGTCAACTCCCCAAAACTTTAAATGGCTTTTTCTCCCCTTAAACGTGCGAATTACGCGTTTTTACGTTTTCATTCAAAAGCTCAGCCCAAACTAGTGTTTTGATGGTCGGAACATGTTTTAGGCAAAATATCAAGAATTTGCTGTTTCTAGAACACGTGCAGTTTTTGTGCAGATTTTCAGCTTTGATTGCTTACTCTGCCCGTAATTTTAATCCGATTGTCGATATTTTGGTCTTATCTTATAGTTGCGTTTGTTTTGTTTGCGCCAAGTGTAAATATGTAGTAATTTGCATGAAAATACTAATTTTTATGACGCTTAGGAGGCATAGACATGTTTTTGTCTAAAATACGTAAATTTCTTTGTGAGACCTCTGGCTTTAATCGTTCACTGTAGCCACAAGTTCTATTCGATGATCAAAATTTTAGTCTCATTTTGTAGCTGTCAGTCTGTTGTTTACGTCAAATACAAATTTGTAGTACTTTTCATAAGAATACTAATTTTTATAAGGCTCCTCATATTTTTGGGGGCAGGTCACGGAAACTTTTTCCCTTTACGGCATTGCTGTGGCTTGATTTTTCAACCGATGCACTATATTTTGGTGTTAATGAATAGATCAGCGTCTGAATTTTCCAAAAAGTATAAATTTGTGGTATTTCGCAAAAGTTTAAGGGCGGGTTTAGTGGTTGAAAGCCAAAAAAATCCCAATTTTTCACGTGTCAACTCCCCAAAACTTTAAATGGCTTTTTCTCCCCTTAAACGTGCGAATTTCGCGTTTTTACGTTTTCATTTAAAAGCTTAGCCCAAACTAGTGTTTTGATGGTCGGAACATGTTTTAGGCAAAATATCAAGAATTTGCTGTTTCTAGAACACGTGCAGTTTTTGTGCAGATTTTCAGCTTTGATTGCTTACTCTGCCCGTAATTTTAATCCGATTGTCGATATTTTCGTTTTATCTCATAGTTGCGTTTGTTTAATTTGCGCCAAGTGCAAATATGTAGTAATTTGCATGAAAATACTAATTTTTATGACGCTTAGGAGGCATAGACATGTTTTTGTCTAAAATACGTAAATTTCCTTGTGAGACCTCTGGCTTTAATCGTTCACTGTAGCCACAACTTCTATTCGATGATCAAAATTTTAGTCTCACTTTGTAGCTGTCAGTCTGTTGTTTACGTCAAATACAAATTTGTAGTACTTTTCATAAGAATACTAATTTTTATAAGGCTCCTCATATTTTTGGGGGCAGGTCACGGAAACTTTTTCCCTTTACGGCATTGCTGTGGCTTGATTTTTCAACCGATGCAATATATTTTGGTGTTAATAAATAGATCAGCGTCTGAATTTTCCAAAAAGTATAAATTTGTGGTATTTCGCAAAAGTTTAAGGGCGGGTTTAGTGGTTGAAAGCCAAAAAACTCCCAATTTTTCACGTGTCAACTCCCCAAAACTTTAAATGGCTTTTTCTCCCCTTAAATGTGCGAATTTCGCGTTTTTACGTTTTCATTTAAAAGCTTAGCCCAAACTAGTGTTTTGATGGTCGGAACATGTTTTAGGCAAAATATCAAGAATTTGCTGTTTCTAGAACACGTGCAGTTTTTGTGCAGATTTTCAGCTTTGATTGCTTACTCTGCCCGTGATTTTAATCCGATTGTCGATATTTTGGTCTTATCTCATAGTTGCGTTTGTTTAATTTGCTCCAAGTGCAAATATGTAGTAATTTGCATGAAAATACTAATTTTTATGACGCTTAGGAGGCATAGACATGTTTTTGTCTAAAATACGTAAATTTCCTTGTGAGACCTCTGGCTTTAATCGTTCACTGTAGCCACAACTTCTATTCGATGATCAAAATTTTAGTCTCATTTTGTAGCTGTCAGTCTGTTGTTTACGTCAAATACAAATTTGTAGTACTTTTCATAAGAATACTAATTTTTATAAGGCTCCTCATATTTTTGGGGGCAGGTCACGGAAACTTTTTCCCTTTACGGCATTGCTGTGGCTTGATTTTTCAACCGATGCACTATATTTTGGTGTTAATGAATAGATCAGCGTCTGAATTTTCTAAAAAGTATAAATTTGGGGTATTTCGCAAAAGTTTAAGGGCGGGTTTAGTGGTTGAAAGCCAAAAAAATCCCAATTTTTCACGTGTCAACTCCCCAAAACTTTAAATGGCTTTTTCTCCCCTTAAACGTGCGAATTTCACGTTTTTACGTTTTCATTTAAAAGCTTAGCCCAAACTAGTGTTTTGATGGTCGGAACATGTTTTAGGCAAAATATCAAGAATTTGCTGTTTCTAGAACACGTGCAGTTTTTGTGCAGATTTTCAGCTTTGATTGCTTACTCTGCCCGGAATTTTAATCCGATTGTCGATATTTTGGTTTTATCTCATAGTTGCGTTTGTTTAGTTTGCGCCAAGTGCAAATATGTAGTAATTTGCATGAAAATACTAATTTTTATGACGCTTAGGAGGCATAGACATGTTTTTGTCTAAAATACGTAAATTTCCTTGTGAGACCTCTGGCTTTAATCGTTCACTGTAGCCACAACTTCTATTCGATGATCAAAATTTTAGTCTCATTTTGTAGCTGTCAGTCTGTTGTTCACGTCAAATACAAATTTGTAGTACTTTTCATAAGAATACTAATTTTTATAAGGCTCCTCATATTTTTGGGGGCAGGTCACGGAAACTTTTTCCCTTTACGGCATTGCTGTGGCTTGATTTTTCAACCGATGCACTATATTTTGGTGTTAATGAATAGATCAGCGTCTGAATTTTCCAAAAAGGATAAATTTGTGGTATTTCGCAAAAGTTTAAGGGTGGGTTTAGTGGTTGAAAGCCAAAAAAATCCCAATTTTTCACGTGTCAACTCCCCAAAACTTTAAATGGCTTTTTCTCCCCTTAAACGTGCGAATTTCGCGTTTTTACGTTTTCATTTAAAAGCTTAGCCCAAACTAGTGTTTTGATGGTCGGAACATGTTTTAGGCAAAATATCAAGAATTTGCTGTTTCTAGAACACGTGCAGTTTTTGTGCAGATTTTCAGCTTTGATTGCTTACTCTGCCCGTAATTTTAATCCGATTGTCGATATTTTGGTCTTATCTCATAGTTACGTTTGTTTAGTTTGCGCCAAGTGCAAATATGTAGTAATTTGCATGAAAATACTAATTTTTACGACGCTTAGGAGGCATAGACATGTTTTTGTCTAAAATACGTAAATTTCCTTGTGAGACCTCTGGCTTTAATCGTTCACTGTAGCCACAACTTCTATTCGATGATCAAAATTTTAGTCTCATTTTGTAGCTGTCAGTCTGTTGTTCACGTCAAATACAAATTTGTAGTACTTTTCATAAGAATACTAATTTTTATAAGGCTCCTCATATTTTTGGGGGCCAAAAAAATCCCAATTTTTCACGTGTCAACTCCCCAAAACTTTAAATGGCTTTTTCTCCCCTTAAACGTGCGAATTTCGCGTTTTTACGTTTTCATTTAAAAGCTTAGCCCAAACTGGTGTTTTGATGGTCCGAACATGTTTTAGGCAAAATATCAAGAATTTGCTGTTTCTAGAACACGTGCAGTTTTTGTGCAGATTTTCAGCTTTGATTGCTTACTCTGCCCGTAATTTTAATCCGATTGTCGATATTTTGGTCTTATCTCATAGTTGCGTTTGTTTAGTTTGCGCCAAGTGCAAATATGTAGTAATTTGCATGAAAATACTAACTTTTATGACGCTTAGGAGGCATAGACATGTTTTTGTCTAAAATACGTAAATTTCCTTGTGAGACCTCTGGCTTTAATCGTTCACTGTAGCCACAACTTCTATTCGATGATCAAAATTTTAGTCTCATTTTGTAGCTGTCAGTCTGTTGTTCACGTCAAATACAAATTTGTAGTACTTTTCATAAGAATACTAATTTTTATAAGGCTCCTCATATTTTTGGGGGCAGGTCACGGAAACTTTTTCCCTTTACGGCATTGCTGTGGCTTGATTTTTCAACCGATGCACTATATTTTGGTGTTAATGAATAGATCAGCGTCTGAATTTTCCAAAAAGTATAAATTTGTGGTATTTCGCAAAAGTTTAAGGGCGGGTTTAGTGGTTGAAAGCCAAAAAAATCCCAATTTTTCACGTGTCAACTCCCCAAAACTTTAAATGGCTTTTTCTCCCCTTAAACGTGCGAATTTCGCGTTTTTACGTTTTCATTTAAAAGCTTAGCCCAAACTAGTGTTTTGATGGTCGGAACATGTTTTAGGCAAAATATCAAGAGTTTGCTGTTTCTAGAACACGTGCAGTTTTTGTGCAGATTTTCAGCTTTGATTGCTTACTGTGCCCGTAATTTTAGTCCGATTGTCGATATTTTGGTCTTATCTCATAGTTGCGTTTGTTTAGTTTGCGCCAAGTGCAAATATGTAGTAATTTGCATGAAAATACTAATTTTTACGGCGCTCAGGAGGCATAGACATGTTTTTGTCTAAAATACGTAAATTTCCTTGTGAGACCTCTGGCTTTAATCGTTCACTGTAGCCACAACTTCTATTCGATGATCAAAATTTTAGTCTCATTTTGTAGCTGTCAGTCTGTTGTTCACGTCAAATACAAATTTGTAGTACTTTTCATAAGAATACTAATTTTTATAAGGCTCCTCATATTTTTGGGGGCAGGTCACGGAAACTTTTTCCCTTTACGGCATTGCTGTGGCTTGATTTTTCAACCGATGCACTATATTTTGTGTTAATGAATAGATCAGCGTCTGAATTTTCCAAAAAGTATAAATTTGTGGTATTTCGCAAAAGTTTAAGGGCGGGTTTAGTGGTTGAAAGCCAAAAAAATCCCAATTTTTCACGTGTCAACTCCCCAAAACTTTAAATGGCTTTTTCCCCCCTTAAACGTGCAAATTTCGCGTTTTTACGTTTTCATTTAAAAGCTTAGCCCAAACTAGTGTTTTGATGGTCGGAACATGTTTTAGGCAAAATATCAAGAATTTGCTGTTTCTAGAACACGTGCAGTTTTTGTGCAGATTTTCAGCTTTGATTGCTTACTCTGCCCGTAATTTTAATGCGATTGTCGATATTTTGGTTTTATTTCATAGTTGCGTTTGTTTAGTTTGCGCCAAGTGCAAATATGTAGTAATTTGCATGAAAATACTAATTTTTATGACGCTTAGGAGGCATAGACATGTTTTTGTCTAAAATACGTAAATTTCCTTGTGAGACCTCTGGCTTTAATCGTTCACTGTAGCCACAACTTCTATTCGATGATCAAAATTTTAGTCTCATTTTGTAGCTGTCAGTCTGTTGTTTACGTCAAATACAAATTTGCAGTACTTTTCATAAGAATACTAATTTTTATAAGGCTCCTCATATTTTTGGGGGCAGGTCACGGAAACTTTTTCCCTTTACGGCATTGCTGTGGCTTGATTTTTCAACCGATGCACTATATTTTGGTGTTAATGAATAGATCAGCGTCTGAATTTTCCAAAAAGTATAAATTTGTGGTATTTCGCAAAAGTTTAAGGGCGGGTTTAGTGGTTGAAAGCCAAAAAAATCCCAATTTTTCACGTGTCAACTCCCCAAAACTTTAAATGGCTTTTTCTCCCCTTAAACGTGCGAATTTCGCGTTTTTACGTTTTCATTTAAAAGCTTAGCCCAAACTAGTGTTTTGATGGTCGGAACATGTTTTAGGCAAAATATCAAGAATTTGCTGTTTCTAGAACACGTGCAGTTTTTGTGCAGATTTTCAGCTTTGATTGCTTACTCGGCCCGCAATTTTAATCCGATTGTCGATATTTTGGTCTTATCTCATAGTTGCGTTTGTTTAGTTTGCGCCAAGTGCAAATATGTAGTAATTTGCATGAAAATACTAATTTTTATGACGCTTAGGAGGCATAGACATGTTTTTGTCTAAAACACGTAAATTTCCTTGTGAGACCTCTGGCTTTAATCGTTCACTGTAGCCACAACTTCTATTCGATGATCAAAATTTTAGTCTCATTTTGTAGCTGTCAGTCTGTTGTTTACGTCAAATACAAATTTGTAGTACTTTTCATAAGAATACTAATTTTTATAAGGCTCCTCATATTTTTGGGGGCAGGTCACGGAAACTTTTTCCCTTTACGGCATTGCTGTGGCTTGATTTTTCAACCGATGCACTATATTTTGTGTTAATGAATAGATCAGCGTCTGAATTTTCCAAAAAGTATAAATTTGTGGTATTTCGCAAAAGTTTAAGGGCGGGTTTAGTGGTTGAAAGCCAAAAAAATCCCAATTTTTCACGTGTCAACTCCCCAAAACTTTAAATGGCTTTTTCTCCCCTTAAACGTGCGAATTTCGCGTTTTTACGTTTTCATTTAAAAGCTTAGCCCAAACTAGTGTTTTGATGGTCGGAACATGTTTTAGGCAAAATATCAAGAATTTGCTGTTTCTAGAACACGTGCAGTTTTAGTGCAGATTTTCAGCTTTGATTGCTTACTCTGCCCGTAATTTTAATCCGATTGTCGATATTTTGGTTTTATCTCATAGTTGCGTTTGTTTAGTTTGCGCCAAGTGCAAATATGTAGTAATTTGCATGAAAATACTAATTTTTATGACGCTTAGGAGGCATAGACATGTTTTTGTCTAAAATACGTAAATTTCCTTGTGAGACCTCTGGCTTTAATCGTTCACTGTAGCCACAACTTCTATTCGATGATCAAAATTTTATTCTCATTTTGTAGCTGTCAGTCTGTTGTTTACGTCAAATACAAATTTGTAGTACTTTTCATAAGAATACTAATTTTTATAAGGCTCCTCATATTTTTGGGGGCAGGTCACGGAAACTTTTTCCCTTTACGGCATTGCTGTGGCTTGATTTTTCAACCGATGCACTATATTTTGGTGTTAATGAATAGATCAGCGTCTGAATTTTCCAAAAAGTATAAATTTGTGGTATTTCGCAAAAGTTTAAGGGCGGGTTTAGTGGTTGAAAGCCAAAAAAATCCCAATTTTTCACGTGTCAACTCCCCAAAACTTTAAATGGCTTTTTCTCCCCTTAAACGTGCGAATTTCGCGTTTTTACGTTTTCATTTAAAAGCTTAGCCCAAACTAGTGTTTTGATGGTCGGAACATGTTTTAGGCAAAATATCAAGAATTTGCTGTTTCTAGAACACGTGCAGTTTTTGTGCAGATTTTCAGCTTTGATTGCTTACTCTGCCCGTAATTTTAATCCGATTGTCGATATTTTGGTCTTATCTCTAGTTGCGTTTGTTTAATTTGCGCCAAGTACAAATATGTAGTAATTTGCATGAAAATACTAATTTTTATGACGCTTAGGAGGCATAGACATGTTTTTGTCTAAAACACGTAAATTTCCTTGTGAAACCTCTGGCTTTAATCGTTCACTGTAGCCACAACTTCTATTCGATGATCAAAATTTTAGTCTCATTTTGTAGCTGTCAGTCTGTTGTTTACGTCAAATACAAATTTGTAGTACTTTTCATAAGAATACTAATTTTTATAAGGCTCCTCATATTTTTGGGGGCAGGTCACGGAAACTTTTTCCCTTTACGGCATTGCTGTGGCTTGATTTTTCAACCGATGCACTATATTTTGGTGTTAATGAATAGATCAGCGTCTGAATTTTCCAAAAAGTATAAATTTGTGATATTTCGCAAAAGTTTAAGGGCGGGTTTAGTGGTTGAAAGCCAAAAAAATACCAATTTTTCACGTGTCAACTCCCCAAAACTTTAAATGGCTTTTTCTCCCCTTAAATGTGCGAATTTCGCGTTTTTACGTTTTCATTTAAAAGCTTAGCCCAAACTAGTGTTTTGATGGTCGGAACATGTTTTAGGCAAAATATCAAGAATTTGCTGTTTCTAGAACACGTGCAGTTTTTGTGCAGATTTTCAGCTTTGATTGCTTACTCTGCCCGTAATTTTAATCCGATTGTCGATATTTTGGTTTTATCTCATAGTTGCGTTTGTTTGGTTTGCGCCAAGTGCAAATATGTAGTGATTCGCATGAAAATACTAATTTTTATGACGCTTAGGAGGCATAGACATGTTTTTGTCTAAAATACGTAAATTTCCTTGTGAGACCTCTGGCTTTAATCGTTCACTGTAGCCACAACTTCTATTCGATGATCAAAATTTTAGTCTCATTTTGTAGCTGTCAGTCTGTTGTTTACGTCAAATACAAATTTGTAGTACTTTTCATAAGAATACTAATTTTTATAAGGCTCCTCATATTTTTGGGGGCAGGTCACGGAAACTTTTTCCCTTTACGGCATTGCTGTGGCTTGATTTTTCAACCGATGCACTATATTTTGGTGTTAATGAATAGATCAGCGTCTGAATTTTCCAAAAAGTATAAATTTGTGGTATTTCGCAAAAGTTTAAGGGCGGGTTTAGTGGTTGAAAGCCAAAAAAATCCCAATTTTTCACGTGTCAACTGCCCAAAACTTTAAATGGCTTTTTCTCCCCTTAAACGTGCGAATTTCGCGTTTTTACGTTTTCATTTAAAAGCTTAGCCCAAACTAGTGTTTTGATGGTCGGAACATGTTTTAGGCAAAATATCAAGAATTTGCTGTTTCTAGAACACGTGCAGTTTTTGTGCAGATTTTCAGCTTTGATTGCTTACTCTGCCCGTAATTTTAATGCGATTGTCGATATTTTGGTTTTATCTCATAGTTGCGTTTGTTTAGTTTGCGCCAAGTGCAAATATGTAGTAATTTGCATGAAAATACTAATTTTTATGACGCTTAGGAGGCATAGACATGTTTTTGTCTAAAATACGTAAATTTCCTTGTGAGACCTCTGGCTTTAATCGTTCACTGTAGCCACAACTTCTATTCGATGATCAAAATTTTAGTCTCATTTTGTAGCTGTCAGTCTGTTGTTTACGTCAAATACAAATTTGTAGTACTTTTCATAAGAATACTAATTTTTATAAGGCTCCTCATATTCTTGGGGGCAGGTCACGGAAACCTTTTCCCTTTACGGCATTGCTGTGGCTTGATTTTTCAGCCGATGCACTATATTTTGGTGTTAATGAATAGATCAGCGTCTGAATTTTCCAATAAGTATAAATTTGTGGTATTTCGCAAAAGTTTAAGGGCGGTTTTAGTGGTTGAAAGCCAAAAAAATCCCAATTTTTCACGTGTCAACTCCCCAAAACTTTAAATGGCTTTTTCTCCCCTTAAACGTGCGAATTTCGCGTTTTTACGTTTTCATTTAAAAGCTTAGCCCAAACTAGTGTTTTGATGGTCGGAACATGTTTTAGGCAAAATATCAAGAATTTGCTGTTTCTAGAACACGTGCAGTTTTTGTGCAGATTTTCAGCTTTGATTGCTTACTCTGCCCGTAATTTTAATCCGATTGTCGATATTTTGGTCTTATCTCATAGTTGCGTTTGTTTAGTTTGCGCCAAGTGCAAATATGTAGTGATTCGCATGAAAATACTAATTTTTATGACGCTTAGGAGGCATAGACATGTTTTTGTCTAAAATACGTAAATTTCCTTGTGAGACCTCTGGCTTTGATCGTTCACTGTAGCCACAAGTTCTATTCGATGATCAAAATTTTAGTCTCATTTTGTAGCTGTCAGTCTGTTGTTTACGTCAAATACAAATTTGTAGTACTTTTCATAAGAATACTAATTTTTATAAGGCTCCTCATATTTTTGGGGGCAGGTCACGGAAACTTTTTCCCTTTACGGCATTGCTGTGGCTTGATTTTTCAACCGATGCACTATATTTTGGTGTTAATGAATAGATCAGCGTCTGAATTTTCCAAAAAGTATAAATTTGTGGTATTTCGCAAAAGTTTAAGGGCGGGTTTAGTGGTTGAAAGCCCAAAAAATCCCAATTTTTCACGTGTCAACTCCCCAAAACTTTAAATGGCTTTTTCTCCCCTTAAACGTGCGAATTTCGCGTTTTACGTTTTCATTTAAAAGCTCAGCCCAAACTAGTGTTTTGATGGTCGGAACATGTTTTAGGCAAAATATCAAGAATTTGCTGTTTCTAGAACACGTGCAGTTTTTGTGCAGATTTTCAGCTTTGATTGCTTACTCTGCCCGTAATTTTAATCCGATTGTCGATATTTTGGTCTTATCTCATAGTTGCGTTTGTTTAGTTTGCGCCAAGTGCAAATATGTAGTAATTTGCATGAAAATACTAATTTTTATGACGCTTAGGAGGCATAGACATGTTTTTGTCTAAAATACGTAAATTTCCTTGTGAGACCTCTGGCTTTAATCGTTCACTGTAGCCACAACTCTATTCGATGATCAAAATTTTAGTCTCATTTTGTAGCTGTCAGTCTGTTGTTTACGTCAAATACAAATTTGTAGTACTTTTCATAAGAATACTAATTTTTATAAGGCTCCTCATATTTTTGGGGGCAGGTCACGGAAACTTTTTCCCTTTGCGGCATTGCTGTGGCTTGATTTTTCAACCGATGCACTATATTTTGGTGTTCATGAATAGATCAGCGTCTGAATTTTCCAAAAAGTATAAATTTGTGGTATTTCGCAAAAGTTTAAGGGCGGGTTTAGTGGTTGAAAGCCAAAAAAATCCCAATTTTTCACGTGTCAACTCCCCAAAACTTTAAATGGCTTTTTCTCCCCTAAACGTGCGAATTTCGCGTTTTTACGTTTTCATTTAAAAGCTTAGCCCAAACTAGTGTTTTGATGGTCGGAACATGTTTTAGGCAAAATATCAAGAATTTGCTGTTTCTAGAACACGTGCAGTTTTTGTGCAGATTTTCAGCTTTGATTGCTTACTCTGCCCGTAATTTTAATCCGATTGTCGATATTTTGGTCTTATCTCATAGTTGCGTTTGTTTAGTTTGCACCAAGTGCAAATATGTAGTAATTTGCATGAAAATACTAATTTTGATGACGCTTAGGAGGCATAGACATGTTTTTGTCTAAAATACGTAAATTTCCTTGTGAGACCTCTGGCTTTAATCGTTCACTGTAGCCACAACTTCTATTCGATGATCAAAATTTTAGTCTCATTTTGTAGCTGTCAGTCTGTTGTTTACGTCAAATACAAATTTGTAGTACTTTTCATAAGAATACTAATTTTTATAAGGCTCCTCATATTTTTGGGGGCAGGTCACGGAAACTTTTTCCCTTTACGGCATCGCTGTGGCTTGATTTTTCAACCGATGCACTATATTTTGGTGTTAATGAATAGATCAGCGTCTGAATTTTCCAAACGTATAAATTTGTGGTATTTCGCAAAAGTTTAAGGGCGGTTTTAGTGGTTGAAAGCCAAAAAAATCCCACTTTTTCACGTGTCAACTCCCCAAAACTTTAAATGGCATTTTCTCCCCTTAAACGTGTGAATTTCGCGTTTTTACGTTTTCATTTAAAAGCTTAGCCCAAACTAGTGTTTTGATGGTCGGAACATGTTTTAGGCAAAATATCAAGAATTTGCTGTTTCTAGAACACGTGCAGTTTTTGTGCAGATTTTCAGCATTGATTGCTTACTCTGCCCGTAATTTTAATCCGATTGTCGATATTTTGGTCTTGTCTCATAGTTGCGTTTGTTTAATTTGCGCCAAGTGCAAATATGTAGTAATTTGCATGAAAATACTAATTTTTATGACGCTTAGGAAGCATAGACATGTTTTTGTCTAAAATACGTAAATTTCCTTGTGAGACCTCTGGCTTTAATCGTTCACTGTAGCCACAACTTCTGTTCGATGATCAAAATTTTAGTCTCATTTTGTAGCTGTCAGTCTGTTGTTTACGTCAAATACAAATTTGTAGTACTTTTCATAAGAATACTAATTTTCATAAGGCTCCTCATATTTTTGGGGGCAGGTCACGGAAACTTTTTCCCTTTACGGCATTGCTGTGGCTTGATTTTTCAACCGATGCACTATATTTTGGTGTTAATGAATAGACCAGCGTCTGAATTTTCCAAAAAGTATAAATTTGTGGTATTTCGCAAAATTTTAAGGGTGGGTTTAGTGGTTGAAAGCCAAAAAAATCCCAATTTTTCACGTGTCAACTCCCCAAAACTTTAAATGGCTTTTTCTCCCCTTAAACGTGCGAATTTCGCGTTTTTACGTTTTCATTTAAAAGCTTAGCCCAAACTAGTGTTTTGATGGTCGGAACATGTTTTAGGCAAAATATCAAGAATTTGTTGTTTCTAGAACACGTGCAGTTTTTGTGCAGATTTTCAGCTTTGATTGCTTACTCCGCCCATAATTTTAATCCGATTGTCGATATTTTGGTCTTATCTCATAGTTGCGTTTTTTTAGTTTGCGCCAAGTGCAAATATGTAGTAATTTGCATGAAAATACTAATTTTTATGACGCTTAGGAGGCATAGACATGTTTTTGTCTAAAATACGTAAATTTCCTTGTGAGACCTCTGGCTTTAATCGTTCACTGTAGCCACAACTTCTATTCGATGATCAAAATTTTATTCTCATTTTGTAGCTGTCAGTCTGTTGTTTACGTCAAATACAAATTTGTAGTACTTTTCATAAGAATACTAATTTTTATAAGGCTCCTCATATTTTTGGGGCAGGTCACGGAAACTTTTTCCCTTTACGGCATTGCTGTGGCTTGATTTTTCAACCGATGCACTATATTTTGGTGTTAATGAATAGATCAGCGTCTGAATTTTCCAAAAAGTATAAATTTGTGGTATTTCGCAAAAGTTTAAGGGCGGGTTTAGTGGTTGAAAGCCAAAAAAATCCCAATTTTTCACGTGTCAACTCCCCAAAACTTTAAATGGCTTTTTCTCCCCTTAAACGTGCGAATTTCGCATTTTTACGTTTTCATTTAAAAACTTAGCCCAAACTAGTGTTTTGATGGTCGGAACATGTTTTAGGCAAAATATCAAGAATTTGCTGTTTCTAGAACACGTGCAGTTTTTGTGCAGATTTTCAGCTTTGATTGCTTCCTCTGGCCGTAATTTTAATCCGATTGTCGATATTTTGGTCTTATCTCATAGTTGCGTTTGTTTAGTTTGCGCCAAGTGCAAATATGTAGTAATTTGCATGAAAATACTAATTTTTATGACGCTTAGGAGGCATAGACATGTTTTTGTCTAAAATACGTAAATTTTCTTGTGAGACCTCTGGCTTTAATCGTTCACTGTAGCCACAACTTCTATTCGATGATCAAAATTTTAGTCTCATTTTGTAGCTGTCAGTCTGTTGTTTACGTCAAATACAAATTTGTAGTACTTTTCATAAGAATACTAATTTTTATAAGGCTCCTCATATTTTTGGGGGCAGGTCACGGAAACTTTTTCGCTTTACGGCATTGCTGTGGCTTGATTTTTCAACCGATGCACTATATTTTGGTGTTAATAAATAGATCAACGTCTGAATTTTCCAAAAAGTATAAATTTATGGTATTTCGCGAAAGTTTAAGGCCAGGGCTAGTGGTTGAAAGCCAAGAAAATCCCAATTTTTCACGTGTCAACTCCCCAAAACTTTAAATGGCTTTTTCTCCCCTTAAACGTGCGAATTTCGCGTTTTAACGTTTTCATTTAAAAGCTTAGCCCAAACTAGTGTTTTGATGGTCGGAACATGTTTTAGGCAAAATATCAAGAATTTGCTGTTTCTAGAACACGTGCAGTTTTTGTGCAGATTTTCAGCTTTGATTGCTTACTCTGCCCGTGATTTTAATCCGATTGTCGATATTTTGGTCTTATCTCATAGTTGCGTTTGTTTAGTTTGCGCCAAGTGCAAATATGTAGTAATTTGCATGAAAATACTAATTTTTATGACGCTTAGGAGGCATAGACATGTTTTTGTCTAAAATACGTAAATTTCCTTGTGAGACCTCTGGCTTTAATCGTTCACTGTAGCCACAACTTCTATTCGATGATCAAAATTTTAGTCTCATTTTGTAGCTGTCAGTCTGTTGTTTACGTCAAATACAAATTTGTAGTACTTTTCATAAGAATACTAATTTTTATAAGGCTCCTCATATTTTTGGGGGCAGGTCACGGAAACTTTTTCCCTTTACGGCATTGCTGTGGCTTGATTTTTCAACCGATGCACTATATTTTGGTGTTAATAAATAGATCAACGTCTGAATTTTCCAAAAACTATAAATTTGTGGTATTTCGCGGAAGTTTAAGGGCGGGTTTAGTGGTTGAAAGCCAAAAAAATACCAATTTTTCACGTGTCAACTCCCCAAAACTTTAAATGGCTTTTTCTCCCCTTAAATGTGCGAATTTCGCGTTCTTACGTTTTCATTTAAAAGCTTAGCCCAAACTAGTGTTTTGATGGTCGGAACATGTTTTAGGCAAAATATCAAGAATTTGCTGTTTCTAGAACACGTGCAGTTTTTGTGCAGATTTTCAGCTTTGATTGCTTCCTCTGCCCGTAATTTTAATCCGATTGTCGATATTTTGGTCTTATCTCATAGTTGCGTTTGTTTAGTTTGCGCACAGTGCAAATATGTAGTAATTTGCATGAAAATACTAATTTTTATGACGCTTAGGAGGCATAGACATGTTTTTGTCTAAAATACGTAAATTTCCTTGTGAGACCTCTGGCTTTAATCGTTCACTGTAGCCACAACTTCTGTTCGATGATCAAAATTTTAGTCTCATTTTGTAGCTGTCAGTCTGTTGTTTACGTCAAATACAAATTTGTAGTACTTTTCATAAGAATACTAATTTTCAAAGGCTCCTCATATTTTTGGGGGCAGGCCACGGAAACTTTTTCCCTTTACGGCATTGCTGTGGCTTGATTTTTCAACCAATGCACTATATTTTGGTGTTAATAAATAGATCAACGTCTGAATTTTCCAAAAACTATAAATTTGTGGTATTTCGCAAAAGTTTAAGGGCGGGTTTAGTGGTTGAAAGCCAAAAAAATACCAATTTTTCACGTGTCAACTCCCCAAAACTTTAAATGGCTTTTTCTCCCCTTAAACGTGCGAATTTCGCGTTTTTACGTTTTCATTTAAAAACTTAGCCCAAACTAGTGTTTTGATGGTCGGAACATGTTTTAGGCAAAATATCAAGAATTTGCTGTTTCTAGAACACGTGCAGTTTTTGTGCAGATTTTCAGCATTGACTGCTTACTCTGCCCGTGATTTTAATCCGATTGTCGATATTTTGGTCTTATCTCATAGTTGCGTTTGTTTAGTTTGCGCCAAGTGCAAATATGTAGTAATTTGCATGAAAATACTAATTTTTATGACGCTTAGGAGGCATAGACATGTTTTTGTCTAAAATACGTAAATTTCCTTGTGAGACCTCTGGCTTTAATCGTTCACTGTAGCCACAACTTCTGTTCGATGATCAAAATTTTAGTCTCATTTTGTAGCTGTCAGTCTGTTGTTTACGTCAAATACAAATTTGTAGTACTTTTCATAAGAATACTAATTTTCAAAGGCTCCTCATATTTTTGGGGGCAGGCCACGGAAACTTTTTCCCTTTACGGCATTGCTGTGGCTTGATTTTTCAACCAATGCACTATATTTTGGTGTTAATAAATAGATCAGCGTCTGAATTTTCCAAAAAGTATAAATTTGTGGTATTTCGCAAAAGTTTAAGGGCGGGTTTAGTGGTTGAAAGCCAAAAAAATCCCAATTTTTCACGTGTCAACTCCCCAAAACTTTAAATGGCTTTTTCTCCCCTTAAACGTGCGAATTTCGCGTTTTTACGTTTTCATTTAAAAGCTTAGCCCAAACTAGTGTTTTGATGGTCGGAACATGTTTTAGGCAAAATATCAAGAATTTGCTGTTTCTAGAACACGTGCAGTTTTTGTGCAGATTTTCAGCTTTGATTGCTTACTCTGCCCGTGATTTTAATCCGATTGTCGATATTTTGGTCTTATCTCATAGTTGCGTTTGTTTAGTTTGCGCCAAGTGCAAATATGTAGTAATTTGCATGAAAATACTAATTTTTATGACGCTTAGGAGGCATAGACATGTTTTTGTCTAAAATACGTAAATTTCCTTGTGAGACCTCTGCCTTTAATCGTTCACTGTAGCCACAACTTCTATTCGCTGATCAAAATTTTAGTCTCATTTTGTAGCTGTCAGTCTGTTGTTTACGTCAAATACAAATTTGTAGTACTTTTCATAAGAATACTAATTTTCAAAGGCTCCTCATATTTTTGGGGGCAGGCCACGGAAACTTTTTCCCTTTACGGCATTGCTGTGGCTTGATTTTTCAACCAATGCACTATATTTTGGTGTTAATAAATAGATCAACGTCTGAATTTTCCAAAAACTATAAATTTGTGGTATTTCGCAAAAGTTTAAGGGCGGGTTTAGTGGTTGAAAGCCAAAAAAATCCCAATTTTTCACGTGTCAACTCCCCAAAACTTTAAATGGCTTTTTCTCCCCTTAAACGTGCGAATTTCGCGTTTTTACGTTTTCATTTAAAAGCTTAGCCCAAACTAGTGTTTTGATGGTCGGAACATGTTTTAGGCAAAATATCAAGAATTTGCTGTTTCTAGAACACGTGCAGTTTTTGTGCAGATTTTCAGCTTTGATTGCTTCCTCTGCCCGTAATTTTAATCCGATTGTCGATATTTTGGTCTTATCTCATAGTTGCGTTTGTTTAGTTTGCGCCAAGTGCAAATATGTAGTAATTTGCATGAAAATACTAATTTTTATGACGCTTAGGAGGCATAGACATGTTTTTGTCTAAAATACGTAAATTTCCTTGTGAGACCTCTGGCTTTAATCGTTCACTGTAGCCACAACTTCTATTCGATGATCAAAATTTTAGTCTCATTTTGTAGCTGTCAGTCTGTTGTTTACGTCAAATACAAATTTGTAGTACTTTTCATAAGAATACTAATTTTAATAAGGCTCCTCATATTTTTGGGGGCAGGTCACGGAAACTTTTTCCCTTTACGGCATTGCTGTGGCTTGATTTTTCAACCGATGCACTATATTTTGGTGTTAATGAATAGATCAGCGTCTGAATTTTCCAAAAAGTATAAATTTGTGGTATTTCGCAAAAGTTTAAGGGCGGGTTTAGTGGTTGAAAGCCAAAAAAATCCCAATTTTTCACGTGTCAACTGCCCAAAACTTTAAATGGCTTTTTCTCCCCTTAAACGTGCGAATTTCGCGTTTTTACGTTTTCATTTAAAAGCTTAGCCCAAACTAGTGTTTTGATGGTCGGAACATGTTTTAGGCAAAATATCAAGAATTTGCTGTTTCTAGAACACGTGCAGTTTTTGTGCAGATTTTCAGCTTTGATTGCTTACTCTGCCCGTGATTTTAATCCGATTGTCGATATTTTGGTCTTATCTCATAGTTGCGTTTGTTTAGTTTGCGCCAAGTGCAAATATGTAGTAATTTGCATGAAAATACTAATTTTTATGACGCTTAGGAGGCATAGACATGTTTTTGTCTAAAATACGTAAATTTCCTTGTGAGACCTCTGGCTTTAATCGTTCACTGTAGCCACAACTTCTATTCGCTGATCAAAATTTTAGTCTCATTTTGTAGCTGTCAGTCTGTTGTTTACGTCAAATACAAATTTGTAGTACTTTTCATAAGAATACTAATTTTTATAAGGCTCCTCATATTTTTGGGGGCAGGTCACGGAAACTTTTTCCCTTTACGGCATTGCTGTGGCTTGATTTTTCAACCGATGCACTATATTTTGGTGTTAATAAATAGATCAACGTTTGAATTTTCCAAAAACTATAAATTTGTGGTATTTCGCGAAAGTTTAAGGGCGGGTTTAGTGGTTGAAAGCCAAAAAAATACCAATTTTTCACGTGTCAACTCCCCAAAACTTTAAATGGCTTTTTCTCCCCTTAAATGTGCGAATTTCGCGTTCTTACGTTTTCATTTAAAAGCTTAGCCCAAACTAGTGTTTTGATGGTCGGAACATGTTTTAGGCAAAATATCAAGAATTTGCTGTTTCTAGAACACGTGCAGTTTTTGTGCAGATTTTCAGCTTTGATTGCTTACTCTGCCCGTAATTTTAATCCGATTGTCGATATTTTGGTCTTATCTCAAAGTTGCGTTTGTTTAGTTTGCGCACAGTGCAAATATGTAGTAATTTGCATGAAAATACTAATTTTTATGACGCTTAGGAGGCATAGACATGTTTTTGTCTAAAATACGTAAATTTCCTTGTGAGACCTCTGGCTTTAATCGTTTACTATAGCCACAACTTCTGTTCGATGATCAAAATTTTAGTCTCATTTTGTAGCTGTCAGTCTGTTGTTTACGTCAAATACAAATTTGTAGTACTTTTCATAAGAATACTAATTTTTATAAGGCTCCTCATATTTTTGGGGGCAGGTCACGGAAACTTTTTCCCTTTACGGCATTGCTGTGGCTTGATTTTTCAACCTATGCACTATATTTTGGTGTTAATGAATAGATCAGCGTCTGAATTTACCAAAAAGTATAAATTTGTGGTATTTCGCAAAAGTTTAAGGGCGGGTTTAGTGGTTGAAAGCCAAAAAAATCCCAATTTTTTACGTGTCAACTCCCCAAAACTTTAAATGGCTTTTTCTCCCCTTAAACGTGCGAATTTCGCGTTTTTACGTTTTCATTTAAAAGCTTAGCCCAAACTAGTGTTTTGATGGTCGGAACATGTTTTAGGCAAAATATCAAGAATTTGCTGTTTCTAGAACACGTGCAGTTTTTGTGCAGATTTTCAGCATTGACTGCTTACTCTGCCCGTGATTTTAATCCGATTGTCGATATTTTGGTCTTATCTCATAGTTGCGTTTGTTTAGTTTGCGCACAGTGCAAATATGTAGTAATTTGCATGAAAATACTAATTTTTATGACGCTTAGGAGGCATAGACATGTTTTTGTCTAAAATACGTAAATTTCCTTGTGAGACCTCTGGCTTTAATCGTTCACTGTAGCCACAACTTCTGTTCGATGATCAAAATTTTAGTCTCATTTTGTAGCTGTCAGTCTGTTGTTTACGTCAAATACAAATTTGTAGTACTTTTCATAAGAATACTAATTTTTATAGGGCTCCTCATATTTTTGGGGGCAGGTCACGGAAACTTTTTCCCTTTACGGCATTGCTGTGGCTTGATTTTTCAAAATATGCACTATATTTTGGTGTTAATGAAAAGATCATCGTCTGAATTTACCAAAAAGTATAAATTTGTGGTATTTCGCAAAAGTTTAAGGGCGGGTTTAGTGGTTGAAAGCCAAAAAAATCCCAATTTTTTACGTGTCAACTCCCCAAAACTTTAAATGGCTTTTTCTCCCCTTAAACGTGCGAATTTCGCGTTTTTACGTTTTCATTTAAAAGCTTAGCCCAAACTAGTGTTTTGATGGTCGGAACATGTTTTAGGCAAAATATCAAGAATTTGCTGTTTCTAGAACACGTGCAGTTTTTGTGCAGATTTTCAGCATTGACTGCTTACTCTGCCCGTGATTTTAATCCGATTGTCGATATTTTGGTCTTATCTCATAGTTGCGTTTGTTTAGTTTGCGCCAAGTGCAAATATGTAGTAATTTGCATGAAAATACTAATTTTTATGACGCTTAGGAGGCATAGACATGTTTTTGTCTAAAATACGTAAATTTCCTTGTGAGACCTCTGGCTTTAATCGTTCACTGTAGCCACAACTTCTGTTCGATGATCAAAATTTTAGTCTCATTTTGTAGCTGTCAGTCTGTTGTTTACGTCAAATACAAATTTGTAGTACTTTTCATAAGAATACTAATTTTTATAAGGCTCCTCATATTTTTGGGGGCAGGTCACGGAAACTTTTTCCCTTTACGGCATTGCTGTGGCTTGATTTTTCAACCTATGCACTATATTTTGGTGTTAATGAATAGATCAGCGTCTGAATTTACCAAAAAGTATAAATTTGTGGTATTTCCCAAAAGTTCAACGGCGGGTTTAGTAGTTGAAAGCCAAAAAAATCCCAATTTTTCACGTGTCAACTCCCCAAAACTTTAAATGGCTTTTTCTCCCCTTAAACGTGCGAATTACGCGTTTTTACGTTTTCATTTAAAAGCTTAGCCCAAACTAGTGTTTTGATGGTCGGAACATGTTTTAGGCAAAATATCAAGAATTTGCTGTTTCTAGAACACGTGCAGTTTTTGTGCAGATTTTCAGCTTTGATTGCTTACTCTGCCCGTGATTTTAATCCGATTGTCGATATTTTGGTCTTATCTCATAGTTGCGTTTGTTTAGTTTGCGCCAAGTGCAAATATGTAGTAATTTGCATGAAAATACTAATTTTTATGACGCTTAGGAGGCATAGACATGTTTTTGTCTAAAATACGTAAATTTCCTTGTGAGACCTCTGGCTTTAATCGTTCACTGTAGCCACAACTTCTATTCGCTGATCAAAATTTTAGTCTCATTTTGTAGCTGTCAGTCTGTTGTTTACGTCAAATACAAATTTGTAGTACTTTTCATAAGAATACTAATTTTTATAAGGCTCCTCATATTTTTGGGGGCAGGTCACGGAAACTTTTTCCCTTTACGGCATTGCTGTGGCTTGATTTTTCAACCGATGCACTATATTTTGGTGTTAATAAATAGATCAACGTCTGAATTTTCCAAAAACTATAAATTTGTGGTATTTCGCGAAAGTTTAAGGGCGGGTTTAGTGGTTGAAAGCCAAAAAAATCCCAATTTTTCACGTGTCAACTCCCCAAAACTTTAAATGGCTTTTTCTCCCCTTAAATGTGCGAATTTCGCGTTCTTACGTTTTCATTTAAAAGCTTAGCCCAAACTAGTGTTTTGATGGTCGGAACATGTTTTAGGCAAAATATCAAGAATTTGCTGTTTCTAGAACACGTGCAGTTTTTGTGCAGATTTTCAGCTTTGATTGCTTACTCTGCCCGTGATTTTAATCCGATTGTCGATATTTTGGTCTTATCTCATAGTTGCGTTTGTTTAGTTTGCGCCAAGTGCAAATATGTAGTAATTTGCATGAAAATACTAATTTTTATGACGCTTAGGAGGCATAGACATGTTTTTGTCTAAAATACGTAAATTTCCTTGCGAGACCTCTGGCTTTAATCGTTCACTGTAGCCACAACTTCTATTCGCTGATCAAAATTTTAGTCTCATTTTGTAGCTGTCAGTCTGTTGTTTACGTCAAATGCAAATTTGTAGTACTTTTCATAAGAATACTAATTTTTATAAGGCTCCTCATATTTTTGGGGGCAGGTCACGGAAACTTTTTCCCTTTACGGCATTGCTGTGGCTTGATTTTTCAACCGATGCACTATATTTTGGTGTTAATAAATAGATCAACGTCTGAATTTTCCAAAAACTATAAATCTGTGGTATTTCGCGAAAGTTTAAGGGCGGGTTTAGTGGTTGAAAGCCAAACAAATCCCAATTTTTCACGTGTCAACTCCCCAAAACTTTAAATGGCTTTTTCTCCCCTTAAATGTGCGAATTTCGCGTTCTTACGTTTTCATTTAAAAGCTTAGCCCAAACTAGTGTTTTGATGGTCGGAACATGTTTTAGGCAAAATATCAAGAATTTGCTGTTTCTAGAACACGTGCAGTTTTTGTGCAGATTTCCAGCTTTGATTGCTTGCTCTGCCCGTGATTTCAATCCGATTGTCGATATTTTGGTCTTATCTCATAGTTGCGTTTGTTTAGTTTGCGCCAAGTGCAAATATGTAGTAATTTGCATGAAAATACTAATTTTTATGACGCTTAGGAGGCATAGACATGTTTTTGTCTAAAATACGTAAATTTCCTTGTGAGACCTCTGGCTTTAATCGTTCACTGTAGCCACAACTTCTATTCGCTGATCAAAATTTTAGTCTCATTTTGTAGCTGTCAGTCTGTTGTTTACGTCAAATACAAATTTGTAGTACTTTTCATAAGAATACTAATTTTTATAAGGCTCCTCATATTTTTGGGGGCAGGTCACGGAAACTTTTTCCCTTTACGGCATTGCTGTGGCTTGATTTTTCAACCGATGCACTATATTTTGGTGTTAATAAATAGATCAACGTCTGAATTTTCCAAAAACTATAAATCTGTGGTATTTCGCGAAAGTTTAAGGGCGGGTTTAGTGGTTGAAAGCCAAACAAATCCCAATTTTTCACGTGTCAACTCCCCAAAACTTTAAATGGCTTTTTCTCCCCTTAAACGTGCGAATTTCGCGTTTTTACGTTTTCATTTAAAAGCTTAGCCTAAACTAGTGTTTTGATGGTCGGAACATGTTTTAGGCAAAATATCAAGAATTTGCTGTTTCTAGAACACGTGCAGTTTTTGTGCAGATTTTCAGCTTTGATTGCTTACTCTGCCCGTAATTTTAATCCGATTGTCGATATTTTGGTCTTATCTCATAGTTGCGTTTGTTTAGTTTGCGCCAAGTGCAAATATGTAGTAATTTGCATGAAAATACTAATTTTTATGACGCTTAGGAGGCATAGACATGTTTTTGTCTAAAATACGTAAATTTCCTTGTGAGACCTCTGGTTTTAATCGTTCACTGTAGCCACAACTTCTATTCGATGATCAAAATTTTAGTCTCATTTTGTAGCTGTCAGTCTGTTGTTTACGTCAAATACAAATTTGTAGTACTTTTCATAAGAATACTAATTTTTATAAGGCTCCTCATATTTTTGGGGGCAGGTCACGGAAACTTTTTCCCTTTACGGCATTGCTGTGGCTTGATTTTTCAACCGATGCACTATATTTTGGTGTTAATAAGTAGATCAACGTCTGAATTTTTCAAAAACTATAAATTTGTGGTATTTCGCAAAAGTTTAAGGGCGGTTTTAGTGGCTGAAAGCCAAAAAAATCCCAATTTTTCACGTGTCAACTCCCCAAAACTTTAAATGGCTTTTTCTCCCCTTAAACGTGCGAATTTCGCGTTTTTACGTTTTCATTTAAAAGCTTAGCCCAAACTAGTGTTTTGATGGTCGGAACATGTTTTAGGCAAAATATCAAGAATTTGCTGTTTCTAGAACACGTGCAGTTTTTGTGCAGATTTTCAGCATTGATTGCATACTCTGCCCGTAATTTTAATCCGATTGTCGATATTTTGGTCTTATCTCATAGTTGCGTTTGTTTAGTTTGCGCCAAGTGCAAATATGTAGTAATTTGCATGAAAATACTAATTTTTATGACGCTTAGGAGGCATAGACATGTTTTTGTCTAAAATACGTAAATTTCCTTGTGAGACCTCTGGCTTTAATCGTTCACTGTAGCCACAACTTCTATTCGATGATCGAAATTTTAGTCTCATTTTGTAGCTGTCAGTCTGTTGTTCACGTCAAATACAAATTTGTAGTACTTTTCATAAGAATACTAATTTTTATAAGGCTCCTCATATTTTTGGGGGCAGGTCACGGAAACTTTTTCCCTTTACGGCATTGCTGTGGCTTGATTTTTCAACCGATGCAATATATTTTGGTGTTAATGAATAGATTGGCTTCTGAATTTTCCAAAAAGTATAAATTTGTGGTATTTCGCGAAAGTTTAAGGGCAGGGCTAGTGGTTGAAAGCCAAGAAAATCCCAATTTTTCACGTGTCAACTCCCCAAAACTTTAAATGGCTTTTTCTCCCCTTAAACGTGCGAATTTCGCGTTTTTACGTTTTCATTTAAAAGCTTAGCCCAACCTAGTGTTTTGATGGTCGGAACATGTTTTAGGCAAAATATCAAGAATTTGCTGTTTCTAGAACACGTGCAGTTTTTGTGCAGATTTTCAGCTTTGATTGCTTACCCTGCCCGTAATTTTAATCCGATTGTCGATATTTTGGTCTTATCTCATAGTTGCGTTTTTTTAGTTGGCGCCAAGTGCAAATATGTAGTAATTTGCATGAAAATACTAATTTTTATGACGCTAAGGAGGCATAGACATGTTTTTGTCTAAAATACGTAAATTTCCTTGTGAGACCTCTGGCTTTAATCGTTCACTGTAGCCACAACTTCTATTCGATGATCAAAATTTTAGTCTCATTTTGTAGCTGTCAGTCTGTTGTTTACGTCAAATACAAATTTGTAGTACTTTTCATAAGAATACTAATTTTTATAAGGCTCCTCATATTTTTGGGGGCAGGTCACGGAAACTTTTTCCCTTTACGGCATTGCTGTGGCTTGATTTTTCAACCGATGCACTATATTTTGGTGTTAATGAATAGATCGGCTTCTGAATTTACCAAAAAGTATAAATTTGTGGTATTTCGCAAAAGTTTAAGGGCGGGTTTAGTGGTTGAAAGCCAAACAAATCCCAATTTTTCACGTGTCAACTCCCCAAAACTTCAAATGGCTTTTTCTCCCCTTAAACGTGCGAATTTCGCGTTTTTACGTTTTCATTTAAAAGCTTAGCCCAAACTAGTGTTTTGATGGTCGGAACATGTTTTAGGCAAAATATCAAGAATTTGCTGTTTCTAGAACACGTGCAGTTTTTGTGCAGATTTTCAGCTTTGATTGCTTCCTCTGCCCGTAATTTTAATCCGATTGTCGATATTTTGGTCTTATCTCATAGTTGCGTTTGTTTAGTTTGCGCCAAGTGCAAATATGTAGTAATTTGCATGAAAATACTAATTTTTATGACGCTAAGGAGGCATAGACATGTTTTTGTCTAAAATACGTAAATTTCCTTGTGAGACCTCTGGCTTTAATCGTTCACTGTAGCCACAACTTCTGTTCGATGATCAAAATTTTAGTCTCATTTTGTAGCTGTCAGTCTGTTGTTTACGTCAAATACAAATTTGTAGTACTTTTCATAAGAATACTAATTTTTATAAGGCTCCTCATATTTTTGGGGGCAGGTCACGGAAACTTTTTCCCTTTACGGCATTGCTGTGGCTTGATTTTTCAACCTATGCACTATATTTTGGTGTTAATGAATAGATCAGCGTCTGAATTTTCCAAAAAGTATAAATTTGTGGTATTTCGCAAAAGCTTAAGGGCGGGTTTAGTGGTTGAAAGCCAAAAAAATCCCAATTTTTCACGTGTCAACTCCCCAAAACTTTAAATGGCTTTTTCTCCCCTTAAACGTGCGAATTACGCGTTTTTACGTTTTCATTTAAAAGCTTAGCCCAAACTAGTGTTTTGATGGTCGGAACATGTTTTAGGCAAAATATCAAGAATTTGCTGTTTCTAGAACACGTGCAGTTTTTGTGCAGATTTTCAGCTTTGATTGCTTACTCTGCCCGTGATTTTAATCCGATTGTCGATATTTTGGTCTTATCTCATAGTTGCGTTTGTTTAGTTTGCGCCAAGTGCAAATATGTAGTAATTTGCATGAAAATACTAATTTTTATGACGCTTAGGAGGCATAGACATGTTTTTGTCTAAAATACGTAAATTTCCTTGTGAGACCTCTGGCTTTAATCGTTCACTGTAGCCACAACTTCTATTCGATGATCAAAATTTTAGTCTCATTTTGTAGCTGTCAGTCTGTTGTTTACGTCAAATACAAATTTGTAGTACTTTTCATAAGAATACTAATTTTTATAAGGCTCCTCATATTTTTGGGGGCAGGTCACGGAAACTTTTTCCCTTTACGGCATTGCTGTGGCTTGATTTTTCAACCGATGCACTATATTTTGGTGTTAATGAATAGATCAGCGTCTGAATTTTCCAAAAAGTATAAATTTATGGTATTTCGCGAAAGTTTAAGGGCGGGTTTAGTGGTTGAAAGCCAAAAAAATACCAATTTTTCACGTGTCAACTCCCCAAAACTTTAAATGGCTTTTTCTCCCCTTAAACGTGCGAATTTCGCGTTTTTACGTTTTCATTTAAAAGCTTAGCCCAAACTAGTGTTTTGATGGTCGGAACATGTTTTAGGCAAAATATCAAGAATTTGCTGTTTCTAGAACACGTGCAGTTTTTGTGCAGATTTTCAGCATTGATTGCTTACTCTGCCCGTGATTTTAATCCGATTGTCGATATTTTGGTCTTATCTCATAGTTGCGTTTGTTTAGTTTGCGCCAAGTGCAAATATGTAGTAATTTGCATGAAAATACTAATTTTTATGACGCTTAGGAGGCATAGACATGTTTTTATCTAAAATACGTAAATTTCCTTGTGAGACCTCTGGCTTTAATCGTTCACTGTAGCCACAACTTCTATTCGCTGATCAAAATTTTAGTCTCATTTTGTAGCTGTCAGTCTGTTGTTTACGTCAAATACAAATTTGTAGTACTTTTCATAAGAATACTAATTTTTATAAGGCTCCTCATATTTTTGGGGGCAGGTCACGGAAACTTTTTCCCTTTACGGCATTGCTGTGGCTTGATTTTTCAACCGATGCACTATATTTTGGTGTTAATAAATAGATCAACGTCTGAATTTTCCAAAAACTATAAATTTGTGGTATTTCGCGAAAGTTTAAGGGCGGGTTTAGTGGTTGAAAGCCAAAAAAATACCAATTTTTCACGTGTCAACTCCCCAAAACTTTAAATGGCTTTTTCTCCCCTTAAATGTGCGAATTTCGCGTTCTTACGTTTTCATTTAAAAGCTTAGCCCAAACTAGTGTTTTGATGGTCGGAACATGTTTTAGGCAAAATATCAAGAATTTGCTGTTTCTAGAACACGTGCAGTTTTTGTGCAGATTTTCAGCTTTGATTGCTTACTCTGCCCGTAATTTTAATCCGATTGTCGATATTTTGGTCTTATCTCATAGTTGCGTTTGTTTAGTTTGCGCCAAGTGCAAATATGTAGTAATTTGCATGAAAATACTAATTTTTATGACGCTTAGGAGGCATAGACATGTTTTTGTCTAAAATACGTAAATTTCCTTGTGAGACCTCTGGCTTTAATCGTTCACTGTAGCCACAACTTCTGTTCGATGATCAAAATTTTAGTCTCATTTTGTAGCTGTCAGTCTGTTGTTTACGTCAAATACAAATTTGTAGTACTTTTCATAAGAATACTAATTTTTATAAGGCTCCTCATATTTTTGGGGGCAGGTCACGGAAACTTTTTCCCTTTGCGGCATTGCTGTGGCTTGATTTTTCAACCAATGCACTATATTTTGGTGTTAATAAATAGATCAACGTCTGAATTTTCCAAAAATTATAAATTTGTGGTATTTTGCAAAAGTTTAAGGGCGGGTTTAGTGGTTGAAAGCCAAAAAAATACCAATTTTTCACGTGTCAACTCCCCAAAACTTTAAATGGCTTTTTCTCCCCTTAAATGTGCGAATTTCGCGTTCTTACGTTTTCATTTAAAAGCTTAGCCCAAACTAGTGTTTTGATGGTCGGAACATGTTTTAGGCAAAATATCAAGAATTTGCTGTTTCTAGAACACGTGCAGTTTTTGTGCAGATTTCCAGCTTTGATTGCTTGCTCTGCCCGTGATTTTAATCCGATTGTCGATATTTTGGTCTTATCTCATAGTTGCGTTTGTTTAGTTTGCGCCAAGTGGAAATATGTAGTAATTTGCATGAAAATACTAATTTTTATGACGCTTAGGAGGCATAGACATGTATTTGTCTAAAATACGTAAATTTCCTTGTGAGACCTCTGGCTTTAATCGTTCACTGTAGCCACAACTTCTATTCGCTGATCAAAATTTTAGTCTCATTTTGTAGCTGTCAGTCTGTTGTTTACGTCAAATACAAATTTGTAGTACTTTTCATAAGAATACTAATTTTTATAAGGCTCCTCATATTTTTGGGGGCAGGTCACGGAAACTTTTTCCCTTTACGGCATTGCTGTGGCTTGATTTTTCAACCGATGCACTATATTTTGGTGTTAATAAGTAGATCAACGTCTGAATTTTTCAAAAACTATAAATTTGTGGTATTTCGCAAAAGTTTAAGGGCGGTTTTAGTGGCTGAAACCCAAAAAAATACCAATTTTTCACGTGTCAACTCCCCAAAACTTTAAATGGCTTTTTCTCCCCTTAAACGTGCGAATTTCGCGTTTTTACGTTTTCATTTAAAAGCTTAGCCCAAACTAGTGTTTTGATGGTCGGAACATGTTTTAGGCAAAATATCAATTTGCTGTTTCTAGAACACGTGCAGTTTTTGTGCAGATTTTCAGCATTGATTGCATACTCTGCCCGTAATTTTAATCCGATTGTCGATATTTTGGTCTTATCTCATAGTTGCGTTTGTTTAGTTTGCGCCAAGTGCAAATATGTAGTAATTTGCATGAAAATACTAATTTTTATGACGCTTAGGAGGCATAGACATGTTTTTGTCTAAAATACGTAAATTTCCTTGTGAGACCTCTGGCTTTAATCGTTCACTGTAGCCACAACTTCTATTCGATGATCGAAATTTTAGTCTCATTTTGTAGTTGTCAGTCTGTTGTTCACGTCAAATACAAATTTGTAGTACTTTTCATAAGAATACTAATTTTTATAAGGCTCCTCATATTTTTGGGGGCAGGTCACGGAAACTTTTTCCCTTTACGGCATTGCTGTGGCTTGATTTTTCAACCGATGCACTATATTTTGGTGTTAATGAATAGATTGGCTTCTGAATTTTCCAAAAAGTATAAATTTGTGGTATTTCGCGAAAGTTTAAGGGCAGGGCTAGTGGTTGAAAGCCAAGAAAATCCCAAATTTTCACGTGTCAACTCCCCAAAACTTTAAATGGCTTTTTCTCCCCTTAAACGTGTGAATTTCGCGTTTTTACGTTTTCATTTAAAAGCTTAGCCTAACCTAGTGTTTTGATGGTCGGAACATGTTTTAGGCAAAATATCAAGAATTTGCTGTTTATAGAACACGTGCAGTTTTTGTGCAGATTTTCAGCTTTGATTGCTTACCCTGCCCGTAATTTTAATCCGATTGTCGATATTTTGGTCTTATCTCATAGTTGCGTTTTTTTAGTTGGCGCCAAGTGCAAATATGTAGTAATTTGCATGAAAATACTAATTTTTATGACGCTAAGGAGGCATAGACATGTTTTTGTCTAAAATACGTAAATTTCCTTGTGAGACCTCTGGCTTTAATCGTTCACTGTAGCCACAACTTCTATTCGATGATCAAAATTTTAGTCTCATTTTGTAGCTGTCAGTCTGTTGTTCACGTCAAATACAAATTTGTAGTACTTTTCATAAGAATACTAATTTTTATAAGGCTCCTCATATTTTTGGGGGCAGGTCACGGAAACTTTTTCCCTTTACGGCATTGCTGTGGCTTGATCTTTCAACCGATGCACTATATTTTGGTGTTAATGAATAGATCAGCGTCTGAATTTTCCAAAAAGTATAAATTTGTGGTATTTCGCAAAAGTTTAAGGGCGGGCTTAGTGGTTGAAAGCCAAACAAATCCCAATTTTTCACGTGTCAACTCCCCAAAACTTCAAATGGCTTTTTCTCCCCTTAAACGTGCGAATTTCGCGTTTTTACGTTTTCATTTAAAAGCTTAGCCCAAACTAGTGTTTTGATGGTCGGAACATGTTTTAGGCAAAATATCAAGAATTTGCTGTTTCTAGAACACGTGCAGTTTTTGTGCAGATTTTCAGCTTTGATTGCTTACTCTGCCCGTAATTTTAATCCGATTGTCGATATTTTGGTCTTATCTCATAGTTGCGTTTGTTTAGTTTGCGCCAAGTGCAAATATGTAGTAATTTGCATGAAAATACTAATTTTTATGACGCTAAGGAGGCATAGACATGTTTTTGTCTAAAATACGTAAATTTCCTTGTGAGACCTCTGGCTTTAATCGTTCACTGTAGCCACAACTTCTATTCGATGATCAAAATTTTAGTCTCATTTTGTAGCTGTCAGTCTGTTGTTTACGTCAAATACAAATTTGTAGTACTTTTCATAAGAATACTAATTTTTATAAGGCTCCTCATATTTTTGGGGGCAGGTCACGGAAACTTTTTCCCTTTACGGCATTGCTGTGGCTTGATTTTTCAACCGATGCACTATATTTTGGTGTTAATGAATAGATCGGCTTCTGAATTTTCCAAAAAGTATAAATTTGTGGTATTTCGCAAAAGTTTAAGGGCGGGTTTAGTGGTTGAAAGCCAAAAAAATCCCAATTTTTCACGTGTCAACTCCCCAAAACTTTAAATGGCTTTTTCTCCCCTTAAACGTGCGAATTTCGCGTTTTTACGTTTTCATTTAAAAGCTTAGCCCAAACTAGTGTTTTGATGGTCGGAACATGTTTTAGGCAAAATATCAAGAATTTGCTGTTTCTAGAACACGTGCAGTTTTTGTGCAGATTTTCAGCTTTGATTGCTTACCCTGCCCGTAATTTTAATCCGATTTTCGATATTTTGGTCTTATCTCATAGTTGCGTTTGTTTAGTTTGCGCCAAGTGCAAATATGTAGTAATTTGCATGAAAATACTAATTTTTATGACGCTTAGGAGGCATAGACATGTTTTTGTCTAAAATACGTAAATTTCCTTGTGAGACCTCTGGCTTTAATCGTTCACTGTAGCCACAACTTCTATTCGATGATCAAAATTTTAGTCTCATTTTGTAGCTGTCAGTCTGTTGTTTACGTCAAATACAAATTTGCAGTACTTTTCATAAGAATACTAATTTTTATAAGGCTCCTCATATTTTTGGGGGCAGGTCACGGAAACTTTTTCCCTTTACGGCATTGCTGTGGCTTGATTTTTCAACCGATGCACTATATTTTGGTGTTAATGAATAGATCAGCGTCTGAATTTTCCAAAAAGTATAAATTTGTGGTATTTCGCAAAAGTTTAAGGGCGGGTTTAGTGGTTGAAAGCCAAAAAAATCCCAATTTTTCACGTGTCAACTCCCCAAAACTTTAAATGGCTTTTTCTCCCCTTAAACGTGCGAATTTCGCGTTTGTACTTTTTCGTTTAAAAGCTTAGCCCAACCTAGTGTTCTGATGGTCGGAACATGTTTCAGGCAAAATATCAAGAATTTGCTGTTTCTAGAACACGTGCAGTTTTTGTGCAGATTTTCAGCTTTGATTGCTTACCCTGCCCGTAATTTTAATCCGATTGTCGATATTTTGGTCTTATCTCATAGTTGCGTTTGTTTAGTTTGCGCCAAGTGCAAATATGTAGTAATTTGCATGAAAATACTAATTTTTATGACGCTAAGGAGGCATAGACATGTTTTTGTCTAAAATACGTAAATTTCCTTGTGAGACCTCTGGCTTTAATCGTTCACTGTAGCCACAACTTCTATTCGATGATCAAAATTTTAGTCTCATTTTGTAGCTGTCAGTCTGTTGTTTACGTCAAATACAAATTTGTAGTACTTTTCATAAGAATACTAATTTTTATAAGGCTCCTCATATTTTTGGGGGCAGGTCACGGAAACTTTTTCCCTTTACGGCATTGCTGTGGCTTGATTTTTCAACCGATGCACTATATTTTGGTGTTAATGAATAGATCGGCTTCTGAATTTTCCAAAAAGTATAAATTTGTGGTATTTCGCAAAAGTTTAAGGGCGGGTTTAGTGGTTGAAAGCCAAAAAAATCCCAATTTTTCACGTGTCAACTCCCCAAAACTTTAAATGGCTTTTTCTCCCCTTAAACGTGCGAATTTCGCGTTTTTACGTTTTCATTTAAAAGCTTAGCCCAAACTAGTGTTTTGATGGTCGGAACATGTTTTAGGCAAAATATCAAGAATTTGCTGTTTCTAGAACACGTGCAGTTTTTGTGCAGATTTTCAGCTTTGATTGCTTACCCTGCCCGTAATTTTAATCCGATTTTCGATATTTTGGTCTTATCTCATAGTTGCGTTTGTTTAGTTTGCGCCAAGTGCAAATATGTAGTAATTTGCATGAAAATACTAATTTTTATGACGCTTAGGAGGCATAGACATGTTTTTGTCTAAAATACGTAAATTTCCTTGTGAGACCTCTGGCTTTAATCGTTCACTGTAGCCACAACTTCTATTCGATGATCAAAATTTTAGTCTCATTTTGTAGCTGTCAGTCTGTTGTTTACGTCAAATACAAATTTGCAGTACTTTTCATAAGAATACTAATTTTTATAAGGCTCCTCATATTTTTGGGGGCAGGTCACGGAAACTTTTTCCCTTTACGGCATTGCTGTGGCTTGATTTTTCAACCGATGCACTATATTTTGGTGTTAATGAATAGATCAGCGTCTGAATTTTCCAAAAAGTATAAATTTGTGGTATTTCGCAAAAGTTTAAGGGCGGGTTTAGTGGTTGAAAGCCAAAAAAATCCCAATTTTTCACGTGTCAACTCCCCAAAAGTTTAAATGGCTTTTTCTCCCCTTAAACGTGCGAATTTCGCGTTTGTACTTTTTCGTTTAAAAGCTTAGCCCAACCTAGTGTTCTGATGGTCGGAACATGTTTCAGGCAAAATATCAAGAATTTGCTGTTTCTAGAACACGTGCAGTTTTTGTGCAGATTTTCAGCTTTGATTGCTTACCCTGCCCGTAATTTTAATCCGATTGTCGATATTTTGGTCTTATCTCATAGTTGCGTTTGTTTAGTTTGCGCCAAGTGCAAATATGTAGTAATTTGCATGAAAATACTAATTTTTATGACGCTAAGGAGGCATAGACATGTTTTTGTCTAAAATACGTAAATTTCCTTGTGAGACCTCTGGCTTTAATCGTTCACTGTAGCCACAACTTCTATTCGATGATCAAAATTTTAGTCTCATTTTGTAGCTGTCAGTCTGTTGTTTACGTCAAATATAAATTTGTAGTACTTTTCATAAGAATACTAATTTTTATAAGGCTCCTCATATTTTTGGGGGCAGGTCACGGAAACTTTTTCCCTTTACGGCATTGCTGTGGCTTGATTTTTCAACCGATGCACTATATTTTGGTGTTAATGAATAGATCAGCGTCTGAATTTTCCAAAAAGTATAAATTTGTGGTATTTCGCAAAAGTTTAAGGGCGGGTTTAGTGGTTGAAAGCCAAAAAAATACCAATTTTTCACGTGTCAACTCCCCAAAACTTTAAATGGCTTTTTCGCCCCTTAAACGTGCGAATTTCGCGTTTTTACGTTTTCATTTAAAAGCTTAGCCCAAACTAGTGTTTTGATGGTAGGAACATGTTTTAGGCAAAATATCAAGAATTTGCTGTTTCTAGAACACGTGCAGTTTTTGTGCAGATTTTCAGCTTTGATTGCTTACCCTGCCCGTAATTTTAATCCGATGGTCGATATTTTGGTCTTATCTCATAGTTGCGTTTGTTTAGTTTGCGCCAAGTGCAAATATGTAGTAATTTGCATGAAAATACTAATTTTTATGACGCTTAGGAGGCATAGACATGTTTTTGTCTAAAATACGTAAATTTCCTTGTGAGACCTCTGGCTTTAATCGTTCACTGTAGCCACAACTTCTATTCGATGATCAAAATTTTAGTCTCATTTTGTAGCTGTCAGTCTGTTGTTTACGTCAAATACAAATTTGTAGTACTTTTCATAAGAATACTAATTTTTATAAGGCTCCTCATATTTTTGGGGGCAGGTCACGGAAACTTTTTCCCTTTACGGCATTGCTGTGGCTTGATTTTTCAACCGATGCACTATATTTTGGTGTTAATGAATAGATCAGCGTCTGAATTTTCCAAAAAGTATAAATTTGTGGTATTTCGCAAAAGTTTAAGGGCGGGTTTAGTGGTTGAAAGCCAAAAAAATCCCAATTTTTCACGTGTCAACTCCCCAAAACTTCAAATGGCTTTTTCTCCCCTTAAACGTGCGAATTTCGCGTTTTTACGTTTTCGTTTAAAAGTTTAGCCCAAACTAGTGTTTTGATGGTCGGAACATGTTTTAGGCAAAATATCAAGAATTTGCTGTTTCTAGAACACGTGCAGTTTTTGTGCAGATTTTCAGCTTTGATTGCTTACCCTGCCCGTAATTTTAATCCGATGGTCGATATTTTGGTCTTATCTCATAGTTGCGTTTGTTTAGTTTGCGCCAAGTGCAAATATGTAGTAATTTGCATGAAAATACTAATTTTTATGACGCTTAGGAGGCATAGACATGTTTTTGTCTAAAATACGTAAATTTCCTTGTGAGACCTCTGGCTTTAATCGTTCACTGTAGCCACAACTTCTATTCGATGATCAAAATTTTAGTCTCATTTTGTAGCTGTCAGTCTGTTGTTTACGTCAAATACAAATTTGTAGTACTTTTCATAAGAATACTAATTTTTATAAGGCTCCTCATATTTTTGGGGGCAGGTCACGGAAACTTTTTCCCTTTACGGCATTGCTGTGGCTTGATTTTTCAACCGATGCACTATATTTTGGTGTTAATGAATAGATCAGCGTCTGAATTTTCCAAAAAGTATAAATTTGGGGTATTTCGCAAAAGTTTAAGGGCGGGTTTAGTGGTTGAAAGCCAAAAAAATCCCAATTTTTCACGTGTCAACTCCCCAAAACTTCAAATGGCTTTTTCTCCCCTTAAACGTGCGAATTTCGCGTTTTTACGTTTTCGTTTTAAAGTTTAGCCCAAACTAGTGTTTTGATGGTCGGAACATGTTTTAGGCAAAATATCAAGAATTTGCTGTTTCTAGAACACGTGCAGTTTTTGTGCAGATTTTCAGCTTTGATTGCTTACCCTGCCCGTAATTTTAATCCGATGGTCGATATTTTGGTCTTATCTCATAGTTGCGTTTGTTTAGTTTGCGCCAAGTGCAAATATGTAGTAATTTGCATGAAAATACTAATTTTTATGACGCTTAGGAGGCATAGACATGTTTTTGTCTAAAATACGTAAATTTCCTTGTGAGACCTCTGGCTTTAATCGTTCACTGTAGCCACAACTTCTATTCGATGATCAAAATTTTAGTCTCATTTTGTAGCTGTCAGTCTGTTGTTTACGTCAAATACAAATTTGTAGTACTTTTCATAAGAATACTAATTTTTATAAGGCTCCTCATATTTTTGGGGGCAGGTCACGGAAACTTTTTCCCTTTACGGCATTGCTGTGGCTTGATTTTTCAACCGATGCACTATATTTTGGTGTTAATGAATAGATCAGCGTCTGAATTTTCCAAAAAGTATAAATTTGTGGTATTTCGCAAAAGTTTAAGGGCGGGTTTAGTGGTTGAAAGCCAAAAAAATCCCAATTTTTCACGTGTCAACTCCCCAAAACTTTAAATGGCTTTTTCTCCCCTTAAACGTGCGAATTTCGCGTTTTTACGTTTTCGTTTAAAAGCTTAGCCCAAACTAGTGTTTTGATGGTCGGAACATGTTTTAGGCAAAATATCAAGAATTTGTTGTTTCTAGAACACGTGCAGTTTTTGTGCAGATTTTCAGCTTTGATTGCTTACTCTACCCGTGATTTTAATCCGATTGTCGATATTTTGGTCTTATCTCATAGTTGCGTTTGTTTGGTTTGCGCCAAGTGCAAATATGTAGTAATTTGCATGAAAGTACTAATTTTTATGACGCTTAGGAGGCATAGACATGTTTTTGTCTAAAATACGTAATTTCCTTGTGAGACCTCTGGCTTTAATCGTTCACTGTAGCCACAACTTCTATTCGATGATCAAAATTTTAGTCTCATTTTGTAGCTGTCAGTCTGTTGTTTACGTCAAATACAAATTTGTAGTACTTTTCATAAGAATACTAATTCTTATAAGGCTCCTCATATTTTTGGGGGCAGGTCACGGAAACTTTTTCCCTTTACGGCATTGCTGTGGCTTGATTTTTCAACCGATGCACTATATTTTGGTGTTAATGAATAGATCAACGTCTGAATTTTCCAAAAAGTATAAATTTGTGGTATTTCGCGAAAGTTTAAGGGCGGGTTTAGTGGTTGAAAGCCAAAAAAATCCCAATTTTTCACGTGTCAACTCCTCAAAACTTTAAATGGCTTTTTCTCCCCTTAAACGTGCGAATTTCGCGTTTTTAAGTTTTCATTTAAAAGCTTAGCCCAAACTAGTGTTTTGATGGTCGAAACATGTTTTAGGCAAAATATCAAGAATTTGCTGTTTCTAGAACACGTGCAGTTTTTGTGCAGATTTGCAGCCTTGATTGCTTACACTGCCCGTGATTTTAATCCGATTGTCGATATTTTGGTCTTATCTCATAGTTGCGTTTGTTTAGTTTGCGCCAAGTGCAAATATGTAGTAATTTGCATGAAAATACTAATTTTTATGACGCTTAGGAGGCATAGACATGTTTTTGTCTAAAATACGTAAATTTCCTTGTGAGACCTCTGGCTTTAATCGTTCACTGTAGCCACAGCTTCTATTCGATGATCAAAATTTTAGTCTCATTTTGTAGCTGTCAGTCTGTTGTTTCCGTCAAATACAAATTTGTAGTTCTTTTCATAAGAATACTAATTTTTATAAGGCTCCTCATATTTTTGGGGGCAGGTCACGGAAACTTTTTCCCTTTACGGCATTGCTGTGGCTTGACTTTTCAACCGATGCACTATATTTTGGTGTTAATGAATAGATCAGCGTCTGAATTTTCCAAAAAGTATAAATTTGTGGTATTTTGCGAAAGTTTAAGGGAGGGTTTAGTGGTTGAAAGCCAAAAAAATCCCAATTTTTCACGTGTCAACTCCTCAAAACTTTAAATGGCTTTTTCTCCCCTTAAACGTGCGAATTTCGCGTTTTTACGTTTTCATTTAAAAGCTTAGCCCAAACTAGTGTTTTGGTGGTCGGAACATGTTTTAGGCAAAATATCAAGAATTTGCTGTTTCTAGAACACGTGCAGTTTTTGTGCAGATTTTCAGCTTTGATTGCTTACACTGCCCGTGATTTTAATCCGATTGTCGATATTTTGGTCTTATCTCATAGTTGCGTTTGTTTAGTTTGCGCCAAGTGCAAATATGTAGTAATTTGCATGAAAATACTAATTTTTATGACGCTTAGGAGGCATAGACATGTTTTTGTCTAAAATACGTAAATTTCCTTGTGAGACCTCTGGCTTTAATCGTTCACTGTAGCCACAGCTTCTATTCGATGATCAAAATTTTAGTCTCATTTTGTAGCTGTCAGTCTGTTGTTTCCGTCAAATACAAATTTGTAGTTCTTTTCATAAGAATACTAATTTTTATAAGGCTCCTCATATTTTTGGGGGCAGGTCACGGAAACTTTTTCCCTTTACGGCATTGCTGTGGCTTGATTTTTCAACCGATGCACTATATTTTGGTGTTAATGAATAGATCAGCGTCTGAATTTTCCAAAAAGTATAAATTTGTGGTATTTTGCGAAAGTTTAAGGGCGGGTTTAGTGGTTGAAAGCCAAAAAAATCCCAATTTTTCACGTGTCAACTCCCCAAAACTTTAAATGGCTTTTTCTCCCCTTAAACGTGCGAATTTCGCGTTTTTACGTTTTCGTTTAAAAGCTTAGTCCAAACTAGTGTTTTGATGGTCGGAACATGTTTTAGGCAAAATATCAAGAATTTGTTGTTTCTAGAACACGTGCAGTTTTTGTGCAGATTTTCAGCTTTGATTGCTTACTCTGCCCGTGATTTTAATCCGATTGTCGATATTTTGGTCTTATCTCATAGTTGCGTTTGTTTAATTTGCGCCAAGTGCAAAAATGTAGTAATTTGCATGAAAATACTAATTTTTATGACGCTTAGGAGGCATAGACATGTTTTTGTCTAAAATACGCAAATTTCCTTGTGAGACCTCTGGCTTTAATCGTTCACTGTAGCCACAACTTCTATTCGATGATCAAAATTTTAGTCTCATTTTGTAGCTGTCAGTCTGTTGTTTACGTCAAATACAAATTTGTAGTACTTTTCATAAGAATACTAATTTTTATAAGGCTCCTCATATTTTTGGGGGCAGGTCACGGAAACTTTTTCCCTTTACGGCATTGCTGTGGCTTGATTTTTCAACCGATGCACTATATTTTGGTGTTAATAAATAGATCAGCGTCTGAATTTTCCAAAAAGTATAAATTTGTGCTATTTCGCAAAAGTTTAAGGGCGGGTTTAGTGGTTGAAAGCCAAAAAAATCCCAATTTTTCACGTGTCAACTCCCCAAAACTTTAAATGGCTTTTTCTCCCCTTAAACGTGCGAATTTCGCGTTTTTACGTTTTCATTTAAAAGCTTAGCCCAAACTAGTGTTTTGATGGTCGGAACATGTTTTAGGCAAAATATCAAGAATTTGCTGTTTCTAGAACACGTGCAGTTTTTGTGCAGATTTTCAGCATTGATTGCTTACTCTGCCCGTGATTTTAATCCGATTGTCGATATTTTGGTCTTATCTCATAGTTGCGTTTGTTTAGTTTGCGCCAAATGCAAATATGTAGTAATTTGCATGAAAATACTAATTTTTATGACGCTTAGGAGGCATAGACATGTTTTTGTCTAAAATACGTAAATTTCCTTGTGAGACCTCTGGCTTTAATCGTTCACTGTAGCCACAACTTCTGTTCGATGATCAAAATTTTAGTCTCATTTTATAGCTGTCAGTCTGTTGTTTACGTCAAATACAAATTTGTGGTACTTTTCATAAGAATACTAATTTTTATAAGGCTCCTCATATTTTTGGGGGCAGGTCACGGAAACTTTTTCCCTTTACGGCATTGCTGTGGCTTGATTTTTCAACCGATGCACTATATTTTGGTGTTAATGAATAGATCAGCGTCTGAATTTTCCAAAAAGTATAAATTTGTGGTATTTCGCAAAAGTGTAAGGGCGGGTTTAGTGGTTGAAAGCCAAAAAAATCCCAATTTTTCACGTGTCAACTCCCCAAAACTTTAAATGGCTTTTTCTCCCCTTAAACGTGCGAATTTCGCGTTTTTACGTTTTCATTTAAAAGCTTAGCCCAAATTAGTGTTTTGATGGTCGGAATATGTTTTGGGCAAAATATCAAGAATTTGCTGTTTCTAGAACACGTGCAGTTTTTGTGCAGATTTTCAGCTTTGATTGCTTACTCTGCCCGTAATTTTAATCCGATTGTCGATATTTTGGTCTTATCTCATAGTTGCGTTTGTTTAGTTTGCGCCAAGTGCAAATATGTAGTAATTTGCATGAAAATACTAATTTTTATGACGCTTAGGAGGCATAGACATGTTTTTGTCTAAAATACGTAAATTTCCTTGTGAGACCTCTGGCTTTAATCGTTCACTGTAGCCACAACTTCTATTCGATGATCAAAATTTTTGTCTCATTTTGTAGCTGTCAGTCTGTTGTTTACGTCAAATACAAATTTGTAGTACTTTTCATAAGAATACTAATTTTTATAAGGCTCCTCATATTTTTGGGGGCAGGTCACGGAAACGTTTTCCCTTTACGGCATTGCTGTGGCTTGATTTTTCAACCGATGCACTATATTTTGGTGTTAATGAATAGATCAGCGTCTGAATTTTCCAAAAAGTATAAATTTGTGATATTTTGCGAAAGTTTAAGGGCGGGTTTAGTGGTTGAAAGCCAAAAAAATCCCAATTTTTCACGTGTCAACTCCCCAAAACTTTAAATGGCTTTTTCTCCCCTTAAACGTGCGAATTTCGCGTTTTTACGTTTTCATTTAAAAGCTTAGCCCAAACTAGTGTTTTGATGGTCGGAATATGTTTTAGGCAAAATATCAAGAATTTGCTGTTTCTAGAACACGTGCAGTTTTTGTGCAGATTTTCAGTTTTGATTGCTTACTCTGCCCGTGATTTTAATCCGATTGTCGATATTTTGGTCATATCTCATAGTTGCGTTTGTTTAGTTTGCGCCAAGTGCAAATATGTAGTAATTTGCATGAAAATACTAATTTTTATGACGCTTAGGAGGCATAGACATGTTTTTGTCTAAAATACGTAAATTTCCTTGTGAGACCTCTGGCTTTAATCGTTCACTGTAGCCACAACTTCTGTTCGATGATCAAAATTTTAGTCTCATTTTGTAGCTGTCAGTCTGTTGTTTACGTCAAATACAAATTTGTAGTACTTTTCATAAGACTACTAATTTTTATAAGGCTCCTCATATTTTTGGGGGCAGGTCACGGAAGCTTTTTCCCTTTACGGCATTGCTGTGGCTTGATTATTCACTTGATGCACTATATTTTGGTGTTAATGAATAGATCAGCGTCTGAATTTTCCAAAAAAAATAAATTTGTGGTATTTCGCAAAAGTTTAAGGGCGGGTTTAGTGGTTGAAAGCCAAAAAAATCCCAATTTTTCACGTGTCAACTCCCCAAAACTTTAAATGGCTTTTTCTCCCCTTAAACGTGCGAATTTCGCGTTTTTACGTTTTCATTTAAAAGCTTAGCCCAAACTAGTGTTTTGATGGTCGGAACATGTTTTAGGCAAAATATCAAGAATTTGCTGTTTCTAGAACACGTGCAGTTTTTGTGCAGATTTTCAGCATTGATTGCTTACTCTGCCCGTAATTTTAATCCGATTGTCGATATTTTGGTCTTATCTCATAGTTGCGTTTGTTTAGTTTGCGCCAAGTGCAAATATGTAGTAATTTGCATGAAAATACTAATTTTTATGACGCTTAGGAGGCATAGACATGTTTTTGTCTAAAATACGTAAATTTCCTTGTGAGACCTCTGGCTTTAATCGTTCACTGTAGCCACAACTTCTGTTCGATGATCAAAATTTTAGTCTCATTTTGTAGCTGTCAGTCTGTTGTTTACGTCAAATACAAATTTGTAGTACTTTTCATAAGAATACTAATTTTTATAAGGCTCCTCATATTTTTGGGGGCAGGTCACGGAAACTTTTTCCCTTTACGGCATTGCTGTGGCTTGATTTTTCAACCGATGCACTATATTTTGGTGTTAATGAATAGATCAGCGTCTGAATTTTTCCAAAAAGTATAAACTTGTGGTATTTCGCAAAAGTTTAAGGGCGGGTTTAGTGGTTGAAAGCCAAAAAATCCCAATTTTTCACGTGTCAACTCCCCAAAACTTTAAATGGCTTTTTCTCCCCTTAAACGTGCGAATTTCGCGTTTTTACGTTTTCATTTAAAAGCTTAGCCCAAACTAGTGTTTTGATGGTCGGAACATGTTTTAGGCAAAATATCAAGAATTTGCTGTTTCTAGAACACGTGCAGTTTTTGTGCAGATTTTCAGTTTTGATTGCTTACTCTGCCCGTGATTTTAATCCGATTGTCGATATTTTGGTCTTATCTCATAGTTGCGTTTGTTTAGTTTGCGCCAAGTGCAAATATGTAGTAATTTGCATGAAAATACTAATTTTTATGACGCTTAGGAGGCATAGACATGTTTTTGTCTAAAATACGTAAATTTCCTTGTGAGACCTCTGGCTTTAATCGTTCACTGTAGCCACAACTTCTATTCGATGATCAAAATTATAGTCTCATTTTGTAGCTGTCAGTCTGTTGTTTACGTCAAATACAAATTTGTAGTACTTTTCATAAGAATACTAATTTTAATAAGGCTCCTCATATTTTTGGGGCAGGTCACGGAAACTTTTTCCTTTACGGCATTGCTGTGGCTTGATTTTTCAACCGATGCACTATATTTTGGTGTTAATGAATAGATCAGCGTCTGAATTTTCCAAAAAGTATAAATTTGTGGTATTTCGCAAAAGTTTAAGGGCGGGTTTAGTGGTTGAAAGCCAAAAAATCCCAATTTTTCACGTGTCAACTCCCCAAAACTTTAAATGGCTTTTTCTCCCCTTAAACGTGCGAATTTCGCGTTTTTACGTTTTCATTTAAAAGCTTAGCCCAAACTAGTGTTTTGATGGTCGGAACATGTTTTAGGCAAAATATCAAGAATTTGCTGTTTCTAGAACACGTGCAGTTTTTGTGCAGATTTTCAGTTTTGATTGCTTACTCTGCCCGTGATTTTAATCCGATTGTCGATATTTTGGTCTTATCTCATAGTTGCGTTTGTTTAGTTTGCGCCAAGTGCAAATATGTAGTAATTTGCATGAAAATACTAATTTTTATGACGCTTAGGAGGCAGAGACATGTTTTTGTCTAAAATACGTAAATTTCCTTGTGAGACCTCTGGCTTTAATCGTTCACTGTAGCCACAACTTCTATTCGATGATCAAAATTTTAGTCTCATTTTGTAGCTGTCAGTCTGTTGTTTACGTCAAATACAAATTTGTAGTACTTTTCATAAGAATACTAATTTTTATAAGGCTCCTCATATTTTTGGGGGCAGGTCACGGAAACTTTTTCCCTTTACGGCATTGCTGTGGCTTGATTTTTCAACCGATGCACTATATTTTGGTGTTAATGAATAGATCAGCGTATGAATTTTCCAAAAAGTATAAATTTGTGGTATTTCCCAAAAGTTCAACGGCGGGTTTAGTAGTTGAAAGCCAAAAAAATCCCAATTTTTCACGTGTCAACTCCCCAAAACTTTAAATGGCTTTTTCTCCCCTTAAACGTGCGAATTTTGCGTTTTTACGTTTTCATTTAAAAGCTTAGCCCAAACTAGTGTTTTGATGGTCGGAACATGTTTTAGGCGAAATATCAAGAATTTGCTGATTCTAGAACACGTGCAGTTTTTGTGCAGATTTTCAGCTTTGATTGCTTACTCTGCCCGTAATTTTAATCCGATTGTCGATATTTTGGTCTTATCTCATAGTTGCGTTTGTTTAGTTTGCGCTAAGTGCAAATATGTAGAAAAAGCATTCAGTGTTGGGAATTCAAAGAAACCGAAACTTAATGTCTGCAACTACGGTGACTTTCGCAGTATCAACACCATATCAACTTGAAGAGTGCCGATACATTCGATCATGATAATTAAATACTCAACTATCTACCTATCTATCTGTCTATCAACTATCTTTAAGCAAAGGCCCAAAAGGGAATGTAGTGCTACAATAAAAACACGTATATTATTCATTTTTCCTCCTTTTGCCCACTTTTTAATTTTTCATTAACAAGCCATACAAGTGCTTAATTAGGCTCTAAAATACTTTGGGCTCTTGTTGCAAATCCTTGAATATTAACCAAGGATAAATCTTATTTCGTTACCGTGTACTAGAAAATAATCAGTTTCTAGTCATCAAACTCCACGTTTTTCTTCTATCGACAAGTAAAAGTTAGTAGTTAATCATTGTCCATTTGTCCTCCAACAGCATTCGATCTTTTCATTAAAAACTTGCCTCCCCAAATCAAAATTGAAAACTGACTCAAACTCTCACAATCCCGTAATCTTTCTTCCCAATTACTGCTGCCGTACTGAGGTAACATGATCGAAGCTCGATACACTTTGGTCCCGCTCCACATACATCTTTCCTCTTTCGACAAATGCAACAATTGCCATTTGCATATGAGGTGTGTTCAGCTAGTAAGGTGACTTTGTGTTTTTAGGGAAAATTTTTTAATTATTTGTCAATATTTATGTTTTCCCCTTCAAAGCGATCAATACTTTTGTGCCAATAGAGTTGTGCCAACACCTTTTCCAATCCTCGAAACACTTCACATAAGCACTTTTCGGTATAGCCTTGAGCTCTTCCAGCGATGCAGTCTTTATCTCCTCAATCGTTGCAAACCTGCCGCATTTCATTGATCTCTTCAGTTTTGGGAACAAGAAAAAATCACATGGGGCCATATCCGGTGAACATAGTGGCTCAGGCATGATTGTGGTGTTGTTTTTGATGAGTGTACCAACAAAAAAATCTATAATCGAATCTGCGCTGCCCGGGAAATTTGAAAAGTCACCTTACTTTTTGAATACATCTCGTATATGACGATTTGCAAATAACCATGATAACGTTTAGTTACATACGAAAGCGTTTTCCTGCACCCGGGGTAACTTGAACCCAGGGTCCCAGCAGACTCCCCGATTTAGAGTCCACCGCGGTAGAACCAAAGCCACCTTCTGATAACTCTACACTGATCATATAAGCAAGTTCAATTGTGCAAGACATTTGAATGCTTGCATTTATAGTTTTTTCATGGGCGATGCTGTGAAATTCTGTTAGTAGGAAAGCAAGAATGAAGTTTTCTTAGTATAATAATGGATAAAATGTTGTTGGCGGGAAATAATGGAAAGAACTTTGTTAGTAAGAAGGAAGAAATGAGATTTTGTTAGTAAAAGGTATAAAATAAAATTTTCTTAATGGGAAGTAATGAATGAAATTTGGTAGTGGGAAAGACGAAATGACATTTTGTTGGTAGAAGGTATAAAGTGATATTTTGTTAATGGGAAGTAATGAATGTAATTTTGTTAGTGGGAAACATTAGATTATTTTTATCTTTTTTGCATGTTAAAATAAGACAGGAAAAGGTTCAAATTAATATGACGGGAAATAAATAATAGAGTTCAAATAATTAAATGCTTTTTATAAAAATGAATAACAAAAACAAGGTAAGTATGGTAAGTAAGCAGTTGAAGTTGTGAATGGGAAAATGTCAGTATAGCCGGCATTTGCAGCACTGTCCTTTGAACCCAATAGCAGTTAATGTTTTATGAATAACCTCAATGTTCAAAGCCTAGAAGTGGAGGATATTTTCTTGCAAGCTATGCAACAGAAAAGAAGTCTATAGCTTGAAGGCTGTTTTGTTATTTGGGATGGATCAGGCCAGTAAGGGTCTTTTAAGGTCCTACAATGGCTGCCTAAATTTAATTACTTATAATTTGAGCATTTAGTGTAGGCCAATGACACTCTATTACTGATTTATAATGTTACATCTATGTGACTTCAGCTGATACAAGAATGTAAGATTTCCAATAACCTAGTTTTCCATTCCTGCACATGTCAATATATGCTTATATTATCCTTATAACTTGACATATTCACTTTTTATCACCAATTAATTTTTATCCGCGTTTACCATAAAATAGTCCTACTAATAAGCAAGGGAAAACCTTTCTAGTGAGTCCACGCAGAAGGATGTACAAGCTGAATAAAGAGTAAGCTCATCAAATCTGCAACGCTCTGTTTACTATTAGTTTACAATAAATCAATAAACTTTAAATTTTGCCTAACGGAAGTTGAGGATTGGCTGCAGGATGTTGGCAAATTGGAAAACGAGCAATGATCTTCTGTCAGCTTCCATCGTGTCTTCCTATCGAGCCCTCGGTCTTCCCGCTGGACGTCTAGCATGTATTCTATCCTTTGATGTTCATTGAGATAGTCATAGAACCTAATAAACTAATGGACTTTAAGTTTTGCCTAGTAGAAGTTGAGACTACCCTGCAGGATGTTGGCAAATTGGAAAACGTGCAATGATCTTCTGCCAGCTTCCATCGTGTCTTTTTATTGAGCCCACGGTCTTCCCGCTGGACATCTAGCATCTATTCTATCTTTTGATGTTCGTTTAGGTAGTCATTTTCTTCCGTTCTTTATACATGTCCCACCCATTACAATTTGTCTAATTTTACGCAAGAAGAAACAGGTGGTTCGTTAAAATGTTCATACAACTCATTATTTTAACATAGTCTCCACTCAGTTGCTTGTTTCACTGGGCCGTCGATTTTCCAGAGCACTTTGTGTTCAAATGGCAAAACCCAACTCAAAATTCACTCAACCTCAAATCCGGAAGGATAGGATTCGATTAAGGCAGCTCTCGGCATACCAGAAAATATAAACATTCACTACAATCCGCTATAAGTTAGCAGAAAGTCGTGCAAATTAACTCATTTTGCGCTTTGCATAACTTCAAAGTCTATCTCAAGAAGCAAAATATTGACTACACCTTGGTACAGGAGCTCCAAATTAAGGGTTTATCTATGACAGAGGGCCTTGGCAAAAATTATAACCCTAAGACTCGAGCAGTCTGATCGTTAGGCCTAGAGCTTGCATTCTGGCTAGAAGGAAAAAAATGTTTTTTTTTTCTCATGAACTGTGCTCTGAATACTAAACAGTGGTTAAACTAGAGGTTGCATCTCGAAAGAGTAGTTATGTTTCCTCTGCCTGTTACTGACTAACCAACATCACCTAAAGAGTTACAATTATTAATTTATAACTTATCACAAAGAACAACCTCTGTATTTATTGATAGTGGTGCCTGCAAAACAATTGCTTTGGGAAAGCACACAAACTAACATAAGGGATGAATACTTTTATGAACGATAGTGTCATTAAATCCTGGATAAAAATTTGAGGAGTATCCACCCTAAAGTGGGCAGATGGGGCCATGGGTTGGCAACAAACATTAGACCCATAATTTCAAGATTTTTCGTCCAAGCAGATTTTAGATATTCACCTGCAACATGTTTAAGAAATAAGATCATTGTCTAAATCTCAACATGCGTGCCCAGAAAGGCAAGTCAACAGATATGAGGGTCATTTGAAAAGTTTCTGGCCTGTCAAAGAAAAACACATAATTCAAACCAAACAAAAATTTATTTCTTGACATAGTCTCCAATCAAGTCAATACATTTGGTCAAAAGCTTTATCCAACCCTGCAGGCCATCAGAAAAAAGGTATTTGTGTAAACCTGAAAAAACAGGTTTACTGCCTCTTCAACCTAGCTATTTGGCCCATATTTTTTCCCACCCTGGATTTTTTAAAGTTCGGGAACAAAAAAAAGCCACTCAGAGCTAGGTCCCCTGAGTAAGGTGGGTGTTGAATCATTTCGAACTTCAATGCGTCCAATTTTGCCATTTCGACCATGCATGTATGGACTCCCGCGTTGTCTTGATAAAACAGCATCTTCTTCCTCGCCATGTGCGGTCACTGTTTCTTGAGTTTCATCTTCAATTGGTCCAGCAACGCAGCGTAATAAGGTTCATTAATGGTCTTACCTTTTTAAGGACAATAAACTATAATTACTCCACGGCTGTCCCAAAAAACTGTCGCCATCACTTTTCCGGCAGAAAGAATGTCTTTAGTCTTCTTCAGAGCTGGTTTCCCTACCATAATCTACTGCATTGACTGTTGTTTAGTCTCTGGAGTACGGTGACCTCAGGTTTCATTGACAGTAATTACCTGGTGCGAAAACTCGGTAGGATTTTTTTGGAGCAGCTGAAGAGTCTCGCGCGACATGTCAATCTCTATGCGCTTTAGATCGATCATTAACAATCGCGGCACCCATCACGAGGATGATTTTCTCATGCATAAATCTTCATTTAAAATTTTACGCACCCATTTAATTGATATTCCACAAGCCTCAATAATTTCCTTAATGGTTGTGTACACCAAGCTGACAGTATCTTCCATTGAAACAGTTTTTGAGCGTCCAGAATGTTCATCGTGTAAAATGCTTGTGTGACTGCGTTTTAACTAGGCCACCCAATCTTTCACGGTGGTAAGTGAGGGCGACTATTCACCATACACGGAGTCTAACATTATCACTCGATTTTATCCATTGTTCTTAATAAACGTCACCTGTAAACTTTGGAAGGGTACCATGTGTTTTGTACTGCTCGAAATGGCTTTACATATCCTACATATGTAAAGGCTATCTATTGGTTGACAAGAGAAGTTGAATGTACCCTGACTTTTTGCCGTTGTCGTTGTGCGTACTACTAAGTACCCTATCTAATATTGAGTGAACCAGTATTTGGTAGAATTCGGTTGGTTAATATTGTAGCGGAGCGCTATTGATCTCATTAGAGGGGCGGGAAAATACATTGAAACATTGAAGGAAGTATTTTTGCCGTTGAGGCCTGCTTTTCAAGGGAATATTCTGTGATTTCAACCCAGCGCACCTTTGGGAATCGCTTTAATTTAGGCCTGTAGGCCTCTGTTCGGGACCGGAAATCAATCGTTGCATAGGTCGCTATGTTCAAACAAACTGCATATGTGATAAAATGAAGAACTGGGGTCCCTTGGCCCAGTAGATTACCTGAGAGCATTGACCCAGTAAGAATTTCAATATTGCAATCACCACGGCACTCTGCGCGGAAACATACGTCTGCCCCTAGACTCTCCTGATTGGTTTCCAAACGCCAGAAATTGGTAAACTTAGTATATGGAGACTAAAAGACTTGACCTAGCTAATTTGATCTTCAAAACAATCAGACAATATGAAAAAAGGACTTTATCCTGCCGCATCCTATACAAACAATATATGTTACAATAGCTACTTTTATAAAGAAAGGGGTGTAAAGTTGGAGAGGCACCAATATCATTGGAAAGTTAAAGCACTACAAACTGAAGAACTTAGTTTTATTAAGTTTATATGTAGTTATAAACGAGAAATACTCCAGGGGGTATAATATCACCCCTACATTTGATAGTTGCGATGAAGAATATTCTTTCAGTATAAGACAGAAAAGGGATAAAGGTGGTAGCATATATCGACAACTTGATGGTTTTGATGTCACGTGTGCTTCCTTTTGTGACCAGCAAAACACACCTTAGAGAATTTAGTTCGTGGCCTAACCCCTTACCCATAAGAAAGTGCAAATAATGCTCTTGGTACTGAAAACCTCAATCCGCGATATTTGTTTCCCTTGGCATGGTGGCAATAGACTTTCATTGTCCACCAGTGCATAGTATCTTAAACTTTGCACAATCGGCACCTCAACTCCTTCTACTTCTTCCTAGCGGTACAGCCCCTCTCGGACCATCGCTTCCTGCAAGAAGCACCTCCAACTATCTTGGTCAATCAACAGCGTCCACCCATTTTTTAATCCAAGTAGTGATTGACTGTCTTCGTCAACTGAGTCAGACCAGCGATTTCTCGGTCTTTCCACTGGTCTCCGCCCTTCAGTTCTCGCAATGAATACCCTTCTAAGTATCCGTTGCGCATCCATATAATTGACATGTCACGTCCATTGCATTTTCTGCAATCTTACAATCGTTGAGACCTCCGGCTTGCCAAAAATTTCATAAAACTCATGGTTATGTCATTGATCCCCATTTATTTTGGCTCAATTATTTGCCTCAGGATCCGACGCTCAAAGGCGTTCAATATGTCTAAGGACACTTGCGTTAGAGTCCATTTTTCACACTCATAGCGTAATACAGCTCTTATCACGAATTTGCATACTTGGAGCTTTGTTTTCCTATGTATGCAGCTGGTTTTCACAAACGTCAAAACTGAATAAAATATTTTGTTTGCGAGCTGTATTCTTCGGCGTATTTTATTTTTTTCATTGCTGGTTCTCATTATTTTGGCGCTTATATACATGGATTTGACCACATTTTTGATACTGCATACACCAAGTGTGATATTATGGGCATTTGAGATATTTTTCTTTGACTGCGTCATGATTTGGTTATTGATGCATACTAAGGAGATCGTTTACATCATTGTCATTTTAGTAAGACGAACTAATTTGACTGGGATGCCAACGCAAAGCATATTTGCTACAGAATATACATTGCGATCAATCCTGTTGTATGGTTGCTCTAAGTCATTTAAAATTTGGTGTACGCGTTTGTTGTATACCCAGCATTTTTCAAGTACCTGTTTGTCTGTAAACAATTGATCTATTGTCAATCTGCCTGTTATAAAACCACCTTGATACTCCCCAATAATACTGTTGGCGTATGGCCTGATTTTATTTTCTAAGATCTTTGAAAATATTTTGTATGCCGCACAAAGTAATGATATGCCTCTATTTGTTTCGCACTTTAGCTTGCCACCTTTTTTGTAGATAGGGAATATAATTGATTGGCTCCACTCATTTGACATATGTTCTTGTTGCCAAATGTGCTGGATGGGTTTATAGATTGCTTTCTGAACACCTCTACCACCATATTTGATGAGCTCCACTGGAATCGTAACGATGCCAAGCACTTTCTCATTCTTTTGGGCCTTGATGGTGGAACAAACTTCTTCGAGAGTAAGTGGGGCCAAAGAAAGCTTTCCGTGAATATTTATATGCTCCGATGTTCTGGGACTGTGTGGGGAATCAAAGAAATTTTCAAGATATGATCCCCATTTTTCTTTGATCCTGTTTTCATCATCGATGATGTTGCTGATGTCACCACCGCACAGCGTGTTCTTGGGCTGATAACCACCTTTCAGGCTTTTCACTACTTTGTAAGCTTGTCTTTTGTTGTTGTTGGCTAGATTTACATCAATACTTTTCAATTGATTGTTAAAGTATTTTCTGTTCTTAATTCTAGCTATCATATCTGGTACTCTCCTAAGATTTTCATAATGTTCTCTCTTTGTCCTGGTTTTCTACCTTACATTTCTTTGCATTCCTGATTCTATTTGTCCGACGCATTCTAGTACTCATCATCTTGATATCCGATTATGTAATCTGCAATGGTCTTAATCTCCGCGTTCGCTTCCATCGAGAGCTTGTTGCTTTATTTCAGTGAATTATCCAATAAGATGGGAGCTAGCTGATAGTCAAGGGCCTCCGTGATTTTTTTTGCCAGAGACGTCGTTTGGAACCTAATCTTCACCGAATATGCCTTTGATATGGGACATCGGTCAATTAATTTGATCAAGTATTGATCCGAGTTATAATTGGCTCCTCGGTATGTACGGAAGTCAAGTATGCTTGGGGCCCTACGTTATTGGATCAAAACATGGTCAATCTGGTTTTGTGTGGTGCCGTCTGGTGTTGCTCTAGGCATTTTATGTATGCGTTGAAGCGGGAAGCAAGTCAAACATTTGACTAGATTTCTGCTACATGCACTGTCAATCAAGCGCTTTCCCTTGTCATCCGTTTCATAGTGGAAACTATATCCTCCAGTTGTTTCCCGACGAGATAAGTCGTTGTCAAACTTAGCGTAGAAATCACCCTGAATTATTTTATTTATTTTTGTAGGCAATGAGTCGACCAGTCTTATCAGATGATTGTAGCACGTTTCCTTCGTTTCTTCGTGCTTGTCTTTGGTTAGGGCGTGTGCATTAAAAGACCAGGTTCCGAAGAATTTCGCTTTTATACGGATCACACAAAAACGTTCATTGGTTGCCTTAAAATCAATAACATGCGGCTCGAACTCCATTTTGATAATGAAAACCACTCGGAATCCTCGCTTTCTTCCAGTTTTCCCACTTTTAAATATTGTTTGCGCTCTCACATCTTGAATATCACTTGCAGTCAAGTACGTTTCCTAGATTGCCAGTATGTTCAGAATTTATTGACTAGCCTGTTTCGAAAGTATCAAACAGTGCAAGGGTAGTTCAGTGATGTGACATTCCAGGCTGGAATACCGTAGTCCCTTCTTTGGTTGCGCAGTCATCGCCTTGAGTCCAATCATTCCGAGGTCCTTTTGTAGGTTTCGAAACATGAAACATGTGTTTTAAAGGGACGGGGAGGTTACTTCATTGCCCAACCTCCATTTTGGTGCCATGGTTATTACTTTCAATTCCGTTATCAGATGTGTAAGTAGGATTTAGTAGTAGAGCTGCAGGTGTGTTTATAGTTATTGGCATTTTTCGGTATTCAGTGTCCCATCATTGGGTAATCAGTAAACCCAATGTGCAACCACGAGATCATTTACTATCAAGCAAAACTGTTGTGATATTATTAAAGATTGGATAAAAAGGCTAGGTTTGCCTTCTACTTTTGCAAAAAAAAATTTTGTAGGCGTAATCAACGGCCTAAAATTATGTTCTGGATAAACGTAGTAGTGCTAAATTCAATCTTTCCTAATTATTGCTGATTGGATGGTCCTCTGTTGGCAAAAGTTATATAAAAGAAAACCTCGCCAGCGTGCAAAGAACTGCCACCTTAAAGGTTACGGACGCTGTCTGCTCAATTCAAAAGAATTCTCTCAACGTATTTTGGAAATACAAAATGCCTTCCAAACTGTTCATTTTTCTAACTACGCTTGGATCATCAGCAGGAGGTATTAGCCATTTTAGAAGCATACAGTATATTGAAATCAGTGATTTACGTATAAGAAGAGGGATGTTAATTGCTTGCGTAGCCAGATCAATACTAACGTGCTTAACTCATCTATCACATTCTTAAAGTTGTGGGACATTTATCCCCTCTGAGTGGTTGGTTTGCGATACGTTACGTTTCCAGGCATAGAAACAGAGAGGGGAATGAACGGAGGACCAGTTGATCAGACAGGTCTCAGCCTTCGATGTTTCTTTTGTGGATATGATAAAAACATTGCTAGGAGTTGTAAAGGGAACAATCTCCTTAAACTTATTTTCCAAAGTGAACTCAAGATGGGATAATTTGACTCACAGCTCTGTATTAAGGAAGAGAGTCGCCAAGAAATATACAAAAGTTTCTGTACTTCCTCAAGGTATCAGTTTGGGTTTGAACTCCAAAGATTAAGGAGAGGAGCCTGCTACTACATTTCAAGCCATTACCGCAATTATAGCGTAAGCGACAAAAAATCTAATTTTACCGGAGAAGGTTTTTTTTCAATTTTTTAGGTCTTTGTAAAAAAATTTTTTACAAAGACCTAATAGTTTCGTGACCTGTCCGTCCGTCTGTCCGTCTGTCTGTGCGTCACACCTGATTTCCTCAGTCACTATAAAAGCTAGAATGCTCAAACTTTGTGAAAAGGTCAGAAGTGATGGTCTCTCAAAAGTTAAGGCCTTGACAAAAATTTAAAAAATGTTTAAGGGGGGCCCCTCCTAATAACGAATTGGCCCTTAAAAATTTTTTTTAATCAAAGATAGTCGAGTGGGGTACCAAATGAAAGGTCTTGATTAGAACTTTTAGAATCTGAAATAAAAAAATCATTTGATGAATTAGGGGGTCCACGGGAAGGCAAAATGTACCGAAAATTTGTGTCCCCCCCCCCCCCCCCTCGCGATTGGACACCTTTCGGCCGAAAAATCTGAAAATTATCACGAATGTGAACCTTTATGATTACAAGGGCAAAAAATACCTTAAGAATCGAAATTCACTCAACTTTGTTAATAATAGTAGGATTTGTAAATTTTACATTTTTGCCCATAAAATCAAAACGGTACCTTTGAACTTCTTTAAATTTTGCAATTATATAGACTGATATAGGATATATATGTTCACAAAATTTAATTGAGATCGAATCATAATCAAGTGAGTTACGGCCATTTCAATTATATGGAATTACAACAACGATAACACGTGTTTATGGTTCATATAGGGTTTTCCAATAAGAGGTGTTATTTTGATATTAAAAGAAAAATGCCATTTTTTAAATAAATGATCGTATGTTTAGTTCATTATAAAGAAGAAGATATGCCGTTAATAGCAATAACTAACATTGGGCAAATAACCACTACAACACGCTTACAGGACCATATCCTCTTCATGAAATTTTCCATAACCAAATCGCAAAGTGGCTGCTCTATGTCCTCGATAGCCTCACGAATTTCATCTTTGAGATCTTGAATTGACGCTGGGCTATTGGCATAGGCCTTTTCTATCACGTAGCTCCAAAGGGAGAAGTCGCAAGGTGTTAAATCAGAAGATCTATTCAAAATAACACCTCTTATTGGAAAACCCTATATATATTTAAAATTGACTTAGGTACTTTTATTTTCTTTCAATTTTCATGAAAATTTAAGGAATAGTGTTTAACTTGAACATGTTCAATCGGGCGAGCATTCAGAAAAATCATTTAAGCTAGATTAAAATGGCGGCTGCCCTGTGCTTATGAAAGAAACTGTGCATCTTTTGTATGAATTTGAACGATTTCGTATCTAAGTATTGGATGAATAATTCAAGTTATCGATTCACGCCATTAGAAAACTTGCTTCTAACCCTAGGATGTTTACAGAGACCTTCTGGTAGGAGCACTCTCCTGCTTACTCAACTTGTTTATACTGCAATTTGTGTGTTTATACTTAAAATTTATGAAAAACAATGAGTTTTAAGGCTTTTTATGGCGCTTACGATATTTTTGCTGTTCCAACTTAAAAATTTTTCATTACGTTTAGGCGTTTGAGATACAACATACGTGAAGAATTTCGATATTAAGTTTTATCGCAAGCGACAGAAAAAAGCTATCCTCCATAATATTAAGAAAATGTATATATGAACGTAAAAATGTTTTATTAACATATATTAAACATTTGGAGCACTGAGATCAATGAAGTCGTGAAACTTATGTTAAAATAAACTTTGAATTTTCGTTATCCAAATCATCTTTATATTTAAATATTCTTTATGGGATCTGTTTGGTATTATATTTTTGTTACGTAGATCCTGTAAATCTTTGTATTTAGCAACTGAGACTGTAAGTTCTTCATGGTATAAAGGGGCAGGATCATTTTGGACAACACCATTATTTGCTCTTGATCTTATGATCAAATTCATATTTAGTTCGTATTTTTTTCAAAAAAAAAACATATTGGAATATCACTACCGGATTGTTCTTTTTGAAATGCACCACTCTTAGTGAATTAAAATTAATTTTATATTTGACTGTCAATAAAGCTTGCGAAAAAGACTTCTAATCCATAAAATTTTTGTAACTTAAAACGATTGCAATATAGCCTGTGGGATTAGATGTAGCATTAGTAATTACAGTTGGCAAATCAGAAGAAGCCCACACTGTTTTATTATGGACAAAATTTTCAATTGTGCTATGAACAGAGTTAACAGGCATTATAGTATGTCCAGGTAAAAGATAAGTGATATCTTTTGCTGTAATTGTTGTTGTTGTTTTCAAGAAATGAATTAACATGAATATCATTGCACGGTTTATATTTTTGCCAGAGCAGCTATCAGGGTATATAGATTTACAACAAGGTAGGTGCTTTTTATGTCTAGCATATCTAAACTTTAAAAAAGATGGTAGCGATTTCGTTACCACCTCTTTTGTCTTGGCAATCGCCCCATAAGTAACAATATCCAAACCTTGTACCACTTTCATGCATACTTTCATTCTAGTATGTGTATTTTCGTGAATAATACAAGGTGACACATTTACCATGTGGAGTAATGAGGACATTTTCTACATTAAAGCTCACACACAACGTGGTAGAATCCGTATCATTGCTAATTTTTTGATCTTCTAAAAACAGTTAGTTGCCCTTTCTTTATCCTGAATGTGATTTTTATATTCGGTGGTTTGCTTAAAAATAATTCGCCTCTCTGGTGATAAATTTTTGCACTTCTCACAAAAAATACGCTTACCCCTTTTAAGCAAATGGAATCATATATTAAAGTTTGTTGTAAAAATACTAAGGGAAACTTTTTTGATAAAACTCATGATTCCACTTTTTTTTTTCTTTTGGGTGGTCAACATAAATTTTGTACAAAGTTGATAAATTCTGAAAATCTTGAGGTAAATACACTTTCGTACTTTTATTGCGGCAGTAGTGAGATGGCACAGCAGGCGACATCTCAGTGAACGATTTTAAATGTGCCACTTTTACTGGATAAGATTTATTGTGAGAAACAAGAGTTAAAGGCATTTTGAATATGTTAAGAGTCTTAAGCAAAAACTGTTTACATATTTTAATATTTTGTCCATTATAGTTTATAAAATAATCATATGAGGTTTTGCAAGTACTACTAGCAGCTCGTTTTCTACCTATCGGTGTTGCTTTGGCACACGATAATAAAAAATCCATTTGCTTCTTATTACTCCCTAATCCCCAATAATGTTCAATAATTTTTACCCAATCATCTTCACTAAACTTATCCGTACAATAGTTGCCGCATGCTTTGTTAATGCAGGGATTATGTTGCGCAGATGTATCGGAAGCAGCTCTTCAATTTTTTTTCAATAAAAGTTTTTTCGGTAAAGGTCATGTTTTTCTGTATCCTCTTTTTCCAACACTTATTTCTTTCTCAATTTCTTGAAGGGAGTCTTGATCTAAATGACCGCAAAATACGTTTTGTTTGTAAAAGTAGTTAAAAAAGGATCACTTAAATAAGTAAGATCATCAGTTACTAAGTCTATACTTGAAATTTTTTTTGGTTGTCTGAATCTATTAAGGTGTAAGAAGTGTCACTATCAGAATCACAGTAATCAACAAGGGATTTACTTCGAGGTAATGTCAGAATACATTGACTGGTATCTTGGTCTGATATTAAATTGGCATCGCGAAAATAAGGTACAGGTGCTGAATTGATTCCAGATCAAAATGATTGTCACTTTCTGTTGGCATGATTGGAACTATTGCTAGGGTCTCGATCTCTTGCTGCTTATTCCCAGGAATAAGAGATTCAACATAACTGTCTTCTGGCAATGGGTTTAGTGATATTGGCTCCATAGTATTCTTCATTCTTGACTGCCACAAATAAAATATACAAACTGCTCAATAATATAAGAAATATTATTTTATAAGGGGTAGAATTCAGAATGAATCTCAACCAAGGAAATATTCATGTAAAAAAAAGGATCATTTAGCAGTTTAGACATGAACGCGTAACAGACAGGTAGATTTACTTTCACATTTGCATTATTAGTAAGGATAAGTATCAATAAAAGTATTTGTTAAATATCTATGTATGCATCTAAGTTTCTGACATCCATAGTTAAAGGTTAACTATGCCTTCTTCGAGGCCACCTAATTTTATATGTTCAAGGCCTAAACTCCGTAAACATGGCCTACTTAGCTCGGCCAAATTTGTTAAAAAGTGGCCCAAAAACATGATTAAAAATTGCCGCAGAATGTTGAACATCTGGGCCTGTGCAAAAGAAACAATTGGTTTGATGATAACTGCCAATATGCATTGGAGAAGAAGAATCAGGCGTATAGACAATACTTGTGTAGAAAAACTGGGACAAAGTGACAACATTATAAAAACTGCATCCGGGTAGCAAATAAGGTTATCAGGATTTAGAAAAAAATATATTTTGACAACAAATTGAGGAGTATAACTATAAATTTAGTACAAAAAACTGGAACGCCTAAAACGAGGATGTCAGCCCAACACCACACTTTGCCATTGGCAAAATTATTCCTAAAAAAAGAACAAAATTAAAGAATGGTGGTCATAATTCAAGAACTTCGTTTATCCGTCACACAGCTTCAGAACATCGGAGCCAATAAATAATTTATGCAATTACTTGTTCTTGTTTTCCCATATTGTCCCGCATTTGTGCCAAAAAACAGTCAACGTAACTCGTAAGGAAAATAATTTCATTCGTGCTTTATCGTACTCGCCTTTGGCTCGCGCGGCAAGTAGCATTAATGAAGGAAGGGCCTACGTACCGTAGTCTTTACATAATATACTATTACAATATTAATTGAATAAACAACTTTTGTGAATCGTTATTTTCTATGTGCCGTTCCTTTGACAGTCAGTCTCGTATCGGCCTTTCCCGATGTAACATGTCTACCGTGTTCAATACAAATATGTATCAATTAACGTGTGTATTATTATTGCACCCAGTCACAATGAGTTGGCGATGAGGATTAAAACATTTGCAACTGCCAGTGAAAACCAGTGTGACACAGTGAAACAGTTAGATTCCGCCGCGTAGCCGCCACGTTTTCAGCCGCCATTATTTTCGGGTCGTTTCCGAGACAGCTCCAGCTAGGAAAATGGATCAACAACAATTCGAACAATTTCTCTCAGTCTTCACTGCCGCATTGGGGACAAATGGATCCGGTTCAGCTCCCCAAGTCTCACCATTCGAATCATATTACGCCAAGAAGGAAACATTTACTTCTTATTCAGAACGCTTTGACAATTACTGTAGTCTCAAAAAGGTGGATTCCCCTATCACAATGTCTCAATTGTTGTGTGCATCAATTGGCTCTACGCATTATAACAACTTAGCTGCATTATTGGGTCCTGAGAAACTCATGAAAGATATTCCATTTGTTGAGCTAATCAAACTTTTCAAAAATATGTTGTCACCGCCTGTCTCAACTGTAGTCGCTCAGCATTATTTCCTAAATGTTGTCTCAACTGTAGTCGCTCAGCATTATTTCCTAAATGTTACTCAGCAGCCAACACAATCAATCGCAGAATTCGTTGCATCCCTGAAGGAGAAAGCGAAAGATTGTAATTTTTATGTTGAATGTGAATGCAAATTAGTGATTTCCATTGCTGAAACCTTTTTATGTGCCCAATTTTTTAGAGAAGTAAATGACAACTGGTTTCGAGAACAGCTCTTACAACACTATGCGTTCGAAAATTTCGATGTGCTGCTCAACAAAGCCACAGCATTGGAAGCATCACGTTTTGAAAGCAACCAGTCATCAGTTACTAAGTCTATACTTGAATTTTTTTTTGGTTGTCTGAATCTATTAAGGTGTAAGAAGTGTCACTATCAGAATCACAGTAATCAACAAGGGATTTACTTCGAGGTAATGTCAGAATACATTGACTGGTATCTTGGTCTGATATTAAATTGGCATCGCGAAAATAAGGTACAGGTGCTGAATTGATTCCAGATCAAAATGATTGTCACTTTCTGTTGGCATGATTGGAACTATTGCTAGGGTCTCGATCTCTTGCTGCTTATTCCCAGGAATAAGAGATTCAACATAACTGTCTTCTGGCAATGGGTTTAGTGATATTGGCTCCATAGTATTCTTCATTCTTGACTGCCACAAATAAAATATACAAACTGCTCAATAATATAAGAAATATTATTTTATAAGGGGTAGAATTCAGAATGAATCTTAACCAAGGAAATATTCATGTAAAAAAAAGGATCATTTAGCAGTTTAGACATGAACGCGTAACAGACAGGTAGATTTACTTTCACATTTGCATTATTAGTAAGGATAAGTATCAATAAAAGTATTTGTTAAATATCTATGTATGCATCTAAGTTTCTGACATCCATAGTTAAAGGTTAACTATGCCTTCTTCGAGGCCACCTAATTTTATATGTTCAAGGCCTAAACTCCGTAAACATGGCCTACTTAGCTCGGCCAAATTTGTTAAAAAGTGGCCCAAAAACATGATTAAAAATTGCCGCAGAATGTTGAACATCTGGGCCTGTGCAAAAGAAACAATTGGTTTGATGATAACTGCCAATATGCATTGGAGAAGAAGAATCAGGCGTATAGACAATACTTGTGTAGAAAAACTGGGACAAAGTGACAACATTATAAAAACTGCATCCGGGTAGCAAATAAGGTTATCAGGATTTAGAAAAAAATATATTTTGACAACAAATTGAGGAGTATAACTATAAATTTAGTACAAAAAACTGGAACGCCTAAAACGAGGATGTCAGCCCAACACCACACTTTGCCATTGGCAAAATTATTCCTAAAAAAAGAACAAAATTAAAGAATGGTGGTCATAATTCAAGAACTTCGTTTATCCGTCACACAGCTTCAGAACATCGGAGCCAATAAATAATTTATGCAATTACTTGTTCTTGTTTTCCCATATTGTCCCGCATTTGTGCCAAAAAACAGTCAACGTAACTCGTAAGGAAAATAATTTCATTCGTGCTTTATCGTACTCGCCTTTGGCTCGCGCGGCAAGTAGCATTAATGAAGGAAGGGCCTACGTACCGTAGTCTTTACATAATATACTATTACAATATTAATTGAATAAACAACTTTTGTGAATCGTTATTTTCTATGTGCCGTTCCTTTGACAGTCAGTCTCGTATCGGCCTTTCCCGATGTAACATGTCTACCGTGTTCAATACAAATATGTATCAATTAACGTGTGTATTATTATTGCACCCAGTCACAATGAGTTGGCGATGAGGATTAAAACATTTGCAACTGCCAGTGAAAACCAGTGTGACACAGTGAAACAGTTAGATTCCGCCGCGTAGCCGCCACGTTTTCAGCCGCCATTATTTTCGGGTCGTTTCCGAGACAGCTCCAGCTAGGAAAATGGATCAACAACAATTCGAACAATTTCTCTCAGTCTTCACTGCCGCATTGGGGACAAATGGATCCGGTTCAGCTCCCCAAGTCTCACCATTCGAATCATATTACGCCAAGAAGGAAACATTTACTTCTTATTCAGAACGCTTTGACAATTACTGTAGTCTCAAAAAGGTGGATTCCCCTATCACAATGTCTCAATTGTTGTGTGCATCAATTGGCTCTACGCATTATAACAACTTAGCTGCATTATTGGGTCCTGAGAAACTCATGAAAGATATTCCATTTGTTGAGCTAATCAAACTTTTCAAAAATATGTTGTCACCGCCTGTCTCAACTGTAGTCGCTCAGCATTATTTCCTAAATGTTGTCTCAACTGTAGTCGCTCAGCATTATTTCCTAAATGTTACTCAGCAGCCAACACAATCAATCGCAGAATTCGTTGCATCCCTGAAGGAGAAAGCGAAAGATTGTAATTTTTATGTTGAATGTGAATGCAAATTAGTGATTTCCATTGCTGAAACCTTTTTATGTGCCCAATTTTTTAGAGAAGTAAATGACAACTGGTTTCGAGAACAGCTCTTACAACACTATGCGTTCGAAAATTTCGATGTGCTGCTCAACAAAGCCACAGCATTGGAAGCATCACGTTTTGAAAGCAACCAGTTTACCAAAACCCCAGATAATTTCACCAATCTCAGTAGTGACACAAACAATGTCTCAAGGGGTCAACAGGTCACATAAAAATCACAACCCAACCAAAGTCGAAATACAAGTCCTAGTTCACACCAACGCTCACAGTCCCAACACATGACACGGGTTGACTATCGTTCGTTGGGCGTTGATGGACTCTGTCTCAAATGTGGTAGGGCAAACCACAAGGCAAATCAATGCAAAGTCGACCGCAATGTGCTTAAATGCACTTTCTGCAAGAAAATTGGTCATGTGTCCAAGGTCTGTATCACCACCATTCTTCGAAATTCAAAGACACATGCCATCGCAACACAGTCTTCTCAGAATGATCAAAACTCTGACTCAGAATATGGTATTGGTCACATTCACTGCACTGAAGACTTATACGAGCTCAGCCCAGGTTCTGATAAATTTATCGTCAAAGTGTTTCTCAATGGCAAGCCACAGGCATTTGAAGTCGATTCAGGAGCCAAATTCTCACTTCTATCAGAGGCAGCATTCAAACGTCTTGGTCTCAATGCTAAACTACAACCAACACAGGTATCATTTCGCTCTTACTCAGCTCATATAATAAAGCCCTTAGGGAAAGTCTCACTGTCGGTAAAATATAGAAAAAGAGAAATTGATGCGGACCTATTCATTGTTCCTGCAGGATTTGATGCACTTCTGGGTCGAATATGGATTCGCACTCTCGGAATTGATCTCAAAGAAATCGATAAAGAACGGCTCACTTCGGATCATGTAGTTACAATCAACGCTGTCACTCCTCTTGAAGACATACTCAGACAATACGCAACTATTTTCGAAGAACGCATAGGTTGTGTACCAAACCTAGAAATAAAACTTCAGCTCAGGAAAGGAGTAAAACCCATCTTTACTAGGGAGCGCGATGTCCCTTTTGCACTGCGCCAGTGACCTGAGGAAGAACTTGCAACTCTTGAGTCACAAGGTATTATAACTCCAGTATCCTCAAGCGACTGGGGATCACCACTCGTTGTAATACCTAAACCTGATGGAGAGGTTCGTTTATGTGTTGATTACAAATGTGGAGCCAACGCAAAATTAGTCTCAGCTAATCATCCAATTCGTCGCATTGATAAAGTCTTGCACAGCCTCAGAAATTCAAAGTACTTCTGCCAACTCGACCTGTACAAGGCATATTTACACTTCAAAGTGGATGCGGAATGATAGAAAATCCAAACAATCACGACACACAAGGGCACATTTCAAATGAATCGTCTCAGTTTTGGTATCAAAACAGCACCATCTGAGTTCAATAGAATACTCTCACAAATTCTCAATGGCCTATCAAACGTTGAAGCATATTTTGATGACATTATCTGCCATGGCTCAACAATGGAAGAATGTACAAGAAACCTGATTGCTTGTTTAGAACGACTCAAGGAAAACGATCTCCATCTAAATAAAAATAAGTGTTCCTTCTTCAAAGAAAGTATCAGCTATCTTTGTCACATAGTCTCATTTAATAAAATTGAAATGTTACCTGAGGAAATTCAAGCCGTCTTCAACATGCCACGTCCTAAAAATGTAGAGGAATTAAGACGGTTCTTGGGTATGGTGACATATTATGCAAAATTCATTCCTGATTCTCCACAAAATCTTTTAATCTAGGACGCCTACTCAAAAAAGATGGAAAATTCGTTTGGTCAGCCTCCACTGAAGCTGCTTTCTTAAACCTAAAGTCGGAGTTTTGTAGCGAAAGGGTATTAACACTTTTTGATCCAGCAAAACCCTTGATCCTCACAACAGACGCCAGCCCGACCGGTGTTGCAGCTGTTTTGAGTCATGAAGTGGAAGGTCATGAAAAGCCTATTGCTTATGCCTCTCGAGCTTTGACCCAAGCTAAATGCAATTACAGTCAACTTGATAGAGAAGCCTTGGCTATCATTTACGCAGCCACACACTTCTACAACTATGTTTATGCCAGAAACTTCATCCTTGTCACCGATAATGAGCCGCTGTCTCATATCTTTCATCCACATCGAGCATTACCTCAGATGACATCTGCCCGTCTTTTACGACTTCACGGTACACTGTAAAAAAGGAAAAGACAACGAGAACGTAGATTGTCTTTCTCGGGCTCCAATTCCCCAACTGCTCGGAACATCTGAAACATCAATGAATGAAGAAGTCAATGCGTTGTATGCTGAGACCATACTTCAAATCTCCCAGCTATAACTTCAGAAACTATTATTGAAGAAACAGCCAAAGATGAAAACCTGCAAACCCTGATGACCAGCCTCAGAACCAGTCAAAGAGATGAACCATTCACCATCTTTAACGGTATGCTTTTCAGATTGGACCGCCTAGTCATACCAAAATCTCTACAACGCCAAAACCTGGAAGAACTGCATGCCTCACACTTGAGAATTACAAAAATGAGACAACTCTCCAGACGATATGTATATTGGGAAGGTCTAGACAAGGACATCGAGCAAATTGTTAAGACCTTTGAATCCTGTGCTCAAGTCCGGCACAATCCACAGAAAGCTGCTATTCATCCATGGGACCCACCAGATGACAACTGGGAGAGGGTACATATTGACTATGCAGGCCCCCTTGACAACCATTATTTCTTAATGTGAGTCGATGCAAAATCCAAGTAGGCTGAAGTTCGAATACTCAAAGAAGCACCATCATCAGCATCAACTATCACACTCCTAGAAACCATATTCTCTGTGCATGGCTGCCCATCTGTCCTAGTATCAGATAATGCTGCCATATTTAAAAGTGAAGAGTTTCAGACACACTGTAAAGAAAGGGGAATGTTTCAGAAGTTTATTGCGCCAGGTCAACCATCAATTAATGGCCTTGCAGAAAGAAATATACAAACCCTGAAAAGAAGATTGAAAGCTCAAGCTGAAGACTCATCACCAATAGCCACAAAAGTACAAAATATCTTTTTTCGATACCGTGCCACACCATAAGCCTCCGGACGGTCACCAGCAGAACTTTACCTGAAAAGGAAAATTAGAATACGCCTTGATGCTCTCCTGCCTAACAGAAAAGCAGTAATGCCAACGAGCCGAATCAGCTGTCACATCCACGCATTCCAAATGGGAGAGAGAGTTCGGGCAAGAATGCACCTGAACAATCAAAAAAGCTGGCAATTTGGGACTGTCGAACAAAAACTGGGTCAGTACCATTATATCATTGGCTTAGACTCAGGCTGAACTATAAAAAGGCACATCGACCAACTAATTTCAACAATGATCCCGAAGAAACAAGTCACCTTTTCATCTCAGCAAAGAACAGCCCCAAGCCCAGGTGTTCCATATCGACACATGCTAGCTGATGAGTTACCACCAATGGACACACAGCCTACGCCATTGACTGCGCCAGGTGTCAATCAGCCAGAAACACTTACTGGCACTTCTGACCAACAGACACCAGCAGACGGGAACACAAACAACCCGACGCTACAACCACGCAGATCTGCTCGTCAACGATGTCCTCTAAACTTCTTGAAAGACTATGTCACCGAATAATAGAATTAAAATTATATTTCTATATGTTTTAATTAAGTGGGGGAGACTATTGTGAATCGTTATTTTCTATGTGCCGTTCCTTTGACAGTCAGCCTCGTATCGGCCTTTCCCGATGTAACATGTCTATTGTGTTCAATACAAATATGTATCAATTAACGTGTGTATTATTATTGTCTCATCATACCAACTAGTCACTTACATCACTCAGTCAAAATAACAACAATAAGTTAAATTGGAGAACTTCATATGCAAAAAAAAGAGCCCGTATTCCATATTTCACGAACGTATTGACAAAAAGTTTAAATACTTCAATAATTTGTATACCTTAGCTGCCGGTGCTGACATTTTTGAAAACGTATGGTATCTATCGTCGTCCTTGTAGCACTTCAACTCCTTCCGGGCCCTGGTTTACAATAATCGTCGCGCAACAGTCCAAATGGACCCTGGCGTTGAGATTTGTTGGAGTATCTATAGTAAATATAGTATCACACAACAAGCACTATCACAAACACGACGTTGTTGTATACTTAAATTAAACCAAAAAACTCTAATTATTTTATGTAAAACAAAAAAAAACATAAAATAACATCAATGGCACTCAATTTTTAAATAATTCGCTTTTGCTCATTTTTAGGTCTTTGTAAAAATTTTTTTTACAAAGGCCTACTAGTTTCGCGACCTGTCTGTCCGTCTGTCGGTGCGTCACAGCTAGTTTCCTCAGAAACTATAAGAGCTAGAATGTTCAAACTTTGTGAAAAGATCAGAAGTGATAGCCTCTCAAAAGTTAAGGTCTGACCAAAAATGTAAAAAATGTTTAAAAGGGGTCCCCCCTAATAATGAACTAGCTCTTAAACATTTTTTTAATCAATGTTAGTCGTGTGGAGTACCAAATGAAAGGTCTTGATTAGAACTTTTATAATCTGAAATAAAAAAATGATTTTATAAATTAGGGGGTCCAGGGGAAGGCAAAATGTAATAAAAATTTGTGTACCCCCCCCCCTCGCGATTGGACACCTTTGAGCCAAAAATTCCGAAAATTATCAAGAATGTGGGCTTTTACGAGCAAAAGGGCAACAAATACCTCAGAAATCGAAATTCATTCAACTTTGTTAGTAATAGTATGATTTGTAGATTTTATATTTATGCCCATAAAATCAAAACGGTACCTTCAAACTTCTTGAAATTTTGAAATTATGTAGACTAATATAAGAGACTTACGTTCTCAAAAGTGAGATCGAATCATAATCAAGTGAGTTATAGCCATTTCAATTGTATGGAATTAAAACAACAATAACACGTGTTTATGGCTGTTTCCTATTTAAAATTGGCCAAGGGGGCGTTCAAGTATTACGTAACGCAATTTGGGGGGAGAGGGGGTCTCGTAAAACGTTACGATGCGTTACAGGGGCGGGAGGGGGTCTTTTCTACAACACGTTACGTAGCATTGTTTTTTTTTTTTTAAATAAAAAATTAGGGAATAAAAACTCCCAAATTGGCAACCCAAGTCTGGTCGTCATCACGGGGAATCCCTAGATTATGTTTCTTTTGTTTTCGTTGTCAGTATTCGTCAGTGTTTATGCAGAAGCACATTGCTGTAGTCGGTGTTATTAGATTGTGTTGTACGGCATTTAATGTTGTTTTCGTTGTCAGTATTCGTCAGTGGTTATACAGAAGCACATTGCTGTAGTCGGTGTTATTAAAGTTCATAGTGTTCATACCGTAATGAGTGAGTTCATAGTGTCCATACTGTAATGTCTTCAAAAGAGGGAGATTTGTATCATCAGCTGTTATTGGCCTATAAAGGCTCACATGCTGACTTGCCAGCGCAACTGTGTCAAAAAAATGCCGACGCGATTTGGAAAACGGCTAAAGAAAAACTAAAAAATAAAGAAAAGTTTAAAGAACATATAAATGATGTTATACGAGATCTGAAGGTGAAGGCCACGAAGAAGAAAGCAACAATGCTTAGTTATTTTACACAGATAAGTTTACTGCTTAAATGTAATAATGACATAAGCATTATAATATGTAATCCCAACCTTGATTTTTCATTAAAGAACAGTTTATAAGTATTATATATTTCTAGCTACCTATGAAAACATCAAGCACGCCAGCAACACTAAGGCCCAATGTTCCCTCGACTTCACGTGTTCTTCAACAAAAACAGGTGCATCTGCTTGTATATGTTGTATATTATGTTCTTTAACATGTGTCAATAACACCTATTCTTAATTTATTTTCTCTTGGTCTATAAGACTCGGATGTTGTAGCTTCATCCACGTGTTCATCTTTTAGGGAATCGATTGTCGCAGTCGCTGGACAAGTAACACTGCTGTCAAACGAAAGATGTGCGATACCTACGATGAGCAAAGTCAGAATACTGATGAGGAAACTGTGGAGACACTGTCTACGGAACCACGCACGACTTTGATTGATTCAGGCATCACTAAAAATGTTCCAAGCAAACCGGCTGAAGAAACTCTTATGAAGAAAATTGGTCTACTGCAACAGAGAATAAATGTTCTTACTGAAGCAAGGGACACTGGTATAGCCAAAGATGATGTTCATGACGAAATAAAAAAGCTACGCAAAGAGTTGAAACAAGAAGAGAAATGTTTAAAGGAAAAAGGGACTCTGCTTAGTGTGCAAAAAAGTTCCGAGCCAAAGAAAAACTGGAGAAAACTGAACGTCAGAAAAATAGTCCTGCTGCAACACAACCTCAAACTGGTCCTAGACAGCCCCCTTTAGTTGACTCGCAACCTGCTCTCCTAGAGACCCTAGCTAATATTGCCATTCATGGCAGCGCTGCTGATGAACGCCGCTGAACCGAGATGATTAGAAGTTGTCTCACTCTGTCTGACCTGCATGAGAGGCTGTTGTTAATGGGATTCCAAATTTCTCGAAGCGGCACATATCTTCATTTACTCCCACGCATTTCAGATACTCAAGAGGGAAGAAGGCACGTACGTACCGTACCCGTAAAGTTAGCAAGACCACAGACCGAGATGCATAAAAAGTACGAGGACAGGGAATTTTGCACTGCTACAATCAGGTCATTAGAATATCTCGCGTCGCTTCTGGGACCTCAGCAAGTATTCGTTCTCTCACAAGACGTTAAGGCACGTGTACCAATAGGTTTACAAGCAGTGAAAAATCAGAGCCCTCTTTTAATGCATATGGAATACAGAATACTTTTACCTGATCATGACTGGGTCGTGGCAGAGCGGCACAAACTTATTCCTTCTGTATACGCCGGCTTCAACGTGGAACCTAACAGTTTTGGTGAGGAAGAAGCTGTTGGGTACAGCGGGCCGACACACATATCCATAAGGAGCGGGAAACACACATCCTCCACAGCGAACACCCATGCTTATGATTTTGAATCACTTTTATCAATACCGTCATTCAAACCCTTAATGATGACAGAATCGAACACCGTGAAGCCAGTGATCATCATCTTTGTAGATGGTGGGCCGGACGAAAACCCGCGTTATCGCAAAGTCAAGAACTTTGCGATTGATACAACCTGGACGCCCTGTTTATAGCGACTAATGCTCCTGGGCGGAGCGCATATAACCGAGTTGAGCTTCGGATGGCTCCCCTCAGCAAACGACTGGCAGGCGTCATTCTGCCTCATGAACATTTTGGTTCTCATCTCGGCGGCAAAGGAATGACTACGGATGATGATTTGGAAAAACGCAATTTTCAGCACGCTGGAGAAACACTTGCAGAATTGTGGAGAGAAATGAAAATTGATAACTACGACGTTTCGGCGGAGTATAGACAGCCCGAAGATAGCATGCAGGATCCAGCAGAACCAAATCTGGGGTGGTATAGCGTGCACGTCCGTGAATCGCAATATTTCTTACAGGTTATAAATGCGCGGATGAATCCTGCTGTTCATCACCAAGAAGTGCATTGAAATCTGTGTTTGCGGATACTTTCATGCCGCCACCTTGCCCAATACTTCAAACCCCAAGCAAGCTCGTAGTACCCAGTTTGCTAGACAAAGGAATATCCAAGTTTTCGCCACTTCTTGTGAGGTTGTCCGTTGATCTGTCACCTCCTCTAGAAGGGTTCAAGCAGATGCCTTACGATTTCTTTTGTCCATCTGTACAATCCGACCTAAAGAAAAAAGTATGTCCAACCTGTGGGATCTATTTCACATCTCACAAAAGTGTTCAAATGCACTGTCGTTACGTGCATGGCAAGACTGTCCCAGACCATTATGAAACTAGAGTACGGCCACAGCGACTTGCTGCCAGAAAGGCAAATCAGCTTCTCTGCATTGTGCGTCGTTATGAAACATCGTCTGAGGATGCTGACTGGGTCGACGAAGACGAAGTTGATGCAAGTGACTTAACAATTCCAGAACCGTCTTCGTCTGCACTCCAGGTGCCAGTGATGAAAGAATCTGAGTGGCTAGCAAACCCGTGGACAGAGGAGCAGTAGTTTCAATCGAATTGTTTTTATAGACCTACTTAGATACTTGGTGAATAGTTGAATATTTTTTAATTTTTTTAAGAATACGATTTTATTTCGAGTAAAATGCTTAGTTTCAATTGAATTTCTGTTTATAATTCCATTGCCAAAGGGTAAAATAAAAATGTTATTTTATTTTAAGAGTTTATTATTTAAAAAAGCTAAAATAGGAGAATGAAGGACGAAAACAATCGTGTGTAAAGCCAAAAATTTATAAAAAATAAACAAAATACGCAGTTGTTGCGGATTAAAAATCTCTTGTTTTATTTAGTATTATTACCGCAAAGGCAATTAAAAGTATACCAAGGATAAAAACCATAACATAATTTTTTGCGACTTTAGGGTAAAAATGGTCACTTGAGTGTTACGTAACGTTTAGAGAGGGGGGGTGCAGAAAAACGTGACGGTGCGTTACAAGGGGAGGAGGGGGGGTCAAAAAATCTTCAAAAACTGCGTTACGTAATACTTGAACGCTCCCCAAGGCACTTGAACATGTTCAATTGGCCGAGCATTCAGAAAAATCATTGAAGCTAGATCAAAATGGCGGCAAAATGATGCACAGTTTCTTTTATAAGCACAGTATAAAAGAAACTGTGCATCATTTGCTTAAATTTGAACGATTTCATATCCTGGTATTGGATGAATAATTCAAGTTATCGATTCACGCTATTAGAAAAGACCTTCTGTAGAGCACACTCCTGCTTACTCAACTTGTTCTTTCTTAGATCTAATTCCATATGCACTATACTGATGTAACTATAGTAGTTCTAAGGGTAGTTGGCATCATTATCACCTTGATTGTTATCCTCAGCGTCCTTGCAATATATTAGTTAGATCGTGACGGATCTTTACAAGATGTTTGTTAGGGAGTCTGTGAGGATGGGTAGATCTTTATGAGGATATTTATTAAGGTAAGTGCGAGGATGCGTGGATCTTTATTCGGTCATATTTTAAGGGTGAATGTGAGGACGCTAGGAAATAAAGGGTGGTCCAACCAAAATGCACGATGTTAATTGTAAATAAAACAAAAAGTTTTCAGAGAATTATGTTTATATTTTTTATTATAATAGAAGGATCTATGAAAATTATGTGTGAAACAAAACATTACCCAGATGCTCGCCTCAACTACGGTGGCATACTTCTATCCGATGGTCCAAATTTTCAATGACTGAACATAATTGAGGTTCAATGTTGTTAATGTGCTGAATTATCACATCCTTTAGCTCTTGAATTGTTCTTGGCTTATAGAAGTACACTTCTTTTAAAAATTTCCCCAGAGAAAAAAGTCCAACAGTGTCAAATCACATGATCGTGGCGGCCAATTCACATCGCCACAACGTGAGATAACACGCCCATAGAATTTCTCGCGCAAAAGAGCCATTGTTTTATTGGCTGCGTTGCAAGTGGCACCATCCTGTTGGAATGACATATCATCCCGGTCTATAACCTCAATGTCTGGCCACAAGAAATCGGTTACGATCTCGCAAAAGCGAACACCGTTCACGGTAACTGCTTGGCCGTCCTCATTTGCGAAGAAGTACTGCCCGATGACGCCACCAGCCCAAAAACCGCACCAAACAGTCACTCTTTGTGGATGCATCAGCTTTTTAACAATCACTCATAGATTCTTATTTGCCCAAATTTAGTAATATGCTTGTTAACAAATCCGCAGAGGTGAAAGTTTGCCTCGTCACTGATGATGATTTTCTTTGTAAAACCACTATTCACTCCTGTCTGTTCAACCAACAATGGTCAGTAGGCTTCGGCTCTTGAGTCAATTGTACCTTGCAAGCGTGTAGCGAATTTTGAATAAAGATTTGATCTTCATTCAAAATTCACACCACTGATGCTCGTGAGATATTCAATTGTTGGGCGCGACGACGAGTGAAGGTTGACGGCTCTTCTGCCGCACTATTGCGAACAACAGCAATGTTTTCCACAGACCGAACTCGGCAAGCATGCACAGGTGATTTTACATTTCCTACAGACCCGAATGTGGACACACTTACTTTATGCTGACCAAAAAAATCACGAAGTGCACGAAATGCATTTTGATTTGAACGCCCATTTTTGTAAAAGGCTTCAACAATCTTAACGTGCTGCTCAATTGTTCACCTCTCAACGGTTGAATTTGGCGAACATAGAAACAAAAAATGTCAAAATAAATTGGGTGAAAACTTGACGTTAAGGTGTGACTCACAATCAACATTGTGCATTATGGTTGGACCACACTTTATGTTAGGGATGATAATGAGTAGAGTTTTATGAGGAATGGATAATATTGTAATGAGCCCCCGTGTTTGAATGAGTGATGATTATGTATAGGACTGAAGATCAGTGCTATTGAAAGAGGTGATGAAATTTTCAAAGGTATCTTCTATAGGGTTGCAATAACGTTTCTACATGTGAAACTATAATTTAAATACAGATTCATAGCAGAACGATGGTTATTGAATACTAACTTTGGCTAAAATAACTTATTAGGATAGATATTTTCAAACGAAACGACAAATTTATATGTATCATGTCGGTTGCGGTAACAAGTAGCGTACTTACGATAAAGATGGTTTCATTGGTTCCGCTAAAATGTAAAGAATGTTGCGTTGACGGTGAACTTAGCTACTGCTATAACTATATAATTCACGGTTTTTGGAGGAAAACGTAAACAAGGCTTGGTCCATTACAGTTCAAAATGTGGCTTATAGTAAAAACATCAATTTTGACGAAAATGTTGCTTACGATAATTTTGCGGGAATGGCTCGATATAGTCAACTAACTCCTAATAATCAAATTATCTTTCTGGCATAAGAGATGAAACTTTAAGTTATATGTTCAAAAGTAGGGGTATTTTGTGAATAATAAAGACAAAAAACATAAAATGCCAGCATGCTTTGTCACATGTTATGAAATTTTTTGTATACACATTATAAAACTTGCAAAAATATTTCTAAATCAAATATTTACTGAATGGGAATAGCATGCATAAATTCAACTTAATGTGGCCTGTATCCAAAAAATACCAGCTTTTTGTTAGTTTTACCTCTTAAACAGTTCGTCTCGAGGAACATTTGCTGTTTAAAAGACATGCATATGCACATTTGTGCGCATAAAAGGATATGCTTTCAAATATTTGTTAGTAGTTTGCTTGAATGTGAAACTGTGAAGCTGTGAAAGTGCAAACTGAAAATGATTGCAAGACAGTGTATATACAAAACGCTGGGAAACTCTAGAATGTCGACAACTGTTCAATATGAAGATATGAAGCCAATACAGTTTGTGAATTGAAAATGCGTGAAGGTCCTGTCGTTTTTCATTTCTGAGTTTGAGAGAAAAGTGGAACAGTCTTTAAAGTGAAGACGTTTATTTAAGTACGACCTATTTATGTCCAAAGTCAGCTTAATATTAACACAGCTTACCAAAATAATTGCAAAACTATTATTGCCACACAAACTGCATCCAAAGACGTCGATGTCTTTCCCTATTTTGCCTTGATTCGATAAGCCAGAACCACTCTTGGTACAGTTCTTCTACGAAATGGCAAAGAAAGGAGGAAAATGTAGCTTATATCCATACTTAGCTAGTCAGTATTATCCCATCATTACATATTCAAAACATCGCATCACTTATTTCAAGGAAGTTCAACTGTTTCTTACCATCGCACGTCTAGAAGAGTTGGGAAGAAGCTTCCTCATGAACGCAAAAACTTTTTGATGCATAGAAAGAAAATGCAGCAGGGAGTGAATGACGAAAAAATGGAATCAAAAGAGATTTTGTAGAGTAACGAAATTGCAAAATTCGGCATTACCCTTTGTACATCTGATGTGAGAAACTGAACTTTACGTATCTACAGTGTTCATATGGGTAAGTAAATAATAGTAGCATTATGCTTTGCTGAGATGGCTATACGATTTTTCGGAGAATAAATCAGATTGAATGAGCTCGCAAGCAGGGGTTTTAAGAGGAATACGAGGTTGAGTTTTTTCGAATTCAATTTCCATATCGCTATATTTTTTTATGCATTTTGATGTGTTTTACTTAGCAATGTAAATAATACTGATGAATAAGTTTAACTTTCAATAGTTTGGGCTTATTCTCATCCACTAAAAAGAAACGATAGTGTTTCTGGAAATTATTTATAATTTATTTTGGATCAATTGAACTTTGATGAAAACCACATACTTGCCCTTTTTAAAATAAGAAAGAACTTAAAAGAAACGATCAAGCTTCTATTAATAGGGCTCGATTTGTTTTTGGAAATAATGGTGAAATAAGCTTGCAAAAGTCTCTCTTAAACCATACTTTTCAAGAAAAACCATCAAAATACAGTAGTCATCAATTCCATCTTATTATAATTTTCTTTAAATGAACTCATTGCGTAAGTAGACTAATTTCTAAATACAATGACCATTAATCCTTATCCATGCTTTATCAGCTTAACGCAATTACTTTTCATCCGTCAATCGATAGTCAGATAAGATGAGCTACACAAGGATATTTAAAGATTTTAATCTCAAGTTCTTAAGTCATTGAATCAACCCAGACGATATTCGAGTCCTAGGCCGTTTCAGTCTAGTCAAGGAAACAAGCTATAAAGACGATGCTATGATGGGATTGTGTGCAGTAGAATATCATTGCTCAGGCTGTTGTATGCCCGCCGGATATCCAAGGAACAATTCCCTCAAAGACGTGGCATGCCATCAACATTCCCGCCACTATTTCCGAGTGATTATAGGACGAACATGTATTCTGTCCAGAGTAGTGGAAGGACTTTTCTTCAAGACCAGACAAAGACAACTATTTAGGAAGATGTTTTCAGGGCTTAAGCTATTTCCAGTCTCGTCCTTTTCATTCTTGACGGTGATGGTGACGATGCTGCAACTGCAGCCACTGCTTCAAAATGTATTCTATGGACTTTTTTCTACGGTTGAAGAACAGATACGTCCTCTCATTGGATGGGAAGGTAGGTTTAAGAATACTTCAACTTGATTTCGGTTGAAACTATTAATTGTTAGGAGTTCTTTTTTAAACTTTACTATTATTTCAGTATCCTTTTTGCCAGTTGTAAGCAATCTTCTTTTTAAGTCTGTTTTTTTAATGGGCGGAAACCATTCGGAAAAATAATAATGAAAGAATTCTTTTCTTTATTCACTCATCATATTTTATACTTTTTAATTTCAGCAGGTGAAATGAGGCAGCGCATAGAAAAACTGCAATCTGGGAAAATTCCTTATGGTGTTCTTATGAGTTTTGGTTAAATAGTATACTGTGGAAGAATTTGCTCTTTAAGGATAGCATTTTGAAAAATAATGATCTTTGAGTGCGCAAAAAATTAATTGTTTAAAAGATAGATTTAATAAATGGTGTTCACGTTTATTTATTTAGCCAAACAAGGCTCTTACAAATATGCACACTAACTTTATAAACATATATAACGAGCGCGGTTAGCAAGGCCGAAGTAACAAAAGTGCAATGCAAAATGATCATTATCACTCGAGATCATCCTCGTAGATAGCTAACATCCATAGATGGCACTTTATGTCTATCACTATGGCGATACTCGGGCGATCGCAGCGCTTCTGTCGAGGAGATGTAGTGACTTCAATTGTTTAGTGGACATAATGAATTTCACAACTCCTGTCAACCAAGCGATCACTTGAACTATAACCTCCGTGAAGTTAAAACCCGTAATCATGTAACTTTCGACATGTTGTTCATATTTTTGTTTGCTAATAAAGTTATTATTTATTTTTTAACTTGTTCTTTCCTTCTTGTATGGGAAACGTGCATCGCATATAGCCGAACCCCACAGTGGTGACCCTGAACTCGCGAAAAAGGAAAAAGATAATACAAGTTATGGTGACGCTAGCAATTGCATAGTGACGCTCAACACAAAAAATGACGCCATTTTTAATATTTCCAAAAAAACTATTTAAACTTTAATAATGTTTACGCCGCCTGACATACCGGAACGGACCCCCCCGCGATCTGAAATCCACATGCATTCCATGAACAAAGTTACAATTACGCAATTTATTAAAGATAATCCGGGTTTGTGGTTCGTTCAAGTGGGAATGGCGTTTGAAGTTTCTCATGTGTTGTCAGATAAAGCTAAATTTCGATATGTCATAGTGAGCGTGGATGCTTGGGTTTCGCAAGCAGTTTCAGATATTGCTTTTAATCCGCCCGAGCATGGAAAATATGGCGCGATTAAAGGGAGAATTTTAGAATCTTTCGTGGAATCAAGTGAAGTGAAATTGCGTCGCGTGTTGCATGGTGTTGACATTAGAGAAGAAAACCCGTCCATTTTTTTACAAAAACATACGAAGTTTAGCCGGTGACCAATTCAACGACGCGGTTTTAAAGACATTGTTCCTTGAACAAATTCCGGAGTACGATCGCGCATGCAAATCGGCGGACGCATGTCGGAATGAAAAAACTAGCCGTCTTTCCATTTACGACAAAAAATCTAGATATCAATTCTCAATTGATAAGGGAGCGGAAATATCAGTCATACCTAGATCTTCGTACAACAAGCAACATTCCACCGATTTGAAACTCTCCGCCACAAACAGCTCAGTTATAAAAACTTACGGATCAAAAGTCGTGACAGTGGAAATAGGACTCAAACTCAAATTTACCTGGGCTTTGTTAGTTGCTGACGTCATACAAGCAATCCTAGGAGACAATTTTTTGCCGCATCATGGCCTGGTAATCGACTTAAAAGCCAGAAAGCTAGTGGTTAAAAATACAAATCTAAAGATTTTTGCATCATCAGCCGCAATGAAAGTGGCAGCAAAGCACACGTATGACGTAACTGATGAATATCATCAACTTTTGGCAGAGTTTGACCAAATAACAAGGTTTAATGTAGAAAAAGCTGTACCGCATACAATCCAACACCACATTATAACACTAAGCCCAACGGTCGCAAAACGGGCTTGAACGCAATCTGGGGAGAAGCTTAAAGCTGCGAGAAAGAAGTCTGGTTTTATGTTGGAAAGGAAAATCTGCCAACCATCTCACAGTGAATGGGCCTCGCCCTTGCTTCTAGTCAAAGAAAACTGACAGATGGCGGCTTGCGGGGATGAGCGTTGTCTGAATAATTTCACCATCCCTAACCGATACCCTATTCTCTATTTGAGCGATTTTACAACCCAATAAGCTGACTGTACAATTTTTTCAACGCTGGATCTCAATCAGGCCTACCATTAAATCCCCATTGCTGCTGAGGATCGTAAAAAAACAGCTGTCGTCAACCCGTTTGGGCTGTTTGAATTCAAAGTGATGCCTTTCGGCCTCTGTAATGTGGTGCAAATGTTTCAACGTTTAATGGATACTGTTCTTCGTGGATTAGATTTTTGTAACTGTTACATAGATGAAATTCTCGTCGCCTTCGAAGATTTTCAGCAACATCGCAATCGTTTAAAAGCCATTTTCGACCGTCTCTAAAAATATGGTTTAAACATTAATGTGGCAAAATGTGTTTTTGGACAGCAAGAGCTTCGATATTTGGGTTTCAGTGTCTATGTACGATGCATTAGAACTCCACAGGCCTGAATTGAAGCTCTAACTAAACTTGAAAAACCAAAAACTGTCAAAGAACTACGTCGCTTTATTGGTACAATCAATTTATATCGAAACTATTTTCGGTTTGCAGCTCATGTGCAAGCATGGACACCGGAAGCAAAAAAAGCATTTGAACAATGCAAAGAACTGGTGGCAAATGCAATTTTACTTGCACATCCTAACGGAAACGTTCCACTTACTTTTTATTGCGATGCCTCCAACGTGGCTATTGGAGCAGTTTAGAAGCAGGAAGTCAATGGGAAATTAATGCCACTAAGCTTCTTTTCACGTAAATTGGACAATATAGCGCATACCACCGCGAACTTCCTGCGGTGTATCAACCAGTTAAATTTTTTTATTTCGTGGAGGGCTGTAACTTAACAATTTTCACCGACCATAAGCCGCTTACGTATGCATTTCTGCTAAAATTCGACAAAGCTTCACCTCGCCAACTGCGACAATTAGATTTCACAGGACAATATACAACAAAATTGTTGCATGTTAAGGGCAAAAATAACATTGTGGCCGATATGGTATTGCATATTGAAGAAATACCTATGCCATCGACAATCGATTTGCAAAGACTCGCAGATCGGCAAGTTACTGACGAAGAACTGCAGCATATTTTAAAGGAGCCATCATCTTCACCATTGCGACTAACCCCCGTGTGGATTGGAAATTGTGTAACGCCTGTATATTGTGACGTATCTGCAGGTGCTACTTGTATCTTCATTCCAAGATTGATGCATAGGAAAATGTATTATGAATTATGAATTATTCCATCTGATGTCACATTCTAACGGAAGAGCGACAAAATGGATAATCAGCAAAAAATACATGTGGCCTAGAATAAATAAGGGCATTCAAGTGTGGGCAAGAAATAGTCTCGAATGTCAAAGAAGTAAAGTTGGGCGCCACATCAAATATGCTTCTGAGTCAATTTCAATACCTTCGAACCGATTCCGAGATGTACATTTGGACATAATCGTGATGCCGCTATCAAAAGGTTTTAAGTACTGCCTTACAACGATCGATCGGCTTACGAGTATGTGTTAGCCTGGGGCAATACAGATCATTGATTCGAGCGCTGATACAGTTCCAACTGCATTCTTCAAGCAATGGATCTCAAGATTTGGAGCACCAGAAACGCTAACAACAGACCGAGGTTCTCAAATGGAAACACAGCTTTTCGATTCATTTACAAAATTGATTGGTTGCACTAGGAACAGGACAACAGCATATCAGCCGGCATCCAATGGATTAATTGAACGATGGCATTAGTCCTTAAAAGCATCCATCATGTGTCATCAGATAGACATTGGGTTGATGTTCTTCCACTCGTCCTTTATAGGATTGAGGACCAGTTTCAGACCTGATATCGATGCAACAGCTGCTAAACTTGTTTATGGGACAACATTGCGAATTCCTGGTGAATTTTTTTTCGATGAATTTGATGACCCTCCATTGAATCCGGCAATATTCGCCAGGAAATTCAAACTTTTAATGAAATAAATCAAGCTGACTCCTACAATTCACCATACAAAAGCTATTATTATTTATTTTTTAACTTGTTCTTTCCTTCGTGTATGGGGAACGCGCATCGCATAAAATCAAACCCTACATTATTTCGCTTACTGCGACCAAAGCGGCATAAATTATTATAAGGATTGATCACGCGGCTCGAATAATAAGAAGTTATCCAAAGAAATCGTATGTATTTTTTGAAACATATCACTTATGCATATGTATAATTTTGTGGTATAGTTTTCTATTATTTCATGCCTTTGCATTCAAATATGTCAACTTTTCTTTTAGATAACCTGCTTAATCTGTTTGTCACTCTTTGCAAGAATCTGCAGTCAGTTTCAATCTTTAACTCCTATCGAGTTCTGAATCTTCACGCTGGATGCCTACCTAATGCTCAACCCTTTCATATTCTTTTGCGTAGTCAGTTTTCTTCCATTCTTTCTGTATGCATTGTATACCAATTGCAATTTGCGTTACTGTACGTAAGCAAATACAGGTCTTTCATCAAAAAGATCATACAATTGATAATTGTAACGTAGTCTCGACTCTATTCCTTGTTTCACGGGGTTTTCGACTTCCCACTTAGCGTTCAAGGAGGATATTTCCCTAAACTTGAGTGACAAGCGTGTGGATATTTCATCAAGTTCAAATAGCAGAGGAGAGCATATAAAAATGGCGGTAATAAATCTTTTGGATTATTTGAATGCACGATGATGATGTTTGGTCTCCGTAACGCCATCCAGACATTTCAGCACGAGGTTCTCTGAAGACTTGACTCCTGCGTTTGCTACCTGGACGATATGCTGGTCGCATCAAGATCGGAAGATTAGTATGTGCAGCTCCTGTGCCTAGTCTTTCAACGCCTACTGGAGTTCAGGATTGTTATTACTAAGTGTGTGTTTGGAGTTAGTGAGGTAAAGTACCTGGGCCACATTGTCAGAGAAAAAGGTGTGAGCCCTTAACATCTCAAGTAGATGCGATACTTAATTTCAATAGGTCTTTAACCGTGAAAGACCTCCGGTAGTTTTTGGGAATTTACTACAGGCCGTCCTCAACACAGTGCGGGTAGTCAACAAACAAGGGGGCAAAACTATCATCTAGGGTACCCGAGTACTGAAGATGCGTTTATAAAGTGTAAGGATAGCTTGACTGAGTCTATCCTACTTGTAAATTTTCAGGAAAAGGCTTACGACAAACTTTTCCAACATTGCCGTTAGCGTCGTTTTGCAATAAGAACAGGACGTTTGTTGGCTCTCTTTGGCTTTTTTCCAGAGGAAACTTTCCATGTCCGAGTCCAAGTACAAAACATTACATATAACTGCGAGTTGTTCGCTACATATGCCAGCGTTCGTCATTTTTGGCACTACGCGGGGGATTCTGCATTCTTTGTTGTGATGGATTATAAGCCACTTACGTACACGCTTGCCCAATTCACAAGCGAAGTATCGCAGTTCACAACGGACTTTGATTTCATCGACAGCACCAGCAATGAGGTCATGGATGCATTCTCTCGTGTGGAGACAATCAAGATATTCTTGCTTATCAGCAAAGGCAAAGTGCTTATGAGCAGAGCTGTGACGTTGATTTTCAGAAGCTGCTCTGTAACAGTACTACTTTCATAAAGCTTGCCCGCCGTCCCCATGGCTCTTGTCAAGAGGTGTTATGAAACTTTCTGAGTTGGCTAAGATCTTTTGTCTAGGTTTCGCTGCACAGAATTATTTTCAATTGCTGACGCATCTTAGCGCTCGGGCTACCATCAGTGAAAAGCTCATATGGACGCACATGAGAAAAGACATCCACGTGTGGGCTCACTTGTATGCGTCATGTCGGCGTTTGAAGATAGCTCGCCATCAAAAGAATTCGATGGAGTTTTTACTAATTCCAAATGATCGATTCCATCTCATTTATCTGGATATTTTGGGATTGCTTATCTCTTTGGGCTATAAATATTGCTTAACGGTGATCGACAATTTTTCTAGGTGGCTCCTTACGTTTTCCACGGCTAATTAGATAGCGAACACCGTGGAAGAGAGAGTTTTGTTTAGCAACTGTGTCCTTCTTTTGGAAGGCCGTGCGTCATCATGACGGATCAGGGAACCTCTTTCGAATCATCATTGTTGAGATCTCCTACCTCTTTCATCGGTAGCTCCAAGAATAGAATGCCACCACCCCATTCTGCATCAAAGGGGATCATTGAGCGATGGCACTGTACATTTAAGGCTTGATTATGTGTTATTACGATAGTTTTTTGTGCCCGGACACTTTCCTCACCATCCAATTGGCACTGCACACTGGATACAAATAAGCCATGTGCGGAATTACTTTTTGGAAGTACGTTATCAATTCCTGGAGAATTCATTAGCCCCTAGCAATTCAACGATCAGCCGGCATGATGTTCTCGTTAATCTGAGAGAAGATATGTCCAAAGCCTGGCCTGTGCTGGTATCTCACCATGGTAACCAAGAAGTTTTTGTATGTAAAAAGCGTAATACTTGCACGCAAATTTTCATACGCGTGGATGCAGTTCTCTCGCAGCTACTGCCATCTTATTCAGTACCTCATCGCGTTCTCCAGTCGCTGTCACCTATCGCAGACTTATGCAGCATCTGGAGTGCTCGTTTTGATTTCATCCAAAATGGAACATGCGGGCCCAACATTACAACATTCCCTTCCCAACGTGCTTTGCCCAACATTGAAGCAGCAACTTGCACCAGTGAGTAGCTGTTGCAAAGACTTATCTATTAAGAAGAAAACACGTGCATGTATGGTGCTCCCAGACTTTTCACGAAAGGTGACATGTCCAATGTCACTTGAGAGGGAGTACTGTGCCAAATCGAGCCCAGTGTTGCTGCCAACTTTTAATCGTCGCTGTGCCGTCCATCGGAGTGGTAAGTAGTTGGTGGATATGAAGATTTACTAGTCATTCTCTCAATGTAGAGTTTATCTTGTACGGATGCCCATTAAATACTTCGCTGATATTTTTAATAAAGACTATTGCTATTATTTACCGAATCTTGCATTTATCGACCTACCCATACTGCAAAGAATAATGACAAATGCAGATAGAGGATCGAAAATCATGGCAGCGCACTAAAGCCAATCTAAAAACGGTTTGTATTGTTACATGTACGAATAATTCTGCGGGCTACTGTTGCAATTGTTTTCACAACCATTAAGGACCTCATGATCAACAAAGTGAATCTACTCGAAACCACGAAAACCCACCAAGCATGATCAACATCTGAAAGTGACGTCACTCCATTCATTAAGCTGCTCGAACATACCAGGTATCTCTCGGCAGAACATTCGCCAATGTACGAGAAACAGGTTGAATGGGTAGAGACCTTATATAAAGGCGAGCTGAATGAATGGGGAGATCATTCATTAGAACCGCAATAGTAAAAACTGCGAAAGTGTGAAACGAATAGAAAAGTGATTTTCGTTGATTATGAAGTGATTTTAGAAGACAATTGCGATAGAAATTTATGGACAAGCAGAAGTTAGACTTTTAATAGTGAAAATTAAAATTGTGAAATAGTTAAATAAGTGATTGTGCATTTTTAAGTAATTGAATAAACCCTTTTAATTTAATTTAAAAGACATTGCGTTTTCACTTTCCCAGAACATTAAAGTTACTGGCCGCAAACCATAGCACGCGACAGAATTTATTTACGAAAACAAACCTAACAGGCCAAATGCCCACTTATTAGGTTTAAAACTAAAAAATTAAAATAGATTAAGAAAAGACAGAAAAAAATTAAAAAGTTTCAGAAAGTTAAACCAATAGAAAAAATTTCGAAAGTTTTGAAAAGTATTATAAGTCCAAAATTTTAGTTTTAAGCACAGATTTTAAAATGAGATTGATATGGACTCTGGGAAGATGCACCATGGCTGAGTGAAAATAAATGTCAGTTCGTGCAAAAAGGATTATTAATAATTGAATGGTGTGAGTATTCCTAACAGGGATCCGTCATTGAATATCATTTGCTAGCTGAGACTTAATCAAACATTGATTAAGTTTAAACCGAAAACACTCATCTAAATAAATAAAGGGTGGTCCAATCATAATGCACGATGTTAATTGTGAGTCACACCTTAACGTCAAATTTTTCATCCAATTTAGTTTAACATTTCTTCGCTTCAGTACTTGACAAATTAAACCATGGGTAGGTATACAATTGTGCAGCGCGTTAATGTTTTTGAAGCGTTTTACGAAAATGGGCGTTAAAATCAAAATGCATTTCGTACACTTCGTGATTTTGTTGGCCAGCATAATCGACGAAATGTGTCCACAATCGGGAGAACTGTGCGCAAATTTCAGCAAAGCGGGTTTGTAGGAAGTGTAAAATCACCTATGCATGCTCGCCCAGTTCGCACTGTGGAAAATATTGCTGTTGCTCGCAATAGTGTGGCAGAAGAGCCGTCAACCTCGACTCGTCGTCGTGCCCAACAATTGAACATCTCACGAGCATCTTCTTCTTCTTAGCCCTGCAGCCCCTTTCGGGCCATCGCTTCCTGCAAACAGCGCCTCCAACTGCCTCGGTCCGTTGACCGCGTCATCCAATTCTGAAATATGCGCAGCGATGAACTGTCTGCGTCGACCGAGTTAGACTAGCGTTTCCTCTGTTTCCCCACTGGCCGCCAAACATCATTGATGCAAATTTTGAATAAAGATTTGAATTTACACGCTCACAAGGTTCAGTTGACTCAAGAACTGAAGCCAACTGACCATTTCAAGCGTCGACGATACGCCAAATGGCTGGTTGAACAGACAGAAGGCAATGGTGACTTTACAAAGAAAATCATCTTCAGTGACGAGGCACCCTTTCGCCTCAGTGGATTCGTTAACAAGCAGAATCGCCGCATTTTGGCAAATGAGAATCCACGCGTAATTGTTGAAAAGCCGATGCATTCAACAAAAGTACAAAGAGTGATTGTTTGGTGCAGCTTATGGGCTGGCGGAGTCATCGAGCCGTACTTCTTCGAAAATGAGGACGGCCAAGCAGTTCTCGTTAATGGCGTACGCTATTGCGAGATGATAACGGACTTTGTGTGACCAGGAATTGAGGTTATGGACCTGAACGATATGTGGTTCAACAAAATGGTGCTACTTGCCACACAGCCAACAAAAAAATGGCTCTTTTGCGAGAGAAATTCTATGGCCGTGTTATCTCACGTTGTGTTGATGTTAATTGGCCACCACAATCATATGATTTGACACCGTTGGACTTCTTTCTCTGGGGATATTTAAACAAAACAGTGTACGTCAATAAGCCAAGAACAATTTAAGAGCTAAAAATAAGAGGGTAATTCAGCACATTAATGACATTGAACCTCAACTATGTCTCCAGAGTCATTGAAAACCATCGGATAGAACTATGCCACCCTAGTTGTGGCGAGCATTTGGGCAGTATTTCGTTTTACACATAATTGTCATAGATTCTTCTATTATAATAAAAAATATTCACCCAATTCTTTGAAAACTTTTTATTTTATTTACAATTAATACCGTGCGTTTTGGTTTGACCACCCTTTATGAAGAGAAAACAAAAAAGGTAATTTAAGAATAAAATATTCTATTCAGTATTGACGATCTTGAAGACCAGCTGCATACACAGGATAACAAAGCTCCAAGTATACAAATCTGTGATAAGACCTGTGTTATTCTATTGGTGTGAAACATGGACCTTAACCCAAGCATCCGCAAATATATTGAACGCCTTTGAGCGACGGGTCTTGAGGCGCTAGACGGGGACCAATAGCGGATTCGATACAACCATAAGCCATATGAAATTCTTGACGAACTGGAGGTCTTAAGGATTGTAAGGCTGCGGAAGCTGCAATGGGCTTGCCACATGAATCGTATGGACGAACAACGGATACCCAAGAAGGTATTCGTTGGGAGAACTGAAGGCCGGAGACCAGTGGGGAAACCGAGGAAACGCTGGTCTGACTCGGTTGACGAAGACAGTTCATCGCTACTCGGATTTCGGAATTGGAAAACGTGCTCAACGGATCGAGACAGTTGGACGCGCTGTTTGCAGGAAGTGAAGGCCCGAAAGGGACTGTTGTGCTAGGAAGAAGGAGAAATTAAGAATTATAAGGAAAATTGAATTTATAAAACATAAATTTAGTAAATTTCCTCTGGATGGCCTCAAGAGAATAAATAAGGTAGGTTTCCTTGATGAGGCGTCCAGACTTGGGATGCATATTCTAAGATACTTTGGATATAGTATAGTAGTAGAGTAAGTATCATGAAATATGTGTACATGTTGGAGGATGAAGCCAGACGTTTTCAAGACTCTATGTGTGATGAGCTGAATATGAATGTCAAATTTGAGTTAAGAATCGAAAATAACTCCAAAGTCTTTAGCTTGGGTAGCACGAGCAGGGGGTAAGTCATTAATAGAATAGTTGAATAAGAGAGGATAACATTTCAATTTAAAAGACATAACTAGACATTTAAAGATGTCCAGGCTATTTAAGCAACACCAATCATTAAGAAAACTTAAGTCATCTTAGAGAATTTTGTTATCATCAATATTTACTATTCACCTGAAGAGTTTCACATCGTCAGCATAAAGTAAGAATTTAAACAAGATGGCAGGTCATTTATGAATAAAACAAATAAAAGTGGACCAAGAATAGAACTCTGAGGAACACCAGAAATAGGTCAGAAGTAAGAGGAGTTTAATTTGTGCAAACTAACACAACAAGAATAGGAAGTTAAGTAAGATTCGAACCAGAAAAGCAAACATTCTGGGAAACCACAATACTTCAGCTTAATTAGTAGTATGTATATTATATGGGACTGTATCAAACGCCCTGGGGAAATCAGTATATAAGACGTCCGTTTGAGTATGAGAGTCAAACACTCTGGCAACAAAATCCGAGAGCTCCAATTAGTTGGTAATAGTTGATTTTTCTGGAATGACACCATGTTGCTGACTATAAAATAAATGAGATAAAATAGGAAAAAGTTTGACATGCAAAATTTTTTCAATGACTTTGGGAAAGCTAGAGAGTATTGATATAGGTCATAATTGAAAATATGACGGGGATCACCGGACTTTAAAATTGGGGTGATATATTCGATTTTACAACATGCAGGGAGTTTGCCCGAAGATAAGCTCAAGTTAAAAAATTGGAAGGGGAAGAGACAGTTCAGACGAAAGGGATTTTATGGAAAAGCAGGGAATTCTATCAGGGCTCGGGCCAATGCATAACAGAATGGTTTGGGTTTATTGGTGCAAACAGATTGCTCGATTGAAGCAGAATAATATAAAGCGCTCGTTCAATCTCGGTTTTGGTGATGAAAAGTAATTTACACTTATCATTGCGAGCTTTGGCAGACCCATCTAACTTAAACTTCATTCTGGCTCTCTCTTTGCTTTTAATAGCACGACAAACCTTAAAAGTTAGCCAAAGATCATCTGACTGTTTTTTTATGACGACGGACAGGTACAAAATCAGTTATTAACTGATTTAGCAGACGTTAAAACTTGGTAGTAGCATCATCAAAGGATAGGACAGAGGAAAAGTCAGACCAAATTACTGAGTTGAGGATATCAGATAAGGCTTGAAAGCCAGCTTTCTTAAAATTAACAAACAGAGGGACGGATGACTTTTTTGACACGAATATTGGAAAAATACAACTCAAAACTTAAAAGAGGATGATGGGAATCAGAAGGAACATATGAATTACTGGAAGAAATGGACATAATGTTTGAAAGGGAAGAGCTAATGAAGATTATTTATTTATTTATTTATTTATTTATTTACACTACTTTACAGATCCGTGAACCCAATTACAAAATAAGTAATGGAATATAATATAATACATGCGAATAAACTAAGTTATATTAAGAAAAAAAATAACAAGAATATCAAATACGGATAAACTATTGGAAGCTAAGCAGAATATTATGTAATATGCTTTTAAAAGCGTTTAAGGAATGTGGCAGAGGACCCTGCTGGAGCTCATTGTATCGACGTGATACGCGTACTAAAAATGAATAAAAATAAATATCGGTACGAGCAAAGGGCACAAAGAATATGCCAGATGAACGCGTTCTTGTGGTGGGACGTACATATATAAAGCCTTTCACGAAGGTTGGATGAAAGAATACCGTGATATAATTTAAAAAAGCAGCACAGGTCAACAATTTCTCTCCTATTTTTGAGTGATGAAATGTGAGCGCTCAACGTAGGAGCTGTAAGTGAGGTTATATTTGTAGAATAGAGATCGTGTGAATTTACGCTGTACAGTTTCAACAGCATCCGATAGATTGGTATAGTGAGGAGACCATACTTGGGAGGCATACTCAAGGATTGACTGGGCTAGAAGTACGAATAGATGGACGCTGGTTGAAATACTAAAAGACTTGCAAGAGGATCGTAAAATAAAGCCAGTGACACGTGAAGCTCTTTTGGTTATGGATGAAACATGGATGTTAAATTTCAAACCTGGGTCAAATACTACTCCCAAATCTTTAAATTTGTCCTTAAGTGCGAGCACCGATCCATCAATCTGATATTCATATAAAACTGGATGAATTTTGTTGGTGAATCTCATGTGACACCATTTTGAAATGCTAAGAGGAATAAAATTACCTTGACACCAATTTTGGAGATTATCAAGATCATTTTGGAGGCATGAGCAGTCTTTCTTGGAGTTAATGGAACAAAAAATTTTTAAATCATCAGCGTAAAGAAGACAATTAGAGGACAGGCATTGGGGAAGATCATCAATGAAAATGTTGAATAGCAAAGGGCCTAAAATTGATCCTTGAGGAACACCAGATTTTGGGCTGAATGAGTCCGACGAAAAAAAAAATTAGTCCATGTAACGGTGCAAGAGCGATGGGATAAGAAGGTTAAGATCCAAGAGAGGACAGAGTCGGAAACGCGGAGAGATCGGAATTTGTTAGCCAAAAGGCCATGATCAACACTGTCAAAGGCTTTAGCAAAATCGGTGTATATGACATTGACTTGTTGACTTTTGTCGAAAGCAAGAGAGATGGTACTCGTAAGTTCTAACAAATTAGTTACTGTCGAAGGACCTTTAATGAAGCCATGTTGTTGATTGCAAACAGGATACTGATACCATCGTTCATTCTGTTATGCACAATTCTCTCAAGGAGCTTGCCAAAACAAAACAGCAAAGAAATTGGACGATAGTTAGAGATTTCACTTCGATCTCCGGACTTATGGATCGGAAAGATGTTAGCATGCTTCCAGACGTCAGGGAAGCAGGAGGAAGAAAGGCTGATATTGAAAATAATTAATAGTGGGGTAGATAATGAAGAAGATAATGACTTAACGAACAGATGGACCCGGCCCACCATAAATGTCAATGGTAAGCAGTACATTTTCAATTTCTGATGGAGAGATCACGATAGAATTCATAATATGGGAAGGAGAAGGACACGATGAGTACATAGTGGGGTTCAAAACCTTAAATGTGGAGGGAAAAAATTGAGCAAAAAGGTCACAGAAAGCTTGCCCATCAGAAGCTTGGCAATTACGCCATGAGAAGATATTAGGAATGTGGGATGTTGTTTTCAGAGAGTGTATGTATGTCCAAAAGGGCTTAGTGCTATTAGATTGCAGTGATGTTTCAATCATATAATAATAAGATCGCATTGCGTTCTTAACCACTTTTTGGCTTCTTTACGAAGCAGTCGGTAGTTAGTGAGGTCAGTGTTAGAGTTGGAATAATGAAGTTTTTTGCGCGGCTGGTCCTTCAAATAGAGAGCGTCTGAGACTTCAGCGGAAAATCAGCTGGGGCTCTTTTTCTGGGGGGATTGGCAGATAGGTACATGGTTTGCAATTATGCTACTGAGATTCTCATAGAAAATTGATAGCGCTGAATTGACATCTAGCTTTTGTAGCATTGAATTTCAGTCAATATTATCCAGCTCAAGCTGAATGGCTGCATAGTTGGCTTTGCGGAAATTAAATCTTGGAGAGAAAGGAGTGCGTTTGGACTGAGGTGCAAGAAAAGATAAACGAACCTCAAGTGGAGGATGATGGGGATCATATATTTAGAGGGGGATTTTGTGATAGAGGCAGGATTGGTAGTAAGGATAAAATCGAGAAGTTGATTGTTTGCGTTTGCAATCATATTTCATTGCGATAGGGAGCAAAGCGATAAAAAAGAAGAAAACAGGATAGAGAGATCATTGAAAGATGAGAGGGTATGAGAGTTTGAGTCCCACCTTAGGCAAGGCATGTTAAAGTCACCACAGATTAAAATATTGTATAAAGGGTTGATGCTACAGAAATACGAAGATAATTTAGAGAAAAAACGGTTGTAAATGCGGAAAGGAGCATTGCAAGGGATATACACGCAAAGTAATACTAAACTCACGGCTTGAGAGATATTGATTAAGACAGTGATGCATTCTACTGGAAGAGACGGTGAAAAGTCAGAGCAGAGTTTGCTGTCTAAGGCTTTATGAGTAGCAATAAGTACACCACCACCGTCAGATTTACCTGAAATCAAACGATCTCTATCAGTTCGGTAGACACCATATAGTGGAAAAATTTCACTGCTGGCGATATCAGGAGTTAGCCAGGTTTCTGTTAAACAAATGAAATCATCGCTAGAAATGGAAGAGGCAATTTTAATAGCTTCCAGCTTGGTTCACATGCCACGTACATTTTGATAACAAAGATAGAAGCTACGAGAAGTGTTTTGAATATCAAAATTTAAATTAATATTTGAAGAAGTTGTAGGGTGACCAGTTGTTGAAGTTTCGGAAGAGAGCTTACCACGCGACGAAAATGTCTTCTTTTGGTTGCCTCGAACGGTTTAATTAGTGTTCCAGGAGGCCAGTATTCTGGTTGAAAAACTATGCTGCAGTTTGACGGCACAGTAAGCTTAAAGGAACCTATAATTCTTCCCTCAATGTTGTCTTTTGTCAGTTTGTGGCAGCTGATTATCTTTACTGAAGGTCCAAATTTCGTTGAGACATAATCACAAATGTCATCCGTCGATGTCTCATAAGCTAGACGAGATAAAAAATTTTTGCTTCGGTGGCGCCACGATATGAAGAGATGGAACTTTCTGTGGTGCTGGCAGATTTAGAGCAGAATTAGAAACATCAGCTATTGGCGTTGGTTTAATAACCGTTACAAGAGTGTTGGGTGAAGTGGGCCGATTTTTCGACATAACATTTCGACGAGAAGATGGGGGCCCAGGCGATGATTGAAATACAACCTCTGAATCATTGCTGGTCAACAGTTTAGCGCTGTTTTTTGTTGCAGGTTTAGCTTGCGTTTTACTTTTCGTTGTTATGGCAGGAGCAGTATCTAATATTATTCTAGTATTCTCCCCCGATGAAGGAAGATCTGGTGCGGAAGGCTGTAACACATCGCGAGTCTCAAGGCTCGCCTCAGTTAGAGGATGCAGATAATATCAATTAACCGATTATTTATATTAGGATAAATTCAATGAGGTTCTAGGTAACGACTGGTGCAATAAAATCACCGTATAAAAGAAGACAGTCTTGAGTAACTTGATAAGAATATAGCTGGACAGTTCAATAAAAAAGGCGACATATATGTTCAATGGAGAATTTCAAGGAATATAAATGGAGGACACTAACAAGTAAGAAAGATGACTAAGAAAAATCCTCAATAAGACACACTCAATTAGTGGTGAGGGCAGAAAAGCACAACAGACAGTAGAAGAACAACAACGGTTGACACCAATAAGAACAAACATAGAAGGCATACTAGAATCGCGGTCACGAAGGAAGATATTATGCACAGCAGACAAATCAAGGTCACTAACTGTATCGTTTAGCCAGGATTCAGAAACACAGAAAATGTCATCATCTGCAAGAGAATAGGCCATTAACAAATCTGGAAGCTTGGTACAAAGTTCTCTAACATTCTGTTAAAAGCATTTCAAATGGTTAATATTGTTAAAACTACTAATCGATCGAAGCTCTTTGTTGGTTTTGCTTCTGGGATCTTATTATGTGAGGAACAAACTCCTTCACAAAGACTCCACTGGGCCAGAACTTCGATTCCAGGATAAAAGAAGCGTTAGTGAAGATGTCAATTTTAAAAGAAGATAAGTATCGTCCATTTAATTCCTACAAGTGAGAACAGATGAATAAAGTTTAATATTTGGTCAATAAAAGTTGAAGGGCCAAAATGCAAGACAATAACTCGGATAGACGATGACACAATTAAGAGAAGATCCTCATCATTAGTATATTTTCACTGTTTTTCTTGTATAGATTCAGATGAACTTTTATTTTGTTCAGACTCTTGCAGCAATTAGCCCAGTCATATTAGGTAAAATAAGGGGTCAACCTCGGAATGAAAGATAATAAGCTGCAAATTGGTATGAACCTTTGTTTTGTCATTCTAAATGTTGTCTCAAAAGTCACAATCGTTATCGTGTCCACGTCTCAAGATATTCAAGGTCAAAGGTCACAAAAATCGGTTTTTCGCGAATATCTGCCTTCCTATCGGTTAAATGAGATTTGCATTTATTATAAAAGTTGTAGGCTATAAAATTCCCTACAACTTTTGTTTAAACTTTTTTTTCATACGACCAACCGTTTTGAAGGTAGAGCGCGAAGAGTGCACATCGTACAGTCATATACGGCCTAATGCAAGGTCAAGCGTGAGTTATGGTTATCAGTACGTTATAAAGTCAATTATTTACTTGGAAATTATAATTATTAAACAATGCCTATTATTTATGTACTAACTATTAATTATTTATATTTAATTAAAGTAAGTAACTTGATTTGCAACGGTACAATTTCAAACTAACGAATAATCTTGACTCATACAAAGTGGAGAGAGTGGCCTTGAATACTATAGAACATCTGTCCCGGCAATGAATAGAAAAGGGCATAGGGTAGGGACAAGTATTTCCAGGTATATAAGTATTGAGAAATTTACGCGTTTTAAAGAAAAGATATATAATGTCGTGTTAACTTAAAATAAAACTAAAATATATAATCCAGAATTAATAATATTTTATACTTAAATAGTTAAATATGAATAATTATATATAAATAATCAAGTTACTTACTTTAATTAAATATAAATAATTAATAGTTAGTACATAAATAATATATATAATTATTCATATTTAACTATTTAAGTATAAAATATTATTAATTCTGGATTATATATTTTAGTTTTATTTTAAGTTAACACGACATTATATATCTTTTCTTTAAAACGCGTAAATTTCTCAATACTTATATACCTGGAAATACTTGTCCCTACCCTATGCCCTTTTCTATTCATTGCCGGGACAGATGTTCTATAGTATTCAAGGCCACTCTCTCCACTTTGTATGAGTCAAGATTATTCGTTAGTTTGAAATTGTACCGTTGCAAATCAAGTTACTTACTTTAATTAAATATAAATAATTAATAGTTAGTACATAAATAATAGGCATTGTTTAATAATTATAATTTCCAAGTAAATAATTGACTTTATAACGTACTGATAACCATAACTCACGCTTGACCTTGCATTAGGCCGTATATGACTGTACGATGTGCACTCTTCGCGCTCTACCTTCAAAACGGTTGGTCGTATGAAAAAAAAGTTTAAACAAAAGTTGTAGGGAATTTTATAGCCTACAACTTTTATAATAAATGCAAATCTCATTTAACCGATAGGAAGCCAGATATTCGCGAAAAACCGATTTTTGTGACCTTTGACCTTGAATATCTTGAGACGTGGACACGATAACGATTGTGACTTTTGAGACAACATTTAGAATAACAAAACAAAGGTTCATACCAATTTGCAGCTTATTATCTTTCATTCCGAGGTGAAAGCCCTAATATGACTGGGGTAAATAGAGAAGATTGATTCTGATGAGACGTCTGACGCTGAGTTTCAATGGAAGCCATACTTCTTGTGGTACAATGCACGAGCAGGAGAAGTATCATGTACGGAAGTTTTGGCGATGTCGGTGGCTGTTCCATATCAGCAACTTTAAGTAGTTTGGAAGTATTAAACTTAGCAACTTCCAACTTTCCATGAAGGTTTTTAAATGCATTCTGTAGTGAGTCTATGGTTGATTCAGCAGCACAAAGTTTATTAACGTATGTAGAAATAGATTGATTTCAACAATTTCCACAGAACCAATGAAGATCAGAATCGACCTTGATTACAAAATCTGCCACTAATACAGGAAGGCTTGTACATTTGGCATAAAGAAGCCGCCCATAGAAGCCAGAACAAGTTATTGATGGCTTTATATTAGCCTTATCATTGCATACTTTAGCTGCCATTACGAATAGTAACTTTTATCAAACAAGGATGAATTCCAAGGTTGGGAGATTAGCTTAGTTCTTTTAAAGGGTAAAGTCTACACTGCAAGAAAAGATCGAGGGTGTATTCCACCCAATATAGCACTAGAGTTAATTGGCACAAAATGAAGAAAAAAACGCAAAATGGGCGTATGTCTCAGTTAACTCCGTAAAGTACAAAAATGTACAGTCTAAATCATGGTAACCAACTTCCATCAGAAAGAAGGCTATTAGTTTCATATTCAATTTTTTTATTCCAAATCTAAGCTTAAGCAAATTTTATTGTAGATTTGAAAAAAAATAATTTAGTAGGACAAGCATTTCAAAGTTGTTACCGCCTCTTTGAAAATTACATCGATAATTCGATGGAAATCATTAATTGTATAATGACCTGGTTTCATGTTGAATCTCATAAGGAACCTGGGTCATTATTTAGTTTGGGGTTAACGCTATCACTGTAATTCTTAAAAAAAAATTTTGGAAAGTAGAAGGTAAAATAAAGTTTATGGAATGTGATCCAAATCAAATTCACCCTTTTAGAAAGAAGGTAAGTAGCAGCAACTTAATAATCAATTGTAACTTAAGCAGGAAAAAACTGATTGATGATCTGGTTCCAAAAACTTTAATCTTTCCCTAATGATTGCGATTGGAGGTCAGCTCCCTTGTTTTTTTGAGTTTTTTTAAGTTCTAAAGTTAGTTTAAAAATACTTCATAGGAAAAGACATCAAAGAAGTGGAGACTATTTGACAAAGTATCTTAGAATATGACTTTTCGTTCAAAAAAGCATATATAAAGGTTGAGAAAAGTAAATTTTTATATCCGAAAATGTTCAGAAATAATTACTTAAACTTCTCAAAAATCAAATATTCTAATTTACTTATGTTACCTGTTCTACAAAATACCTATGCTCAGATAATATTTTGAATTGCATAAATATTGTCTTTATTTATCAGATAGGCGTAAACCATAGATCTGACAACAATTGAATGGATACCAAAGCCAACAAGTAATTGAGTATGTTAAAGATGATATGAGAAGAAGCGGAATGGACCAGTGAAGTGGAAGGCTGTTGGTTATCAAAATAATGGAAATAGCTACAGCCAGTACACGCCTGTTTCATGTATCAGATACACTATCTTTACCACTTTATCAGTCCTCAACCCAGCAGCCCTAACTACCCAGAAACGGACTGCTACCGATTGAAATGCACCCCTGCTCCAATATAATCTGTTTTCAATGTTTAAACCATTTTATACTATCCTCAAATGGATGGATACTGATTCCTATAAGCGTTTCAGTCTCTCGATACGTGAGTATGTGAAGCTTTAATAGGTATACATACATAAAGCTCCATCACAATCTATTTTACACCAATATGAGAGACATACTACAGAGACATGGAGAAACAGATTGTAGGGCATATGAGGAATAAGTCGGGTGTCAAAAATGTTATACAGATTTCTCCCGATTTCACTTGTACAAAACAAGGGTGTCATGTCGATAGTGTGGCAGCAGGTTGACTTTGGAATCCTTTTATGCTTCAATATACATATGTCGATACAGAATATCATGTAAACCATAACCTATAAAATGGGGAGTATTCGATATGTTCAATAGATCATGAATTGCACATTGTTTTGAAGCTTTATCTACAAAATATTTATGTTGTAAATATTTATTCATACGTTTTATTGCTCACATTTTGGAACATTTGAGTTGGTTGATGTTAGTATTTTCAAAGATTCAATACAGGGTAGAATTGGTATTATTGTAGTCAAAGAAATAAACTTTAACTATAACATTTTTTCACTTGATATCTGAAAATATTCGGAAATTAATATTACTGAATTATTTTTAAAATAAATTTAATCCTATAAATTTGTCTGACAGCCAAATAAAGTATAATTTAATGTAAGCCATGACCAACAAAGAGCAAAGTAATTCAATTTCGTTTCATTCATTTCAATATTGCTCATTGTAGATTATTAAATCTATTATTGAGCGTTGTAATGGAAAAAAAAGTACGAATTAACCAACCGGCTTAAAATTTTAATACGTGATGGTAAAATAATTTTCAAATATTTCTAAAAATTAAAGTCTTCGAAAACTTATAGCGTAATTAATTTTCTGACGGAGGCCCTGCTGGTCCCAGTTACACTCGCCGAAGACGTGTATAGTAACCAGACATTTGATTTCTGCGGAGATGTCGTGAGCAAAAATTCATGTTGCGCAAAATAAAGTTCAAGTTTCAAATTTATTTGGTCTTATATAAATGTTGGATGGGTGGTGGGCACTTCCGCCAAATTCAATGTTGTGTATTGACCGGTAAATTAGCCAAGGCACTCGAAAAATTCGCAGCTTGAATGCTGTTTCGGCCGGCAATATTATGCTACAAACTTTCTCATAAACCGCGTAGTAATACCCAGTAGATATCGTTCATCTCTACATCATTGTAATCAGCTGGTAAGTGTTTGAATAACAGATATCTGCTACTTACTCACCACTTGACGTCGGTAGTGTGAGAGTTCTTTTTGACTACTAAACCATGACATGGCATTGGGAGTGTATACGCGCGAGCGCGTGTATTTAGTGAGTAGATCACATGTGCATTTGTAGGAATACAAACAACTAAATCCCATTCGTGAGATCGTCCATATCTCAACCAAAATTACTAAAAATTCCAAATCAATCAATTTGCAGCCGCCAACTATAGTCTAAAACAAAGCAAGACGTGTCTTTCAATATTGTACAAAAAAATCCTCTGCAATCAAGCTGAGTGACACAATCAAGCCCTCTGTTATCGCACTCTGGATGCGCAAAGTGCCCCTTAACACTAGAAAGACCAGAGTGGTCAAATGACCCCAATGAAGTTTTTGATCAATCATATTATCAAAACCATAGCATCGTCATTCTTTACATTATTCTGATATGTGTATACCGATAGCAAGATAAATACTAATTAAAAATTATCTACTACTTAGAAAGACCGCAGTGGTCATTTGACACCACTGCGTGCGTGCTTTGTAAATATTTACATTTCGTTGAATATACTCGTGTTGTGGGTAGTTGAAATAAAATATTTCGTTTTGTTCTTGGCGAAGCAAAGATGTATCACGGCTCGCCATGATAATATAATGCCTCATTATCGTTCCCTTCGCCCTTCTAAAATATTGGAAGTGGTGCAAAATCTACCGGACGACCAATCAGATTGTGAACCGACTGAAGAAGAGAGACACATTTTGCATGCAGACTCAGAAAGTAAAGAAAGTGAATACAATATTACACAAAATAGTGATTCTTCTAGGGATGATGATCACACGCATAGCGATTCTGATGGTATGTGTATATTTTATATATTGATGTAAATAAAATAAGAATTTTCATATTGAGAGAAAAGGAAACCTTTTATTATATTAGCGTTTACTCCACTGTTTCAGATTCAGTACCTCTCTCGACTTTACCTAGCGCAAACCTAAGAAGAGGAAGAGGTCGGGGTCGAGGGCATCGTGGCCGAGGTTCCAGAGTACAAACTGAAATTATTCACCACAACACTGATGTCGAGGTATCTTCTAGCGGTGTAAGTGGGACTCCTGGAAACTTATCAGTTTTGAATCAACCTGGTCGTCGTCCACGATAATATATTCTAACAGAGGAAGCTGGACCAACTTTTTTTGCAAAAAGGTGTTACAAAGGAAGTATTTTATCTGCATGGAAACTTATCATTGATGACTCCATGCTGCGGCATATTCAGAAATGTACTGAAACCGAAGCTCGCCGCCAACTTGAAGATAATACTTGGTCACTCCCATTGAATGAATTAGATACTTTTATTGCAATTATCTATGCTCGAGGAGCCTGTGGGGCTAAAAATGTTGCTGTGAATGATCTTTGGGACAAAAATTGAGGTATTCAGTTTTGTTAACAAAACATGGCTCGGAATCGTTTGAAAGAAATAATGCGTTTCCTGCGTTTTGATGTGCGAACAGAAAGGGCTGAACGTTTTCAAACAGATAAATTTGCAATGATTTCGGAAGTATGGAATAAGTTCATCCATATTTCATGTTACAAGCCTGGTGAAAACCTTACTGCTGACAAACAGCTTTTTTCCACAAAAGTTCGGTGTAGATTTTTGCAGTTAATGGGTAAAAAACCAGACAAGTTTGGAATCAAGTTTTGGCTTTGCGTTGATGTTGATTCAAAGTACTTGTGTAATGGTTTCCCATATTTAAGAAGAAATGAAAGCCGTCCACAAAATCAAAGTTTAGGCGAGTGTGTTACGACTAATGGACCCATACTTGAATACTGGTCGATATATAACAACTGATAATTTTTTCACCAGTGTAAGTTTAGCTTAAAAGCTAATTGAAAAACGTACATCAATAGTTGGTACGGTAAACAAAACACGAAGAGATATTCTAGCTTCTTTAAAAAATGCATTCCTTAGTTTATATGAAACACATATTCACAACTGTGAAACCTGCACACTTACAGTTTATCAAGGAAAACCTTCAAAATCAGTTATGATTCTAAGTTTACTTCACTCTAATGTATTTGTTGAAGCAAAAAAGAAGCCGAACACGGTGAAGCTTTACAATGCTACGAAATTTGGAGTAGACGTTATAGATCAAATGGCCAAGGAATATAGTGTCAAAGCACCTTCTCGTCGTTGGCGCGTGCAAGTGTTTTATAATATTTTGGATTTGGCAGCAATGAATTCTTGGATTTTGCACAAAAAAATCAGTAGAAAAAAGTTCATTCTTGACTTGGCAAGGGAGTTAGTCGGCCAAGATACCCACTCCCTAATGACACCATCTACTTCATAGCCCGATAATAGCATACCCCCAGAACCTGAAGAAGAAGATGGGTGACAGAGCACTTCAAAAAATCTCAATCATTCTGTCAATGCTTCGACAAAGAAAGCAGACAAACTGCTTTCATAAACGTCTTTTAAATCGCTCTTGTCAAAAGTTTTCAAAAATTAAATTAATTTTTTAAAAAACGTTAGTCCGATGTTAAGTTTTATCGGAAAAAACTTATATTGTCGAAGTAATCGACTCAGGAAATTTCTATTGAATATTTTTGACTTCGATTGGTAACGAAAAGCAAATTACCAAAGAAAACTCCGCCGCTGGTATAGAGGAGCCCGACGGCTTCCCACCGTTGGGGAAACCTGGGGAAACGACGAATACGAAACTGGCAATAATCACCAAGAGAAAACATAACGAAGAAAACTCCGCAGATGGAGGTTGCAAACTGCAAATAATAGCGGACAATCAACAAATGGCCAAATTGCAAAAAGAAAATGATGAACCAAGGCTAGAGATACAGTCCCTCAAGGATCTCTTCAAGAAAGGGATGAAGCCTCAAAAGACGCAGCCGCAAAATTAATGGCAACAGGCAACCGAAGAAAAAGGCAAAGCAAGCAATTCCAGAAAAAGTTCTAAGTGCTGGCGGCACCAACGAGAGCCAAAACTATTTTGCAGCGCTGGAGGGATCAACCGAAGATATGGAAATTGAAGAAAACATAGAAGGTAATTCAAATCAAGATAGTGACTTATATTTTATTCAATATTTAAAGAACAAAAATAAGGAGAAAAAACCAGCAAGCAGTTCTGCTGGTTCCTCTGAAATAGCTTCCAACAAGACAGAAAAAGTACCACCAATCAACGTGTTCGGACAAAGCGGGAAAGATATGGTTCAGCTATTGGCAGCTGAAAATAAACTGGCCAATTTCGAAATCAAAAGAGTGAATGCCGAAAAATTAACTATAAGGACGAAATCACTGGTTGATTTCAAGTCAGCCAAAGATGCGCTGAATTCTGGGAAGGTTCCACACTTCAATTATACCGCAACAAGTGCAAAGAATCAGACCTTCTTGTTGAAGGGTTTGGACTGCGGAGAGGATACGGTCGATCTTCTTCAAGTGCTCAAGGAAGCTGTACGAGATATTGATTTTGTTTCAGTTAAAGCCTTTGCGACAAGAAGGTCAACCATAGAAAGGAAGAACTTACCACTCTACCTGGTACAAATTGCAAATAAGAGCAGTCCAAGTGCCCTTCAACAAATCAGGTACTTGAATTTCAGAGTGGTGAGGTGGGAACGCCTCCAGAAAAGAGAAGTCAACCAATGTTACCAGTGTCAAAGATTTGGAAATTTGGCTGCCAATTGTGCCATGCACTATCGTTGCGTTAAATGCAAAGACGTCCATGCTCCCGGTGAGTGCAAATTGGCTCAGACGGAACCTAAAGAAAAATTATACTGCGTTAACTGCGGTGTTTTTGGTCACCCAGCATCATATCGAGGATGCTCCCGATATCAAGATGCAAAAGTTAAATTTGCTCCAAAACAAACACAAGTACACCGTAATGTCATACGTTCCAACTTCGTCAAGACATCATACTTTTCACTGAAACCCACCTCAATTCATGGCATTCCATGGAATTCAAACATTTTGCATTCGTAAGAAACGATAGGGTAATAGGTGATGGGGGAGGTGGCCCCGCGATATTGGTGAGAAGACCCTATTGTTTCCAATATATTGAAAAAGTCCAATTCAAAAGCTTTGAGTTTCTTGAAGTGTCCGTCATCAAAATTTCACTGCCAGGTGGGGATAACTTCTTCGTTATCTCTGCCTATGCAACTGGTCCAAATGTTCTCAAGTTCAAGGAGGAACTCAATTCCTTGATTGAAGACAGTAGACGGGTGGGGGAGGAGCGGTACAATCTGCGATCCTATCCTTCTGGCTTCAAGGCAGGCGACGAAATCTACCGACGGAATTTTAGACAAAGTGAAGCAGGTCGGCACTACACTGCCAAGCTAGACAAGAAGTTCGTGAAGTGTCGAGTCTTACAAGTTTTAAGTCCCACGCGTTACCTCATTACGGACATGTCCGGAAGGGAGCTGGGAGTCTACCATGCCAAAGACCTACGACGCTGAGAGAGAAGAAAAAAAAACATCTTAGAGCCAAGCAGCGTTTCCTTCAGTCTCCCCATGCCTCGTAGGCATCGTGGACACTGCCCTGTAATGAATCTTGTGACGCCGCTGGCGACTCACTAACACACCTTGCCCCCTAGTGGCTTGGCATCTCACGTCGATTGTGACGGTTGCACATCCCACGTCAATTTTGTCGTGGGATGTGAACCGGATTTTTTGTCTTGTATGAAGGCCGGCGTGGTCGACGTGTTCTGGTGCGTAATTCGTGAAATTTAGGTTGTTAGGAGGTTGCGGAAAGCGTTTAATACGATGGCTTTGGCTGGAAAATATTAGACAGAACCAGTGAAATTTCACTTCGCGAGTTTCAACCTTTTTTGCTACCGAAATCGGCAAAGTCGCCATCGTCGCAAGCCGCGCGGCGATTGAGTGAGGCAGTCACCCCAAGAGGATATCCCGGTGGAGGCAGCTACAACAGCTAGGAGATATCAATTGGCCGTATTTCTAGGTGAACCCCAAGTGGAATGCAAAAAAAAGCGGCAGTGAAATTTCAACGTGCTAATGAGATCCATGCTGCTGCAAAAGAAACGGTGGCACTAGCGGAGAAACGCTTTATGAGTAATTCTCACGAGTGGCAATTTGATAACGCCTGGCAAGAAATGTTAAACCATGCCACCGTTAAAGTGAGGGATGCCGAAAATAAAAAAATCCGAAAGTATAAAAAGCTCTGAATCGCAAAACAAAGAAGAAAATGTTCCAAATCCGAAAAGAATCAAGTTAACTCGAACTTTGAGAAAACAAATGGTAGCGAAACTGAAACAAATAAATCTGCTGATTGCACATTGAATGCGGAAGACCTCAGTGAAGAACATAGTCATAAAATCGATGAAACACATCGCAGTACTGAAAACCAACATAGTGCGAAAGAAACCGATCGAAAGCATAAGAAAATACCAGAAATTGATGAAAGCGAGGATGAATGTACGAAAAGGGTCTCTGAATTTGTAAATAATCTTCTTAACGAAGTGAGTAGCAAAGTCGCTTCTCGCAATGCACTAAATCGGTCGGATTCGGAATGGGAAGAGGTTGAAAGTAACCTTAGACAAGCTAGTAACGGCTCTGAAAATACACAAACTGATGAAAAAAATAAATAAGTCGCAAACTGATATTGAAATGAATGGATATCTTTAGGTATTAAGTGGTCACGATTGCCCAGAAGCAATCCAGCAGTATGGCGAACGGAGACCGTTAAACGATATGCTCCTGGAATAGATTCTTGGACTTTGATGATATCTTTCAGGCGAGCCGGAATATGTCTTGTGGCAGTTCCAAACGTTATTACATCGGCCCCGATAAGTTTAGTGGTTTTGTGATATTTTTCTATACATTTGATGCTTGTTTTCTTATATTTTTGGAAGTACCATTTCTTCTTTTTTGACGTTTAAATTTTTTTTGCTTCTACCAATATCGCATGAGTTTAATAAACTGTGTATTTTGTGTGTCTTGTGTTTGGCTTGTACAGTTTATTGTCAGAAGCGCCTAGAACATGAAATTTGGGTTTAAGGGTATACTCTTATATAGTAATTTTATTAATGTAATTATTAAGGATTATCTACTCAGTAAAAACGTATTCTCTTGAGTTTATACTTTATAGGAGACTGATAGTCATTTTCATAAATATAAATATTGTTCTTTGTGACAAAATTATAAGTTGGTAATGAGTACTGTTGCGGCTTATTATGGAAGCTTACCTTGAGAAAATTGGAGGTTTTGAATTCGGGCGAGCAGCTAAGTATACGGCATTAAACAAGGAGTAAAGGGAGGCCACTATATTCTTCATTAGTATCGAGTTTGCTTAGAGTTCCTTGACATTTCATATCCAATATAATATAATAGTTGGGTTTTTGAGTAGATTCTTGTGGCTGACAACTTATACGATTCACAAATTTTACACACTGAATACTGCGTCTTCATTATTCGTGGGCGTCATGGAATAACCGCAATAAGGTAAGTCGTATTATGAACGATAAATATAAATGTCTAACATTAGTGTCATTGATTCGACCCTAATTTGCGCGTTACTATCATTAGGAGTACAATCATGTGCTTATATTGCTCTGCGCTTGATTGGCTTATCCTTGAAACTCACGGGAACTAAAACCTTGGGCTGCCTTTTAGAGTAACGACATAGTTATAACAACCTAGTTCGTAAGTTTCTTTTTATCACAAATATGATTATCCTACAAAGCAGAAGAAGTTAGCTATCTTAATTAGAATATTTCAATCGCTGAGGTTCTTAGCTGTGCCTTATCAAAAAAAAGGGGGAAAAGGTATTCGTTAGTAAAATTTTATATACACTCGCATAACCTCAAAACAAATGCAATGAGGGTTGTATGTGCATGATTTTATGTTACACTTTATGGAATTTGTGTAAGCAAAAAAAAACCCAAAATATGCAATATCTCATCTTAATGCCTTCATTCTAATTATTATTCTTACCATTAAATGATAGTTCTTAAATTTTAATGATAATATTAAGTTTCAATGATTTTTGTTATGTAGAGAAAATCAAAGGATTTACTTTATAATTTTTAATTTTTTTTCATACATCCTTAATTATTGAATCGCGTAGTATATTCTTTCAGGGCCAGAAAATTCAATTTGCAATTTATTAATTAGACCACTTGTGTAAATACTTACCGGTATGCAAAAATGTGCATTGTTTCACAACAATTATAAATATTTTATTGGATACAGAAATGAACGTAAATATAACATTGAATTATATAAGGAGTCACAGTTAGACAATATATTTTGTTTCGATGGTCGTGGAAGCCAAAATATCACTAACTTTAGAATTGTTTTAAATTGTTAATATTATTTTCTATTGAGAAAAATAGTTGTCTACTCCTTTTTTTTAGTTTTATGTCATTGAAGTAATAAAAAATAGACAACATGAATTGCTAAATACACACGACTTTCCTTTCCAGTACCTCTGCTTTTCAGCGGGAAGTGGGGTGCAGGGTAAGTATGCCGTCGCGAGGGTAGGGTTTGAGAAAATCCGCTGAAGTCGGTTTCGCGTTGCGCGCGGTACGCGGTACCTTTGTTGTTTTGCCGTTTTATTAGAGTAGCTTTCGTCGGGATGAGTTAACGTAGGATACTTTTCGGTACCGCGTCGGAAATTCGGGAACGCGAAGTAAAAATTAGATTTTGTACTTTTGACTGCATGATGAAGAGATACGGAGTAACGTAGAATAGGTTTCCTCTCCGTATGGTTTTGTTTTTGTAACGCGTTTGAAAACGGGCGTGTATAGGTGGCTGAATTTTGTAATTGAGCGTAACCCATTCGGAGACCCGCGACCGAAATCCTCTCCGATCTAGCTGGCCGACAAGCAGCCACCGCGTGAATGGGTTACGGTGCACGGATTAGTTGACCGGTTGGTACCATCTGTTGGCACTACTCAGACTTAACGTCAAGAACCGATGAGAGGTCGGTTCCGCAATCGCAATTAAAAGCAAAAATCATTACAAAATACTCGAATTGAACAGGCTGCATAGTTGTTATATTTTTTCCGGTGACCTGAATGCCAAGCATAAATCATGGCTAAATTCCACAAATAATCCAAGAGGTGTATTCTTGAAATCGTGGATAACAGAGAATCAAATTGAATACAGGTGCAACACATATGGGTCGGAGCTCCCAACATACCCTAGGACAAATTCATATTTGGACCTCGGCATTGCTGACGCAAGACTTGAATTCAGCTTTAATAGTCCTCAACGGAAACTGCAGGTGCTTCCTTATGATATCGACCATAACGCAATCGTAATGGAAATCAATCATCAAAGGGATGATGTCTTCCGCATTCCCATTCAACATGAAAACCATCGATTGAATTTCAAAAAAACAGACTGGAGAAAGTTTCAAAAGAAGTTTAATCGCGAGTATCGGGAGCAATGTCTTCCTTCTGATGATGGCAACTCTTGCTCAATGGTTCCTAATGACAGGAATTTAACTAACGATGAAATAGATCTCTATTTGTCAAAGTCAGAGAAGCTGACGTTGGAAACGATTGAGAAAGTAGTTCCCAAGATTAATCATCGAAACAATATGGAAAGATATGAAACACCAACCATCGCAAGGTTGAAAAGATTGAAAAGATTGAAAAGACTTCTTTTCACACGCGTCAACAATATTTATGGACGATTTTTTGACTAAAACCATCCCTCGTTGGCTTTGTTGAAATTACACCTGAAGAATGTCCGAAACTTAATCCGGTCATACTTCAGGAGCGAGGTCAGCAATAAATGAGCGGAAAAACTGAGGGGTTTCAGCCCACAGGACCCAGATGGCGTTTTGCGAAAGTGAGTAGCATATTCCGCAAGAAGTCTCGAGTGAAGGTATCGAATCTTGAAGTCACTAGTGATGAGATAAATCTTCTCGATAGGGCTGGTATCGAAATTGATAGTACGACTCCGGATAGAAATGGAAACAGGATTATATGTGATGGATTGCAGAAACTTGCCCTGATTGGAACACATTTTGAATTGGTCCATCTGCCAAACCCAGAGAGAGGGAATGAAATATTTTCGGAGGTCGTTGAAGCAAAAGTTTCCGACTTCAAATCAAGCCTGAACGGCCAATCAATTCTTCATTTCAACGAAACGTTAACATCTGACCTCATAACGAGCTTGATTCTTATTGATTATTTTATCAGCTATGTGTTGTGTTTCACATTTCGCAGAATAAACAACAAAAACTTAAGTGGTACTGATGGTATTCCAAATAAAGTTCTCCGAGATTTGCCTGAGGTTGCTATTAGGAATTATTGCATATTGTTCAACAACATGTTGAACAATTCATATTTCCCAAATGACTGGAAAAAAGATAAGGTATTTCCGATCTTGAAGAAAGGAAAAGAATCTTCATGCCCTGAAAGCAATCGCCCAACCAGCATGCTGCCTAATACCCGCAACGTGTTTGAAGTGATACTCAACAAAGCACTAAATGCCCATATTGAGAAATATGAGTTGATGCCAAATTGCCAATTTGGTTTTCGTGCCAGGCATTTGACCATACATGCAATAACGAAAGTAACCTCAGACATCTGCTGGAAACTAAACTACAAAGAATGTGTTGGAGCATGTCTCATTGAAATGGAGAAAGCCTTCGATACGGTGTAGCTAGATGGACTAGTTTTCAAACTTCTTCAGGACAAGTACGCCAGACACTTTGTCGTCGTTATATGCAATATGTTATACGGGAAATCATTTGTTGTAACTGATGGAAATCTGATAACAATGCGCGAATTCAAGGTCTCGAATGGTCTACAGCAGGGAACAGTTACGGTGCCCCTGCTTTTCTCAATATTCATTCACAAGCTATTGAACAGCTTTGGTTTTAACGTCTCGCCAACGCGATCCTTGGTAGCGTTTGCTGATAATCTGATCATCTATACGGCAGACCGAAAAGGTACAATAATTCAGAGCAATCTTCAAAAAATGTTTAATGATGTACAGCTCTACACCGACAATTGGCGAATGAAGATCAATGCGCACGAACTGACATTTATTTTCACTCAGCCATGGTGCGTCTTCCCAGAGTCCATATCGATCTGGAACTTGGTTCATTTGCTCACTCAATTTTCATTTTAAAATCTGTGCTTAAAACTAAAATTTTTAATTTATAATACTTTTCAAAACTTTCTAATTTTTTTCCTATTGGTTTAACTTTCTGAACTGTTGTGTGTTTTGTGATAACATTTTTGTTTTCATCCAAAAGGTAGTCTGTAGACATTTTAGGGTTAGGATCGATTCGCATCTCAGCTACTCTTGCTTATGATACGTAAATTAACTTAGAGTTTTGGGATGACTCTTCGCCTCTAGTAGCTATAAAGTGAATTTGTTGTCATCTCGGATTTTTTTGGATCGAATGGTAGGAGGACCCTTGTAGGAGTAAGTGTCAGTTCTTTATAGATTTGAAGTTCAGCTTTTGCAGTTAGTTTATCGAATGCTCCAATAACAGGCGTAGTACTATGTGGCACTGTTTCACCATAAATACTATTAGCATTTTGACTTTTCTTTAGGACGTGAAACAAAAACTCTCGTAATGATGACTGTACGTAATATCGCGGTCCAAAACATATTTTCTGATCGTCATGTCTGCATAAATCGTGGGCGATTTAATGTTTTCCTGCCTCAATTGTGACCCAGTTGTTGTGAGGTAGCAAACTTATAAAGATTTTGTTGGCTGTTGAGACAGTGATTGTATCCCGTGGAGCAGATGATTTGCTGGAATCACTATCAGCAGTAAACCTACCATTACTTGGAATGTTTCTATAATTCAATTTCAACATTGTTTGTCCTAATCGTAATCCTGTCGCATTGTTTCCATGAATATTAAAAATATTCAGCAGTAAATCCATCATCACTTGGAATGTTCCTATCATACAATATCACCACTGTTCATTCTAATCGTAAATCTGTCGCACTGTTTCCATAAATATCAGCAATAACATCGTTTTTTACTTCCGAGTTGCATTGACTGTTCAAGGTAATGTCATGTAGCTTGCTTTGTTTTAACTGTGATATTCTGAACTTAATTGTGTCGCTGACTAGTATGTGAGTATCTGTTGGACCCAAAATAATGTTTGCGGACACCATAAAGTTCACTTCAATGGTAGGTACATGAGCATATTCTGGGTAAGGCATACGAACTGTGACCTTTCCTTTTCTTAAACTGAGAAAATAATTTTCTCCATTAAAACATCCACGTGTCCTTGATGAATGTCCACTACATCGGGAGAAATGAAAACGAGCGACTCATCCAAATCCGGAATAATGAGTTTCTTTCGCAACGATAAAGTCTCTTCAAGGTAGAGCAGAAACTGTTACATTGCAGAATCGCATTCCACCATAACTTCTGAGTTTTGCTATTCCAACTTAAACTATTTCCCTACTTAATTACTCAATTTTATTTGAGTATTTTGGTTTTTTTTTTGTTCAATGATTTTTTTTTCTGTCATTTACTTTACCATTTTTATGTTAACATTTACAACCTTACCTCTTAACGATCACATGACAATGACTACCCCTACCGCTGATGTCTACCCCTACCGTTGAGCGAAGGTTTCTTATGTTCACTACCCAAAGCGCATTTCATTATAAGCTTAGACCTCGCAAACGCATTTGGGCAGAGACCTTTAGATTCTAATTAAAAGGAGAAGTGTAGTGAATTTTTAGTTTCAAAGGTCCGTAAAGGACTGCAGCGATGTATCTGCCCAGAATGCCCTCGTCTGGGGACGCGTGAATGCGCTGGCAAGCTAGCATTGCGGTGTCGTGGGGCGGGTTCATTTCCCCAGCACAAGGACCCAGTACAAAAAATTTCGCACTCACGAATTTCTTGTGGTCAATTTAACACGGGGCGACCGAAGTCGCAAAAAGTGTAGGTAACTACACCGAGAGAAAAAGGACTTGTTCCGAGAACAAGTGTAACATGTAAAAAGGGGCGGACTTAGGGCAACTTCGTCGTTACCCGACGAAGCTCATGGCGCACAAATAAGAGAAGGGCAACCGGTTGGTGATGGAGCCCCTTCGCACCCAGCCGACCGGATTTAAATCCATATTTTGTTGCAGTGGCCAGGTATTCCTCTTCTGAGTTGAAAACTCATACAACTCGACTTGTATGAACTTTCCCATCAGAAGGGGAGTACCACTCAACCCGCGACGTCACCTGAAACAAAGAAGATTATATTGTACCCGGCGGCTGGCTCATGCTTTATGTGGGAAACCTGCCACCGTACCGGGTCCTATACTCGGTCCAAAAAAAGCAAAATCGAAAGACCGAAAGTTCTGAGGTATTAACACATTTTATTTGTATAAAATAACATTATTTCCAGTAGAAAAAAAATAAAACGAGAGATCAGAGCAATCATCTAATAATTTACAACAGTATGTAATCAACACAAAAGCGACCGAGTACCGATCAAGCAAGGTCTTTCCGAGACAACAGACATTATCGAAAGAAACTCAGGCGTCCGGGTGCTTTGGTTTAATATATGTTTTCATACTTCAATTAAAGATTAATTCAATCGTCTCATGTACTTTGTCATCAACTTCGTTCATTTTGTTTTTACTTTTTATAAATGTACCCACACGCATTTGATTATTTCAACTAAATTTTATGTCATCAGAACATTTCATTCCTAATTATATTCGTATATATGTAATTTCTATAAAACATGCAAAAAATATAATTTTTGAAAAAAAGAAGGGTACTTACCCCAAACCTCCTCCTACGAGCGCTCGTGTTCGGGGCGGGGAAGCCTGTAAATGTTGTATAACCGAAAACCAAATCCACTCGCACTAACTGGTTTCATTTAATTATAACTCGTTATCAAAAAAAAATTTAGCAATAATTATTTACTTTCACAAACTTCTATAAATTAAAAAAAAAAAAATAACGGGCGCCTAATCGAAGACAATCAATGATTGCCTCACGTTTCCCTAAACGGCTGAAGTTTCCGATGTCTATTACTAGAAAATTTTGAAGTCCTATGACTCAATTATTGCCTATGTGAATTCATACGCGACCTAGCTAACTTCCGTCTTATCGGTGGAGACAAATGAGCTCTTTGGAGTACGAGCGTTCCGCTGATTCCGTCAAAAGTCATATAAAATCTTGTTCCCTTCCGGTGTGCAGTAAATTCCTACAGAAAGATGAGATACGCGACAATTCAATCGGCCAGTCGGCGGAAAACTGCAACTGTGCAAGCGGGAGCGAATCTTGTACCGCACGCAAACTATCGCGAGTTTCCTTCACTTATGTCTGGGGAAAGGTGCTCGGTGGCTAATTGAAGAGTCTCACACTGCTCCCGATTTCCCGACTGTTGGACTGATCTTTTATTCAAAACTCATCAATTAGTAAAACGACATGTCATCCAATTTCACAACTTTGCCACAAAAAATGAATTATTATTTCACAGGAGTCTAAATTGTCTGATTAAGCAACCCGAACGCAACGTCAACTTTGCATTCCAGCTCTGCAATATCGCGCTTATCTTCACATTTTCTCTAACCTAACGGCTTTCCACAAACTATATCGCACTTCAGGCAAAAAAAAATGTTTTCCTCAACATTTCCGTTTTCTTTTTTTTTTGTTTTCTAACTTTACGATCTTTCCGCGTCTATTTCGGCATGCATTCACCGTAAATTCAGCTCTCGAAAAACGATTTCACAAAATATCGTATATCCAAAACTACACCATACACCTGTTATATTCCACGGCAATTTCATTTAGATATAATAAATTTTTCCTGATTGCCGTTATTATCGTTGTGTGCACTTGATTTCATTTTTTTTATCAGGCATTTTCATTTCACTACTATAAAACTTTTAGAAAATATCAAAAACACCTTAAAATTTATGCAAATATCACAGTGATACGTTCGACTATAAATTAGAAAACTGAGTAACGATTGGAGATCACAATTTCAATCCATTTCGATTCTTTATCCACGCGGCGTACGCGCTGTCTCGCGGTTTCGAACAGACTCCCCTCTCAAAACTCCTCGCGACAGCACTAGCAACACAAGCAAATGCCACTCCCGCTATCGCTGGCATTCTCTTTTTCACCATCCTTTCTCGCTTGTTTTCATCTCGCTTGCGACTCGTTACAACGAAATGAAGAGGATGTTCAGGAATGCTAAAATTGAAAGTTGTATGCATCGGTTGCCCTGTAGTATCTCATGCAGTTTTTTGCGTGAATGTTTGTATGGACTACTACACACTACACAGTCTCGTACAAGTGTTGCATGAGTCGAAGGTGTTGTATGAGTCGGATGCGTTGCATGAGTCGGATGCGTCGGCTGCGTAGTATGTGTAGTATGGGGTAGGTGTGTTGGGTGCGTTTCGAAGCTTTGCCATTTGAATGGGATTTTGTGTTGCTTGATTGCTGTATTTATGTGAGGGTAAATATTCGTACGTGTTGAATGAATGCTGAATGCAGTTTGTTTTGCTATGAGACAAAATGTCGTTTCTAATGCATTTATTATTTCTCTTTCCTCTTTTCTCCATTAATTGCAGTAATAATCTGTTTCTCTCTTTTTTTTTTATTGTTTTTATTCAAATAATGATAATTATCTTTGCAGAAACACATATCATTTTTGGAATATGAAATCATGTTTTTTTTTATGTTCTGCCTTTTGATGGGGTTTGAGGATATGCTAGGATTTAGGGTTGGTGTAAAACATGTTCAATATAAATGTGCCATTTTGGTTTTTGTAGCCTGCAACGCCCGGAATTTTCAGCAATGTGTCGCATACGTCTTCGATGTAAGGAAATTTTTCACCAGTATATTCGTAATAATCATTGCGGATATCCTCTATTGTCGCTCCATCCTTAGCTCGCGAAGTGATAATACTGCGAATAATTGCATCAAACGGAATTTGATCGTCTGATAAATTATTTGCAGAACTCTCTGACGTAAGGCTACAATCGGCAACAATAGTCATTTTTTCTCTAATTCTAAACAATTAAAACCCTGGAACACGAAACAGTGAACTACACAGATTGAAAGACGATTTCATTATGTTAGGAAAAGGTACAGATTATTTTATTTTTATTCAAAACTCTCGAAATTCATTGTACTATACTGTTCATAGGATTGTATAGTAATGAGCATATTGCTTAGAGGATTGAATTTCATGAACCTGGTTCTTGATTTCCCTTCCAAATTGTATAACAGCTGATTCGTTCGCCAGTCCCATATTTTCACGTCTTTTCTAATAGTATAAGCTACCAAAATCATGTATCGGATGGAAGCATATCGAAGGAATGATGTTGCCAAATTCGGTTTGGTTTCCATAGAACTCTCGCACGCTGGCTTTTTGAGCCTTACCTACTCGATTACTACAGAAGACCGCTTTCATGGTACCAAGTCGTCCATTATACTAATTTGTTTCCATGCCATTTGGCCTGTGTAATGAATCACGGACTATGACTTGCCTTATGGATAAAGTTATACCACCACACTTACGACATCAAGTGACAAGTATATTCTCTTGCTTCAAGAAATAGCCTTGTATACCAGAAATCAGTACTAACTATCAACACCTGGAAGAGTCAGTTTGTCATAACGGATATTAAAAACTTGGGTCATATCATATGTAATGGCAAGACGAAAGCGACAGATACATTTACAAGCGACAGATATGTTTACCAAGCAGCTACGGTGCTTCTTGGGTTTATGCGATTGATTCCAATAGTTCGCACAGAATCACTTAATCATCACCATGCCTCTTACAGACATGCTGCGCAGGAGAAGCAAATTTATCTGGGAAAAGCATGGCTTATCAGCCTCTGTAGAGCTAAAGAAGAGCCTAACAACACCTTCCGCACTTCATAGCCTAGACTTAAAAAAACCGCTTTCAATTCATTGTGATTCAAGTGAACATGGAATAGAAATTTGGCACAATGATCAATGAGACTCTAAGACATATATATTTTAAAATAATCCAGGATCAAATAATTAAATTCAAAATGGCCGCCCCCCAAAGTTCAGGATGTAAGGGCGATTCGCTATTTCAGTAGCAACTAAAATGTTAAATAGTTTTCATGGAAACATTTTAAATGGCTTAAATAGGAAGTATTTATACAAAATAACATTTTCTTGAAACGATGGTAACATTCAAAGTGGCCGACAGTAAAAATATTATTTGCTTTTTAAAATAGGGCTGACTGCAAGAAAGAAGAACTAGTGGCGTCAACGGAGGTTTTTATGTTGAAATAGGAAAGTTGATTTAGTATCACTTCCATAAAATTTATTTTACCCTTTTTAGGGCACTTTAAAGTCGGTTTTTTTCCGAAAATTTTTTAATATTTTTTGGGCAAAATTTTGAATATGAATACGTCAAAATTTCTCACTTGCTGTAAAAAATTATTGATTTTGTCTTAGAGTCATTTAATAAATCACTTGCAATATGTTTCAAATCTGCATTGTATTTCAAAAAACCCAGTCCTTTAAATCCTTACAGATTTTATAGTCAGAACAATTTATTTAATTTTATCACTAAAACTTCATGCATACATAAGAGCTTTCCACCAAATTAACATAGCAATTTAAGATCCGCAGCATAAGAAGAACCCAACAAAATGTTTGAAGACAATTTTCTGTGTAACTTTCTATTCCTCCCTCTCTTTACCTTAATGCAACCGATTTAGCTTCACTACCTGAATCGTCTCCTCTATTTTATATACACTGTACGCGTTGCTCTTGGCAAAATACAGGGAAACGGGAAAGACTAAACAAAACAAAAGAAGAAAAGTTTTATACGTAATTTTAACATTATGTTAATTCGAAAAGATTTACAACACCTGATGACTCCTTCAAGATACTTTGCAAGCAAGCAAAACTAATTCACGGATACGATTTAATGTAGCTGCAAGCTAATTGACATGATTTTAAGGAGATTCTATGGTAAGTAAGTACCTAGTTGTAATAGTTGTTATTGTTCATGTTGTTGCAAGGGAAAATTTCAAGTGCCATGCATTTATGTTAAGAATTTTATGTCATATGCGCTTGCTGGAGGCGATTTAGTGGGAGATGTTTTGAGTGTTTTAATTTGATTTTAAAAGTTTGACAAGGAAATAATTCCAGAAGCTGATTACTATTAAGGAACGAATAACGAGAAAGTTATTTACTCCAAAATTTATAACTAAAGAAAGTTTTTTCAAATCTGAACTCCTTTCGAAAGGCTTTAGAAACATTTATGAAGTGGCCTTCTAGAAAGAGTATCTTTTGTATTGGACTCTTTAAACTTTCATCACATCTGTTGTGTTAGTTGTGAGAATATAACACATTTTATCCTGCTCAGCTGCCATCTATCTCGTATCAGTCTTTCATGCTTTCTTTATCATTTTGAAGAGAAAATCACTTTTTTTTCTCTACACCCTTTCCAATTTCCAGAATTCTATTTATTTGGTGAATCCTTTTATGAATACACAACGGTTGAATCAAGTTGGGAGCAAACAAGTTCTTTTAGAAATTTTCGCTCGCCTTGAGAGGTACCATGTCTTGGATATGGTGAAATGTGCTAGTGTTGCTTCTATGGAGTATGAGTTATGTATACTTTGGAAAAAATTGTAGGGAGGGGTGCTTGAGTTTACTCGTCATTTTGACATTACGATCCTACAAGATTGTGTGAAATAGTTTGCTTTGCATAAATTCTACAGTATAGAAAGCTTAAGCATGCTCTTTTCCAGTTTAAATTGATTTAAAATACATTTTTTCAAGAAAAAGCTCTATTTTAATATTTCAAGCAAACACTTTTACTAAATATGTCTTCCAGTTTTCTCAAAACTATTGAAATTGCAATAAAAGAGCTTTCGGGAATGAAAATAAATTAATAATTGCAAGATAATTTTAGAGGAAGAAAATTATTTTATCATTTTCAAGAGAAGATCTTATTTGTATGGATGAATACTTAACCTCTGTCTTGGAGTATGTATGTAAAGAGGTCAAGAATGCAATGTTCACTTCTACCTATAATCTCCTTAAATATTTAAACATAGAAAAGTTTGAAAAAGAAAACATGTAAAGAAGCCTGGAGTTCACTGCTACCCATGTCGTATTTCTATAGCATAGAATAATCAGGTCTCGTGGGCAGATATTAATTAGCTTTAGTATATGTCGCCATATGCAGTTGTAGTAAGAAGAAGTTGAAAAAGTCGAGAAACAAAAGTGTCCCCTGACTTATGCAAATATTCCCGGAACTGACATGGTTGCACTTGCAAGGCATCTCACAAAGTAGACAAATATAATGTCAAGATCAAAGATAGGTACAAAATTCAAAAAAATATGACAATTGGAAAACACCATAGTCCTTAGAAGGTAAAAGTTGGTATTAAAAATACTCGCAATGGTCATAAAAAGCACGACAGGTTAATGGAAAAACTTCCGCCTGAATCTTAATCAATATTTTTAGATACTGAACGAATGATTCTTCAGAAATTAGACTTTGTTTACAACATTTGACTAATCAACCCCCAATTTTTATACAGGAAGAAGGCACTTTGTCTATGCATTCAACTAAAAAGCCAGTTATGTTCAACCCTACAAATGCAGGATAATTATTTAAAAATATTCAAAGAACGGCTGATAAAAAACCGACTTTAATACACCAGATCAGCTGAAAATTGAAAGCTATTCGTCTTAAATTGAATTAAATATAGAATAATCGACAATTTATTAACCTCTCATGGTTAACTACACAAAGATTGACCTCTCGTTTCAATATTTTTTTTTTTGACAAAGCTTCGAAATCATTATAAAATTATGTTCCATTGTCACTGCTTCAATTGCCTTAAATGATTATGAGAATATGTATACGTGATCGTATGAAAATATTGGTAACAGAGTTTTTGCCTTATTGCACTGACATAACTCGAAAAAATTTGGTTCATATAGATATACAACTGATGTTTAAAATGAGGTTTAATGCAGCAAAAGATACTTTAATTTTTATCTGTGAAGGTGCATATACCTTCATCCAAAAAATTGAGGATAACAGTTTCTAAGGGAACACCTACTTTTGCATACCGTAAAGTGGGGTTACTTGACCACCTGAGGGTAGTTTGAACACAACGCATATATGTTCTTATCTGTCAAAACAAGTGTAGTGAAATAGTGCTAGTGGTAATTTGTCTATTGATTTTGTTTCTATAGACAGCAGTTCGGTGTTGTTAAATGGTGTGCACATATAATAGGGGTACCGGTTAATTCATGCGTTTTTTTTCGAAAATTGAAGCTTTATTGGTAAAAATTACTTTCAGACGATTGAAAATCATTTGCTGAGCGACGCCAAGTGATTTTGCAACTTTGGAATAGACCTTGGTCGAACAATGTCTCCAATTCATGATTTTCAAACTTTTTTGGCTGTTCGGGCCGTTCATCGTCTGCCAAGTCAAAATTGCCACTTTTAAACCATGCAAACCACTTCTGGCACATACGCTCAGCTAGAGCATGCACACCATATACTTCCACCAAAATACGATGACTTTCAGCTGCCTTTTTCTTCGATGAAGAAGTACTCCCCGCAAACACACTTTATTCGGCACAAAATCCGACAAATACAGAGTAAAAAAATCCCCGTTGGCAGCACCAGCCGGAAAGGTAAATTTCTCGTATGTAGCGTAAGGCTTCGAAAAAGAATTTGGCTTGCCTACTACTGGACTTCTTGCTGCAATTTTTGTGGCACTACATGGGTACTTATTAACAAAAAGAATCTGCCGCCGTTCGTATTTGAAGACCCTTCATAGAGGCGCAAATATTCTGCTAATTAAATTGACTTGCACACGTATGGATCACATATTGAAAATCGGCGGGTAATAAATTGTTATAAACATATTTATACTGGTTTTGCCCTTCTCACATTTGCTGTTTATACATTTCACTGTGGTAACCACACAAAGGTGATAACTTTTTGGCTTAAATTGCTCAAATAGTTAACTTCAAAAGATTTCCAGAAAAGTTTAATCAGCACTTGCATCGCCATTAAAATATACATTTTCGATTCTTTTCTGAACCATCACATTTTTCATGTATTTCTCCCCTGTGCCCCTACTGAAGCGAAAACGGTCAGTTTAAGAACTGTTTTGAAAAGCTCTCATAGAGAACTTTCAGTTGATACTCATATCGGCTGCTCTTCATGAAATCTTTTTTCAGGGGCTACTTCTCTGTACTGTAATCATCGATTCATGGCCTAATTTTTCGAATCCTAGAATGGTTACAAAGCCCTTACGCTAGGAGCTCTCTCGTGCCTCTTCGACTTTTTTCAATTATATGTACTCATCTTCATGATACCTATCATTCCTGCAATTTTCATGCAAATCTTAGCAAAGCTGTAGTGTCTTAGTCGGTAAAAAGCGCATAAGGCTCCATAGCCATATGTTTCCATAGTAATACAGGGCGTATTGTTCCATAGCAATACAGGAAAATTCAAATCGCTATAACTTCGTCAAATACCATTCGATCTTTATGAAACTTTCAGAAAAGATCAACCTTATAAGTAGTCATCATCATGTTTGCTAAATTTTATTGAATTTAAAGGTACCGTTTAGATTTTATCCAAGAAAACATAAAATCGATAAATCATACTATTACTAACAAAGTTGAGTGAATTTCGACTTCTCATGTATTTGTTGTTGTTGTACTCATTAAGGGCTACATTCATGATTTTTTTCAGATTTTTCGGATGGTAGGTGTCCAATCGCGAGGTGGGGTACGCGGAAAGTTCGTACATATCCCCTTTCCCTGCCGCCCTCGGTACTCATAAGGCAATTTTAAGACTTGTTTTGAGAAGATCTCATCGAGACCTTTCCAATGACACCCTACTCGACTACCAATGGTGAAATTTTTTTTTGAGGGGTCACCCCCCTATATGGGAAGACCTCCCTTAAACCCCTTTGAAAATTTTTTTCACCCTTGAACTTTCAAAAAGTCACCACTTTCGACCTTTCCAAAAAGTTTCATAGCTGTAGCCTCTACAGTTTCGGAGAAAAAGTGCTGTGACATACAAACGGACGGGGGGACGGACAGACGGACACAGGTCGTGATTGCAATAGGGTTTTGTATTTTAGTACAAAACCCTAATAAAGTTTATGTCACTCCCCTGAATGGGGAGACCCCCGCAAACACTTTAAAATATTTTCTTACACTGCAAATTTCAAGAGGCACCACTTTTGACATGCGTAGAAAATTTCCTCATTCTAGCTTATGTGGTTTGCGAGAAAACTTGTGACGCACGAACAAACGGACGGACGAACAGACAGACAAGTCGCGATTTAATAGTTTTTTAGGGTATTGTTAAAAATATTTTACAATATTTAAAAAATAGTCCGGTTTATAAATACTTTGAAGATAAGTTATTTAAAACGTTTCCATGAAAAAAATTCCTTATTTCAGTTGCTACTAAAATAGCGAATTGCGCTTACCTCCTGACCTCTGGGGGCCGCCATTTTGAATGCATGCATTTAATTTTAGACTGTTTTAAATCTTTGTGGGCTAGGACCTCATCAATCAATGTGCCAAATCGTGTTCAAATCGGGGTTTCACTCTAGACAGGGCAAAATAATTCAATTTTAAGTGAAAATAGCAGCTAAAAAAATTGGGTTTTAAATTTTCGACTTTTTTTATTTTTCATTCAATTTTAATAATTTTCTGCGTAATACAAGAACATAGTACAGAGATCCATAATCTCAAGTTTCATCAAAATTCGTTGGAAAATGTGACCGCTAGAGGGCCACAAAAACCTGGAAAAACGCATATTTAAACCGCCGCCATTTTGAAATTTGCACATGCATGATCACCAAAATATCAAAGTCTATGGGTCTTAGTTATGCCTATTTTGGAACCAAGTTTCATATATGTCGGATTGAAATTGTGACTTTTAGAAGTTTTTGAAGTTTTGAGTTTCAACTAGCCGCCATTTTGTTTTTTGTGACCTGACCTCCAGTTCTTCACGTCATTCTTTAGATACTTATAATTTCTATCTAATTGCTGAGTTTCATGAAAATCTGTTGAAAGCTTTGACCACTATTACAACAGCAAAATTTTGCACGTTTTTCGACCTTTGAGCGGCCGCAATTTCGTTTCTGCTGTACCGACTTTGAATTTTTATTGTGAGATTCATCACATACATCAGTGAACCTTTGTACCAAATTTCATCCAAATCGGAGCTATTCTTTGGTCAGAACAGATATCACGATTTTACGTCTAAAATGGCCGCCATTTTGTTTTTGCCCAGCCGATATAGCTGGTTTACGAATTTAACCGAGATATTTAGCCAATACATCTTTACTGAAAAATTGGTGAAAATCGGAGCAAAATTGCAGCCTCTAGCGTGGTCTTAAATTTCGTTATATCCCATAAATATATACATATATATATATATATATATATATATATATATATATATATATATATATATATATATATATATATATGTATATATGTATATATATATGATACTCTCCGCAAAAGGTAAATTTCTCTCGAGAAATTGACCTAAAAGTATTGTTGTTTACGGTTCAGCTAAATGACACATACTGATTCTGAAGCTATATGACAGTAGCTTTGCGATTCATATTTGGAAAGGTGAATCACTGGAATAAAAATCAAGTTACTCCATCTGTTAGAAAACCACACGAATTAACCGGTACCCCTATTAAAAAGACTCCAGGGTCCAGACACAACATGACATACAAAATGGAAGACGTGTAAAAAGCGATGGCTGCAGTTCGAAGTGGAATGTCTAAGAAGCAGACCGCAGAAAAATTCAACGTGGTGGGGTCAATGCTAGAATGGAAGATACTTGGAAGGAACATGAGCCCGGTTGGACGCCCTATTGTGCTAAGTAAGTCTGAGGAGCAGCTGATTTCAGAAACACTGCGCTGGCTGTTGTAGCAAATTGGAGGTTCTCCTTGACAAAAGCTGAAGTTCGCGATGTGGTTAAAAATATCTGGATGAGCAAGGCAAGCAGAACAAGGTCTTCAAATATAACATTCCAGTTATGATACGTACTAGTTTAAAGTCAGAACATATCCCAGCTGGGTAGATGGACACATGGCCAAAGCGTGGTATTGACCATATTATCTTCCCGAGTGCCAATATATTAGATCAAGATTATGAGATACTCTAACTATCTCAAGACGAAGGCTCAAAAAGCGCTGTAGTGCTAAAGCAAAAAAAAATCATCACTCATTCGGCAGGTTAATATCATCGTTAGGAGTTGTCAGTGAATCTGCTGCAGCAACCAAGGGATTTCACGACACAACCAAGGAGTGCTTATTAGGAGTGCCAAACATGGACATCTCAACGAAAGGCTGGGATTCCATGATATTTCACCGCCTGCTCAAGAAACCTCGACAGTGCAACGCACACAATACACAAGCAAACGTTTTGACAACCACTCGAAGTAAATCCATCGACGCTTTTCTCGCATTCATGGAAACCAGGTTCAGTCACCGAAGGCAATAGGCAAGGCGAAATATTTGTAATCATGAGCAAAACCGACATCCTTCGTATCATCCTTCACCTATACATAAGCTTACTTAAGCAGATCATGGTATAAGGAAATGCTTATCAAGAATCTGCACCATGTGTCAAGCTAGGCACAATACATTGCTTCACCAACTAAAAGTGTCTAACAAACCAAAGAATCTAGGGGTGGCCAACAGCAACTTCTAGTTTACCAACCTCAGCGATACTACTCTTCTAATTCTCACCCAGTCGCAAGTACGTTTTGTTGGGCATAGCATCAGGGAACCCCACTGATTATGCTGTTTCCTCCAAAACTTGTACAGTTATTTCAGATTCCGGATATGAGGTCACCTTCATTAGTACTTGACAATTAAATAGATTGAAGATATTAGGATTGAATTCCAACATCAATATCTGTGGCATAGGAACAACAGGAACACACACTTAAAAGACAGTGAGCATCACCATTTCTTCTAGGCATTCCGGGTATTCATCGCCATTGGAAGTATATATAATACCAACAATTGCTTCTACTCAACGACCGTCATTCATTTATATTTCTCCATCTTTCACTCATCTAGTTGTTTCAAAATTCAACATCCAAAAGGAATTGACCTACTACTGAGAGCAGTGTTTTATTGCGAACTACTGTCTGTTGGGCAGATTCAACTAGTTTGGAATACTCCAACCTAGCAGAATACCGTTCTAGGGTGAGTTGTACTGGGCCATGTTTCAACAGGTGAAGCAGCTGACCATTCTCACGGAGTTGGCATTAATAACTTTGAACGACATATGAAAAGGTTCTGGGCAATTGAATATGTAGCATTGGCAATGAGCTCTAGTACTGAAGCATTTGCAAGCACTCTTGACGGAATGATGAAGAAAGATTTTAAATGAAACTACTCCTTTGCCAGGATCAATTTGTAAGCGGTCACTTGGAAGATCAGGCAGTTAGAAGCTTCTTCACTCTCTAAAAGAAGTTCCAAAAACAACCAGGTACCAAGAAGGGATATGCACAATTCATTGAGTAGTACGCTGCCTTGAGTCATATAAAAATTTAAGTCCCCAATACCAGAGATTAACTGTCTTTTCCTCACAATTGTGTATTCAAGCCATCCAGCAGCACCACGAAGCTAAGAGTTGCATTTGACGCTTCAGCAAAGGTATCAAATCAAATCATTTTGAAAGGCCCTGTAATACAAGATGACCTGTTTTCAGTCCTTTTACGTTTCAGAAAACACAAATTTGCTTTCTCTGCAAATATTGAGAAAAGTTCCCCCAAGTAAATGTGCCCGTGGAAGACTATCTGCAGCTTTTCGTCTGGGGAGACAACCTTACCGATAACCTGAGGTATGATCACTTGAAAACAGTAACGTATGGGACCAGCACCGCACCATATCTAGCAACACGATGCCTGGTGGAATTGGCCGACATATCAAAGTATCACATCCACTAGCATCGAGGAATGTCAAAAACTTATATGTAGAGGATATCATGACAGAGTACAATAGCCTCAACGAATTTGCAGTTAGCAGAATTCAAGCTGTGTAAATGGTGCGCGATCTACGCATAATTTCTTGCATCAATACCAAGCATAGGTAGAGAAGTAAAACTCTTGGTCCTCAATAGCACAGAGGACATTGTAAAATGTTGACCTGGAACCCCAAGTTAGACTATTTCCATATAGCTACCATTTAGAACAAGCCAACCAAGGTGACAGAGTGGATGATTTTGAGTGACACTTTATGGTTGTATAACCCATTAGGATTTATAAATCCAGCAATAACATTAGCCTAAAATATTTCTACAGGATTTATGGTCACTAAACTCGATTGGAATGAAGCTGTGCCAATAGAACTTCACACTCGGTTGCTCCAATCCCGCAAGGATTTTGCAGATCTTAGCAGAATTTGTATACCCAGATATATGGAAGCGAAAAATACGTCACTTAATTTGCATTCCTTTTCTGATGCAAGTTCAAGTGCTTACGGTGCAGTAATACATATATATGCAGCGTATAGCCTAGGAGATGTAAAGATGATACTTCTCTGCTCCAATTTTAAGGGTCATTTTAGTGAAAACCATCAGTTGTATAAGACTAAAATTGTATGAAGCAACTTTTATGGCCCACTTAAGGAATTGTATAAAGAAAATCCTCAACATTGACGTTAACACTACACATTACTGTACAGATTCACAGATCGTATTAGCCTGGATCTGAACCAGACCGTCATTCTTTCATACTTCCATGGCCAACAGGATCTCATGAACATAAAAATCAACAACAAAATCTGATTGGTGGCATGTGAAGTAGAAACTCAATTCTGCTAACTTGGTATCTGGAGGAGCCCTGCTTAGCATACTCATTAATTCAACGATCTGGTACCAGGGACATGAGTGCCTGTGACAAACTGAGATTCATTGGCTATGTAAAGTTATCGGAGAACTGGAGGAGCTTCCAAAGTAAATAACAATTTGTACAGTCTTGACAACTAGCACTATTAACGACCACTTTATCGACAGAATCAAACATCGAATCTCCTTTACATATGGTGAGAGAATCATAGCAACAGTTATACGGGTAACTCAATGCTTCAAGAAAGAAATGCTGCAAGAAAGGAAGACTCCTCACAGCCGCAGAATTGAAAGAGGCCATCATACTCATTTTTAAATACATACAAGCTGGAGAACTCTTTGAGCTGAGCTTACAGGAAAAGCCACCAAGAGACTCGAAGAGTAAACTCGTTGAAATCACACCATTCTTGGATGATGACTCCATTATAAACATCGCTGGAACACCAAAAACTGCCAGTTTATCATACACTGCAAAATATTTCGCAATTTTACCCACTTCAATTATTTTCTTTAAACTTTTACTTAAGTACGAGGGATGTTCAAATATGATGGAGACAAACGCTGTAGATGGCGCGCATGTATATTTTGAAGGTTTTGGCTTGAGTATGTGAGTTTTTGTCGGGAGTGCATGTTGCACGCGCGTACTACGAACATGAGTGAACGTCAAGTGCCGACTGCCGTTGGGCAACGTATTGTCATATTGTTTTAGTGAGGGAAGGCGTTGAAAACACGGAAATTTTTCTGCGTTTGCAAAATCAGTGCGGTAATGAGGGCCTCAGTAGGGTTGCTGTGTTTAAATGGGCCAAAGCATTCAAGGATGGTCACGTAACCGTCGAGAATGAGCCGCATGACCGTCGACCGCAAACCAGCATAACACCAGACAACATTTGCCGCGTAGAACAACTCATTTTGGAGGACCGTAGGATGAATGTTTGAGACATTTCGGCTGAACTCGGCATTAGTATTGGTAGTGTAGAGTCAATCATCCACAAACACCTTCAATATCGCAAAATAATGGCGGGATGGGTTCCTAAGCCTATGCCTATGAAGTGTGAATTGGGGTGAGAGGTGCTGGAACATCCCCTCCCCCTTCCTTACAGTCCGGATTTATCACCCTGAGACTACCACATGTTTGGATCACTGAAAAAAGCCCTCAAAAGTCAAAGATTCAACACCAACGACGAGGTAGAGGAGTTCGTGTGCACATGGCTGTCAAAGTTGCCCAAGGAATTCTTCGATACCGGCATCAAAAAGGCTCCTAAAATGTGAACAAAATACGTCATTTGTAAGGGGGAGTACCTAGAAAAACTTTAAATTTTTGGAAATTTTTTCAATAGCTTTAAAGCAATTTATTGCTAGACGTAGATGATGCCAGAATGTGTACTGCAAATATGCTGCATACTTTGTATGTTGTTAAAGGAGCTGGAAACTCTACTGCAGATTGAACATTTTCAGGAAATGATTAATACAGCTGTAACTTAGGAGGGCACTTTATCCCCACTATGAAGGAATTTTGTAAGTGGCTGTCAAATCGAAAGAAATTGTTGCAAACAGCTACTTTTTCCGTATCTTCCGCTGACGAGGAGCTATGTACCGTCACTATAGAGGCTGAGGCTGTGCTCAACTCACATCCAATAAAATAATTATCAGAATACTTTAATAATGTGACAACATTAATGCCAGGACACCGTCTTATCGGGGTCCCGCTCACTATAACAATTCATAGTCATGGATGTGACATCAATCCAAACTTACTCACCAGGTGGGAGCTTGTGCAAAACATCCGTCACGAATTTTGGTGCAGACGATCAATTGAATATATTACGGAGTTATAACAGACCAAACTAGGAGCTAGGTTGTCATAACGTCAAACCAGACATGCTGCTTCTCATTAAAGGTGAAAATGCCCCTTGTTTGAAGTGGCAACTGGGAAGAATAGTGAAAGCAATTTCAAGAAGTGATGGTTGATGCAAAGTCATAGATGTCAAAACTTATTGTGGCATATTTCGAAGAGTAATACACAAACTAAACCCTCTTGTGAAGGTGTCTGCAGATCTTAATCAAGCTACATCAGCTAAGAGAAAGGAATCCGTAGAAAGAGCCAACCGTAAAGCATTCAAAATAAGTAGAATGGACAGACCTATGCTCACGTCAGAAGGGTTTTGTATTCAACTTCCCCATAATTCAGTCACCAGCAAGGAATAAAGTCAGGAAAACTGTAGTCTGTAATTCAATGGAAAGTCCACACAATACCAAAATCATGTTAATGGTGTTGTAATTGAAAAAATTTCAAATGGCTATAACTTCCGTGAATATCATTCCACTTTCATCAAACTTACAAAGTATTAGGAACTTATCTAAGACTACTTGTTTAGGGGTATCCATACGATTTTATTGGGGAAAATGTAAAATTCAAAGATCATACTATTATTAACAAAGTTGAGTGGATTTTGACTTCTGATGTATTTGTTGCCTTTGTACTCATAAACACCTACTCGCGTAATTGTTTTCAGATTTTTGGAATCACTGGTGTCCTATCGCGAGAGAGGGGACACAAATGGTTCGTGTATTTCCCCTCCCTGTGCGCCTCCTGAAGCAAAAAACATCAATTTGAGACCTGTTTTTAGAACCTCTTATCAAGACCTTCCATTTGATGCCCGAATCGACTACCTATGATGACATTTTTTTCGGGGGCCATTTCCCTTAAATACCTTATAAAATTTTTTGTAGTTGAATTTTGAAGAGAACACCACTTTATACCTACATACAAAATCCGATGTTTTTAGCTTAAGTAGTTTGCGAGAAAATTTTTATGACACAGGGACGGATGAACAGATGGACAGACAGGTCACGATTTTAGTAGGGTTTTGTAAAATTATTTTACAAACCCCTAAAAATAGGATCCTAACCAAGGTAGATTCTTCCCAATCAATACAAACTAGGTAGAAAGAACAGCCAGAATCAGCAAATGTTTTAATGACTTTACTCATCATAACTGTCATTAGCAGCGCACCCTTGCCTTTAAAAACTAGATCATTCACCAAAAATCGTAGAATATACTTCAAAACAATCGGATAAGTAAAACTAGAAACTAGGAAATGGAACGAAAACACCTTCTATGATCTTGAAAAACTATTGGGAGGAATTAGATGGGACTTCTAAGGACATAATCAATATGAAAAGGTTTCGTGCATCAGCTACCATTCAAGTTTAAGTTAACACTCAAACTCTACAGCAATTTATACATCAATTCGCTCATACCGGCAACTTAACGAAATCCTACACAAGGAAGACTAAAGCAGAAGATATCCTACCAGAGAAAGAAGATCACCACTGGTAATCATGGGCAACGTTGCTACCAAACTTGACTTGTCGAAACCACTACAAATCATTTCAAAAAGGAAGCATGCCTCATGGAACAATTAAAGACTATAGATGACTACCTGAAATAACTGTCAGAAGGTATAAATAGCGTAGCTCAGCAATCAATTTTCACCATATTTTGTTTTTGAAATATGATGGCACTACACAATTACCAAGAAACACAAAGAACACTATGGATATACTGCTCACTCTACGAGACGGCATCCTTGATCCATTACTTCTGAATCCGCTACAACTCCAAAAATAAGTAACGCACATACGGAAGGTACCTTCTCCAAGATTAAATGTTCCTAGTAATCGAAAGATTGGGAATCTTTCATTGTACAAGAAGTTTTCCCTAGACACCAAGATAACGAAAACCTTTTTAATTTTTCAGCTGAAGTCACGTTTCATCAACTCTGAAGAATTTTAGCTGTTCAGCTTGATACTTGCCTCCATTCAACGAGCCTTAGAGCCGTACCTCATACAAATTACCGCAGAAATCTCCAGAGAAATCTATACTTCCCGATCAACAAACATGAACTGACTAAACGTACAATGACACAATATGTGGAAAGATGTCACCATGCAAACGCTACAAGGAAATTGTGCGCTACAATTTGAGCCCCAGGTTGAGATCAAACACGAAACTAGGACAATGAGGGAACGAATCACCTTGACAAAAATTTTGAACTATACGTTTATGCTATCAGACAACTTCATCTGGATGACATTCAACAGGAACGACACAATCAAATCATCATCCACTGAATTACTTGTCAACACAAAGGCTTCTCACTAGACAAAATCATCAAGCAACTGTCAACTCACCATTTCCTACGGTTGCTACCCTCTGACAGAATAAACAATCATCACATCCACCACTGTACGATTGGATACAGCCTAATGTGCTTAGCAAAAATTCTGATAATCTGGATTGCTTCGAAGAAGTTCAAATGAACTGAAACAAAATCCATCCTCGCAAAATGCAAGATTGTTAAAAGGGATTCATTTTCTTTTGATCTGGGAGAATTCAAGGATGTGGAGGGTATCCATTAAATTCTGAAGGCAATATAATTACACTCAAAGCTTATTTTCGCAATATGCACAGTTTATCAAACATTCCATTGCCACGGCGATCATGTACTTTTCGTTTGCATAAACTGTCACTTGATCGCGAGACAAAACATTTGACGAGCTGCAAGTGACATTTTATGACGAATATGAAACCGCCATTTTTCCTTTTTTTTATAGTTGGGAGGTGAATGCAAATCACGCACTAAGTTTGGAGCTCCTACGCTCGAAAGAGATTTGACTAACCACGAAATAATACCCTTGTCAACCCGAAAGCCCAGCCTGGAACCATTTGACACATAATTCGAGCCAGGTCTTGTTTTGTTACGCCGTGTGATGCTTTCAAGCTAGGGGATCCCTCCTCTAGCGGGAGAATAGAGGGGCAGAATAAATGCCAGACAAGCAATCCCCAGCCCCGACGTCCGCGGCTGCTGTGGGCTCCTTTTATCTTTTAGTACTGCCCGATTATAATGTGCCACATGGTTCCATTTGTCAACCGAACCAAGCATCACCGCAACTATACTATCCAGCGTGAGCTCTCCGGTCTCCCTGTAGAGGTCTCGTCAAAGCCGATTCCATTTTTTGCCCACGAAAAAATGTGTGACAGGCATGGTCTTCCTCTTCTACTGAAAACTGCTAATCGAGAGACCATTTACTTACCAATCTTGTGCAAGTAAGACTAAAAACACCCATGCCTGCTCAAAAGCTGGATTAAGTAGAAGTCAGTCTTACCATGGCTCCGATTCAGCCCTGGTCTCACATCCGGGATGAGGCGCGCAGTCTACCTTCCCTTCATGTAATTCACGCAAGGCTACTAAAAAAGTTGAGAGAGTGCTATTTCTCCTCGCGGGCAACAGTTTCCCTTGTGTCTTTGCTTCGATGCTAGTAAAAAGTGTGGCGCTCTCTAGCAAAGAGGGCAACTGGTACCATGCCTGCAATGACTCTCACCACCAAATTAGAGACTGTCGGATATGAAGGTGCAAGCTTCAGTACTCTTCTTCTGTGTATTTATGCCAAGCAGTTTCGGTGCACCACCTTACTGAGACCGCCAATTCATATGTTATTTCTGCTCCCAAAAATAGCATTCACCTGACACCACTCGTCAAGAGGCATCGTCTTTATAGGTTGGGTCCCCTTACTTAGGTCTTAAGTCGACTCAGAGCCGATGCTCTTGAAGCAGCCTTCTCTTCCGTTGCCTTGATTTGCTCAAAGGAACTTATCTTTGAGTTGATCAGTAGCCCCAAATACTTCACCGTTGGCTTTGATTCGATTTGTATGTCTCCAATACTGATCATCCTTACTCTAGGGATTCTCTTTTTTGTCAAGATGGCCACTTTGGTTTTCTCCAGTGCTAAGCTGAATCCACGAGCAGTCATCCAGTATATCACTCAGCACATAAGCATACTTAGCATAAGTTGCGCTTGTTCAATAGTTCGTCCAGTGACCAGAGCCACAACATCACCCACATAGCTGATCAAGTGCAACTCATCTGGCATCTCCAGTCTCAATGTCCCATCGTAAGATATGTTTCACAGATCTGGACCTAGGATTGATTCCTGGGCAACACCCGATGAAACTTCCATTCTCCATTGGCACTGCTCTATGTCGTAAAGCAAGCTCCGGTCCTTCAGGTACTTCCTCAGAAGTCACATTAGATATTTTTGAACTTGAAAAGTTTTTTCCAGCGTATTCAGAATATCCACCCACCTCGTGGTGTTGAAGGCATTCCTAACACTGAGTTCTACCAGAAGGATGATCTGTCCCTTGGTGCAGCTATGCACTACTACCTTTTGGACTACCCTCACCCCTTCTGCAATCACATCAATACAGGAGCATCCTACTCTAAAGCCGTACTACCAAGAAGATAGGTCCCCAGAAGCACAAATCATGTCAGTTGGTCTTTACTTGATGAGTTTCTCTAGCACTTTCCCAGCAGTGGCAAGCTTGCATAACGGACGGTATCCAGATAGTAATCCAGGATTTCCATTTCACTTGCTGATCAGCACGAACTATGCCACCTTCCGTCGTACCGGGAAAGCCCCATTCTATAGGCAAACGTTAAATGTGCTGCACAGCAAGTCAGGACAATAGTGATAGACTAGTTGCAACACCGCAGTTGAAACATTATCTGGACCTAGAGCCTTCTCCGCTTTCAATAAAAAGACAGCTTTTTCCAGTTCCGGCTGTGTGAGAATTGGGCACTAGATTGTTGTTTTACCGTGGACAGCGTCAACACGGACTTGATGGGCGGGGAAGAGTGCCCGAACTATCTTGTCCATCTTTCGCGCCTCATATATGCAAGGCACCCGCAGCGCACCAAGTTTCTGCATAACTAGCTTGTAGCCAAGGTCTCATAGATCCTTGCTCACATTGTCCACTAGATCTTGCAAGCAGCGAACCTTGCTGTTGTTAATTGGTTTGCGAAGGCATTTTCTGGCCAGTTTATATGCTGCTGCCCAGTTGCATGCCTCGTCACGATATCAGGGCTTTTAACGGGGCATAGTAGTGCTCGTGATGATAACCATAGTTGAGTTTACCACGTCTTGAGCTACCAGTTATTTTATGCCATGCGAATTACTCTATAGCAGAGCACCTGCCGTAAGCACCTCAACAAGCCTCTCGAGGTCCATGTTTCTGATTCAGCCCTGGTCTCACATCCGGGATGAGGCGCGCAGTCCACCTTCCCTTCATGTAATTCACGCAAGGCTACTAAAAACGTTGAGTGAGTGCTATCTCTCCTCGCGGGCAACAGTTTCCCTTGTGTCTTTGCTTCGATGCTAGTAAAAAGTGTGGCGCTCTCTAGCAAGGAGGGCAACTGGTACCATGCCTGCAATGACTCTCACAACCAAATTAGCAACTGTCGGATACGAAGGTGCAATCTTCAGTGCTCTTCTTCTGTGTACCTATGCCAAGCAATTTCGGTGCACCACCTTACTGAGACCGCCAATTCATACGTTATTTCTGCTCCCAAAAATAGCATTCACCTGACACCACTCATCAAGAGGCATCGTCTTTATAGGTTGGGTCCCCTTACTTACGCCATAAGTCAACTCAGAGCCGATGCTCCTGAAGCAGCCTTCTCAGCCGTTGCCTTGATTTGCTCAAAGGAACTTATCTTTGAGTTGATCAGTAGCCCCAAATACTTCACCGTTGGCTTTGATTCGATTTGTATGTCTCCAATACTGATCATCCTTACTCTAGGGATTCTCTTTTTTGTCAAGATGGCCACTTTGGTTTTCTCCAGTGCTAAACTGAATCCACGAGCAGTCATCCAGTATATCACTCAGCGCATTAGCATACTTAGCATAAGTTGCACTTGTTCAACAGTTCGTCCAGTGACCAGAGCCACAACATCACTCACATAGCTGATCAAGTGCAACTCATCTGGCATCTCCAGTCTCAATGTCCCATCGTAAGACATGTTTCACAGATCTGGACCTAGGATTGATTCCTGGGCAACACCCGATGAAACTTCCATTCTTCATTGGCACTGCTCTATGTCGTAAAGCAAGCTCCGGTCCTTCAGGTACTTCCTCAGAAGTCACATTAGATATTTTTGAACTTAAAAAGTTTTTTCCAGCGTATTCAGAATATCCACCCACCTCGTGGTGTTGAAGGCATTCCTAACACTGAGTTCTACCAGAAGGATGATCTGTCCCTTGGCGCAGCTATGCACTACTACCTTTTGGACTACCCTCACCCCTTCTACAATCACATCAATATAGGAGCATCCTACTCTAAAGCCGTACTACCAAGAAGATAGGTCCCCAGAAGCACAAATCATGTCAGTTGGTCTTTACTTGATGAGTTTCTCTAGCACTTTCCCAGCAGTGGCAAGCTTGCATAACGGACGGTATCCAGATAGTAATCCAGGATTTCCATTTCCCTTGCTGATCAGCACGAACTATGCCACCTTCCGTCGTACCGGGAAAGCCCCATTCTATAGGCAAACGTTAAATGTGCTGCACAGCAAGTCAGGACAATAGTGATAGACTAGTTGCAACACCGCAGTTGGAACATTATCTGGACCTGGAGCTTTCTCCACTTTCAATAAAAAGACAGCTTTTTCCAGATTGCTGTTATACCGTGGACAGCGTCAACATGGACTGGATGGGCGGGGAAGAGTGCCCGAACTATCTTGTCCATCTTTCGCGCATCATATATCCAAGGAATCCGTAGAGCACCAAGTTTCTGCATAACTAGCTTGTAGCCAAGGTCTCATAGATCCTTGCCCACATTGTCCAGTAGATCTTGCAAGCAGCGAACCTTGCTGTTGTTAATTGGTTTGCGAAGGCATTTTCTGGCCAGTTTATATGCTGCTGCCCGGTTGCATGCCTCGTCACAATACCAGGGCTTTTAACGGGGCATAGTAGTGCTCTAGATGATAACCATAGTTGAGTTTACCACGTCTTGAGCTACCAGTTCTTTTATGCCATGCGAATCACCCTATAGCAGAGCACCTGCCGTAAGCACCTCGACGAGCCTCTCGAGGTCCATGTTTCTGATGTTCCACCCAATTGTAGAAGGTCGAGGGGACAGACGTTGGGAGACAACACCTCTGATTTCAAGCAAAATGCATTGATGATCACTAGCTGAGTAGTCCCCTAATACTCTTTAATTGTGTATCTTCTGTAATAAGGATTCCGAGACGAATGTCACATCCGGCATGGTTTATATGCAGCTGGTATGAGAGAACCATGGCATATTTGCTGTATTTATTGTAGTATGACAAGCGCCATCTTGGTCGCCATTCCTTGGATTCGTTTTACTCGTGGATCTGTTTGAGGCATGCTTTACCGTCCGCGTTAGAAACAGTGCACTCCAAAGCATTGAGCTTGGCTTGAAAAGATTATATTGGCTCGGTTGGCTTTGGATATATACTTAAGAAGGTAGTCCCGGAGCACCAAACCTAAACAAAACCATGTCCACAGCTCTCAACCCGAAAATCAATGCTCCGCACTCAGATGGTTGTAGTACCAGGTTCATCAGGATACCATGATGCAGAATTTTTATCAACAGCCAAATGTCAACTTTCATGTCCCTCGAAAAATGTTCTAGCAGATTTTGAGTGGTTTAACTGCGGTTACCAAAGTTCTGATTTTGCCTAGGGCTTTCTAAAAACCTAGTTTTTCCCTGATCCCAAGACGCGCTAAAGATCCGGTCTTAGGTCAGCATCCTTGCAAAGGATACCCCCGCAGGGGGAATGCCGGTCGACAAGAGCTCTCTTGGAGGCTAGCATTCTTTGGGGAGTTCCGCCACCACGTACCCGAGGAAACTCCGCAGGGGGAATGCCGGTCGACAAGACCACTCTTGGAGGCTAGCATTCTTTGGGGAGTTCCGCCCCCACGTACCCGAGGAAATTCCCGCAGGGAGAAAGCCGGTCGACAAGAACATTCTTGGAGGCTAGCATTCTTTGGGGAGTGCCGCCCCCACGGACCCGAGGATATGGGGGGTGCCGTGAGGTTCCCTATTATTGTATCTGGATTACGCTTTGGACAACGAACTGGAATTGACGCTTTGGGCTGGCGGATGTGATGGTTTGGACCTAGTTGCTTTGCACAGTAGCGCCGAGGTGAAACTCGTGTGTGAACGGCTCCAATTCAACTATCATACCGTCTCCGTCCCGTTAAAACCTTGGCAGGCCTCGGAGTACGTTCGAAGTTCGCACCATTGGGTTGGTGGTGTAGGTTCGGTTGAGACGGACTCCCGATTAGCGCTGGTCTGGCTCTGAGCACTTGTCCCCATAAGGGCTTGTGCCAGCGCTCGCATGGCCTCCCTGCTCTGCAAATATAACCATGGGACCAAAAAGGCGACTACACACACGAACGGAGATAGCGGCTCCGAGGGGGGACCCAATAAAATGGAGCAAACAAATGAAACCACAAGCAAACAGGACGCTAGCACGGAGAACCCTTTCAGGCAAAAACAACTGTTGGCAAGAACACCGATTCAACAAGTCACCGATTGCGGGGGGAGGCAGCAAACCCCAGAAACACTGTCAAAGTCAACATCACAGGGTAAATCATCGGAGACAGACCACAGACGGACTAACGAACGAAAGAAGGCAGAGTGCGTTGTGCAACCTGGCATCATTGCGGCCTTTGGGCGCAGTAGAAGGACTATGCGCACCCCGGAGCGCCCAGTGCAAGACGTACACAATCCGGATCAAGCTGCGACACCAACGGAGGCCAGTGTAAGACTGGGTGAGGGAGAAGTTTTGCCGTTGGCCGACGCCAATTCAAACGCGACCCAAGCGATAGAAGCAAAAGGGTTAGGAAACGGGGGCCTCTCCCAAGAGGTGGCGCCAAATAACACAATCGCCCTTGACCGCGCCGAAGAGGAGCGGCTTACTCGGAAAGCGGGGAATATCGTCAAACAACTGAGGGCTGCCTGCGAAGTGCAGAAAAACATAGGCAAGAGTGTCAAGAATGGCATTCTTGAACTGGAAGAGCTTTTTGGCCGCATAACGCACTACAGGCGGAGGTGGCTTGCAACCGAAAAGCACCAAAAAGACACACTCTCCCTCGAGGCATCAGTGGGTCCTAGCAGCAGCAAAAGAATGGCTGGTAGCCCAATTGAAGGCGACTGTGAGAAAAGGAGGAAGGATGAGACCATAAACGAAGTTGACACTCCAGGCGAGGAGTTTCATGTGGTGCGAAACAAGGCAGCGAAAAAAGCGGCCAAAAAGCTACTCCTAGAAAAAACAGACAAAGAGCTCAATCACGAAAAGAACAAAGAACCCCCCGATATACCGCATAAAACAAAAAGCAAACCGCGGCGCAAACCCTTGCGAGAGGCACTGCTTATTAAACCCACTAAGGGCCGAACCTACGCAGATGTCCTTCGTGAAATTAAAGGAGCGGTCAAGCCAGACGACACCAAAACTGCCATCAAAGCAGTTCGACCAACCCGGATCGGTGGCTTGCTCGTGGAATTCGGGCCAGAGGCCACAAACAAAGATGCATTCCGTGAAGCGGTCCAAAAGGTTCTTGGAGATGCGGCAACGGTTGCCTCGCTCGAACCAATGGCCACCCTGGAAATCAGGGACCTCGACTGCGTCACGGACAAAGCTGAGGTAGAGGATGCCATTAGGAGGGAGTTCCCCAGCTTAAGTGAAGTCAAGGCAAGATTGACACGTGAAAACATAAGGGGGCAACGCATGGCTATTGTCGAACTAGCTGATAAAGACGCCCAGCAAATCCTGGCGAAGGGCAAAATTAAGATAGGTTGGGTGATCTGCAGGATACGGAGAAGAGCGATCCCTATCCGCTGCTTCAGATGCCTCGAATACGGACACACCGCGTATGGCTGTAGGGGACCCGACAGGAGATCTCTGTGCTACAAATGTGGTGAAACGGAGCACAAAAGGAAGGAGTGCACGAACGAGGCAAAATGCATTCTTTGCAAGGATGCTAAGCTAGCACCCGGCGACCTCAAACATGAGCCGGGGGCAGGGAGATGCCGGGTTTTCAAGGAGGCCCTAACTATAGCCAAATGGATACTCAAATGATCCGTATCCTGCAGGTCAATTTGCACCGAAGCACAAACGCCCAGGACCTACTTGAGCAGTTTGCGAGGGATAAGAAAGCTGACCTCCTGTTGCTGAGCGAGCAACATCATAACAAGGACTCGCAAGCGTGGTACCCTGACAAAACTGGTACCTCGGCCATCTGGGTTCGAGACAGCGCCCGCCTTCAGGTGCAGGGCCATGGACGCGGGGATGGCTTTGTGTGGGTGCGGTGTTCAGGGATAACATATTTCAGTGTTTATCTGACGCCTAACGAGGCAATGCGATCCTTTCGAACCAAACTCGATGCCCTGGAGGACGCTGTCTCGAACACAGAGGGCCACATGCTGGTCGGGGGAGACTTCAACGCTAGAGCCATCGAATGGGGTATGCCACAATCCGACCCAAGGGGAAAGAAAATCTTGGACATGGCGGCCAGAACAGCGCTTTTTGTCCTAAATACTGGTAACACCCCTACTTTCCGCCGCTGGGGTTGCGTAGGAACCATACCCGATGTGACACTCGCTTCGGAGTCCCTGGTACCTAGAGTACACAACTGGCGAGTACTAGAGGACTACTCGGCTAGTGATCACCAGTATATAGCTGTTGAGATTCACGACGGTGCCACTCTGCGTGCATATGCCCAAACTTCAATCCTCGGATGGAGGACTGGGAGGATGGACGTCGAGAAGTTCACTGGCGTGCTTACGGCAGGCGCACCGTTGCTGGGAGCTCCGCCAGGGAGTGGAGGGCCTACAGCCAAGGACTTGGTGAACTCAACTATGAGTGCCATCATAGCTGCTTGCGAGTCTTCCATGCCCCGCCGGAGACCCCGACACGGTAAGCCTCCAGTATACTGGTGGTCAAACGAGATCGCCGAACAAAGAAGCGAGTGTCACAAACTTCGGCGAGAGGCCCAGCGGGCGCGAACACGGGAGGAGGCAGACACTAGGCTAGCAGCATACAGCTCCGGCAGGAAATATCTTCGCAGGCTTATTAACAAGAGCAAGGCCCGATGCTGGCAAGACCTCGTGGACGATGTAAATAGGGATCCGTGGGGCCTTGGCTACAAGCTGGTTATGGGGAAACTTGGTGCCCCACGGAAGCCTTTTATACATGACGCGGAAAAGATGGACGCGATAGTGCGGGGACTCTTCCCCACCCATCCCGTCCGTGTTGACGCTGTCCATGGTGAAACAGCAGTCGAGTGTCCACTCTTCACACAGCTGGAACTGGAGGAGGCAGTCCTCTCCCTGAAAGCGAGGAAGGCTCCAGGTCCAGATGGTGTTCCAGCTGAGGTTTTGCAGCTCGTCTATCACCATTGTCCTGACTTGCTGCTCAGCACATTCAACGCTTGCCTACGGGACGGGGTTTTCCCGGTACGATGGAAGGTGGCGAGGCTCGTGCTGGTCAGCAAGGGGAAGGGAAATCCCGAATCGCCGTCTGCATACCGCCCGTTATGCATGCTAGACACGGCTGGGAAAGTGCTAGAGAAACTCATCAAGGGAAGACTCACTGACGCGATTTGTGCTGCTGGGGACCTATCTCCTCGGCAGTACGGCTTTAGAGCAGGACGTTCTACCATCGATGCGATTGCAGAGGTGGTGAACGCGGTCCAAAAGGCAGAGGCATATAGTCGCACCAAGCGACGGATCGTCCTGTTGGTGACACTCGACGTCAGGAATTCCTTCAACTCCGCTAGATGGGTGGATATTCTGGATACGCTGGAAAACTCTTTTCAAGTTACAGAATATCTAATGCGGCTTTTGAGGAACTACCTAAAGGACCGAAGCCTGCTCTACGACACGACACAGGGCCAACAAAGGATGGAAATTACATCGGGTGTTGCCCAGGGATCTATCCTTGGTCCGGACCTGTGGAACGTGTCTTACGACGGGCTACTGAGACTTGAGATGCCAGATGAGTCGCGCTTGGTCGGCTATGCGGATGATGTTGCGGCTCTGGTCGCCGGACGCACCGTTGAACAAGCGCAACTTAGGCTAGGTATGCTAATGCGCCGAGTGAGGGACTGGATGACTGCTCGCGGGCTCAGTTTAGCACTGGAGAAAACCGAAGTGGTCATCTTGACAAAAAAGAGAATCCCTAGAGTAAGGATGATCAGTATTGGAGATATACAGATCGAATCGAAGCCAGCGGTGAAGTACCTGGGGCTACTGATCGACTCGAAGATGAATTTCTCTGAGCAAATCAGGGCAACGGCTGAGAAGGCTGCTTCGGGAATATCAGCCCTGAGTCGACTTATGGCCAACGTAGGGGGACCCAGCCCATCAAGAAGACGCCTCTTGATGAGTGCTGTAGGGTCAGTGCTACTGTACGGGGCAGAGGTATGGGGCGACGCTCTCAGTAAGGAGGTATACCGAAAACGATTGGCACAGGTACAGAGAAGAGGAGCACTGAGAATTGCATCTTCGTATCCAACAGTCTCCGACTCGGCGGTGAGAGTGATTGCAGGCGTGATACCTGTCGCCCTCCTTGCTAGAGAGCGCCGCACTATTTACCTGCGCCGAAACGAGGATGCGAGGGAGATGGTTGTCCGCGAGGAGAGACAACGCTCGCTCAACGATTGGCAGCAGTCTTGGGAGAATTGCACGAAGGGAAGGTGGACTGCGCGCCTCATCCCGGATGTGAGACCGTGGCTAAATCGAAGGCATGGTGAGACTGACTTCTATCTGACCCAGCTCTTGGGCGGGCACGGGTGTTTTCAGTCTTACCTGCACAAGATCGGCAAGTCACGGTCTCCCGATTGTCGGTTTTGCCCAGGAGAGGAGGACAATGCCTGTCACACATTTTTTGCGTGTACCAAATGGGCCAGGCTGCGAAGGGAACTCTACAGGGAGATGGGAGAGCTCACCCCGGATAATATAGTTGCGGTGATGCTCGAATCGGTTGACAAATGGAACCAGGTGGCACATTATGCTCGGGCAGTCCTAAAATATAAAAGGGACTCACAGCAGCCGGAGGCGCTGGGGCTGGGGGATCGCTCTTCTGGCAATTCCTCTTCCCCCCTCCCCTCCCCGCTAGGAAAGGGACTCCCCAGCTTGAAGGCGCCCCACGGCGTAACAAAACGAGACCTGGCCCGAAGTAATGTGTCAAACGGTTCCAGGCTAGGTTCTCAGATTGACAGGGGAGGTGTTTAGTGGGTAGTCCAAAGGTATCCTCCATGGGAGTCCCACACTGCCAGACTCGGCGGGCATAAATGCCTTCACCTCCCTACCACAAAAAAAAAAAAGGATACAGTTTGTCTTTTTTGATACACTCTTTTCTTTTATTTACCATTTCACCATTTGTAACATAGATAACTCTTATCGGGTCCTTTGCATAGTTGTGCGGTGTGACCATAGCCTGCAGACAGCCCACCCTATTCTTAATTTGCCGTTATTCAGAAATTTTTCGGCGTCGTTTTCAGTCAAACCAATGATGGCCATGCGTTGTCTCCTATGGATTCCTGGTGTCCGCCTTGCTTTGATCCTGCCCACGCTAGAGAGCTCCCTTTTGACGGCCTCTTCTATCTCGACCAGGTACTTTACGCAGTCAATGTCTCTTATTTCGATCTTTTCTATCGGCTCAAGCAACGCTGCAGTTCCGCTTTTAGAGAGGATTTTCCCTACTGCGTTGCAAAAAGCTTCTTTATTGCCAGCCTGTGCTCCGAATTCGACCAGTATGTGGCATGGCCGTGTTGGTGTCTTCAGACCTTACCATTTCCCTGATATCCAGCAACACTTTCACGTAGGATCGGCCATCTTAGGGTATTACGAACAGTGCCTTCTGCTGAGGTCTTTGTCGGGACTGTTTTTTTCTATTGGCTCACATCAGGTCCTTTTGTTGTTTGGCGTTCGTACGAACTTTATTTTCTGACACTTTTTTAAAAGTTTTTTGCGGGTTTTTTTGTTCAATTTGTAAATACTGTCTAGTACCCCAAATCTGGCGTGCCACGCCCACCAATTGCCTCTTCCTTCCTCCTTAGATCCAAATCTCCGTTGATTGAGCTAGACGCGATTCTTTTATTGATTTTTCATGGTGGAGCTATCTGCAGGTGCCATTTAAGCTTAGCCCTCAGCTCTTCTTTCGCCTTCTGCTCTTCTTCAGCTTCTGGTCGTCTTCGGCCTTTAACCAGCTCCTCCGGGAATACTTGATGTGGTCTAGGAGCTCCTCTAGTTCAAAGAGCCCAATATTTACTCCTTTGCTGATTTTTGGCGAGTCACAGGCAGATTTTATTCTTTTTAGAACATCTCCAATTTTCAGATTAGCCTTTTTTCCTCATGTTGCTGGGTGCCATTTGTGCTTTGCTACCACTTTTCTCGGGAGAAATTATCGGCTTCCGTTTCCGAGTACAGTAATTCCGCCACATTTTCAATGGTGGTGGTGAAATCACACGATGGCGCTGTAATGGACTTCAGAATAAAACTGCCATTAGCGATTTCCAAAAAGTCAGCACAATGATGATCAATGTATGGAATTTGCGATTCCCACGAAGTCAGCGTAAATTATAATATAAATTCATTAGGAATAAACTTGTTCGGTGAGTCGTCAACAGGAATTTCACAAAGCCAAATGAAACGCCGTTTGGATAGAGGGCAATTAACTTTTTGAACAGGATACATTGGCAAACAAATTAATATCCAGAAAGATTCTGTGTTATATTAAATCATTTTCAAAAACCACAAAAATCAAAACATTCTCAACTTGACCTGCGTGAATGAAACTGATTTTTCTCCAGAAAAAATTTCCTACCAATAGTTGTGTGACTTCATAAAAAATTCCCGATAGGAACGCTTAGAATTGTTGCTTCTTCGAAATGTTTATCAGTAAATTGTTTTCCTTACTTAAGATAAACACTTTTTGATTTCAATTAAATCAATTACTCGCCACCTACATCCACTCAAATCACCCACACTGTTCGCTGCGTGAACGATTTCAAGTAGAAGATTGCGAAAAAATCAAACTAAAGATTCGCAAAAGCTCTTAGTGTACTCAACACCATCTTCCTTATAGAGAGGATTGCATGCGGCGGCTTATAGTCAAACGTCAGGATATACGAGAACACATACAGATTTATCGCATAGTAGTCGAGGCAGCCTTCACGCTTAGCTACTTTTCAGTCGTAAGTGTATAAGATGATGGAATTTTAAAAGCTTTTAACTGTAGTTCATCGTCAAGTCAACGATGTTATTTTTTCACTCACCCATCTTGCAAGCAGGCTCAGCCAATGTAGCGGCTAAACTCCCCCACTTCACTTCGAGGTGTCTTTCTAATCGACTTCTTGAGTGTGTTAGCAAATCTTAGAGAGGTGACAAGAAAAAAACGAATTCCTGAGAAGGAAAGAAACCGGAAGTAACAAGAAGCGAATGCTGGAAAAGAAAGTGTAGGAATGGCTCTGCGTTATGCATAGGGGGTAGTGCATTGGGATGGCATTGGAGAGAAAAGATCGCAAATTAAAGGTTGACTTACGAGGTATGGGTTGGGGGATATGTCTCTAGCAACTTAAGAGATTTTCAATCTGCTTCTTGGTAGGGGTGACGTTGAATACTGTTATCGACATTTTGATATTAGGCAAGATGGTGATTTCAAAATGAGCTTACTCCTGATGGAAAGCGTAATAAGCTTAATTTCTCAAATGGTCTTGTTTGATGCTTTAAGTTACCAATCGGGCCTATCATTAGATGAAAATTTCATTTCAGAAATTTCAGATTGCTTTGACGGCAGGGGCAATTAATTTCAAAGCATTGATTTGGGGTTGTTGATTACAGAGAAGTGCAGGCTGTGTAAATAATTACCTTCCAAGTGAATGTTAAATCGGCTGCAAATTTACATGCTATTATGCAAGGAAATTTTAATGACAGTCTATTCCTAGTATTAGACATGAGAAAATAGACAGCTTCTACATAATTCATAGGGAAACTACAGCTAACTCCACAAAGAGGCTTTCTGATTACTACATATCGTAAGATAACCTAATCATACCAACACAAATCCAATATACATTTCAATTTGGCATCTAAATTCCCCAAAATCATCATATCTAAATTTATATGAAATCGTATCTCAATTTTGAATTTCCCGAAGAAAGGGGATATGGGAAATTCTAAAAGATTCCATGGTAATAAAAGCAAGTCATGTCCTTCCCAAACCACCAAATTGAGTGTCTCCCTCCCCAAAGTTAACTTAGTGAACATTAATAACATTTAACCAACTTACAAAGACGACAAGGACAAGTCATTTAACTCTCACAGTGGTGGTGACGGGATATTTACTCTCCTCCGCCCATAGATTCTCATATATGAAATGATGAAAATTGATGTGATTATCGATACCCTTGCCAGTACCACGGAACTGTACGTGAATGAATGTTAGGCTGCGTCACGGTAGCGTTTGTTGTCTGTTCACATAACACTCTAAAATGCGTAAATTAATTGAATTTGGTTTTCGACTTGAGGGTGAAAAAATTACGATGCTATCTTTAGAAGGCGTTTATTGTACTCGGAAAATGCGAAAAAAACTCAAAGCATACTGGCAAGCAAACAAGATAAATACGCAAAATCCATAAACACCAAGGAAGGAAGTGAAGTGAGCAAATATTTCGTTCAATCGACGTTTAAAATCTAACGAAGTGTTAAACCACGCTTATACCTGTATGAAGTTTTTTCAATTTTCCAGATATAGATAGAATGCGAGTGCTTTGCAGAATGATGTTTATTTTTTTCTGATCGGGTAAGAACTTAAAAATGATTTCAAAAGTGTGTTTAAGCAACAATCATGCTAGATATACGTATATAGTCAGTTTTTTTCTAATGTTATCAAAATTATAATAAAATTAATTTTTCATTATAGATTAGATCTTTTTAGGGTTTTGTACTAAAATACAAAACCCTATTGCAATCACGACCTGTGTCCGTCTGTATGTCACAGCACTTTTTCTCCGAAACTATAGAAGCTACAGCCATGAAACTTTGTGAACAGGTCAGAAGTGGTGACCTCTTGAAAGTTCAAGGGTGGAAAAATTTTTCAAAGGGGTTTGAGGGGGGTCTCCCCATATAGGGAGGTGACCCCTCAAAAAAATTTTTTCACCATTGGTAGTCGAATAGGGTGTCATTGGAAAGGTCTCAATGAGATCTTTTCAAAGCAAGTCTTAAAATTGCCTTACAAGTACCGAGGGGGGCAGGGGAAGGGGAAATGTACGAACTTTTCGCGTACCCCCCCTCGCGCTTGGACAGCTTCCATCCGAAAACTCTGAAAAAAATCATGGATGTAGGCCTTCATGAGTACAACAACAACAAATACATGAGAAGTCGAAATTCACTCAACTTTGTTAGTAATAGTATGATTTATTGATTTTACGTTTTCTTGAATAAAATCTAGACGGTACCCTTAAACTCAATAAAATTTAGCACACAGATGAATATTTATAAGATTAATCTTTTCTGAAAGTTTCATAAAGATCGAATGGTATTTGACGAAGTTATAGCGATTTGAATTTTCCTGCATTACTATGGAACAATATGCCTTGTATTACTATGGAAACATGTGGCTATGGAGCCATATGCGCTTTTACCCGACTTAGACACTACAGCTTTGCTAGGATTTGCATGAAAATTTCAGGAATGATAGGTATCATGAAGATGAGTGCATACAATTGAAACAAGTCGAAAAGGCAGGAGACAGCTCCTAGCAAAAGGGCTTTGTAACCATCCTAAGAATCGAAAAAACGGGCCATGAATCGATGATTACAGTACAGGGGAGTGGCCCCTGAAAAAAAATTTCATGAAAGGTAGCCGATATGAGTATCAACTGAAGGTTCTCTATGAGAGCTTTTCAGAACAGTTCTTAAACTGACAGTTTTTGCTTCAGTGGGGGCACAGGAGGGGGGAATACATGAAAAATGTGTTTCCTCCCTTACGAATGGACACCCGTGATCTTAAAAAATCTGAAATAATTATCAAGGGAGATATTTGTGGGTATAACTATAACAAATACCTCAGAAGTCAAAATTCTTTCAACTTTGCTAATAATAGTATGATCCTCGAACATGACATGTTTCTTGATTTTATTCGTTACTGGTTACTACATTTTGTATGTTGAGTACAAAACCCTTCTGACATGAGCATAGGTCTGTCTACCCAACTTTTTTTTATTTTGTATAACAGCTATTTTCGACTACTATTTGCAGTCTTCTTCAGAACAATTATTGGGTTACAAGATTTTTACTTAAGTACAAATAACTTTTTAAAAAAGGCAATTATATCTTTGATGTTATTAGGCTAAATAACACTGAATGGCAATTACCTTCATCCGTATTCATTCTTTGTTGCTCAGGTACTTGGGTTATCTTTATTGCATCCATCGCGTCTAATTCCTTAGGACAATTACTGCTCTTAATTACACTAACATCGGCACGCATCGACGACATCATCGACACTTCAGCCGACGCAAAATGGATTTCTACACTCGATCTCAAGAGTGGCTACTGGCAGGTAGAAATCGACAAGAAAGACCGAGAGAAGACCACATTTTCAGTTGGGACCGGATTGTGGCAATTCGTGGTGATGCCATTTGGGCTTTGCGATGCTCTAGCCACTTTCGTGCTACCTGGCCTAATCTGGAAAACCTGCTTGGTGTACCTAGATGACATCATTGTTATTGGGAGAACGTTCGGAGAGCATGTGCGGAACTTAGAAGAGGTATTCTCCCGATTGCGACTGGCGAATTTGAAGCTTAGTCTCGACAAGTGTACCCTTTTTGCAGCTGAAGTAAAATACTTGAGACACGTGGCATCAGCAGAGGAGGTCAAAACAGACCCTGAGAAAATTGAAGCCGTGAAAAGCTGGTCAACACCAAACAACAAGCACCAACTACGAAGCTTTCTGGGTCTCGCACCGTACTATGGAAGATTTGTCAAAGACTTTGCCAAAATAGCTAAGTGTCTCCATCAGCTAACCGAGAAAAATCGTCCGTATGTTTGGAATGAACAATGCTAGGCAGCCTTTGAGACCCTGAAGGAGAAGCTGTGTGAATCACCCGTGCTGGCATATCTGAAACCCAGAAAAATGTTTGTAGTGGACACCGATGTAAGTAACGGCGGTATTGAAGCTGTAATCTCCCAGCAGATCAATGGCGAAGAAAGACTCATCTCGTATTACAGTCGAGTTCTCTCTCGCTCACTTCAAGTCCATAGAAACTACCTTCCTAACTAACAATCCCAAATCCATCTGGTCCTATGTCCACTCCTTAAAATCATCCCACAGCTTTGTTAGTTCTTTATCATTCCAGAACAATACTGCCAACAATGAGCAGGTCATGTGTAACTTGTTTGCTGACTTTTTTTCTTCAGTCTATGTCTCATCCTCTCCCTCAATCGTCACCAACTCTAGGGCTTCCCTGAACAAGTAAAGTGTTTTTTTCTACGTGCCCTTCTGAAGTTGCTGCTGTAATCGCGTCGCTAAACGCTAGCAGCGCAGTTGGTCCGGACAGGATCCCGAACGTTGTCATTAAATCGCTCGCTTCTTCCTTGAGTGTCCCACTTGCACTTATCTTTAATACGAGTCTAACAACAGGGATTTTCCCAAACACCTGGAAGCGAGCCAACATTCTCCCTATCCAGGAGGAGACCGCTCCTCTGCTCATAATTATCGACCCATTTCTCTGTTATCCTGCTTTGGCAAAATTCTAGAACGTATTGTGCATTTGAGGATTTATGATGCTTTACGGCTAAATTTCTCCGATAGGCAACATGGTTTCATAAAGGGGCGTTCCACTGTAACCAATTTACTTGAAATTACAGATACTATTGCCTCTGCTCTTGACTCAAGTGGTCAAGTGGATGTGATATACACAGATTTCGCTAAAGCTTTTGATAGCGTGGATCACAACATTCTGATTGCAAAACTTCAACAATTTGGCATTAGTGGCCCCCTCCTGGCATGGTTGGACTCATTTTTCGAAAATAGATCCTGTACGGTGATTTGGGGTGGACAAACTTCATATTCTTTCAGTCCCACTTCTGGCGTTCCACAAGGTTCTATTCTAAGTCCTCTCCTCTTCAATCTATTCATTAATGATCTCCCGTCTATTTTACTTCTAAATCCCAATTATATGCGGACGACCAGAAAATGTTTAGAGTCATCAGCTCAAATCAAGATTGCCTGGATCTTCAAAATGACTTAGACCTCTTAAACTCATGGTGTCAAAATAATCGATTCACTCTTAACATCTCTAAATGTTATTGGATGTGCTTTTCCAGGAAAGCAAATCGCATTCCTTTTGCTTACTCAATCGACCACTCAGTGCTCGTTTGCGTCGATAGGTTTAAGGATTTAGGCGTAACGTTTGACCCCCATCTGAAGTTTGACATCCATATACTTCAAATGACATCTAACGCCTCTAGAGTTGCAGGCTTTGTGTTACGCTCTTCTCATATATATTTCAGTATTCAAACCGGAATACGTCTGTTATCTATGCTTGTGCGCCCGATTCTAGAATATGCTTGTCAGGTGTGGTCACCGCACCTAATTTATCTCTCAGACGCAGTGGAATCTGTTCAGTGAAAATTCACACGCACGCTCCTCTTCAAGCATAAGGTTCCGTATCGTCCTTACAATGACCGCCTAAGTTTCCTGTTCAGGCCTTCGCTTCAAGTAAGGAGGCTCTTCTTCGACCAATGCTTTCTCTTTAAACTTACCAGTGGTTTAGTTTCGTCTAACCTAATCAACGCGGTAAGCACACGCTCACTTTCCCGAACCAGACCCTTTCAGTACTATATAGAACCGTACGCTAGAACAGAAACGTATCGTCAATCTCCGCTAGTTCGAATGGTAAGAGATCATCATCGTCTCCAGCTTGGTCCTATTTTAGACTCGATTGCGAGCTTCAAATTAAAGCTGCGGAGAATACTCTGCCATCTAGAAATTTAATTCTTTTTTGTCTTTTTATAATGTAAGTATCTCTTTTTCCTTGAAATGTGCTTAATTTTCATGGATTTTTTCTTTTTAAAAGTTCTTTTTTCTTATTAAGAAACTACCTTGTAATTGAAATTTCATTCTGTAAGATAGTTTTGTAAATAAATAAGTAAAAAAAAGCGAGAGGAACTACTGCGTGACCAGGAAGGAGCTATTGGCTATAATGGAGGCCACCAAGCAGTTCCATAAGTACCTATATGGCCAGAAATTTGTTCTTCAAATGGCCATGCATCGCTGAGATGGCTGTTTAACTTCGAAAACCCTGAGGGACAAGTTGCGAGATGGATCGAAAGATTGCAGTCATACGACTACGAAATTGTTCATCGAAAGAGCGGAGTTCATGGAAATGCTGATGCCCTATCTCGTCATCCATGTCCAGCTAACTGCAAAAATTGCCGACGGATTGAGGAAAAGGAGCCGCTCGTTGATCTGCGATTGATAATAGCCGAATTCGATAAAGGTTGGCCATCGGAGGAGACTCGAAACGCCCAGTTAGCCGATGACGACATCGGGCCATCGCTCGTACGGTAGGAGACAACTGGGCAACCTGAGTGGAAGGACGTTTCAATGCATGGCGCAACCTTGGAAAGTTATTGGACACAATGGAACTCCCTTCAGGTGGAGGGTGGCGTACTCAAGCGGAAATGGGAAACGGTTGATGGCAGCTCCAATAGGATGCAAATTATACTTCCCAAAAGCCGAATCCACGATGTAGTTAAGGAGATGCACGAAAGATCCTCGGGAGGCCACCTTGGTGTTAATATGACCTTAGCGAAATTGCGGGGAAGGTTTTACTGGCTCGACGTAGAGGACTGATGCCGTCGATGCACAATTTGCGCTTCCGTCAAAGGTGCAAAGCGACGACTGAAAGGACAAATGCAAATCTTTAGCGTGGGGGTACCATTTGACAGGGTTGCTGTTGACATCCCAGGACCCTTTCCTGAATCCGAATGGGGAAATCGATACAAGTAGGTACGGCGTAACTTGCGAACTACATTTGGATCAAGGCCGAAACTTTGAGCCACTAGATTTTGGCGAAATGTGCAAACTGCTGGGTGACGGAAAATGAGGACAACACCGCTGCATCCCCAATCCGATGGAATGGTCGAACGTTTCAACGGCACACTGAATAAACATCTGGCCAAGATCGTTAACGAGAACCGAAGGGACTGGGACCGACATATCTCACTATTTTTGATGGCGTATAGAGCTGCCGAACATGCATCGACGGGCCAAGTCCCAGCCAAAGTCCTTTTTGGAAAGACTATTCGTCTGCTGGCTGATATAAAGTTCGGAACAGCCCCTGAGAAACCCCAAACGATCTCGGCGTACGCAAGTGAGCTAAGGCAACGGTTGAATCGGATACATCGGACAGTGCGAAAACACCTCGAATCGACTACTGACCGCATAAAGACCAGGTATGATCTAAAGGCAAATTCTACAGCAAGATGACTTGGTGTGGCTATATAACCCACAACGGCGAAAGAGTAGGTCTCCAAAGTTGCAGCATAATTGGGAGGGACCATACCGAGTTACAAAGCGAATCAACGACGTCGTATACTGCATACAGGAACACCGTAAGCCAAGAGCCAAAATGAAAGTCGTATACTTGGACGGTCTTGCCCCATATTACATCCAGAATTGACTACAACTGGTGACACATCTTTTCGGGGCGAAAGGAACTGAGGTGGAGGCAGTGTTACGTATACAAAAAATTCTACGAGCTACTGTCGCAATCGTTTTCTCAACCATTAAGAACATCAATAAACGAATGTACTCGAAAACTTGCTAAGCATGATCAACATCTGAAAGTGACGTCATAGCCCATTCGGTATTACCCGAATATTCCAGGTAGTTCGCCAATGTACGAGAAATGGATTGAATGACTAAAGATCCTATATAAAGGCAAGCTGATTGAATGGGAAACTGCGATAGTCTGGAGTGCAAATTAAAAGCGATATTGATTGTGAAGTGACAGACAGTTAAGTTAAAAATTTATAGACAAAGTGCAAAGTAAAATTAGTGGAAGTGTTAAATTAAGGATTGGGCATTTCTAGTAAATAAACTCGTTTAATTTAATTTAAAAGACGTTGCGTTTTCACTTTCCCGGACTATTAAAATTATTGGCCGCGAACCATAACACGCGACAATCTGATGTCAATAAAGCTGAGAATTATATATAACAAACAAGGACAAATTTAGTTTGGAGACTAAAAGCAAATTGCTTAAAAACTAAAATAGAATTGCCCAAAAATTTAGAAAAATATTAATAATTCCTGTTTGAAAAACCTGATTTCATATGTAGATATTTTATTGAATGAAGTAATTTCCTACACAAACATATCAATGAATAATTGAAGTCCTGATCACATGAGAGGATGAATAAATAAATTTTAATATTGTGTCGTTTTCGAATTTTCATGCACTATCTCACATTATCTGTCATTACTTGCGTACATTCCTTTCGAAAGTCAATAAATTCATCACCATACTTTGGATCGATCTTTAAATAACTTCATAAAAAATGCAAACCATATCCATTCAATCATATGTCTGCCTGCACGTCTAGCATTCGCCCATCCTGCTGTCCGTTTCAATGAGATACAACACAAATAACATAGTCGGGAAAAAGAAAACCCAGTCATGTAAATATTGGATCAACATTTTGGCAACATTTCACATTATCATTTATACGTTTGCTACATATGGAAAAAGATTCAGCTGCTTTCAACAAAATGAAACCTCAATTTTCCGAAAAGGATCTAAAGTGCACATTCTTTGCCCACTCTTGCCATTCACCCGCCATGTGTCTCAATTGCAGAACGACTGCATGAAATGCATATGCAAATATTCTGTTCATATGTGGAATTGTATCTTTCGCTTCAGTTGCCGATCTCGATGTGCTTTGTGTGGTGGAATTGTGAAAAGACAAACGTACTCTGCACCTCTCCTAGCACACAAAACAACCTTTTGTATTTATAATTTCAAGATGGACCCTAGAGAATGTTCCGTGCACCACAGATAGCCACAAGCATATGAAATCCAAGCCCGAAAACTTCCAAAATGGCCAAACGGAATTCTTTGGGGCAAGATATAAGTATGTCTGTCCCATCTTGGAGCCGACTGCAAATCTAGCTTAGGATAAAGAAAACAGTTGGAAGAAAAATCCTGGCTAAAATAGCAACCACGAGGGCTTTCCGGTGATGTGAACATGAATGGGCCGACAACTACATTTAGGGTGAGTTAGTCATTTGCTAGCTCGAACAAACCTACTTTAACGTGTTACAACGGATTATGGGTGGAAGACCAGTGTAGATCCGTGGAGACTACGCAAAATTCTCGCAAAGGCCAACAAAGGTCAAAACGGTAACATGGCGACTGTGTATGATTCCGTGATGAAAACTACTTTGTACGTAATTTGGGCTATCTGAAGAATGCTTTAGAATGCATCATGATCCAGGAAAATTGCAAAGAATTCTTGGTCCTTTTGGCTGGGTCGGCGAATGGTTGGGAAACATACCAGAAGGAGAATTCCTAGTATTTTTGCATGGTATAAAATATTCACGGTAAATGCTTTAGGCAGCTATGAGTAAATAGTTTGGGGGTTTGTTAACTTTTGTTTGGTCCTTGCACATCGAGTTGGCTGAATAAGAAATCAAATTAAGTTTGGATGTGACCGAAGACGCATCTGTGAATAATTTATTTGGATTAAATTAAAAAATACTATTATACATATCTTTTCAGTATTTTGCTTCTATTCAGCAGAGGATATGTTTTCTAATTTGTTCCCGTTGTATTTAGAAATTATTTGACTTCATTTTCTCAAGGAGAAGTCCAAAAACCCGTATCCTTTCTTCAATGCAGCATAGCGTCAATGCCATCTATGTACCATGTGCACATGTGATAGTTGCAATTGTACAAGTATGTTTCTGTATTTACTAGTACTCGTTGTCGTGAATACGGAAGTGCTCCGTTAATTAAATTTTCATGCATAAAAAGGTTACTCAGCCAGAGGAAAATTGACTGTAGCCCGTAGTTGGCTAGCAAGCTGGCAGGCAAAGCTTTTGACTATCTGTTGGATGTCGCACACTTTTCAGTCCTTTTACACTTTTTGCACTGTTGCTCAGAGTCCTTTCTACTAGAATTAAGTGCTCAATCCTCTCAGCTGATGCAAAATGCCAGTGACTTTCTGAGTTTAATATTAAATCGAACTTTATGGAGTTATTCCCATTTTTGTTGGTTTCACTTTATCCTTTTTCCTTTACTTTGCTAAGTGAATATGTTGTCTGATCAGACAGAGTACTCTTTGTTGCACTTGGCAGTAAGTAATGAAGATTTGGTTTTTGTTCAATTCAACCAGACATCTTTGCAAGTCGCATTTATTATTTATTTATTTACTTATTTTGAGAGCTTATAACAATTAGTCCCTATTTAACCGAAATTACATGTTCGAATTCTAAATCATATGTTAATGATAATAATTTATTTTTTCCTTTAAACTTATGCTAGACTAATTTTCAAGTGCCTTTAAGGTGTAAGAAGTACCGCCACTAGACTGTGGAATACTCTCAAGGGTAAAACTAACAATTAAAAAAAAAAAAAAAAAACTGAAAGAAAACGTTTATAAAAAAGGAAACTGACTTCAAAATGCCCTAAAAGTGAGAAAAATGTTTCGAACTAGCGCCAAATCAGTTTTTGGCCGTTTTAGTCACGATTGATTAATAAGTTCCTGCTACCCACTTGTTTGAAATATGACAGCTATTTAGCGACTATTAATTGATTGACTTTACTCGTAGCAGAAATCTACTAATACGTTCGACTTGCTTCCCACATCGACACATTTTTAAAATGACCTGAGTATCACCGGATGGCAACACACAAAACCAGACCAATTCTGTTCTGATCCAACAACGTTGGGCCTCGAGCATACTTAACGTCCGTACATACCGAGGAGGAGGAGTACTTGATCAAATTAACCTATCGATGTCATATGTCAAAGCCATATTCAGCAAAGACCAACCCACTACAAAAATTTGGCATCGAAAGGCTCGACCCTTGACAACCAGCTAGCGCATCTTATTAGACGCATCGTTAAAGACAAACAATGAGCTTCAGATGGAACTGAAAGCTGCTATTAAGACCGTGGCAGAACAGACGGTCTGACATTAAGCCCGGCGCAAGAGAAATGATGGGTTCAATGAAGAGTGCCAGAATGCGTTAGTCAAAAAGAATCAGGCGTAGAAAGATTACGTAGATAGGAAAGCCAGGATGCAGAGGGAACACTATGAAAATCTTAGAAGAGTAGCGAATAAGATAATTACTTTATGTTATTTTGATAGGACTTACTTTATCTTATTTTGATGGTCGTGGTTCCACTAGTTGAGGTAGTTCGTTTTTGTTTCTTTTATTTGTATCGCTTATTTAATGCCGCTTAAGAATTCTCATTGTGATTGTGGTAGCGAGGAAGTTTCGGGACCATGACTTAATGAAATTATACCACAAAATATCATCTCTTGTCATTTTGACAAGAGCCAATAAGTGGATGTCATATACACCGATTTTGCTAAAGACTTTGATAGTGTTGATCGTGGCCTTCTGGCTAACAAACACCAATTGTTCCACATTTCCGCCTCAACCTCTCTTGGATCTTATCGTTCTGGTCACATCGCTTCTGCAACGTCACATGGAATAATTTTTCGTCGGTCTCATTTAGTTCAAAACTCAATGTTCGTAAGGGTCAATTTTAGAGCCTTTGCTATTTAACATTTTCATTAATGGCCTTCCGCAATAACTGTCCTCTAATTGTCTGTTTTGCGCGGATAACTTAAAAATTTATCGTTCTGTTAACTTCAGGAAAGACTGCTCATACCTTAAAGATGATCTTGACAATCTCCAAAATTGGTGTCAAGGTAATTGACTTCAACTACTACTGTCATATAAGATTCACCAACAAAATTCATACAGTATGATATGAATACTGAATTGATGGATCGTCGCTTGCACTTGTGGACAAATTTAAAGATTTAGTAGTAGTATTTGACGCATATTTAAACTTCGATAACCATATTTCGTGCATAAACTGTAATGTGACGCCTACGCCCGGAAATCGAAGTGATTCCGATCCCGAACCCTTTCACCCGGCCAGATGGGTATGACCTCGAAATGCAAGCGGACTTCATCTTTCGTGCGGATATCGTTGCGCAGAAAATATTTTTTTTTCTCTCCAAATATTTAGATCTGTGGATTTAAATATTTGAAACATAATATTAATCAAAACCCCGACACATTTCGAGGCATATCCATCTGGGAATGCCCCCCTCCACCGTTGCCATCAAAACACTATGCCACTGGCGACAAATAAAAATGCACATTGCCGCCATGTGGCGTTCCATTCCGCACATCTGTTTTGTCGGTGGTTGTCGGATTGACAGTCCGACGCCACGAGGAAAAAAACGGCGGGAAAATTTACGCCAATCATAGCGTACAATCGATGTCGACGACTTTTTGATAACTAAAACAGTTTTCAACTCTCCTCTATAATTTATTTATAATAGAGCGAATGTGTCATACAATCGCATTATACGTCTTAGTTTCTGCACTTGATTATTGTGTGTATTTTCTACGTGTGATTTTTTCCTGTTTTGCAATCGCGGATTTGTGAGAGAGCACTTTCTTATTCTGGCGACTGGACGAACGATTGATGATATTCCCGCTTCCAAAGATTTGGGTACACCGTTTGTAATTTATAAATATAAAAATGGAATATTTGTACCATTTCAGCAACTTTATTTTCATAATGTTACGCATTTTTGCCTGTTCATAAACGATGGCAGAAGTTTGTGCTACTTGTTGCATGTACAAATCCAGAAGTCAGATACCTGCGATATGATGGACGATCTTTTGTTTTATCGAACGTCCAATTGACGAGCGGTTCTTTCGGTCAAGGAGTTGTGGTTATGCGCACTTTTGAAGATCATAATGATACATAGGTTGCCGTGAAACGAAACAATGCCTATCAGTATTCAAGACGCGGTCAAGTGCCTGGGCTGACACGGAGGCCGCCCCAACAGCCGCGCGAAACCATCACACAACAGGACGAGTTAATTCGATACATCAAGGAGGCTTGGAATCAGGTGATCGTTCAATTGTTTTGATTTTCCCCTCATTCCCCAAATCAACCAATATATGTCCGTGAGTACGCTCCGTAGCGAAACCATAACGAATCTATACCATTTCCAGTATTATACTCGTATGCTTAAAGTTCGATTTGATAGAATAACATTTTAACGTGTGCTCGAGAATCGAAAATCAAAATCGACATACGGAAAGTTTAATATCTTTCTACATACCGACTGTTGGCATAATTTTATAGTTTTTCGTTCCACGCACTGTGTTGTATAATAACTGGACCGAGCTGTCTGCTGACTCATTTTGTTTATACTTTACCTATCGCTCAAGCATTCACACAGTATTCGGTTCTTGTCAGTTCAGTTTATTCGAAAATTCAACAAGCAACTACACAGATCATGTAGGCAAGAGTAATCAAGTTTACTTTCGCACGGATGTTTGGTTCTCTTCCATCCATTCTGGATTGCAAGCTTACTGCGATATGCATAGGTTTGCGCACACAGAATAGGTGATTTTCGTCAAGCGAAATTAGACAAATGTAACTGAAAAGCAAAATCGTAATATACAAAAATGATGATCATAGTCTTTGAAATAAGGAAGAACCGCGGGAAATAAAATAAAACGAAGGTTTTAACATGTTAACTAGTAATTTTAGGACGCAAAGTGAACTAGTAAGAACGTTAACGTTGATTAATTGCATAAATAAACGCAATTTCGTGTCAGTGTATTAGGGCTGTATGAATTTTTTAGCGTGATATATATAAAAAGACTTTAGAAGGATGCATGTAGTTCATTTAATTGTCTTTCTCTGACAACTGAGGTTCATATAAACACTGTAATTGGTCGCGGCTTTTCGAATTAAGTCACAGTTTTTTTTTCTAATACTATTTCTAGTGTTATTTTGTATAGAAGTTTGTCATTTATATCAATATTTTTAATAAGTATATCATAGTCGATTGGATATTAGGTTCCATGATGTTAGTATAGACGATAAGATAATAAGTTTGTAATTGTTTTTTTTCTTGTATTTACGCATCATTTATTATTATGCATTGCAAGCTATGATTTAACGTTCATTTTCCATTTTAAGCATAGCTAACAATCATCAAATTACCTTTTTTTTGCGGAAAAGTTATTCGTTTCAAATAAAATTTATAAATTTAATTCTGATGATAAAAGAGATGTTGATTTCTGGCTACAAAACAAAGAAAAAAATGTATCTACAAACATCTTGTTATTCCAAGTTTGTCGAAAAAGTATGCGCATCCTTTTTTGAACGACCCCAAATTTTTGCTTTTTTGTCATTATATATTATACTTCACATGTTGAAGGAAAAATTTTAATATATATACATACAAACCTATTAAAATAATAATTTAGTAGTCAAAGGGTAGACTAATAAGTTGTTGAATGCGGAAATATTACTTATTATGAGAATATGTAAACATTTTAAAATACAATGTAAGAGCAAATCAGAATGTAATTAGCAATCAGTTCTTAGTCGAACTAGAAGAGTGTGAATGAAGAAAAAAAAAACAATAATCTTCATTAATGTATTACTGAAAAAGAATCGTTCCTGGCGTATCCGGAAATGAGAATACATTTTATTCTAAATGCTTGGTAGATCCCGTGTGCAGAAGTACGTATTATGTAGGCATAGTTTACCAGGAAAATATAAAATATTAAGAAAATAGAAAGGGAACAAATGCAAAACTTGATCATTTTTGGAGAATCTTGGCGTCTTGAATATTTTATCGAGTCGTAATATACGAACAATACAATGAAGTTAAATACAAGAAAACCTTTAATATATTGTGAATAAAAGAAAATCTTACAATGGTCAGTAGCATCTAAATATTCAATTTTTTTTTATCTATGTTGAATTTTGAAAGTGTGCTCAAGTTCTGAAATTTTCCAAAAACGTTTCATATATCATTTATTCATTGTAATTTTCCGTAATTGTTATTTATGATAAAGAAAGTGAAATAAATATGAACAAAAGGGCCATTAAAAAAAAAAAAATTTTTAATTACATTATTTTTATGCTAAAATGTACCTGACGTTGTTATTTGCTTAATTCCTTTTAACATTAACGTTAAACCTAAAAATACTAAAAATCGAATTCAATATAAACCATTAAATGTAAAGTAAAATACATGAAATGAACAATCGAGAAATCCTAAATCTCATTGATGCTACTGATTCATTATAAAACAAAATAGAGTCTCTGTACAAGATATATTTACTTAAAAGAGAAAAATAGAATCTAATCTAATCGTATCAATTAACAGGGTATTCTAATTAGAAAATTTTCGTAAAAATAAAAGAAAGGGTTATAAAATGAATTGCTAATTAATAAAAGACTTTCTTTTTCAGTGGTTCTTTCTGTTTCAGCGGGAAAGTGAGTGCTAGGTAGGTATGCCGTCGCGAGGGTAGGGTTTCGCCAAATCCGCTGAGGTCGGTTTCGCGTCGCGCGCGGTACGCGGAACCTTTGTAGTTTTGACATTTTATTAGAGTAGTCTTCGTCGGGTTAATTTCGAGTAGCATACTTTTCGGTACCGCGTCGGAAATTCGGGAACGCGAAATAAAAATTAGATTTTGTATTCTTGACTGGTGAATGAAGAAATACGGAGTAACGTAGAATAGGTTTCTTCTCCGTATGGTTTTGTTTGATAACGCGTTTTGAAACGGGCATGTTCAGGTGGCTGAAAATATTGTAATTGAGCGTAACCCATTCGGAAACCCGCGACCGAAATCCTCTCCGAACTAGCTGGCCGACAAGCAGCCACCGCGTGAATGGGTTACGGTGCACGGATTGGTTGACCTGTCGGTACCATCCGTTGGCACTACTCAGACTTAACGTCTAGAACCAATGAGAGGTCGGTTCCGCGTTCGAACTTAAAATGTTGAAAATCATTACAAAACATAAGAGCTTTACGTGTGGCTTGTTTTATTTCACAATTCTTCTGCTAGCCCTTCAGCACCTTAGACAGGGTCCATATACTCGTTCTCTTAGCCCGGTCAGTCAAAAAAAGGAGAGGAAAAATCAATCACTTTATTCTTTCATCCAACCTTCGGGAAAGGCTTTATATACGTTTCAACTCAAGAACGCGTTCAGCTGACATATTCATTGTGCCCTTTGCTCGAACCAATATTTATTTTTATTCATTTTTAATACGCGTATCACGTCGCTATTATGGACTTCAGCTGGGTTCCCTGCCATATTCCTTAATCGCTTTTAAAAGTATATTACACAGCATTCTCCTTAGCTCTTAATAGTTTATTAGTATTTTATATTCTTATTTTTTTTCTTCTGTATTCAAGTAGCTCAGTTTGTTTTTGTTGCATTTATTTTATTTCATTATCGATTTTATCATTGGATTGATAAGGATCTATGAAATAGCGTAAATAAGTAAAAAAATTAGTGAGTTCGTGTTACCCTCCAGATACCCTCGGTGTGGGAGTTCCTTCGGCTAAGGACCTCGGAACCGGCTTGCCATCATAGAAGGTCATAGGAGGTGCCACTCGCTTATCCCCTGGTCCTAAAAAGCCACCAAGCGAGAACGTGGCCACCAAACACCCTTTACACAGCTCGAACTACCACTCACTAATTTTTTTCCTAACAGGGGAGGATAAGACTCACCGGGTGACCACTTGCACAGCTTGCCGGGCTCAGATTTTCCGGCGTAATTCGCACCGAGCAAAAATCTAAGGAAAACACACGCGCTAAACAATTCTGGAATAATTTGCACTGGACATTTACTCCTGATTGCATCTGTAACTCGCACGAGCGAAAATCTAAGAAAAACACCTGCGCAAAAAGAAATCCCGGAATAAACCACTATAAAAACTTACTCCTGAACACACCTGAGCAAGGTGTACACTTTAATTCCGTGGCAATCCTATTTTTCTTTTAAATAACCAAAAATATTTTCTCTATTTAATCATATATTTCATGGTAAAGTGCAAGGAAGATTTAAGATGAAACTTTAATTAATTGAAATGCGAAACTTAACTTACTCTACCTAGTTGGGGCCCCCCGAAGTAATCTGTGTTGCAAAGCTCTCCTGCCAGCGCGCTTATTGTTGAGTTGATGTCGCCAATCTGCCTTAGTTGAATCGTTGCCACTGTTGTAATTTTCCCTGTCGCAAAATTCTTCCCTCCATGAATTTCCAAAAATCTCGGCTCGCTAACCACACTTGGTCCTCGGTTGTTGATCCTTACCCGCCAGAAAAGAGAGAGCGCCGTTCTTTCTTTTCTGATTTTTCATTAGCTCGGTTTCAACCGGTGAGCCGTTAACTTTTCCCTGGGCGATTCAATGTTCAATTGTGATCCCCCAACTGGTGTCCATCGGGCAATTGAAATCCAAATTTCCCTTCTTTTAGTACACTCGCCCATCAGGTGTAAACGCCAAAGTGACTGACACTCTGTCAGTATTGTATGTTTGTTTGTTTCTCGAAAGCAATATTTTGGTCTGCAATGCCCAAGTGTTTTAAAATCGCACCATAATCAAGTCCTAAGGAAATGTTTTAATATACTCTTAACTCCTTTTAATCACTTCACAAAAAGGTGACACGTCATCGTATGAAAAGCTATTGCCTTTTTCAAGCGGCTTCAGAAATATTACCATTTCTTGCAGCACCGCTGAAACTGACGACTCAAATATCTCATGATGCTTTGCTAGATCAACAGGTATACTTTCGTGTGCATCAGAAAAATGAACGTCATTAGAATGTCGAAAGCAGCAGTCGATCAAGTCGACCGAGTAGCTTAATACTGGGGATTTATACATACTTGAGAGCAGTTGAGTCAGGATTTCTTTGTGCTTGACACTTTTGCTCTTTTTCAATGAGATGTAATATGGGCTCAATGTTGTTGTGAATTGAAGTCAGTGCCTCAACAGTATAAGTTCGTCCAGGGGTGTAACATGTTTGACTATAAAGTGCGTGTAAGTGCTCGATTAGAGCATCGGTATCGCCCTTGGTATTTGCAATCGTACTCATGTGATAATGTATTTGAATTCGAAATGAAATTTCAATCCACAACTTCTAAAGCCGATCGAAATCTCGAGCGATATGCTTGGATTTTTCTTTCATGACTCCTTCATCATCTGCCACCTTCTTTTCTTCACCTCCCTCTTCGATTGAATAATTTTCTATATTTAACAGATATTTCATCATTATTGTTGTTCGTACAGCTGTAAGAGGTCATTGAATGGATCGCACTTTTCGACTTTGATGTAGTGCGTGATGAAACCTTCTGAAGAGCCGAAGCATTCTGCAAGTCAAGCACCTACTTGTATATGGCGCACTTTAAAGCCTGGTTGAGGTTGGTCACACGCACATTCAAAGCTCAACGCTATTTTTCAGGGTTTTGTACTAAAATACAAAACCCTATTGCAATCACGACCTGTGTCCGTCTGTCCGTCCGTCCGTCCGTCCGTCTGTATGTCACAGCACTTTTTCTCCGAAACTATAGAAGCTATAGCCATGAAACTTTGTGGAAAGGTCAAAAGTGGTGACCTCTTGAAAGTTCAGTGGTGGGAAAAATTTTCAAAGGGGTTTAAGGGGGGTCTCCCCATATAGGGAAGTGCCCCCCAAAAAAAATTTTCACCATTGGTAGTCGAGTAGGGTGTCATTGGAAAGGTCTCAACGAGATCTTTTCAAAACAAGTCTTAAAATTGCCTTAATAGTACCAAGGGGGGTAGGGGAAGGAGAAATGTACGAACTTTTCGCGTACCCCCCCCCCCTCGCGATTGGACACCTTCCATCCGGAAAATCTGAAAAAAATCATGGATGTAGGCCTTAATGAGTACAACAACAACAAATACATGAGAAGTCGAAATTCACTCAACTTTGTTAGTAATAGTATGATTTATTGATTTTATGTTTTCTTGAATAAATTCTAGACGGTACCCTTAAATTCAATAAACACAGATGACTATTTATAAGATTGACCTTCTCTGAAAGTTTCATAAAGATCCAATAATATTTGACAAAGTTATAGCGATTTGAATTTTCCTGCATTACTGTGGAACAATATGCCCTGTATTACTATGGAAACATATGGCTATGGAGCCATATGCGCTTTTTACCGACTTAGAAACTACAGCTTTGCTTGGATTTGCATGAAAATTTCAGGAATGATAGGTATCATAAATATGAGTATATACAATTGAAACAAGTCGGAAAGGCAGGAGAGAGCTCCTAGCAAAAGGGCTTTGTAACCATTCTAAGATTCTAAAAAACAGGCCATGAATCGATGATTACAGCCCCTGTAAAAAATTTCATGAAAGGTAGTCGATATGAGTATCAACTGAAGGTTCTCTATGAGAGCTTTTCTAAACAGTTCTTAAACTAACAGTTTTTGCTTCTGTGGGGGCATAGGTGGGGGGGAAATACATGAAAAATGTGTTTCCTCCTTCGCGAATGGACACCCGTGGTCTTAAAAAATCTGAAATAATTATCAAGGGAGATATTTGTGGGTATAACTATAACAAATACCTCAGAAGTCAAAATTCTTTCAACTCTGCTAATAATAGTATGATCCTCGAACATGACATGTTTCTTGATTTTATTCGTTACTGGTTACTGCATTTTGTAAGTTGAGTACAAAACCGTTCTGACATGAGCATAGGTCTGTCTACCCAACTTGTTGTATGTTTGTTGCGAGTTTAAGTCGATCTTTGCGGCCCTGGAAACTGACTTCAGAATGAAATTTCTTCGGTCGAAAGACGAAAGAATGATTTGTGTCAAATTAGTTAGTAGTTGTTCGGATATGTAAACGAAATTTTCGTTTTCATCATTTGAAGACTTTAAAAAGTCGTCTGTTGTTGTAGTTTTGCTTTGCAGTTCATACTTCAATAATAGTTTGTCAAAAATTTCAAGCCCACGAGCACAACTTGGAAGCATATCGAAATCAAAACGCACAAGGGGTGTCTTGAATGGATCATATACTTTAATTATATCTTCAAACTCTTTTTCTACGTCCATTCCTTCATTCCCCTGTTTTTCTTTGATATTATCGTCATCTCCAACAATTTCATCATCACTCAGGATCGGTTCAAACTGTTCGCCCTACGACATTTAATCTTCGTCAATAGGAGCGAGTTCTTGTTGTTCTATATTAGGAGTTGTTGCCGCAGAGCATACTACATTCACCTAGTACCCACACCTTTTATTTACCCTGTGTTGCACGCTTTACCCAGGGGCACGTCAGCTGATCCGGGGCATGTCAGCTGAACCCAGGCCTGGCGCGCTCCAGAAACAAAGCAAAACGTAAATTAAATTTCCGACGCTCGTGTTTTTTTACGCATTTCAGAACATGGGAGTGCCGCCAGATGCTAATAAAAAACTAAAAGATTGCATGGAACGAATTTGTTTCCTGCATAGTTATTGATTTTTTGAGATATGGTAATCCTGAAATCTCTCATCGAAGCATATGTTTATATTCACGCCAATCCTCGCGTTAGCATCTACCTACCTACCTGTTACCGAAGATTTATGGCTCGCTGTTCGGCTTGTGTTCGGATTTTTCCGGAGTGTAGATTGAGTGTGGATACTATTTGAGTATACTATGCCGCAGAGGCATCGTCAATCGGAAGAGATGATTGCAGACCTGTTTTGCTTTTCTGCCGATATTTGTAATCGGAATCATCACCTATATCCAAGAAATGATCTACCGTTTCAGGTAAACGTGGTAGACGAGGCGAACTAACATGTTGAGATGGGGGAGTACGAGGCCACTTGTGCTCGCGCTCGGAATGCTCTGGTATGTCTCGCGAGTGATCTCGTCGAAAGCATCTTGAATATCGATCTTTTGGACTTCGCGACCATTCGCGCTTCTGGCTGCTTGGATAATCTCGATCGTTGCTACCTGATCTCGAATATGTGTGATGTTGCGATTTTGAACGTTCCGATGAAAGCGATTTTCTTCTGGTTTAGGTTCATGTTCGCGAATTCCATCTTGACTAAAGGTCTGATAATAAGCATCTTCCGGGTACGCTGGTTGCTCAAAGTTTCTTTCAAATTGTGGCTCTGGAGTTACTTCACTCTGGGAGTGAAACAAACAGAGCACTTTCTATTATTTGTTTTGTTTCTTGTGTGAAGAAATAATTGATACGGCGCTTGTTTAAGATGTTGGCAGTTAAATCATTAATGTGCGTATATGCTGTTGGCCCCGACTCTTGTGCTCTTAACTTTACAGGTCCGTCGTTTTAAAAAAAATCGAGATAATACTCGATTTTTTTAAAAACGACTCTCCATACAACTCCAATAAATTTATATTATTCATAAATTCTACTGCCATACTATCAATAATAGTGTTTTTGGATAATTTTCACTGTTATTTTTAACTTACCTTTTTATTTTAACCTTTACTCATTTTTAATACTACCCTTGGCTCGGGTGGTATTTTAACAACCGCTGGGAAACAAAAAAAAAACGAAGTGCAAATGGTTTCCGTGACATTCATCCTAGGGTATGTTGAGAGCTCTGAACTGTATAAATTACAACTGTATTCAATTTGATTCTCGGTTATCCACAATTATAGGAATACATCATATGGATTATTGCTGTTGTTCAGACATGATGTCTCCTGGGCATTCAGATCACCGGCACAAGTAAAATAATTTACCAGCCTATTCTATTTGAGAATATCAAACAGGAGACCGAGCTCCTTTTTTAATTCAAGAACGTTTCATTCAGTTTCATGGGCAGAGAACGAAGAGTTTATCCCTACCTTGCAGTGAAATTTTGATAAAGGGCACTTTAAGAAATTCAATGTTTTCGAATTCAATTTCATCGTTGTTTCGGAAATCCGTGTCGGGCTTTCAGTCCTCCATTGGATGCGTCCACAAGTAGCAGATCGAGGGTGTATATTAATCGAGCAGTTTCACAAGCAAACTGCTCGAAAATCTTCCTATCCCCTACTTGTGATTTTATGTGGCAGATTTAAAAAATAATTAATTATTTGCATTCATAATCGTCATTTGTAAAATAGTTTTTTTTCTTATTATTATTATTATTATTATTATTATTATTAAATGTTATTCTATATCAATTTTCCTTATTATTAAATTTAAATGTTTCCCTTTAATTATATTTTTCATGAGATTTAATTTGATAACTACTTAAAATTATCTTCATTTTCTTTACTTAAGTTAAATATTCTTTTCAAAAATTTAAAATTGCCAAATAAAATTTACAGTATACACCGGTAAGGTGATCTTACCGGTGTACTTAGTTGGGGATAAAATGGAATTGAAACGGAGCGGAAGATTGTCAAAGAATTATTTTGGGGTTAGGGCGGATGGAAAAGTGGAGTAGCGCTGCTCGAAACAGTGTCTTTGAGTTCGGGAGTTCTTGTGTTAATATATATTACGCGCTAGTCGCAGCGAATTGCACGGTGCCACCTGGACGGAGTAAGTCATAATTTGCAAGGATGGAAAATTTGTATTAATATGTTTCATAGTAAATTCGTCCCAATATAAAGTGGCAGAAGCTGAGTTTGCCTGTGGAGCGGCTGCGCCAATGAATCGCGAGCAATTAATTTAACTATTTATCGGGCAGAGATAATTAGCCGCTAAACGATTGTCGATTGTTTGTCGACCCCTGCTCCCCTCGCGATTAGACGTTGTTGGATTGTTAGTGAAATTTTTGTTTTTGTTTTGGTAGCGCAAGCATTATCGAATCTATCGCCGCGGCAGGGAACTAAACTTGTTACGAGAGAAGGAAAAAGGTGCTCGAGACTCCAGAATTACAGCTAGTGCGAACCGAGTTGTAATTTACCTACTGTTGTTGCTAAATTTTTGATTTAGCTGGTAAATGTCATATACACTGCTCTACTTAATAGCCCAGTCATATTAGGGCTTTCACCTCGGAATGAAAGATAATAAGCTGCAAATTGGTATGAACCTTTGTTTTGTCATTCTAAATGTTGTCTCAAAAGTCACAATCGTTATCGTGTCCGCGTCTCAAGATATTTAAGGTCAAAGGTCACAAAAATCGGTTTTTCGCGAATATCTGGCTTCCTATCGGTTAAATGAGATTTGCATTTATTATAAAAGTTGTAGGCTATAAAATTCCCTACAACTTTTGTTTAAACTTTTTTTTCATACGACCAACCGTTTTGAAGGTAGAGCGCGAAGAGTGCACATCGTACAGTCATATACGGCCTAATGCAAGGTCAAGCGTGAGTTATGGTTATCAGTACGTTATAAAGTCAATTATTTACTTGGAAATTATAATTATTAAACAATGCCTATTATTTATGTACTAACTATTAATTATTTATATTTAATTAAAGTAAGTAACTTGATTTGCAACGGTACAATTTCAAACTAACGAATAATCTTGACTCATACAAAGTGGAGAGAGTGGCCTTGAATACTATAGAACATCTGTCCCGGCAATGAATAGAAAAGGGCATAGGGTAGGGACAAGTATTCCAGGTATATAAGTATTGAGAAATTTACGCGTTTTAAAGAAAAGATATATAATGTCGTGTTAACTTAAAATAAAACTAAAATATATAATCCAGAATTAATAATATTTTATACTTAAATAGTTAAATATGAATAATTATATATATTATTTATGTACTAACTATTAATTATTTATATTTAATTAAAGTAAGTAACTTGATTATTTATATATAATTATTCATATTTAACTATTTAAGTATAAAATATTATTAATTCTGGATTATATATTTTAGTTTTATTTTAAGTTAACACGACATTATATATCTTTTCTTTAAAACGCGTAAATTTCTCAATACTTATATACCTGGAAATACTTGCCCCTACCCTATGCCCTTTTCTATTCATTGCCGGGACAGATGTTCTATAGTATTCAAGGCCACTCTCTCCACTTTGTATGAGTCAAGATTATTCGTTAGTTTGAAATTGTACCGTTGCAAATCAAGTTACTTACTTTAATTAAATATAAATAATTAATAGTTAGTACATAAATAATAGGCATTGTTTAATAATTATAATTTCCAAGTAAATAATTGACTTTATAACGTACTGATAACCATAACTCACGCTTGACCTTGCATTAGGCCGTATATGACTGTACGATGTGCACTCTTCGCGCTCTACCTTCAAAACGGTTGGTCGTATGAAAAAAAAGTTTAAACAAAAGTTGTAGGGAATTTTATAGCCTACAACTTTTATAATAAATGCAAATCTCATTTAACCGATAGGAAGCCAGATATTCGCGAAAAACCGATTTTTGTGACCTTTGACCTTGAATATCTTGAGACGCGGACACGATAACGATTGTGACTTTTGAGACAACATTTAGAATGACAAAACAAAGGTTCATACCAATTTGCAGCTTATTATCTTTCATTCCGAGGTTGACCCCTTTTTTAGGGTTTTGTAAAATAATTTTACAAAACCCTACTAGTTTCGCGACCAGTCTGTCCGTCTGTCCGTCTGTCCGTCCGTCCGTCCGTCCGTCCGTCCGTCCGTCCGTCCGTCCGTCCGTGTGTCACAGCAGTTTTTCTCGGAAACTACTTAAGCTAGAAACATCAAATTTTGTGTGCAGGTGTAAAGTGGTGATCTCTTCAAAGTTCAATCACAAAAAAATTTTATAAGGTATTTAAGGGGGGCCTCCCCATATAGGAGAGTGACCCCCCGAAAAAAAAATTTCATTGAAGGTAGCCGATATGGGTATCAAATGAAAGGTCTTGATGAGAACTTTTCAAAACAGGTCTTAATTTGGCAAAGTTTGCTTCGAGGGGCGCACAGAGAGGGGAAATGTACGAAAAATTTGTGTCCCCCCCCCTCGCGATTGGACACCTGTGATCCGAAAAATCTGAAAAAAATCAGGGATGTAGGCCTTGGTGAGTACAACAACAACAAATACGTGAGAAGTCGCAATTCACTCAACTTTGTTAGTAATAGTAAGATTTATTGATTTTATGTTTTCTTGAATAAAATCTTAACGGTAACCTTAAATTCAATGAAATTCAGTACGTAGATTTTTATTTATAAGGTTGATCTCTCCTGAAAGTTTCATAAAGATTGAATCATATTTAGCGAAGTTATAGCAGTTTGAATTTTCCTGTATTACTATGGAACAATATGCGCTGCATTTATTACTATGGCTATAACTATTTAAGTATAAAATATTATTAATTCTGGATTATATATTTTAGTTTTATTTTAAGTTAACACGACATTATATATCTTTTCTTTAAAACGCGTAAATTTCTCAATACTTATATACCTGGAAATACTTGCCCCTACCCTATGCCCTTTTCTATTCATTGCCGGGACAGATGTTCTATAGTATTCAAGGCCACTCTCTCCACTTTGTATGAGTCAAGATTATTCGTTAGTTTGAAATTGTACCGTTGCAAATCAAGTTACTTACTTTAATTAAATATAAATAATTAATAGTTAGTACATAAATAATAGGCATTGTTTAATAATTATAATTTCCAAGTAAATAATTGACTTTATAACGTACTGATAACCATAACTCACGCTTGACCTTGCATTAGGCCGTATATGACTGTACGATGTGCACTCTTCGCGCTCTACCTTCAAAACGGTTGGTCGTATGAAAAAAAAGTTTAAACAAAAGTTGTAGGGAATTTTATAGCCTACAACTTTTATAATAAATGCAAATCTCATTTAACCGATAGGAAGCCAGATATTCGCGAAAAACCGATTTTTGTGACCTTTGACCTTGAATATCTTGAGACGCGGACACGATAACGATTGTGACTTTTGAGACAACATTTAGAATGACAAAACAAAGGTTCATACCAATTTGCAGCTTATTATCTTTCATTCCGAGGTTGACCCCTTTTTTAGGGTTTTGTAAAATAATTTTACAAAACCCTACTAGTTTCGCGACCAGTCTGTCCGTCTGTCCGTCTGTCCGTCCGTCCGTCCGTCCGTCCGTCCGTCCGTCCGTCCGTCCGTCCGTGTGTCACAGCAGTTTTTCTCGGAAACTACTTAAGCTAGAAACATCAAATTTTGTGTGCAGGTGTAAAGTGGTGATCTCTTCAAAGTTCAATCACAAAAAAATTTTATAAGGTATTTAAGGGGGGCCTCCCCATATAGGAGAGTGACCCCCCGAAAAAAAAATTTCATTGAAGGTAGCCGATATGGGTATCAAATGAAAGGTCTTGATGAGAACTTTTCAAAACAGGTCTTAATTTGGCAAAGTTTGCTTCGAGGGGCGCACAGAGAGGGGAAATGTACGAAAAATTTGTGTCCCCCCCCCTCGCGATTGGACACCTGTGATCCGAAAAATCTGAAAAAAATCAGGGATGTAGGCCTTGGTGAGTACAACAACAACAAATACGTGAGAAGTCGCAATTCACTCAACTTTGTTAGTAATAGTAAGATTTATTGATTTTATGTTTTCTTGAATAAAATCTTAACGGTAACCTTAAATTCAATGAAATTCAGTACGTAGATTTTTATTTATAAGGTTGATCTCTCCTGAAAGTTTCATAAAGATTGAATCATATTTAGCGAAGTTATAGCAGTTTGAATTTTCCTGTATTACTATGGAACAATATGCGCTGCATTTATTACTATGGCTATAACTATTTAAGTATAAAATATTATTAATTCTGGATTATATATTTTAGTTTTATTTTAAGTTAACACGACATTATATATCTTTTCTTTAAAACGCGTAAATTTCTCAATACTTATATACCTGGAAATACTTGCCCCTACCCTATGCCCTTTTCTATTCATTGCCGGGACAGATGTTCTATAGTATTCAAGGCCACTCTCTCCACTTTGTATGAGTCAAGATTATTCGTTAGTTTGAAATTGTACCGTTGCAAATCAAGTTACTTACTTTAATTAAATATAAATAATTAATAGTTAGTACATAAATAATAGGCATTGTTTAATAATTATAATTTCCAAGTAAATAATTGACTTTATAACGTACTGATAACCATAACTCACGCTTGACCTTGCATTAGGCCGTATATGACTGTACGATGTGCACTCTTCGCGCTCTACCTTCAAAACGGTTGGTCGTATGAAAAAAAAGTTTAAACAAAAGTTGTAGGGAATTTTATAGCCTACAACTTTTATAATAAATGCAAATCTCATTTAACCGATAGGAAGCCAGATATTCGCGAAAAACCGATTTTTGTGACCTTTGACCTTGAATATCTTGAGACGCGGACACGATAACGATTGTGACTTTTGAGACAACATTTAGAATGACAAAACAAAGGTTCATACCAATTTGCAGCTTATTATCTTTCATTCCGAGGTTGACCCCTTTTTTAGGGTTTTGTAAAATAATTTTACAAAACCCTACTAGTTTCGCGACCAGTCTGTCCGTCTGTCCGTCTGTCCGTCCGTCCGTCCGTCCGTCCGTCCGTCCGTCCGTCCGTCCGTCCGTGTGTCACAGCAGTTTTTCTCGGAAACTACTTAAGCTAGAAACATCAAATTTTGTGTGCAGGTGTAAAGTGGTGATCTCTTCAAAGTTCAATCACAAAAAAATTTTATAAGGTATTTAAGGGGGGCCTCCCCATATAGGAGAGTGACCCCCCGAAAAAAAATTTCATTGAAGGTAGCCGATATGGGTATCAAATGAAAGGTCTTGATGAGAACTTTTCAAAACAGGTCTTAATTTGGCAAAGTTTGCTTCGAGGGGCGCACAGAGAGGGGAAATGTACGAAAAATTTGTGTCCCCCCCCCTCGCGATTGGACACCTGTGATCCGAAAAATCTGAAAAAAATCAGGGATGTAGGCCTTGGTGAGTACAACAACAACAAATACGTGAGAAGTCGCAATTCACTCAACTTTGTTAGTAATAGTAAGATTTATTGATTTTATGTTTTCTTGAATAAAATCTTAACGGTAACCTTAAATTCAATGAAATTCAGTACGTAGATTTTTATTTATAAGGTTGATCTCTCCTGAAAGTTTCATAAAGATTGAATCATATTTAGCGAAGTTATAGCAGTTTGAATTTTCCTGTATTACTATGGAACAATATGCGCTGCATTTATTACTATGGCAACATATGGCTATGGAACAACATGCGCTTTTTACCGACTCAGACACTACAATTTTGCTAGGATTTGCATGAAAATTTCAGGAATGGTAGGTGTCATGTATATCTTTGAGAATCGGTTCAGTTAGTGGTATCAGTAATCGCAAAACAAAATAGTGGCTGTTTTAAATGCGAAGATTGAATAATTTTGAGTTATTCTTTCCCAACTTCAACGTTTAAGGTGCATGCTTTGAACACTTGATTCAATTGAATGAATGACTGAAGATGAGTACCTACAATTAATGCTCATAAGTGAAACAAGTCAACGAGGTGGGAGAGCTCCTAGCTAAAGTGTTTTGTAACCATTCTAGGATTCGAAAAAATTGGCCATTGATTGATGATAACAGTACAGGAGAGTGGCCCCTGCAAAAAAAATTCATCAAACGTAGCCGATATGAGTATGAAATAAAAGTTTTCATGGGAGCTTTTCAAAACAGTTGTTGAGCTGTCAGTTTTTGCTTCAGTGGGGCCACAGGGAGGGGGGCTGTAAATACATGAAAAATGTGTTTTCTCCGTCGCGGATGGACATCTGAAATAATTATCAAGGGAGATATTTATGGGTATAACAATACCAAAAACCTCAGAAGTCGAAATTCGTTCAACTTTGTTAATAATAGTATGAGCTTCGTATTTCATACTTTCTCCAATAAAATCGTCTTTGACATGTTTCTTGATTTGATTCGATCTGCGTGACTGCAGTTTGTAAATTGAATACAAAACCCTTCTGACATGAGCGTAGGTCTGTTTACCCAACTTGTTTTAACCTAATATGACTGGGCTATTAACTTCGCGATCGGTCGAAGATTTCGCAACTGCTGGCAGAATGAAAGGTGCACACAATGAATGTGCAAGTGATCCGCATTGGAATCAAGTTGTTTGAATGCACGAATTAATTGTATTTAACGTAAATAAATTAGTGAACGCTTTTAATTTCACGCAGCGGTCAAAAATACAATTTGGCAGCATTTTTGGTAGATGGCTCACCTGATTTATGTGTGAGTGTATTCGCATTTTGGATTTATAGCACCTCATAAATGAATAAATTTTGAATGAAAATTTCGATCTTAATATTCATGCGATTCGAATGATAAATTATAAAAGGGATTGTAGGGTGATTGATTCTCAAAATGTTTTAAGAGTATTGGGAGGAGAAAAGAAAAATTAACACCATAAAGAAAAGAAGGCTAAAGTTGGTCGCGTTAACAGTAATTAGTAAAAAGGGAAGAAGTTGGTTGAATCTGTAATAGTGGAAAACAGTTTGGACCGGTATATGGCGCCTAGAATAATTTGGCAAAACGAACTCTGTCTCTCATTTCTAGAGTCCACACAACAATAAATTGAATTTAATAGGGATAAAGAAAGAGCGTACTTTGATAAAATGGTGTAAATAATAGACGAGTGGTGGCAGACACGACCAAAGTGTGTGAAATTAAATGCACAGAATATTTAATAACAAGTTGGGTAAACAGGCCTACGCTCATGTTAGTAGGGTTTTGTATTCAATTTAAAAAATGCAGTCACCAGATTGAATCAAATCAAGAAACATATCAAAGACGATTTTATTGGAGAAAATATGAAATACGAAGATCATACAATTTTTAACAAAGTTGAACGAATTTCGACTTCTGAGGTTTTTGGTATTGTTACACTCATAAACATCTCCCTTGATAATTATTTTAGATGTCCACCCGCGACGGAGGAAACACATTTTTCATGTATTTCCCCCCTGTGCCCCCACTGAAGCAAAAACTGACAGTTTAACATCTGTTTAGAAAAACTCATTTCATACTCATATCGGCTACGTCTGATGAACTTTTTTTAGGGACCACTCTCCTGTACTGAAATCATCGATTCATGGCCAATTTTTTCGAATCCTAGAATGGTTACAAAACCCTTTTGCTAGGAGCTCTCTCCCACCTCCTTGACTTGTTTCACTTTAGAGCATTAATCGTTGGTACTCATCTTCAGTCATTCATTAAATTGAATCAAGTGTTCAAAGCATGCACCTTAAACGTTGAAGTTGGGAAAAAATAGCTCAAAATTATTCAATTTTCGCATTTAAAACAGCCACTATTTTGTTTTACGATTACTGATACCACTAGCTGAACCGATTCTCAAAGATATTCATGACACCCATCATTCCTGAAATTTTCATGCAAATCCTAGCAAAACTGTAGTGTCTGAGTCGGTAAAAAGCGCATGTTGTTCCATAGCCATATGTTGCCATAGTAATAAATGCAGCGCATATTGTTCCATAGTAATACAGGAAAATTCAAACCGCTATAACTTCGCTAAATATAATTCAATCTTTATGAAACTTTCAGGATAGATCAAACTTATAAATAGACATCTACGTACTGAATTTCATTGAATTTAAGGTTACCGTTAAGATTTTATTCAAGAAAACATAAAATCGATAAATCATACTATTATTAACAAAGTTGAGTGAATTGCGACTTCTCACGTATTTGTTGTTGTTGTACACACCAAGGCCTACATTCCGGATTTTTTTCAGATTTTTCAGATCACAGGTGTCGAATCGCGAGGGGGGGGACACAACTTTTTCGTGTATTTCCCCTCCCTGTGCGCCCCTCGAAGCAAATTTTGCCAAACTAAGACCTGTTTTGAAAAGTTCTCATCAAGACCTTTCATTTGATACCCATTCAATGAAATTTTTTTTTCGGGGGGTCACTCTCTTATATGGGGGACCCCCCTTAAATACCTTATGAAATTTTTTTGTAGTTAAATTTTGAAGAGATCACCACTTTACACCTACGCACAAAATTTGATGTTTCTAGCTTAAGTAGTTTCCGAGAAAAACTGCTGTGACACACGGACGGACGGACGGACGGAAAGACGGACAGACGGACAGACTGGTCGCGAAACTAGTAGGGTTTTGTAAAATTATTTTACAAAACCCTTAAAAATGAACATTTACATGCAATCACATCAGAGTGATAATTGCAAATTAAACAATGATTGAAGATGGCTCATTGTAAACAATTTTCGCAAAGAGAATAAAGGCTACGCGTTCGATTCATACTTTCCAAATCAGATCAACAGAAATAAACTCATTTGAAAGGTAGACGCGCGTTATTCCCCCTGTATCGCCAAAATAATAAAATTTATAAATAAAACCAAACGCGTATTGAACACTTGTATATTTCTTTTTTTTTCTTGCATGATTTTTTTTAATAAACTTCCTTCTTTCAAACGAATTTTTTCGTAAGTTCCCCCTCTTTTTAAACAATTTTTGTAAGTTTCCTTTCTTTTTCTTTGATTTTTTTGTAAGTTCCGTTTTCTTATAATCCTTAATTTTGATGAATGAGAACAGAAATCGTTTTTCTTGTAAATTTCCTTTTAGTTTATTGGAAATAAAATCATGAGTTGTTAAACGTTAAAACTTCGGTTTTTCCATTGCGTTGTACTTGGCCGGGTATAGGACCTGCAACGATGGCATGCTCCTCCGCTCATATAGGCTAGCCATTAGACGTGCTCCTCCGGTTTGCTTATTTAACAGGAGCTCTTGCCGAGTAGAGTGGCCTTCCGCTCGTGTGCCCTTTTATGTTATAGGGTTATAATTCTATAACATAAATTGGTCACGTCTATACTTCTCTTTTGATGAGAAAGCTCGTGCAAATTATGTTTGTATGAGTTTTCCACTCAAATGGGAAATAAATGGCGACATCTACGTTTTGATGCCCCACTCTTATTTTTGGGCCATAAGAATCGTCGGGTAACGACGAGGTCCCCTTTAGTCCGTCTATCTTCCTCAGGTCCAGTTTATCCTTTTTTGTCTGCAATCTCCCACCCTTAGCTGGATACCTCCTTTTTTAGGGGTTTGTACTAAAATACAAAACTCTATTGCAATCACGACCTGTGTCCGTCTGTCCATCCGTCCGTCCGTCCGTCCGTCTGTATGTCACAGCAATTTTTCTCCGAAACTATAGAGGCTACAGCCATGAAACTTTGTGGAAGTGTCAGAAGTGGTGACTTCTTGAAATTTCAAGGGTCAAAATTTTTTTCAAAGGGGTTTAAAGGGGGTCTCCCCGTATAGGGTGGTGACCCCTCAAAAAAAAATTTTCACCATTGGTAGTCGAGTAGGGTGTCATTGGAAAGGTCTCAATGAGATCTTTTCAAAACAAGTCTCAAAGTTGCCTTACAAGTACCGAGGGAGGCAGGGGAAGGGGAAATGTACGAACTTTTCGCGTACCCCCCCCCCCCCCCCCCTCGCGATTGGACACCTTCCATCCGAAAAATCTGAAAAAAATCATGAATGTAGGCCTTTACGAGTACAATAACAACAAATACATGAGAAGTCGAAATTCACTCAACTTTATTAGTAATAGTATGATTTATCGATTTTATGTTTTCTTGAATAAAATCTAAACGGTACCCTTAAATTCAATAAAATTTTGCAAACAGATGACTATTAATAGTATTTGACGAAGTTATAGCGATTTGAATTTTCCTGTATTACTATGGAACAATATGCCCTGTATTACTATGGAAACATATGGCTATCGAGCCATATGCGCTTTTTATCGACTTAGACACTACTGCTTTGCTAGGATTTGCATGAAAATTTCAGGAATGATAGGTATCATGAAGATGAGTACATACAATTGAAAGAAGTCGAAGAGGCAGGAAAGAGCTCCTAGCAAAAGGGCTTTGTAACCATTCTAAGATTCGAAAAAACAGGCTATGAATCGATGATTACAGTACAGAGGAGTGGCCCCTGAAAAAAAATTTCATGAAAGGTAACCGATATGAGTATCAACTGAAAGTTCTCCATGAGAGCTTTTCAAAAAACGTCTTAACCTGACAGTTTTTGCTTCAGTGGGGGCACAGGGGGGGGGGGGGGGGAATACATGAAAAATGTGTTTCCTCCCTCGCGAATGGACACCCGTGATCTAAAAAATCTGAAAAAATTAACAAGGGAGATATTTATGGGTATAACTATAACGAATACCTCAGAAGTCAAATTTCTTTCAACTTTGCTAATAACATTATGATCCTCGAACATGACATGTTTCTTGATTTTATTCGTTACTGGTTACTGCATTTTGTAAGTAGAGTTCAAAACCCTTCTGACATGAGCATAGGTCTGTCTACCCAACTTGTTTCGACTTTGTTCGCCTTTTTTGTGTCCCAGGAAATCGTGAATGCGAAATTCTTTTGTAGTTGGCCCTTGTGCTGGGGTTCCCCCCAGCACAAGCTCCTGGAGTAGATACATTACTAGCAGATCTGCTCCAGGCCAGAGGTCTCTATCTAAACAACATTGTGCATCGATTAATACGCAGAATATGGTCAGACGAGTAGTTACCAAGGGACTGGCGAAAAAGTGTATATGTCCTGTGAATAAAAAGGGGGAACAAATAAAGGTATGAAAATTATAGAGGCATTGATTTACTGTGCACGTCTTATAAGTTGTTCTCCAAAATCATAGAAAGAAAATTAAGGCCGAACTATGAAAGTATTGTCACATGTCTACACAACTCTGCGAGCTACTGTCGCAATTGTTGTCGCAACGATTAATAATATCATGATCAATATTGATTGAAAAGAAATAACCAAGAAAAGTACAACAATGTACTCGAAAGCACAAGAATGGATCAGGTAGATCCATGATCAATATCTGAAAATGACGTCACCGCGGGTATTCAGAATTGCTCGAATATTCCATGTAGTTCTCGTCAAAACATTCACCTATATACAAGAAATGGATTAAATGAATAGAGACCGTATATAAAGCCGAGCTGAATGAATGGAGGGACATAGTGATAGTAAAACTGTGAAAGTAAAAACTGCGATAAGAGTAGAGCGCGAATTAAAGGCGAAAGAGCCAGCCCCACGACACCGCAACGCTAGCCTACCAGCGCATTCACGCGTCCCCAGACAAGGTCAATCTCGACAAATTTTACCATCCTCTTTCGGTGAGGCAGCAGGCTATCACTGCAGTCCTTTACAGATACTACAGGTGCCCTACCCGGCTAGCCGGTGGGCCTGTGGGAAAGAAAATACCACTTGTGGACCAAAACTGACTAAGTCAAAGCACACTCTACCTAGTATTTACTTATCATGGAACCAGGACAATAGCCTCGGATCGGATTTAATAAACGGTAACGACTTTTGCAATGCATGAAAGAATATTCTTTTGGATCTTGGAGTGTTCATTTAACAGGCCGGGTGCACTGCGACAATTTCTGGATGAAACCAGAACGCATGGCGAAGACATATTTGATATGTGAACGCACTCCGTGTTCATAAGTGGAAAACGGCAAGGAAGCAATGAGTTCGGTGTTGCTTCCTTTATTGACAGCACATTTAAACAAATAATCACCAACTTCAAGTCCGCTGATGAAATGCTCTGTGCGACCCGTATCCAGAAAAAAATGTTTAATGTCAGGCTGGTCAACGATAATGCGTCCACAGAAGACAAGGAAGCGGCAATCAAGGATAAATTTTACAGCACCCTGGAATACACTGTCGATGCGCTGCTGCCAAATGACATTAAAATTATTCTGGGTGACTTAAATACAAAAATTGGCCCAGAAACAGCATATAGATGAACAATCGGAGGATACAACCTCCATGCAGAGGCCAGTGACAATGGACAATGGCTTATAGACTTCGTGACTGTAGAGGCTTTCCACGTTGTGACATCCATAAGAAAACGTGGGCATCCTCAGATGGTCGCACATTAAACCAGATTGACCATGCTGTCATACAAAAATGAGGCGCCATCAGCATCCTCGACATGCGCTCGGTCCGGTCAAGTTTCGATCTCGCATTTCTAACAGCTGTAAACAAGGAGTATCAGTTACTCCACGCTACCAGATACATAAGCTAAATGATAGCTCAGTAATGTCGACATATACGCCAGTGCTGGAAAATCATATCAAGATATCCCGGCTGGCGAAATAAAGTAACCACTGGATCAAAATTATGTGAAAGATAGTAAGAAATGCGGTAGTAGAAACGGCCAAAGAGGTCTTGGGGCACCAGCTAAAGAAAAGTAGTACCGACTGGTATGACAAAGAATGCAAGGAAGCGATTAAAAACAGAACAAGGCGCACAAAGAATACATTCAGCGACCAACTCTGGGCAAAGAAGAACAATATAAAACCCTTCGGTGACAAGCTAAAAAAATGTGTCCAGAAATAAATGGCTGACTATTAACACCAAAATCCGACAGAAAAATGAATATACGACCCTGAATGAAGCCAAATTGGTGTATTAAACAACTGAAAGACGGCTGTAACCCATAAAAAAGTCTTTGCGAAAGTACACAAGGAGCAATCATAGGCAATCCAGTCGAAATGAAAAACAGAGAGCTGCAGTACTGAAGCTGTAACATTCCAGAAACAGAGAAAGAGGTCTCAGTCCCGCCACCAACTAGAGACAAAGTACAGGCAGTAATATGGGAACTCAGAAAAAATAAGCTCCTGGTGTAGATACATTACTAGCAGATCTGCTCCAGGCCAGAGGTCTCTATCTAAACAACATTGGGCATCGATTAATACGCAGAATATGGTCAGACGAGTAGTTACCAAGGGACTGGCGAAAAAGTGTATATGTCCTGTACATAAAAAGGGGGAACAAATAAAGGTATGAAAATTATAGAGGCATTGATTTACTGTGCACGTCTTATAAGTTGTTCTCCAAAATCATAGAAAGAAAATTAAGGCCGAACTATGAAAGTATTGTCACATGTCTACACAACTCTGCGAGCTACTGTCGCAATTGTTGTCGCAACGATTAATAATATCATGATCAATATTGATTGAAAAGAAATAACCAAGAAAAGTACAACAATGTACTCGAAAGCACAAGAATGGATCAGGTAGATCCATGATCAATATCTGAAAATGACGTCACTGCGGGTATTCAGAATTGCTCGAATATTCCAGGTAGTTCTCGTCAAAACATTCACCTATATACAAGAAATGGATTAAATGAATAGAGACCGTATATAAAGCCGAGCTGAATGAATGGAGGGACATAGTGATAGTAAAACTGTGAAAGTAAAAACTGCGATAAGAGTAGAGCGCGAATTAAAGGCGATATTGATTGATAGTGAAGTAAAAGTTTTTTATGATACATTTGAAGACAGATGGTAGACAAACGAAATATAAATTAAAAACCGATTCTTAGTAAATAAATTCTTTTAACTTAATTTAAAAGGACAGGGTGTTTTCACTTTCCCGAGATATTAAGCTTATCGGCAACAAACTATAATGCGCGACAGTATCATAGGAGAGTATCGGGAAGGCTTTCGAAATGGATGGTCTACAAAAGATCAAATTTTCTCAGTAAAGCAGATGCTCGACAAGTGATGGGAATATAACATCGATGTGCAACAACTCTTTGTAGATTTCAAGCAAGCATACGACAGTGTCGACAAAAATGCGCTGTACAGAATAATGCTTGACTTTGGTGTCAAACGAAACTAGTCCACATGGTCAAGGTCACGATGCTAAACACAGAGTCCCAGGTCAAGGTGAACGGTGAAATAACGGACAACGTGAAAATGGCATCAGGCTTACAATAAGTGGATGGACTTGCCCGAATAGTCTTTAATATTGCGTTGGAACACGTCATCAGGAAGACATCAGGTGAAACCTCGGGTACATTAATGTTCAAGTCCACAAAATTGGTGGCATTTGCTGATGACCTCAATATTATCGCGTGTTCAATCTTAAATCCCAAAGGAGCATCTCTGAGCCTAGAATCTAACGCAAAACCGAATTGGCCTACGAGTTAATGAAATTAAAACTAAATTCATGACTCAAACGAGGAAGAAAACTTCAGTTCGACTAAACCTGACCGTAAGCGACTTAAACCTTGAAGGTCTGGATAATTTTATCTACCTTGGAGCAAACCTGAATAAAAAAGGCGCCAAAAAGGACGAGATTGGGCGTCATATAAACACTACAAATAAAGCGTATGACTCCGTTCTTCCCATTTCTAGGTCCAAAGATGTGCATACGCGAAATAGCTTCACATTTACAAAAATATTCAAACCTGTACTGCTATATGAAAGTGAAACATGGACCCTGACGAGCGAATCTGAAAAGGCAGTGGACGCATTTGAACGCACAGCACTCCGGAAAATCAACGGTCCAGTGAAATAAGGAACAGAGTGGAGACTTCGTTACAAAGATGAGTTGCATGAATTATTTGACAATTTGCCTGTTTCCTCTTGCGTAAAGTTATGCAAACTGCAATGGGCGGGCCATGTAGAATGAATGGAAGAAAACTGGCCACCCAAAAGAAAATTAAAGGGTAGAGCACAAGGTGGACGTCCAGTGGGAAGACTAATGTCTCGATGGGAAGACACGATAGAAGCTGACAGCAGACCCTTGTTGGGAGTAAACAACTGGCGGACAAAGTCGCGGAACCGTGAATATTGGAGGAGATTAATCCTGGAGACTAAGGCCCGGGTTGGGCTGTCAGGCCTTAGATGAAGAATTATGTCAGGCTTTTGCTTGAAAATGAATTACAGGAGAATGTCATAGCGAGGAGTACCAACAAAAGAATTTACTTTGATCATGATAAGGTGAAGCCCATCCATGGAAATGCGACTGAGCAGCAAATTATTTTGAAATATCTTAACCCTTTGGAGCATGGTGGTATTAAAAATGTCCCACTTGTTTTATGCATCAATATGCATGGTGGGATATTTTCTGACCCATCTCTGAAAATTGCAATAGCTACATGCACAGCGGTTTATTTTTAGTCCCACTTGTATACATCGGCTGATAGCACCGTTAAACAAGTGTTAGAAATGTGTTCACTTGTGTGAGCGCATTCAAACTTACCAGTACAGGTCCATCAAGGACTGCATGCGGAAGTTTTTCTTGCGAAACAGTTTTTCTTCAAATTTGATGTGAAAAATCAAAAAAGTGAGTTTAGTTTTGCTATTTATTGTTTTTAAATAGGTGAGTCAAAGTATAGAAAGAAAAATACAGTTTTTAGTGTTTAAAGTTTTTGAGTAAATGATAAATAATGGTGGGATTTTATTCATCCCACAATGCAACTTGGGTAATAGTTAAAAAAATTGCAATTTTAAGCCTTGTACGGTATCAGCATAGAACAATAATTTTTATTTCAGATTTGAATCAAAAATAAGTGAAAGACACCAACCAATGTCTTCTTCCGGGAATTCTAAACCCAAAAGAGAACGAAAGGAGAGAGATGACACAGATTTTGAAGAAATACCTTCGGATCAAGAATCTTGTATTGATCTTGAAACTGACAATGATGACGAATTCGTTCGGCTGCAACTTTCTTCTAGTTCCGATGATTCTGATCAAAGTATAGTACAGACGCAGCTATTGCAGCATAAAAAGAAAGAATCTGAGAAAAACATAACATAGAGTCAAAATGGAAACGTAATTCCAGCAGGAGTCTTTTCTGCACATTTTGGCCCGACGCAATGTATAAGAGATCTCCTAGATCCATTTCCATATGATGTGTGTTGTAAATTTTTAACTGACGACATTATCAGTGCCATTGTTTTCGAAACAAATCTTTATGCAGAACAAAAAGGCAAAAGATTTACTCCGACCAATGAGCAAGAAATACGAGCATTTATTGGAATAAATTTCTTAATGGGAATAAATAAACTTCCAAGTTACAGAGACGCGTGGAGCACTATACCTTATTTACGAAATGACTATATATTTCAAGTAATGACTGTGAACTGTTTCAGGTGGCTTCCCAGTCACATTCACATAAATTATAACACTTTAATGCAAGGAAGAGGAAGTGATCACTACGACAAATTATATAAAATTCGTCCATTTTTGGGAAAAATTCAAGAAAAATTTCAAGAAAAATTTTAATCCTGGTCCCAATCCTGCAATCGATGAATCAATGATAAAATTTAAAGGACCTAGTTCAATCAAGCAGTATTTACCAAAAAAGCCGATAAAAAGAGGTTACAAAGTCTGGGTTTTAGCAGATAAATCGGGTTATTGCTACAAGTTTGATGTATACACAGGAAAAATCGGCAATCAAGTGACCAAAAATCTGGGTGAGAAAGTTTTTAAAACGCTTTCTTCCGATTTAGAAGCAAAAGAGCATGTCATTTATTTCGACAATTATTTCACCAGTGTAAATTTATTAGAAGACCTTAAATGTAAAAAAATCAATGCTTGTGGTGTCGTAAATAAAAGAAGAAAGTATTTACCTACCTTTGGAAAAAATATTAAAAAATCGAGGAGAATATCAGTCATTTGTAAGTCATACGGGAATAGTGGCAAAAAGAAGTCATCATTCTTTCAAATTTTCATGATCCTGAACAACACTCCACAGTACAAAGGAAAAATCGTAGCGGAACTAAAATATCCGTTACTTGTCCATCTTTAGTTACCGATTTTAATGAAAATATGAATGCTGTAGACAAATTTGATCAATTGATGTCTAATTACTGCCTGGATCGTCGTAGTAGGAAATGCTGGCACCGCATTCTATTTTATTTTCTTGATGCGTCAGTTGTAAACGCATACATTTCATACAAAAAGCTGGACAAAGAAATTATATTGAAAACATTCAAGGGTCGATGTGCCGAAGGATTTGTTGCAAGAGCACTGATCAATAAAAGCATGCCAACGGTGTCGAAGCAAGCATCTATTCAAATCAGCAAATCAAAACCGAGCGTTTCATTAGAAATAAGACGACAGGACTCCAAACATCAGCCGGAACGCTCGACTTGTAGACGATGTGCGGTTTGCAGTACCAAAAAAAATGAAGTTCGCACATCATGGTCATGCACCGTATGTAAAGTGCCTCTCTGCCTAGGAAATCGAATGTGCTTCAATAAATACCATAAATGAATCCATGTGGCACGGTGGGACTCTTTGAGTCCCATCCTATAAAAATGAAATATCTTGAATTTTTCTTAAGTTCAGTGTTATTATATTATTTTCTGGGCGTTGTTTAAAAAAAATAAATAAAATTTGATAAATTTTGAAAGAAAAAAAATTCTGTGCAAACCGAATATTTTTAGGGTTTTGTACTAAAATACAAAACCCTATTGCAATCACGACCTGTGTCCGTCTGTCCGTCCGTCCGTCCGTCCGTCCGTCTGTATGTCACAGCAGTTTTTCTCCGAAACTATAGAGGCTACAGCAATGAAACTTTGTAGAAAGGTCAGAAGTGGTGACCTCTTGAAAGTTCAAGGGTGGAAAACATTTTCAAAGGCGTCTAAGGGGGGTCTCCCCATATAGGGAGGTGACCCCTCAAAAAAAAATTTTCACCATTGGTAGTCGAGTAGGGTATCGTTGGAAAGGCCTTAATGAGATCTTACCAAAACTAGTCTTAAAACTGCCTTATTGTTACCGAGGGGGACAGGGGAAGGGGAAATGTTCGAACTTTTCGCGTACCCCCCCTCGCGATTGGACACCTTCCATCCGAAAAATCTGAAAAAAATCATGAATGTAGGCCTTTATAAGCACAACAACAACAACATGAGAAGTCGAAATTCACTCAACTTTGTTAGTAATAGTATGATTTATCGATTTTGTGTTTTCTTGAATAAAATCTAAACGGTACCTTTAAACTCAATAAAATTTTGTAAAAAGATGACTATTTATAAGATTGATCTTTTCTGAAAGCTTCATAAAGATCGAATAGTATTTACCGAAGTTATAGCGATTTGAATTTTCCTGTATTACTATGGAGCAATATGCCCTGTATTACTATGGAAACATATGGCTATGGAGCCATATGCGCTTTTTACCGACTTAGACTCTACAACTATGCTAGAATTTGCATGAAAATATCAGAAGTGATAGGTATCATGAAAATGAGTACATACAATTGAAACAAGTCGAAGAGGCAGGAGAGAGCTCCTAGCAAAAGGGCTTTGTAACCATTCTAGGATTCGAAAAAATAGGCCATGAATCGATGATTACAGTATAGAAGAGTGGCCCCTGAAAAAAAATTTCATGAAAGGTAGCCGATATGAGTATCAACTGAAAGTTCCCTATGAGAGCTTTTCAAAACAGTTCTTAAACTGACAGTTTTTGCTTCATGAAAAATGTGTTTCCTCCCTCGCGAATGGACACCCGTGGTCTAAAAAATCTGAAAAAATTATCAAAGGAGATATTCATGGGTATAACTATAAAAAATACCTCAGAAGTCAAAATTCGTTCAACTTTGTTAATAATAGTATGATCCTCGAATTTCACATTTTCTCCAATAAAATCGTCTTTGACATGTTTCTCTCTCCAATAAAATCGTCTTTGACATGTTTCTTGATTTTATTCGTTGCTGGTTACTACATTTTGTAAGTTAAGTACAAAACCCTTCTGACATGAGCATAGGATTGTCTACCCAACTTGTTATTTTCTAAAATCTCGTGCTCCAAAGGATTAAAATAAACGTTGAAGTGCGAAATCAGCCAATAGAGATTCAATATCTGTAGATAAATTTTGAAAAGCAATTCATTATTGCAACTTAAACTATGTAAATCATTCCACTATTATCTGCTGCTCCTCTAGTGGCAAGATCAAATGAAAACCACGGGCTTAGCGGAACTAGAAGGTATAAAACTGTGGTGTACTTGCACTTATTTTGAAATAAATCTAACTTTGGCGTATTGACTTCGGGGGTAAAATTTGCAGTATGCAATTTGATATAATAGATTCATGAATCAAACTAAGTTTCGATATCAAAACTTCCCATTGAAACAGCGGAAGCGCTTGCCTTCTTGAACCTAAGACATACATTTACATTACAAAAACCTCAAAAACAGGATATGCATGTCTGAGCGATTTGATATACTGCTATTCACTTACTCAGGTGCCTACTGATTTAATTCTCATACAAACGCCAAATCTACATATCATTTATTCTATTGATTGAAACTTTATTGCATCTCGTCCATACATCCTTCATGATCCCATTGAATTCTATAGAATCCTTATCCGCACAAAATCCTGCAAGGTAAGTTGTATAGCTGCAAGCTTGAAAGATTTTCTTACGGTCGTGGTAGTAACAGTAGCAGGAGTCGTCGTCACTGCCGCTACCACCAATGCCACGGCTACCTCAATACTACCATTGCTGCGCCCGTCAGTATATTATGAATGCAATGGAAAAGTTATTTTTCATTTATGCATGAAAAGCTTCTAACTGCCGAGTTGATTTGAAAAGTTTTCCTTGTTGTACGTATGGGATTTCGTTGTGGCAGACAACTAAATTTTACATATCGCAAACCAATCGGATCGGATGGAAACTTCAACTCAAACTCTGACTTCTCGAGATAACTTTCAGATATCATATGTTATCGATAATATTTCAGTGCTGTGCAATTGGCCCGTATTGGATACAGGATAAAGTTAAGATGATGAGAGATGTTGAATGCATTGGAATTGAAATAAGATGGCAATAAAGGAAGCTCAGAATTTGCTTTGGCTTGATTTGAATTTCAACATTGTGCAATAATGGATGTTTAGATTGCATATCCTTATCTGAAGGTTTCTACTTCCACATGTTATTTGAGTAAGATTTCTTATTTTATTATAGAAATTGTAATTTCAAACAGGTTCATTGAAACAAAAACGCAAATAAGCTTTCCCACAATTCACAACGCCGCATTCCTTTGTCTGTTGAAATATTTAACTGATAAATTTAACAAAAAAAAAACGTTCCATCAAGAATTTTATGTATTATTTTGTTGGGAACGTTTTTGTTTCATCACTGTTATATAGGAGTTGGATTAGTTCTTTATTACAAAAGCTAAGGGAAAATCCTATTGTAGAAGTATATTGTTATTCCCCGAACGATTTATTTGCTTACTCATCAAAACATGACTTCCAACAATTAATTATTGATTAATTTCACCCGAAATAATATTTGTCCGACATGCTGATTCCTAAATATTCGGAAATATACATATGTATGCAGCTCGGCATCTAACAAGATCATTTGTCCTAATTACAGGAGATAAAATCGTCATCAGAAAACAAGAAAATTAGAGAAGATTTCCTCTGTAACGAAAACGTAATACTCTTGCTCAACACAAAGCTTATGTGATACTCCATTTAGTAGTGTATCCGCGTGGACGTTACCAATATACATATGTGTGTAGTAAGCCAGTATGTTTGTGGACATGAGTTTGGGTAAGAGCTTAAGGGTTGTTTAGCATATTCATGCTATTGGAGGATATCGTTGATTTGGTATTGCTTACAGCTATTAGGCCTTGTATAAGAGAATAAAACGGGAAACTAACGACTGGAAGAAAGAAATTAAGGAATAAATGTAAAATCCACGCGTTTTTAAGAAAAAATTCAATTCAAACAAAGTTACCAAATCAATATTAAGTAATAAAAATTCATCGGTATTTCCATTGGACTTTTATGTCCTATTGTGATGATTTCCTATTTTTATGTATTAGAATCAAATCGTAGATATTCTCCTAAGGGAACGTCTTGATGTTTGACTTTTTAGGTAAATTTCTATTGCGGAGAGCATCATATATATATATATATATATATATATATATATATATATATATATATATATATATATATATATATATATATATATACATATATATATATATATATTTATATATATATATATATATATATATATATATATATATATAAAAATATATATATATATATATATATATATATATATATATATATATATATATATATATATATATATATATATATATATATATATATATATATATATATATATATATATATATATATATATATGGGATATAACGAAATTTGTGACCACGCTAGAGACTGCAATTTTGCTTCGATTTTTACCAAATTTTCAGGAAAGGTGTATTGGGCAATTATTTCGGTTAAGTTCGTGAACCAGCTATATCGGCCGGGCAAAAACAAAAAGGCGGCCATTTTAGACGAAAAATCGTGATTTCTGTTTTGACCAAAGTATAGCCCCGATTTAGATGAAATTTGGTAAAAAGCTTCATTGATGTATATGATGAATCTCACAATAAAAAATTCAAAGTCGGTACGGCAGAAACAAAATGGCGGCCGCTCAAATGTCGAAAAACTTGCAAAATTTTGTTGTTGGAATGGTGGTCAAAGCTTTCAACGGATTTTCATGAAATTTGGCAGTACAATAGAAACTATAAGTATCTAAAAAATTACGTAAAAAAACTGGAGGTCAGATTGCAAAAAACGACATGGCGGCCAGTTGAAGGTCGAAATTTCAAAGGCTTTTTAAAGTCGCAATTTTGATTCGACATATATGAAACTTGGTTTCAAGATACACATTACTTAGACCTACAGTCTTTGATATTTTGGTGATCATGCATGTGCAAATTTTAAAATGGCGGCCGTTAAAATATGCGTTTTTTCAAGTTTTTGTGGCCCTCTAGCGGTCACATTTTACAACGGATTTTGATGAAACTTGAGATTATGGATCTCTGTTTTATGTTCTTGTATTTCGCAGGAAATTATTGAATTCGAATGAAAAATAAAAAAGTCGAAAATTTAAAGCCTATTATTTTTAGCTGCCGTTTTCTTTAAAAATTGAATTATTTTGCCCTGTCTAGAGTGAAACTCCTCTTTGAACGAGATGGTACATTGACTGATGAGGTCCTAGCATACAAAGATTTACAATAATCCAAAATCAAATGCATGCATTCAAAATGGCGGCCTCCAAAGGTCTGAAGGCAAGCGCAATTCGCTATTTTAGTGCCAACTGAAATAATGAATATTTTTCATGGAAACGTTTTAAATGACTTTACTTGAAAGGATTTATACACTAGACCATTGTTAAGATATTGTAAAATATTTTTAACAATACCCTAAAAAATTATAAAATCGCGACTTGTCTGTCTGTCTGTCCGTCCGCCCGTTTGTTCGTGCGTCATAACAAATTTTCTCGCAAACCACATGAGCTAGAATGAGGAAATTTTCTACGTAAGTCAAAAGTGGTGCCCCTTGAAATTTGCAGTGCAAGAAAATGTTTTAAGGTATTTAAGGGGGTCTCCCCATACGGACGGGTCTCCTCATACAGGGGGGTGGCATACAATTTTTTTCATTTCTGTAGCCCTCTAGCAGCTAAAATTCTCAACAGATTCCGTTGAAACTAGAAATTATAAATTATTAAGGCAAGTTAATTTCATTTAATTATGCAAATCAAATGACAAATAAAAAAGTCTAAAATTTACAGCTTAATATTTTTAGCAGCCGATTTCAATAAAAATCGAAATGACGGCCCTCATAGTTCAGAAAAAAATTGAAAATGTATATATTAATGGCAACGCAAGTGCTGATTAAACTTTTATGGAAATCTTTTGAAATTAACTATTCGAGCCATTTAAGCCTTTGTCTGGTTACCACTGTGAAATGTGTAAACAGCAAATGCGAGAAGGGCAAAACCGGTATTTATATGTTTACAACAATTTATTATCCGCCGATTTTCAATATGTAATCCATACGTGTGCAACTCAATTTCATTAGCAAAATATTTGCGCCCCGATAAAAGGTCTCTAAAAACGAACGTGGCCAGATTTCTTTTATGTTAATAAATACCCATGTGGTACTACGAAAATTGCAGAAAGAAGTTTAGTAGTAGGCAAGCCAAATTCTTTTTCGAAACTTTACGCTACATACGAGAAATTTACGAGAAAATTGCAGAAAGAAGTTTAGTAGTAGGCAAGCCAAATTCTTTTTCGAAACTTTACGCTACATACGAGAAATTTACCTTTCCGCCAACGCTGCCAACGGGGATTTTTACAGTTGTATTTATTATGCTCTGAATACTCATGAGGCTCTATCACAGTGATTATTAGCTTACATTTACTTAAATAAGATCTAGTATGATACATCTAATCCCACCCAAATTACTGTGTCATCAATTTATTGAATTTTAATATAATATGCTCATATAATCTATTCGATCTGAATTATGTGGCTATTATCTCATCAATTCCAATTAAATTATCTTATGCGACATCCTTTACAACGTACTCTCCATCTCGACCACTTTTCTCACCACATATCTACCTAATCTTCGTAATCAGCAACCACCTACTAAACATTATCTGCCGTCTGCAGTTAAATTGATTAGATGTCGCTGGAATCAGTTTGAGGACCAACAACCGCTACCATCAGACCATCATACATTCGCTTATTAAACATCCTCAAACTCTCATCCGCCATCACCAGGTCAGCCCATTGTACATCGGCGGCATCGGTGCTCGCACAAATTACTTAGAACCACGATAAATTCGCCGATGATCAACAACGACCAACCATCATCCGTCATCTTAACTTCTATACGTTGTAATTAGGTGGCATTTGTCTAAAGACAAGTATGGTATCTGCCAAACTTCCATGCATCCGCCCATGACCCCTAGCGACCCACTAACCATTATCCGCTGTCGCCATTTTAATACATTGCACATCGGCAGCGCAGGGGCTAAGACTAAGGACGGCTAACACTGAATCATCATGCATTCATTCTTGTTCATCAACAACCCATCAATTGCCATCACAACTCCAAAAGATTCCACATCGGTTGCATCAGAGCTAACACGAAGAACGGCTACTGCCGTACAATCATGTATTCGTCCATAATCCCCAATAACCCACACACATCATCATCCGTCATCTCTACTTCAATTGCACACGAGTGGTTTTGATGCTAAGAGTAAGCATGGCTATCGCAGAACCACTATGCATTCACCAATTTCCCCAAATACCCATCAACGACGATTCGTCATCGCAACTTGAGTATATTGCACATCGGTAGCATCGGTGCTATGTAGTGAATAAAGAGTTCCAATAAGTCCGTGAAGGACCGCAGCGATGTTCTGCTGCCTCGGCAGAGGAAGGTGTTGATTCCTGCCGAGAATGCCCTCGTCCGGAGACGCGTGAATGCGCTGGCAGGCTAGCATTGCAGTGTCGTGGGGCGGGTTCGTTTCCCCGGCACGAGGACTCACTACAAAACATTTCGCATTCACGAATTGCTTGCAGAGATCAAGAGGACGACCGAAGTCGCAAATCTGTAGATAACCTCCACGAAGGAATTACGACTTGTTGCGAGAACAAGTGCAACCTGACAAGAAAGACTAATTTGGGGGTGAACTCGTCCTTACCCAAATACATTCAGGGCCCACAAATGAAAGAGGGGCAACCGGGTGGTGGTGGAGCCCCTTCATGCCCACCCAACCGGAATAAATCCAATGTTAAACTGTTGAAGTGGCCAGGTATTCCTCTTCTGAGTGGAAAACTCATACAACTTGAATTATATGAACTTTCCCATCAGAAGGGGAGTACCCCGGTGACCAATTTATGTCATAGAATTATACAATTGAATTGCATAACTCGATGCCATAAAAAGGCACTTGGCTTGGGCCACTCAACTCATAAAGTCTCCTGAAACAAAAGAAGAAATTACTCTGTACCCGGCGGCTGGCTCATATTTTGGGGTGGAAGCCTGCCACCGTACCGGGTCCTATACCCGATTGGAAAAGACCGGAAGGGAAAAGACCAATTTTTAGTTCAACAATTCATTTTTTTTTTTTTTTTTTTAATTGTTTTGTTTCTCTTTAATTAATATTATATATTGTCGTGTAGATGTTACTCCTATTTTCTTTTTTTATACCATGCTAAATTTCCAACTTATTCAAATTGATATTTTACAGAGAACCGCGTTTTCACAATTCAGCATCAATTTTGGCAACTAAGGAGGATATCTCCCACAATTTAACAGAATTATAAAGCATAGACAAAAACATCGACGTATTCAATTATTCGTTATGGTAATGCTCTGTGCTTTGAGAAAAAAAAACAAAATTCATTTGATTCCACGAATTGTTCGAAGCGAACAGAGTCAAGCTTGAGATTGATATATGCGAATGCGAGAGTACGATTCCAAGTGATTTGTAAGGAGTGTTAGGAAGTTTGTAAGCTACACTGTAATTGATCTGTCATTACTACCCGATGGCACAATATGCAGCAAAAGTATTCATGAACTGGGAACAAATCAATTTGACTTATAACAAAGGCAAAGGATTCGGAGAACGTTACTTGAAAAATTTTAGCTCAATCTGAATTGAAATTTAGAACATTTAAGTGTTCAGGAGTTAATTCATGTGTAGCTGAAACTCTCACAATTCTCTATTATATATATATATATATATATATATATATATATATATATATATATATATATATATATATATATATATATATATATATTTTTTTTTTTTATATGTATTTTTTTTTTTTCAATAAATAGGTAAATAATTAATATATATAATAAAAAGATATAAGTAAAAGGGGTACTTACAATACCTTTCCCTCGACGACGAGCGCTCGTTGACGATTTGGAGGTAAGCAAGTCCTGGAATTATTTTTTTTTTTTAATCGTATTAGTGTACCGGTTGTAACTTATGAGTCACGACTTCATTCTTTTGGTAGCGTAGATTCGCATTCGTATACCAAATATTAGTACACGAGTATGAGGGCATAGAATATATCCTAAGTGTGTATACAATCCTATAAAAATTTAGCTATCAAAGGGCGAATACAGGTAGACCTCTCTGAATATCACAACCGTATAGACTTCGAACGTGGTAATGCTCGCTGCTACTTATTCTACGGCTTTTAATGTTTAATACTCCTTTATATGCAATCCGTTGGTCAATATATGGATTGAGTGATTTGACTAATTCTTCCGGATCTAACTTTTCAGCTGATTTATCGCTTTTTGTTGAACTATGTTTGAATACACCATGCGCCTTTTTGCATCCAAACGGTGTGTTTTCCCAGAAACAGGGAGTACGGTCCCGCCGTTTCCCAATCAACATGTGCCGCTCCGTACAATGAAGATCTTCACCTCGGCCTTCCAACCACCTGTTGCACCACACTTCGGGACCTAATGCTGATGGCTCATGGCGGTATTGTCAGCTGCTATCATTTTTTTACAGGCACTGTCGTAGAAAAAGTAGCAATATGTGAAGTTTTTCCCTTTTTTTTTTTTTCTTCTTTTTTTTTCCGCTGTGCATCCACAGGATGGTAGAAGTTGTCTCTGCCACAAACCTGAAATAACGCATATTGAACTTGAAGTATCGAACAAAGACCTATAAAGTAATGGACGCGAAATGAGCTTATTTTCATCCATACTGGATTGCATGCAAACGTTCATTAAAAAAAAAAAAAAAAAGTATTCTGTGTATTTGCATTTGCCTATTTCATACATTTTGGTCTCGTCTGCTCCCACTCGTCTATTATTTACACCATTTTATCCAAGTGCGCTCTGTCTTTATCCCTATTAAATTCAATTTTATTACTATTTGGACTCTAGAAATCAGAGCCTGAGTTCGTTTTGCCAAATCATTCTAGGCCCCATATATTGGGCCAAACTGTTCTGCACTATTTACAGATTCATCTAACTCCTTCCTCTATTCCTCATTAAAGCTAACGCGACCAACTTTAGCTCTTTTCATGATGTTAATTTTCTTTTCTCCTCCCAATACTCTTAAAAACACTTTGGTAATCAATCCCCTACAATCCCTTTCATAATTTATCATTCGACTCGCATAAGTATAAAAAATCAAAATTTTCATTCACGCCGTTTCATTCACAATTTGTTCATTCATAAAGTACTATAAATCCAAAACGCGAATACATTCACACATAAATCAGGCACTCGCGCATTCCCGCACGGACTAACACACTTGTAGCATTTAACTATTTCACAGACATCGTTCTTCCCCACGTTCTTCCACTTGCTCACGTTCCCTTCTTCCTTGATTGATGAATTGCTCATGTCGTTTCCGTTACCGCTTTGCAAACTTGGTAACGAGTTGGCAACGTAAGCGAAGGATCGACCACTTTTGGAATTGGTTTAATCTCAGGGCTAATTCCTTTTCAATGCGATGCAAATCGAAACGAACCTCATATGCGATTAGATTGATGGCAATACCCGAAGGTACAAAACGCCCTGAACGGCCAATACGATGTGAGTAAGTCTCAGCCATACGTGAAAAATCGCAATTACTAGCAACATTCACAGCCTATACATCAATACCACGTGTAAAAAAAGATCAGAGCAGACTAGGTTTCTGCATAGCCCCTGTCGAAACTCATGGAAAACACGATTTCTATGCGCCTGCGCCATGTTGGCATGGATATAGTAACAACAATAACCAAGCTCCGTGATCTTCTTAGCCAGCGATTCCACACGTCGCGTTGAATTGCAAAATATTATTGATTGGCTTATTTGCAACTTAGAGAATAACGCATTAAGACGATGCACTTTTTGCTTCAAATGTATGAGCTTTTGATGATTGAAATGTTTTAGGCCAATATAAAATTAAATTTTCATCCCTGTATCCAATTTTAGAGCTTGTTTAAGTATTTCGTATGTGGAAAATGAAACAGCTACCATGGGTATTGCTCTTAAATAGTTAATTGACATTCCTCGATATAATCCTCGAACGATACCGTTTTCACGGTAAATTAACGTTAATGTTTGCATCATTCCCATCCCAAATTTTGTTGTATCTGGGCTCATCATTGCGAGTTGCATTCTTCTTCTAGTAACATCCAAGGGATATGAAATTGATTGCGCAACAGCTCCAGCTAAGCCACCACATACCAGTTTTACAGGTATATGTAATACAAGGCCACCAGTATTCCTTTCGCATTTATTGCATGCGTACTTTGGCAAATACTTCATGCAAAAAAAAAAAATTTAAACATCTCAAAACAGTAGAAAGACAGCCCGGCATACGGGACCATGCCTGTTAAAGTAGAAAAAAAAAACCCTCTGTAAAGTGCACGTATTCCGCCTTCATTGCGGAACATTTCAGAAGCACGCTGCAAAATTTCAGTGTATTTGTGTTCTCCCATTACTTGAAATGCTAAACGAGCCCGAATTGTATCTAGCGGATATGCCAATGTAACAGCCGTCAGTCCTGCACAAGCTCCTGCTATAAATTTATCCGCGTGTACTACAAACTTTTAAATGTAGTTCAAACTGCGATAAGTACTTCTTGTACATTTCAAAGGATGTGAACTGCGTGGCTGCGTACGGAAATATCCTAATCATCTGTGCTCCATTGCCTTTATACAATGCCAAAATGATTCCCTCAATATTATGTGCCTGAGACCACTAAACACCCCTAAATGTTCGTAATGAGAGGAATGTGCTTGAAGTAAAATTTTTATCCTATCTAATGGCGCTACAGCAGTTTTAGAACACATCCCAGCAATTCCCCCAGCCCGAAGATTTTTCAGAACGGTTCATAGTTGCGAAAAGATTCAGCGGAAATAACCATTGTGGATTGATAAATGTCTATTTTCCACAAATTAAGTCTGGCTAAAGTTTCACAGGAAATACTATTACTAACATTTCATGAAGAAACAATATAAAGAAAGCCGATAAACTGTCGGTTAAGCTCAAATTTATTTTAAGCACGTTTAGGAAGTTCGATTCAATGTTTTCATTAATTCAGTTCGAGATCGGCGTAGCAGATCGGGATAAACAACAGTAATACACGCTTTATTGTCGCGGCTTACGACGAGCATCACCTTGGCGTTTCTAATAAATCCAATAACCACTAACGAATAGCGATACTCCCCTTTCAACGTAGTAAAACCCATACTAGATGCACAAAGTCTTCACTGCTTCCATTTGCTCTATGTTGCACACTTTCCTGTCTTAGTCGTCCCTTCGAATCGCTTACGAAACATAATTTGTGTCGCTGGCGGATTCGCACGCGTAGATTCATTAACTGACCCGAGCAATCTCTGGACACGCACAAAACAACCATTAACTGTCCTATACACTCGCACAACTCCAATTATCCAACTTTTGCCTCGAGTCTTTGCTAAATTGCGTTTTTGTCTCTGGCTTGAAGCTTACATGAACAAAAGATTTTTCCACAGAACTTCATATCAATAACAATCCACCAAACAGTCCCTTTTCTTTTTAGTTCGAAAAGGAATTTTCTTGCAGTCAACGAAAGCAGGACAGGTGATACAAAGAGCGTCGAAGAAAATGAGACAAAACACAGTTTAGCTGACTGCCACTTACACTGCCCCTGTTCGTCCTAAACTACACTCCACGTTCTAACGTGTCCGATTTCCGCCTGCTGAGTCCCGCAAGCAGAAGTCACACTCTCGATGATACGATGACACGAGCTTGGATAACATCACGAGATGGGTCGATTTGCTCGATTACGGGAATGCAATAAGTACCGGTTTTCCCAGTACCGTTTTTCGCTCGTGCTAATATATCTTTACCACTTAAAGCAATTGGTATAGCCGCCTTTTGAATAGTCGACGGTTCCTTAAACTTTTACACTCATTCACAAAAAAAAAAAAAGAAAAAAATATAGTCCTTAGAGAAACTAATATGAATTTACTCACGGTTTTCTTAGCACGTCTCCCTCGCCAATATTCACATCACTTCACCTCACTTGATCTTCTCCGCCTTGTGCACGGAGCGGTTTATGGGAAACTGTTCCCTGAAAACATGTTCGAGGCAAACGCAATAACCTCGCTCGTACCATATGGAAATAGAAGTGCCATCTATGTGTGAACATGCGGTGGTGATAATGCACACTCATTTCGGTTATTTTTAAAATTCTAAATTGTTTATTTTTTTGTGTAGATTCGATTAAGTTTTCAATTGAAAGCAATTTATGTTTATAATCATTAGGCGTAATTAAGGGGGAAATAAATCGAAAGAATAGGACAGGCACGCGTTAATCACCAACAAACAAAACAATTTTTAATTAATATTAAGGGAGAAATAAATCGAAAGAATAGGACAGGCACGCGTTAATCACCAACAAACAAAACAATTTTTAATTCATATTATGGTTGGAATGGGTAAAATTTGACAATTTTTGTGGGGTTTAAATGATACAATGATTTTATCGTTCCTATAATTTAAGGGGTTAACCGTTTCGTTCTAAGCATTTGCATACCGCATTACACCGCAATTAGTTAAATTATGTTCAAAAGATATTGCAATAAAATCACTACACATTAAAACAGTTTTAGAATTTTGTTTCCCGGGTGTTAAGTACAAAAGAAATTTTTCCCTTTAATTATTTTTCATGCGAAAAAAAAAACGAGTGTCGCGATGAGGAAGGTGACTGAATGGTTACTCCTTGTTAAATTGAGTTGGTGCTGTGTGCCTGTGTCAGCGCTGCTTTTAGAGCCATAGCTCCTAGATGACTACAGGGCAGCTAATTTTCTCGTGATCCCAAGGCAATGCAGATTGCGAAAAAAGGAGCTGAAGGATATTTCTGTGCATCATGGGTTGGCTTCGGCGTCAGGACTAGAGATGACGGACAATAAAAGAAAAACACAATTGACAGACGGACGGACTGACTTATGTTGATGTTTGCCCGGAAATATACAACCCTTGTGCGTTTTTTGAAAATATATGCGGACGGACAAACAGACGTGACTAATTATCTATCGACGCAGGTCTTTCGCGTGGTATATCCCCACTTCTTTTCCCGATGGATCCGTTATCAAGTAACGGTTAGGTCCCATTACCTTCTTTATGCGGCTTTTTAGGAATCGCCTGTCCAGCTTGGCGTTGTAATGCCCCGCGGCGTCACTTTGGCGGAAGTTTCGCCGGAAAACTTCATCTCCTTCTTTGAAATTAGCAGATCGTGACCGGAGATTGTACTGCGCTTCGTTTGCACTACCTGCGGCCTTAATCTTCCGTCCGATTTGTTGGCGGAGGTCTCCTAGACGTTCGTGGGGCTCCAGCGCAACGACGGGGTCTCCCAAACACTTTAATTGCCGTAACAGTCGGTATGATTTACCGTGGCAAATCATGTGCTGTCCAAAGGCGGCAAAGTAAGGAGCGACACCGGTGACAGAATGATACGAGGATCGCAGGGCGCATGTGATGGCAGACAATCGCCGATCCCAATCCTTTTGAGATGGGTGAACGTAGGAACGGATCGCAGCCAATAGGGTGCGGTTCAAACGTTCTGATGCGTTGGACTGAGGAGAGTATATGGGCGTCAGTTGGTGTTCAACGCCATACTGCTCAAGTAGGCTCTTAAACTGCCGAGACCGGAACTGTACTCCATTATCTGAGTACACACTCTCTGGAACACCGAACACATGAAATACCCGGTTCTCTAAGAATTTCACGATCGATGGAGATGTAAACTTACGGATAGGTTCCACCATTGGGAATTTTGAGAGCTGATCTAGAACGACTATAGCTCCGATGTGTCCCATTGAAGACCGAGGATATGGACCGAGTAGATCGATGTATAGACGCTGGAACACGCGTTCTGGAACGTTGAGTTGACCCATAGGAGGTCGAAGAGGCTGGTTGGGCGCTTTGGTGCCTTTACAGGTCTCACAGGCGCTCACGTAGTCTTTGACCTGGGATGCCATTTTAGGCCAAAAGAAGTATTTCTTGAGTCGCCGTAGTGTCCGACCGTAACCTCCGTGGGCACTTAAAGGGTGGTCATGTGCGCGGAAGATCAGATGTTGTGTCATTTCCTCCGGTACCCAGAGTTTCCAAGACTCTTCTTCCTGCCATGGATCACCAGTGGCGTATTCATTTCGTCTATACACATAACCGTCTATTACCTTCAAATCAGGCAGCTGTGTTTGTTGTGTCGCTATGGTTTGCCTCAACTCTTTGTAGCTATCTGATTCGAAATGTGGGCTGTCCAAATCTATTTCGATGGGGTCCTCGTCAGTTATTGTTAATTCGGCTCCCTCTGGGGAAAACATCCGTGAGAGAGTGTCGGGTACGATGTTCTGGGTTCCTTTCCGATGTTTGATGGAGAACTTGAACCCTTGCAGTTTAAGAGCCCATCTGGCTAGGCGTCCACTTAAATCTGCCTGGTTCATCAACCATTGTAGTGACGCGTGGTCCGTGATGATCTCGAATTGGTGGCCCTCGATATACGCTCGGAATTTCTTCACAGCCATTACCGCTGCCAAACATTCTTGCTCGGAAACAGTATAGTTTCTTTGGGCCGAATTTAGTTTATTGGACATGAAGGCGATGAGAGCTTCCTCTCCTTCGTCGGTCAATTGCACCAGCACGGCTCTACTCCATGTTGACTTGCGTCACAATGAATGGAGAAGGGCTTCGTGAAGTCGGGGCTGTGCAAGACAGGAGCTGATGTGAGGGCTTGTTTAAGCTCTTCAAATGCCTTTCGACTGAGCTCGGTCCAAACGAACTTCCCCTTCCGCAACATGTCTGACAGGGGCGCTGAAACTGTTGCATAATTCCGAACAAACCTTCGGTACCAGCCGCACACACCAAGGAAACGTCGTAGCTGCTTCACAGTTTTTGGTAAGGGGAACTCATCAATCGCACGAGTTTTGTCTGGATCCGTTTTGATAGTGCCATGTCCTATGACATGATCTAGGTATCGGACTTCTTTCATGACAAACTTACTTTTCTGTACGTTGATGGTGAGTCCCGCCTTACTGATGTGCAGGGCTACTTCTTGTAGAAGTAGGAGGTGTTGATCGAACGTTTCCGTGATGAGTAACAGATCATCAAGGTACACGAACACTTGGTGTTTTAGGTGAGGTGGGATGACCTTGTCCATCAACCGAGTCATCGTTTGCGGCGCGTTACACAGGCCAAAGGGCATTGTGACGAACTGATATAATGGTCGTCCAGGCACTGTGAAGGCGGTCTTGTCCCTTGACACCTCATCGAGTGGAATTTGCCAGAAGGCGTCTTTTAGGTCGAGACTGGTGATATAATTGGCTTTCGGTAGTCTCCCTAGTATTCCATCGATGAGTGGAAGAGGGTACGCGTCCTTGATGGTAACCGCGTTTACCTTACGGGCATCAAGACAGAGGCGGACTTTACCTGGCTTCACCACCAAGGTTACCGGTGATGACCAAGCACTTTGGGACTCCTCTATGACCCCCAACTCGAGCATCCTATCTAGTTCCGCATACACCAATTTCTCCATGGCCGGCGAGATGGCGTAGTGTCTCTGTTTAATCGGTTTACTATCGCCAACGTCGATGGCGTGTGAGACTAGGGTGGTGCGGCCGAGGCCTTGGGTAGCGTAAGATGGGAAAGCAGCAATGGATGCTTCCAGGCGTTGCCGTTGGTTAGGCGTCAGGTCATGCCTATCGGGAGTGGAAGTGATTTCGTTGACATTTCTGGTTTTTAAAGACAAATCGGTGAATAAATCGGAGGCCAGTCCAAAGCGAAGGACGAAATCGACACCAAGGTATACATTCTGAGTCAAAGACGGGATAATGTAGAAGGTTATATCCTTCGTCTGACCCCTGAACGTCACGGGTGTTGTTAGTTTACCTCGTATAGGGTGTTTGGTGCCATCAGCTGTACTGATTTCAGTGCGCCAGGATTTAATCAAGTTCGGATAGTCTTGGAGCACCTTCGAGCCAAAGCTCGAGGCAAGACAACTGATACTGGCACCCGTGTCGATCAATGCAAACACGGTCTCGCCCAACACTTTAATTGGATGATAAGGTCTGATCTCATTCTCAGCAACCTCCGAGATGTTACAAGAGTGTAAGGTTCGACGGCAGTTGCGCACTCTCTTGCGGAAATTCCGCCAACGACGGGTTGACCATTTTGTCGTGCACGAACGGGAAGTGACGACTTCGGAAGCAAATATTCGCTCTCGAGCCACTCGATATTCCTGCAGTCTAACATGGTAATGTTTTAGAGTGCGTACTTGAGGCTGCCGCGGTTCTTCTGGCAGTGACTGCGATGGTCGTTTTAATATTGTCGTTGGTGAGGTCTCCGGAAGAGAGTGAACATCCGCAGTCGTAATGGTCATGGCTGGTGGGTTAACGTCAGGTTTGTTGGGGTGAGCCGCTGACTGAGGAGCTACTGCTGGGGTTTCGAGTACCGCTGAGGTGGTCGGGTACTCTTTTGGCCGTTTTTTCGCGCGGCACATTCAGAACAGTCCGGGAAGTAAGTGTCCGGCTTGCCGCAACCGTAGCAGAAAACCTTACGTTCTGCTCGGCATGAAATGAACCGGTGTCCGGTTTGGTGGCAATTCCAGCAGGTCGTAAGACTTCCCACTGCTGCTACAGCAAGATGGTCTGGGTCCAAATCATCCTCCAGATCTAGGGTGGTATAATCTGGGGCCAATTCCGCGATTCCTCGTCGAGGACCCGTCCTGGTTAGTAAGTATGGCCGGTCCCGTAGGTCTTCCTCAAACCCTTCTATGCGACGCACATTTCTCAGCAGGGCCTCCATACTCTGTGGATCGGAGTTCACGATGTGCCGACGAATCTCCGGTCTCAGATTTCGCTTTAGCAGGCGCAGAATTTGGGTAGAAGACAATGGCTCTGACAGCTGGTCATTCAACCGAAGGATATCGGCTCGATATTTATGGAAGGACTCGTCCGGACGCTGCCATCTAGCATTCATCTTATCCAGGACTAATTCGTCCATGTCGACCGTAGGGTATTCCATGCGGAGTACCTCCTTCAGCCGTGACCAGCGTATGGATGGTGGAGCTGAATGTATTCTCCAATATGTCTCCAGGGCTGCTCCCCTAAGCAGCATAGGCAAGTACTCTGCGAGCGCTGTGCGGTCTCCTGCTAGCATCTGCTCAATCAGTGACTCCACCCGACTTATGAAAACCTCTACCGTTATCGTGTTGGGTTCCCCACTGAAATGTAGATTCCATCCCTGGATGATGCTGGGGATCTGTGTCGGCTTCAGCCGATACATGTCGTGTGGATGGAAGCGTTGGTCCGGCGGAATCACGGGAGCTTGATTAGGTGGCGGTGCTTGGCTCAATCGGGGCCGGTAAACTGGAGCCAACGGGTTCATTGCTGTACCTGGCCGGATCCGTTCGGGATCACGCCGCGAGTCTACCGGGAAATCCCACGGATTTGGGTCCGAATCCCACATAGGAGGAGTTCTTGGCCGGGGTGGTGCGGGGTTCTCTCTCTGACTTTCTAGCGAGGCTAACCGGGTGGACATGTCCTGTATGAGCGACATCAGATCTTGCAAAACTGTCGCTTCCACAGCCACAGGGGGTCTCGCTTCTTCTGCAGGCGGAACTGCTTCAGCACTGTAATCTTCCTCTCGTGCACTCCGTGTCGTGGATGAAAGGGGTCCGCTTTTGGGGACAGCTCCACTTGCACTGGAGGACTGAGGTCGTTCTGTTGCTGGCTGTGCGATTTCTAATGACTGACGACAGAGCGGGCACGTGGATGAGGTTTGCCGCAGTTGGGCCAAACACAGCTGGTGTAGCCTGTGTCCGCATTGCAACCTCTGGCTTGTGGTTTCGTCCATGTCCTCGTGACAGATGGAGCACAAGTGAGCTGGTCCGGCGTCTGACCTTAACTTCCTCCTCTCTGGCGTGCGTTTGGTGGGCATGCTAAATGAAATTTATTTTCTAAGTAATATTTAACTATAACTATCTATAATTAATGAGAAAAAAGTGAGAAAAAAAAAAGAATGTAATGTATAATATATATAGCTTCCAAGTGGCCGTCAGTGGCGAACTATAAAAGTACCTCAAAAAAAATAATGTATGAAAAAATTTAAGTGGTGATTGAACTACCAAAAAAATAATAACCGGTCTTTCCCTTCCGTCCATCCTCCCAAGTATGGACACCATGGCACAATCCTTCCAAAACGTTTCAGGGACACTCTCTTGTGGCACCATGAAAATCAGGGTTCAGAAGTGATCCCTCATTAGCAAACTTCTCAAGTTACAACTTGTCAGCCCAGGGTGGGATTCTCATCCACAAGCAGCGCGTGTCTTGTCCTGGATAGTCATGGATTAGCTAATCAGCCAATCACATGAAATCAAAATCCATGTAATTTAAGACACTTAGGCACCGCTGGTTTGGGGAGCGGATCAGAATCCTCCGCAAAATAGATGTTGGGATAATAACTTCCGAACACAAAAAGGGACTCTAATATCATTTGGCCTTACTAGTTATACAATGGTGGTAAACCACCAAAGTATAAGTCAAAAGCAGGACCAAACGACATTGATGTCCAGGGACTACACACGTTCGAAAGTTATTACGCTGCTGGGGCACGATTAGTGCAAAAACCCTCGGGAGTTATCTACCCGCCAAAATTCCTAACACCTAGTGGGGACACCTAGAGACGATGGACTGTCTCTTGCTCACGACTGATGATACAGCCGGGCTTTTCGGGCCCCACGTTGGGCGCCATTTGTAGTGAATAAAGAGTTCCAATAAGTCCGTGAAGGACCGCAGCGATGTTCTGCTGCCTCGGCAGAGGAAGGTGTTGATTCCTGCCGAGAATGCCCTCGTCCGGAGACGCGTGAATGCGCTGGCAGGCTAGCATTGCGGTGTCGTGGGGCGGGTTCGTTTCCCCGGCACGAGGACTCACTACAAAACATTTCGCATTCACGAATTGCTTGCAGAGATCAAGAGGACGACCGAAGTCGCAAATCTGTAGATAACCTCCACGAAGGAATTACGACTTGTTGCGAGAACAAGTGCAACCTGACAAGAAAGACTAATTTGGGGGTGACCTCGTCCTTACCCAAATACATTCAGGGCCCACAAATGAAAGAGGGGCAACCGGGTGGTGGTGGAGCCCCTTCATGCCCACCCAACCGGAATAAATCCAATGTTAACCTGTTGAAGTGGCCAGGTATTCCTCTTCTGAGTGGAAAACTCATACAACTTGAATTATATGAACTTTCCCATCAGAAGGGGAGTACCCCGGTGACCAATTTATGTCATAGAATTATACAATTGAATTGCATAACTCGATGCCATAAAAAGGCACTTGGCTTGGGCCACTCAACCCATAAAGTCTCCTGAAACAAAAGAAGAAATTACTCTGTACCCGGCGGCTGGCTCATATTTTGGGGTGGAAGCCTGCCACCGTACCGGGTCCTATACCCGATTGGAAAAGACCGGAAGGGAAAAGACCAATTTTTAGTTCAACAATTCATTTTTTTTTTTTTTATTGTTTTGTTTCTCTTTAATTAATATTATATATTGTCGTGTAGATGTTACTCCTATTTTCTTTTTTTATACCATGCTAAATTTCCAACTTATTCAAATTGACATTTTACAGAGAACCGCGTTTTCACAATTCAGCATCAATTTTGGCAACTAAGGAGGATATCTCCCACAATTTAACAGAATTATAAAGCATAGACAAAAACATCGACTTATTCAATTATTCGTTATGGTAATGCTTTGTGCTTTGAGAAAAAAAAACAAAATTCATTTGATTCCACGAATTGTTCGAAGCGAACAGAGTCAAGCTTGAGATTGATATATGCGAATCCGAGAGTACGATTCCAATTGATTTGTAAGGAGTGTTAGGAAGTTTGTAAGCTACACTGTAATTGATCTGTCATTACTACCCGATGGCACAATATGCAGCAAAAGTATTCATGAACTGGGAACAAATCAATTTGACTTATAACAAAGGCAAAGGATTCGGAGAACGTTACTTGAAAAATTTTAGCTCAATCTGAATTGAAATTTAGAACATTTAAGTGTTCAGGAGTTAATTCATGTGTAGCTGAAACTCTCACAATTCTCTATTATATATATATATATATATATATATATATATATATTTTTTTTATATGTATTTTTTTTTTTCAATAAATAGGTAAATAATTAATATATATAATAAAAAGATATAAGTAAAAGGGGTACTTACAATACCTTTCCCTCGACGACGAGCGCTCGTTGACGATTTGGAGGTAAGCAAGTCCTGGAATTATTTTTTTTTTTTAATCGTATTAGTGTACCGGTTGTAACTTATGAGTCACGACTTCATTCTTTTGGTAGCGTAGATTCGCATTCGTATACCAAATATTAGTACACGAGTATGAGGGCATAGAATATATCCTAAGTGTGTATACAATCCTATAAAAATTTAGCTATCAAAGGGCGAATACAGGTAGACCTCTCTGAATATCACAACCGTATAGACTTCGAACGTGGTAATGCTCGCTGCTACTTATTCTACGGCTTTTAATGTTTAATACTCCTTTATATGCAATCCGTTGGTCAATATATGGATTGAGTGATTTGACTAATTCTTCCGGATCTAACTTTTCAGCTGATTTATCGCTTTTTGTTGAACTATGTTTGAATACACCATGCGCCTTTTTGCATCCAAACGGTGTGTTTTCCCAGAAACAGGGAGTACGGTCCCGCCGTTTCCCAATCAACATGTGCCGCTCCGTACAATGAAGATCTTCACCTCGGCCTTCCAACCACCTGTTGCACCACACTTCGGGACCTAATGCTGATGGCTCATGGCGGTATTGGCAGCTGCTATCATTTTTTTACAGGCACTGTCGTAGAAAAAGTAGCAATATGTGAAGTTTTTCCCTTTTTTTTTTTTTTCTTCTTTTTTTTTTCCGCTGTGCATCCACAGGATGGTAGAAGTTGTCTCTGCCACAAACCTGAAATAACGCATATTGAACTTGAAGTATCGAACAAAGACCTATAAAGTAATGGACGCGAAATGAGCTTATTTTCATCCATACTGGATTGCATGCAAACGTTCATTAAAAAAAAAAAAAAAAAAAGTATTCTGTGTATTTGCATTTGCCTATTTCATACATTTTGGTCTCGTCTGCTCCCACTCGTCTATTATTTACACCATTTTATCCAAGTGCGCTCTTTTTTTATCCCTATTAAATTCAATTTTATTACTATTTGGACTCTAGAAATCAGAGCCTGAGTTCGTTTTGCCAAATCATTCTAGGCCCCATATATTGGGCCAAACTGTTCTGCACTATTTACAGATTCATCTAACTCCTTTCTCTATTCCTCATTAAAGCTAACGCGACCAACTTTAGCTCTTTTCATGATGTTAATTTTCTTTTCTCCTCCCAATACTCTTAAAAACACTTTGGTAATCAATCCCCTACAATCCCTTTCATAATTTATCATTCGACTCGCATAAGTATAAAAAATCAAAATTTTCATTCACGCCATTTCATTCACAATTTGTTCATTCATAAAGTACTATAAATCCAAAACGCGAATACATTCACACATAAATCAGGCACTCGCGCATTCCCGCACGGACTAACACACTTGTAGCATTTAACTATTTCACAGACATCGTTCTTCCCCACGTTCTTCCACTTGCTCACGTTCCCTTCTTCCTTGATTGATGAATTGCTCATGTCGTTTCCGTTACCGCTTTGCAAACTTGGTAACGAGTTGGCAACGTAAGCGAAGGATCGACCACTTTTGGAATTGGTTTAATCTCAGGGCTAATTCCTTTTCAATGCGATGAAAATCGAAACGAACCTCATATGCGATTAGATTGATGGCAATACCCGAAGGTACAAAACGCCCTGAACGGCCAATACGATGTGAGTAAGTCTCAGCCATACGTGAAAAATCGCAATTACTAGCAACATTCACAGCCTATACATCAATACCACGTGTAAAAAAAGATCAGAGCAGACTAGGTTTCTGCATAGCCCCTGTCAAAACTCATGGAAAACACGATTTCTATGCGCCTGCGCCATGTTGGCATGGATATAGTAACAACAATAACCAAGTTCCGTGATCTTCTTAGCCAGCAATTCCACACGTCGCGTTGAATTGCAAAATATTATCGATTGGCTTATTTGCAACTTAGAGAATAACGCATTAAGACGATGCACTTTTTGCTTCAAATGTATGAGCTTTTGATGATTGAAATGTTTTAGGCCAATATAAAATTAAATTTTCATCCCTGTATCCAATTTTAGAGCTTGTTTAAGTATTTCGTATGTGGAAAATGAAACAGCTACCATGGGTATTGCTCTTAAATAGTTAATTGACATTCCTCGATATAATCCTCGAACGATACCGTTTTCACGGTAAATTAACGTTAATGTTTGCATCATTCCCATCCCAAATTTTGTTGTATCTGGGCTCATCATTGCGAGTTGCATTCTTCTTCTAGTAACATCCAAGGGATATGAAATTGATTGCGCAACAGCTCCAGCTAAGCCACCACATACCAGTTTTACAGGTATATGTAATACAAGGCCACCAGTATTCCTTTCGCATTTATTGCATGCGTACTTTGGCAAATACTTCATGCAAAAAAAAAAAATTTAAACATCTCAAAACAGTAGAAAGACAGCCCGGCATACGGGACCATGCCTGTTAAAGTAGAAAAAAAAACCCTCTGTAAAGTGCACGTATTCCGCCTTCATTGCGGAACATTTCAGAAGCACGCTGCAAAATTTCAGTGTATTTGTGTTCTCCCATTACTTGAAATGCTAAACGAGCCCGAATTGTATCTAGCGGATATGCCAATGTAACAGCCGTCAGTCCTGCACAAGCTCCTGCTATAAATTTATCCGCGTGTACTACAAACTTTTAAATGTAGTTCAAACTGCGATAAGTACTTCTTGTACATTTCAAAGGATGTGAACTGCGTGGCTGCGTACGGAAATATCCTAATCATCTGTGCTCCATTGCCTTTATACAATGCCAAAATGATTCCCTCAATATTATGTGCCTGAGACCACTAAACACCCCTAAATGTTCGTAATGAGAGGAATGTGCTTGAAGTAAAATTTTTATCCTATCTAATGGCGCTACAGCAGTTTTAGAACACATCCCAGCAATTCCCCCAGCCCGAAGATTTTTCAGAACGGTTCATAGTTGCGAAAAGATTCAGCGGAAATAACCATTGTGGATTGATAAATGTCTATTTTCCACAAATTAAGTCTGGCTAAAGTTTCACAGGAAATACTATTACTAACATTTCATGAAGAAACAATATAAAGAAAGCCGATAAACTGTCGGTTAAGCTCAAATTTATTTTAAGCACGTTTAGGAAGTTCGATTCAATGTTTTCATTAATTCAGTTCGAGATCGGCGTAGCAGATCGGGATAAACAACAGTAATACACGCTTTATTGTCGCGGCTTACGACGAGCATCACCTTGGCGTTTCTAATAAATCCAATAACCACTAACGAATAGCGATACTCCCCTTTCAACGTAGTAAAACCCATACTAGATGCACAAAGTCTTCACTGCTTCCATTTGCTCTATGTTGCACACTTTCCTGTCTTAGTCGTCCCTTCGAATCGCTTACGAAACATAATTTGTGTCGCTGGCGGATTCGCACGCGTAGATTCATTAACTGACCCGAGCAATCTCTGGACACGCACAAAACAACCATTAACTGTCCTATACACTCGCACAACTCCAATTATCCAACTTTTGCCTCGAGTCTTTGCTAAATTGCGTTTTTGTCTCTGGCTTGAAGCTTACATGAACAAAAGATTTTTCCACAGAACTTCATATCAATAACAATCCACCAAACAGTCCCTTTTCTTTTTAGTTCGAAAAGGAATTTTCTTGCAGTCAACGAAAGCAGGACAGGTGATACAAAGAGCGTCGAAGAAAATGAGACAAAACACAGTTTAGCTGACTGCCACTTACACTGCCCCCGTTCGTCCTAAACTACACTCCACGTTCTAACGTGTCCGATTTCCGCCTGCTGAGTCCCGCAAGCAGAAGTCACACTCTCGATGATACGATGACACGAGCTTGGATAACATCACGAGATGGGTCGATTTGCTCGATTACGGGAATGCAATAAGTACCGGTTTTCCCAGTACCGTTTTTCGCTCGTGCTAATATATCTTTACCACTTAAAACAATTGGTATAGCCGCCTTTTGAATAGTCGACGGTTCCTTAAACTTTTACACTCATTCACAAAAAAAAAAAAGAAAAAAATATAGTCCTTAGAGAAACTAATATGAATTTACTCACGGTTTTCTTAGCACGTCTCCCTCGCCAATATTCACATCACTTCACCTCACTTGATCTTCTCCGCCTTGTGCACGGAGCGGTTTATGGGAAACTGTTCCCTGAAAACATGTTCGAGGCAAACGCAATAACCTCGCTCGTACCATATGGAAATAGAAGTGCCATCTATGTGTGAACATGCGGTGGTGATAATGCACACTCATTTCGGTTATTTTTAAAATTCTAAATTGTTTATTTTTTTGTGTAGATTCGATTAAGTTTTCAATTGAAAGCAATTTATGTTTATAATCATTAGGCGTAATTAAGGGGGAAATAAATCGAAAGAATAGGACAGGCACGCGTTAATCACCAACAAACAAAACAATTTTTAATTAATATTAAGGGAGAAATAAATCGAAAGAATAGGACAGGCACGCGTTAATCACCAACAAACAAAACAATTTTTAATTCATATTATGGTTGGAATGGGTAAAATTTGACAATTTTTGTGGGGTTTAAATGATACAATGATTTTATCGTTCCTATAATTTAAGGGGTTAACCGTTTCGTTCTAAGCATTTGCATACCGCATTACACCGCAATTAGTTAAATTATGTTCAAAAGATATTGCAATAAAATCACTACACATTAAAACAGTTTTAGAATTTTGTTTCCCGGGTGTTAAGTACAAAAGAAATTTTTCCCTTTAATTATTTTTCATGCGAAAAAAAAAACGAGTGTCGCGATGAGGAAGGTGACTGAATGGTTACTCCTTGTTAAATTGAGTTGGTGCTGTGTGCCTGTGTCAGCGCTGCTTTTAGAGCCATAGCTCCTAGATTACTACAGCTAGGAGGACCACAGTGCATTTGCCCATGATCCCCAAGTAACTACCAAACAGTCGTCACCACTTACAAACATCACACAGTGGCATCGATGCTAGGACCAAGCACGGGTACTGCCGTATCATCATCCCTTCGCCCATGGTCCCCAAATATCCACTAATGAACATTCGTTGTTACCACTTAAATGTTTTGCACATTGGCCGCATCGGTGGTAGGACTAAGGACGGCTACCGCCAAACCATAATGTATTCGCCTATGATTTCTAACAATCCGTAAATTATCATCCGTCGTGGCAATTTCAATACATTGCGCATCAGCGGCATTGGTGCTAGGAGCAAGCATGGCTACCGCCGAAGCACTATTCATTTGCTCATGATTACCCACCAACTATCATCCGTCGTCGCAACTTCAATGCACTGCACATAGGAGGCATCAAAGCTAGGACCAAAGATGTCTACCACGTAACCACCATGCATTCATCAATGAGTACCAACGACCAACAAAGCATCATCCGTCCTCGTCACTTCAATGCAGTACACATCGGTGGTATAGGTCCTAGGAGCAAGCACGGCTACCGTCGGGCCACCATACTTCAACGATCATCCGTCATCACGATTTCAATGTATTGTATATCAGTAACATCGGTTCTAGGACCAAGCACAACTACCGCCGAGCTATTATGCATTCGCCCATGATTCTGAGCTACCCAGCAAAGACCGTTCATCATCACCACTTCAATACAATGCACATAGGCGACATCGATGCTAGAACCAAGCACGGTTACCCGCGTACCTCCATCCATTTCCCCATGACTCTCAAATACCTACTAACGACCATCCGTCGTTACCACTTCCATATATTTCACATAGGTGGCATCAGTGTTATGACCATGAACTAGTTTTCATTAGCTGACAATGGCCCGCTATCCTCAATCGTACTCATTGCAAATTGGCGGGATCAGTTCTAGCACCTAACAATGAAGTGAACTCCTACCAGGCCTTCATTCATTGTCTTCTCTCACAGTCCATCGCATGGCCACCATCCACCGCCACTAAACATGCATACTAGGCAACAAACAATCAGTCCAACAAACTATCTTAGTAATCCCAACAAGGGTTCAGGTGGAATGCGATAATTTTGTCGGAAATTTATATCGCAGCATGAGTAAACTCTTTCTGAAAGCAGATTGTCGCGCGAATGTTGTTTTGCTGTCCACCCAGAGTGTAAGCAGTTCTGCTTTTTTATAACGTCTGAAAATAATTACCGCCCAGCAAAGAAGCTCTCAGCTACTCAAATATTTACCGTTAACGGTACTTTTGTGGTATTTTTGTAAATTTTATTATCTTCTGTGAAGAATATCATCATTCTTTCAATATAACAGTTGTGAGAGAGATCATAAATTCTGTCTCTTTTCTTATTATATTTAATGTATTTCCAATCAGTTCCGTCAAAACTATATTCAGCTCTACAGAAAGCATTCTTCCGTGAACATATCTACTTTTTCGTTGACTTGAAAAAGTTATCGCCACTTCAATACATTATATATTGCACGTCGGCGCTTGGACCAAGCATGGCTACTGCTGAACCGCCATGAATTTGCCCATGATCCGCAAATACCCAGCAAAGACTATCCTCCGTCGCCAATTCATACATCGGCGGCATCGGTGCTAGGAGCAAGCACGGTTATTACCGCACCACCATGTTACCAAAGACCATGTAACCTATGATCTCTGAATTCCCAGCAATGACCATCCGTCGTCGCCACATGCACATCCGTGGCATTGGTACTAGGACCAAGCATGGCTACCGTTGTACCACCATGCATTCGCCAATGGCCTCAAATACCCAGCAATGATCATCCGTCATCGCCACATGGACATCGGCGGCATAGGTGCTGAGATCAAGTGCAGTTACCGCGTAACCACCATGCATTCACCACCATGCATGCTCCCATGATCCCCAAATGTCCACATCATTGCTAGGACCAAGACTCGCTATTACCGAACCGCCATATAATCATTCTATGATCCCCGAATTCCCTCCAATGACCATCCACCGTTGCCACATGCATATCAGCGGCATTGATGCTAGGATCAAGCACGGCTGCCGCCGTACCATCATACATTCGCCAGCAATCTCCAAACACCCACCGACGACCATTCGTGGCCGCCACTTCAAAAAATTGCACATTGGCGGCATCGGCGCTACGACCAAGGATGCCTTCCGCCAAACTATCATATATCATATCCATGATCTCTATCAATCATATCCATGATCTCTATCAATCCACAAACTATCACCCGTCGTCGTCATTTTTATACATTGCACATCAGCATCAGTGCTGGGAGCAAGCATAGCTACCACCGAGCCATTATGCATTTGCTCATGATAACCCACCAAGTATCATCCGTCGTCGCCACTTCAATATGCTGCCCACTGGAGGCATCACCATTCTTTCACCAACGACCAACCAACCATCATCCATCGTCGACAGTTCATTGCATTGCGCATTAGTGGGGTTGGTCCTTAGAGCAAGCATGGCTACCGCCGAACCACCATGGATTTGCCCATAGTCCCCAAACTCCCGTCAATGACCATCAGTCGCCGCGACTTCAATATACAATATTAAATATCGGTGCTAGGACCACATATGGCTACAACCGACCAATCATGCATTCGCCCATGATCCCCAAACACCCACCAAAAATAGTTCATCGTCCATTCTTAAATACAGTGCACATCGTCGGCATCGATGCTAGGATCAAGCACAGGTACCACTAAACCATCATCCATTCGCCCATCGGCCCCAAATACCCACCAACGACCATCCGTCGTCACCACTTTAATACATTGCATTCATTCTCGTTTCATCATAATCCATCGTATGGCCACCATCCGCCGCCACTAAACATGCATACTAGGCAACCACTAACCAACCCAACAAATTTCCTTACTATTCCCAATAAGGACTCGGGCGGAATGCGATACTTTAGTCGGAAATTTATATCACATCATCAGCAAAATTCTATACTGAAAACAGATTGTCGCATAAATGTCGTGTTGCTGTCCGCCCGGAGTGTAAACGGTTCTGCTTTTTCATTACACCTGAAAATTTTTAACCCCCAGTAAAGAATTTTCACTTCAAAATTGACAATCGATACACAAACTAAAAGCCTCCAGTGCGTAAAGTGAAGTTAGCAACGTAGGACTTATATTATCCCGAGAAGTAAGAACATTTACGCCTGCATTTTTTTCGGTTTTAATTAGGGTGAATCACATATACAAGGTAATTTTTTTACAATTATTGAATAATATTACATGCAAACCATTTCAACAACATTGCTCGATGTTGTCTCTGGAATTACCTGCACACTCGAAGCATGAATATTGCTTGTTTATAAAAATTTTTAGGACGAGTTGTCAGCTGATTGCGTACATACTCCTCGACTTCTTCATTTTGTTTGAATCGTTTTCCTCCAAGTGATTCTTTCAGGGGGCGCAAACAAAAAGTATTCAGAGAGGAATAAGTCTAGATTATAAGGAGGGTGTTCGCGTTTTCTCAGCTCGTTTCTTTCAGCATATCCCTTGTCAAAGCTGCGGTATGCAACCTAGCGTTGTCATGAGGAAAGGATGACCTCTCTGATGGGCATACCTCGTATTTGGTTTCAGTATGAGGCTTTCACTGACTGTAACAACTGCCAATGGTAGGCTGCATTCACTATTTGTTAATTGTGAAGAAAATCTATGAGTAAAACTCGCTCCTCCTCCCCCCTGACACGGATGTTGTCATCTTTAACACTTTTCCTTTGATATCGATCATGACTTTCATTTTCGATACGTTCTTTCCCACCCTTAAACTCCCTGATTCATGTATAAACTCGATTCGGAGACATTAAATTGTCCCTAAATTGCAAATGGATGTACCTCTATTATCACATGAAAAGTGATCCTTATGTAAATCGGACAGAAAACGCATAAGTCGTTAGTTTTCCACTAGTAGCGATTGGAGGTAAAAGTGATTGCTTTGTGAAAGCAAAAGATTTTAACCTTTTTCGTGTTTAATTAGATATCTGAATCGTTCCGCGTATTTTATTATGAAGTTGAGTATTAAAGCAACATAGGAAAGTGTAAAGATATACTAGTATCTTTGGAACAAAAAGAATCGATAACTGCGTTGCTAAGGACAAACAACTTTTCTTTTCGTCAAACCGCACTAATGGAGAAGAACAGACCGAAGAATTATACAAAAATCCTGTGAAGCCCGTTTTTTATCCGTACTAAATTTGCATCAGGATCTGGAAGCCGAAGGAATATTTTTATCGCGAATAACACTCTGGATACGCTTAAAAGAAGCGAACTTACATGCCCGCCGACCAGCAAAAAAAAGGAATTAACGGCCAAAATGCGCAAAGCTGGATTGGAATTTGAAGGGAATCTTAAACATGATCCTGTTGAAGATTTCCGAAAGGTAATTATAATATTTTAATAATTTTCTCTGCTATATTCTTGGCTTTCGAGTAACATTTTCGAATTTGGATTTTTTTTTTCATTGTTCTGATTGTATTAAGCAACGAATTCAGGCTAGGAGCGGTAGTAGGAAGTCACCAGTTCATTCCGAGAAGGCTACATGAGCGATATAATGAAGCTTGTGTTGTGAGGACCGTCAAGCATCCACTAGCCGTTATGATATGGTCTTGCATTTCAGCAGATGGATGTGAACCGCTGTATTTTCTCAACGGGACAATGAATGCTCTCTGGTACTCTGAGGTCATGGAAAACATATTAATTCCATATTTCAATTGTTTGAGATGCAGTGGAAAATACCATCTTGTTCTGCTCCGCAGTGTGTTGAAACAATCGATAAAACTCCTCTTATTGTATGTTTGGGCTTCTGCGCGTGTTCTTTTCATGCTAAGTGTGCACAGCTTTCAGATCATATTGCTGATGCTATTGTTAGTTGTGGTTCGGGAGTTTTCTGGCTTTGTGTCAGATGCCGTGGACTTCCCCTTTCAACTTATGTCAACAAATTGAAGAGGACAAATGAGATTGTTAGCACGCTGAATGAAGACTTCCTTTGCTTGCAGAAAAAGTTCAAAGATGCCAAAAAAGACATTGCCAAGTTATTGCAGTCGTTGCATGTCTCCGAAGATTTATCGATCCTGATAGAGCGAGTGCCGTGTGTGCCGTCAGTTATCACTAGGAGTAAGAAAAATTCTGGAGTATTGCAAAATCCACCTCCTTCGGCTGTTACAGTTAACACTCCTGTAGATGATCAAAAGCAGAGTGAATGCATTTCAGTTGATGCTGTAATTGCTACTCCTTCGCCTTCCGTTAATGATCATCGTGGACTGCTAAGCACGAGCATTTCATCTGACCCGAACTTGGTTGTTAGTCCCATTGCTTACGGTTCCGGAGATGCTGGCTCATAAGTCGCAGATGGTTCAACTAATGGGAATCTTTTATTAAATCCTGCATCAGATACTGCCTCATCTTCCAATCTGTCATCGCCTGTGATTACGCAACTAAAAGTTATAAATTCATGTGATGCGCCATCAAATATCTTTCCAGGTACTAGTAAGGAGTCTGATGGTCAGCGCTCTAGGCGTGTGACTGCATCGAATTATAAACCCAAAGAAAAGGGGCGTTTGGTCGTAATATCACCACCCCTCAGTTTATTTATTTTTCGCTTGGATTATGACACTACTCCCGATGATATTGCTGATTATATCGAATCGAAGCTGGGGTCATTTTCATGCATCATCAGCTGCAAGAAGCTAACCAAGGAGAAATTACCTAACAAACTCCTTGCTTCTTTTAAGCTTATTGTGCCTGCGTCCATGAGTCAACCAAAGAGCCCGGAGTTTTGGCCTCCTGGATTGCTTGTTAAACCATTTGTTACCAGAGATTTGTTAGAGCTGGAGCGCCCAGAGAAGCGTCTTCGCCGTTGATAAATGTGAACAGTCATTTCTCAATTTATTATCAAAATGTAAGAGTAGTAGGAAGTCACCAGTTCATTCCGAGAAGGCTACATGAGCGATATAATGAAGCTTGTGTTGTGAGGACCGTCAAGCATCCACTAGCCGTTATGATATGGTCTTGCATTTTAGCAGATGGATGTGAACCGCTGTATTTTCTCAACGGGACAATGAATGCTCTCTGGTACTCTGAGGTCATGGAAAACATATTAATTCCATATTTCAATTGTTTGAGATGCAGTGGAAAATGCCATCTTGTTCTGCTCCGCAGTGTGTTGAAACAATCGATAAAACTCCTCTTATTGTATGTTTGGGCTTCTGCGCGTGTTCTTTTCATGCTAAGTGTGCACAGCTTTCAGATCATATTGCTGATGCTATTGTTAGTTGTGGTTCGGGAGTTTTCTGGCTTTGTGTCAGATGCCGTGGACTTCCCCTTTCAACTTATGTCAACAAATTGAAGAGGACAAATGAGATTGTTAGCACGCTGAATGAAGACTTCCTTTGCTTGCAGAAAAAGTTCAAAGATGCCAAAAAAGACATTGCCAAGTTATTGCAGTCGTTGCATGTCTCCAAAGATTTATCGATCCTGATAGAGCGAGTGCCGTGTGTGCCGTCAGTTATCACTAGGAGTAAGAAAAATTCTGGAGTATTGCAAAATCCACCTCCTTCGGCTGCTACAGTTAACACTCCTGTAGATGATCAAAAGCAGAGTGAATGCATTTCAGTTGATGCTGTAATTGCTACTCCTTCGCCTTCCGTTAATGATCATCGTGGACTGCTAAGCATGAGCATTTCATCTGACCCGAACTTGGTTGTTAGTCCCATTGCTTACGGTTCTGGAGATGCTGGCTCATAAGTCGCAGATGGTTCAACTAATGGGAATCTTTTATTAAATCCTGCATCAGATACTGCCTCATCTTCCAATCTGTCATCGCCTGTGATTACGCAACTAAAAGTTATAAATTCATGTGATGCGCCATCAAATATCTTTCCAGGTACTAGTAAGGAGTCTGATGGTCAGCGCTCTAGGCGTGTGACTGCATCGAATTATAAACCCAAAGAAAAGGGGCGTTTGGTCGTAATATCACCACCCCTCAGTTTATTTATTTTTCGCTTGGATTATGACACTACTCCCGATGATATTGCTGATTATATCGAATCGAAGCTGGGGTCATCTTCATGCATCATCAGCTGCAAGAAGCTAACCAAGGAGAAATTACCTAACAAACTCCTTGCTTCTTTTAAGCTTATTGTGCCTGCGTCCATGAGTCAACCAAAGAGCCCGGAGTTTTGGCCTCCTGGATTGCTTGTTAAACCATTTGTTACCAGAGATTTGTTAGAGCTGGAGCGCCCAGAGAAGCGTCTTCGCCGTTGATAAATGTGAACAGTCATTTCTCAATTTATTATCAAAATGTAAGAGGATTGAGAACCAAGCTTAAAGATCTTTATGCTTCAATAATCACCGCCAATGATGGTGTTTTTTGCCTAACGGAAACATGGTTGAATGAATCTGTTTCTAATATTCATATCTCCCCAATTCATAACATTTATAGACAAGATCGTTGTTCGCTTTCTAGTTGCAAATCAGTTGGTGGTGGAGTTCTTATTGGTGTAAAGAAATCATTTTTCAGTGTGCCTTGTTATGACTTTCTTTCATCTGTTCTTGTAGAATGTGTCATTGTTAGACTTCGTATAACGCATAACTCATTTCTGCTTATTGCATCTATTTATATACCGTGTCAATCTTCACTAGCTCTCTTTGAAACTTTTCTTGATGAGCTGTCTGTTTTTATGCTATCAAAATACCCTTCAGATTTACTTCTGCTTTGCGGTGATTTTAATGCACCTCAGGTTGACTGGGATGCTCTTAACTATGCACAAATCATTAGTTCCAATCGTCTATCATTTATTTTTTCCTCCTTCATGTCCCATTGTTCCCTTTCCCAACTAAATCAAATTTTGAATAGTAACGACCGCATTCTCGACTTAATTTTTACGAATAGTGCTGCATCTATTTCACTATCATTTCCATCCGTTAACGTCTATGTGACTGCAGACAGTCATCATCCACCACAGCGCATGGAGTTCTGCTCCCCTTTTTTAAAACGTAGGCATGATGTGCTCCCTTGTAAATATAACTTTCGTAAGGCTAATTATGCTGCCATTGCTGAGGGTCTGTCTTCTATTGACTGGTGTTCATTTTTGCTTAATTTGGACGTTAACTCTGCTCTTGATGAATTCTACTCTTATTTGAATTGTCTTATCGCCAGAAATACTCCAGTCTGCTATCGATCAGAGTCTTCGCAACCACCTTGGCTCACTTGTAGAGTTCTTGCTGCGTTGCAATTTAAAGATAAAGCCCATCGATTTTTTAAATTGACTGGCTCTAATGAAGCATATGCAGAATTTTCAAGACTCCGAGCTTTGGCTTAACTTGAGATTCAGACTGCGATGAAAAACAATTACTTTTCCATTGAGAAATCATTACAAGTTAACATGCCGAAGCCTTTTTGGTCTTACATTCGCTCTTTGAGGACATCGTCAACTGTTCCTGATGAGATGCATTGTAAAGGTTCTAGTGCTGATTCAACTGTTGATATCGTAGGGCTCTTTGCTCAATATTTCGCGTCTACTTACCACAACGCCAATGTATCAAATTCGTTCCAGTCTGATTTTTCATATCCACAGTGCATGTCTTCCTTTTCCATTTGTCCTAGTGATGTTGAGTTTGTGATCTCTAATTAAGATGCAAGCTGAGGTCCGGGTCCTGATGGGGTTTCTAGCTTTTTTGTTAAATCACTAGCTCCTGCCATTTCCCTTCCTCTTGCTATTCTCTTCAATATAAGCTTAGAAGAGGCCTCATTTCCGTTTTCATGGAAGTCTGCGTTTATTACACCGATACTGAAAGATAGTGATGCATCATCTGTGTAAAACTATCGCCCTATTTCCATTATTTCGTGCTTCCCCAAAATCTTTGAAAAAATCATGTATGTTAGACTCCTTAATTGTTTTTTACCGTTTTGTTTTCAATCGCAGCACGGATTCCTTCCTCAGCGTTCGACGACTAGTAACTTGTTGGAACTCTCTAACTTTATCGCCAAATCACTTAATGCTCGCTCGCAAGTTGATGTTATATACACCGACTTTAGTAAGGCATTTGATATGGCCCCGCATGAAATTCTCTGTAATAAGCTGAAATGTTATGGTTCCCCTTATCCCATTGTATCCTAGAGTTTTCTCTTTTCTATCAAATCGGTCTTGCTCTGTATCCCTCTGTATCCCTCTGTAACATTTTATCCATCGTCAGGTGTACCTCAAGGCTCCATTTTAGGCCCCCTTCTATTTATCATATTTATTAATGATCTTCCGTATCGATTTGAGTCTAACTCACTTCTTTATGCGGATGACTTAAAATTGTATAGGTGTATTAATACACAATCAGATTGTGGATCTTTGCAAGATGACCTCGTTGTCCTAAGGAACTGGTGAGAGCCAAATAAACTACCCTTAAATGTTTCCAAGTGTAATGCTATGAGTTATTCTCTCAAGCCTCATTTCCTTTCCTTTACGTATGCTATAAATAATCATCCTCTGCTATTGGTGTCTGAAATGAAAGATCTGGGAGTCGTTTTTGATTCCAAACTCAAGTTTGATAAACATGTATCGCATGTCACTTCTAAAGCGGCTAGGTTGTCTGGATTCATTCTCCGTCATATTAATATTTTTAGCGAAATATCCTCTGCCTTGCTATTATATACTTCTCTGGTCAAGAGTATTCTGGAATACTCTGATCAGATTTGGTTTCCGCACCATGCTTACTTAGTTGCAGATCTTGAAAGTATTCAACGAAAATTTCACAAGGCGCTTGCTTTACAAATTCAATCTGCCTTAGAGAGTTTAAAATGAACGTCTTTTCCTATTAAAACTTCCTTCCCTTGAAGCTCGACGTACGTTTTTAGATGAGTGTTTGTTATTGAAACTTCACCACCGTCTGATTTATTTTCCACTGGCAAATGATATACGATGGAGGGAATCTGATAGACTAAATCGTCTTCCTTCTCGACTTTGTATACCTTTTGCAAGAACGGAATTATACTTTAATTCAACTATGTTGCGTCTGCTCCGGGTACACAATTAACTTAGGTTTGGTTCTTTTCCTTCTAGCTTTCTTATTTTTAAGAGCTCACTTAAATCTTTGCTTTTTGGATTTTCTTAATTATTTTTTTTTGCTACTGTATAATTTGTTCTAGAATTGTACTCGCATTAGTTTCTTTTGGTTGCGAATTAATGTATTCCTAACTTTTTAATATTTTATTTTTTGTACCAACTCTGTAATTAGAAACTCCTGTTGATCTGGGCCTAAATAAATAAATAAATCTATTCGGAGGGCGTGCTAAGCAGAGTAGCTAAATAATCGTTTATATTCGATTTATCCTCGTAAATGTTACTATATTTTTTATTTATATATTTTTATTCCTGCTACACAAAACATTTGTAATAAATTTTCGCGCACAAAATTTTCCGTCAGAGGGCATAGTCCTTACAATTACTACGCCTTCTGCAAACATTTTATATAAAGTCTGCAAACAAATCAATAGACGATGCAGCAATAAGCCGTGTCTTTATTCCTGGGTGCCCTATCATTGCAAGCCTCACGGACGATCTTAATATCTTTCCCTCGATGAAAATTTCAAGACCTGAAAAAACTAGATTAGGACCTTTTAATTATGCATTAATTTTTTGATACACCAATCGGTCGAAAAGCCTATAAATTTAAATAATTTCAGCAAGAATAGATGAAAGATAATTCATCCTATTGTTATTGCATTGCGTCCTGATTTTAGCTGGATTATAAGAAAATTCATTCAGGACATACCTTAGTCTTAAGCTTGAAATAAGATCATGGTATAGTAAAGTATTTCATTTCAATTTCTTTTAAACCATAAAATATAAAAAAAAAATTAACATTTCATTTAGACTACCTCTATAAGCTTTAAAATATTTTCTGCTTTGCTATATACTCGTATGTTCACTCTCATCTGAACTCAAAACTTCCAAAACTTTTTAAGGCTCTAGGCAAAAAGTTCGTAGCCGTCTGGCTGCAATACATTTTTTTTCAAATTTTAATTTCACCAAAAAGGCTTTGTGAAATGGAAACACACAACCCGCGTTAAGATTTTTACCATTGCATCGCATATCCTTTTGCATGAACAGAAATAGACTACTATCACAATTCCACAGTATTGCATCCGAAGACTGAAAGAAACTGTAAAAATTATGAAAGATACTTAAAGAAAAATTACAAAAAAGTTTACGTTTAAAAAAATACGAAGAAGCATCGCAGTTGTGAAAGTATTCTTAATATGGCCTCAAGCTATGTCGGAGTTGTAGTATGCGTAGTACGAGCGTAGTAGCGCCAAATGCACTGCATTCAGACGAGTTGCATTTCACCGAATAGTGTTCTACTTTCACAAGCCTAGCGATAGTCATTCCGACAATTCGGACTTTCGCTTTGCTCTACAGCTGGATTTTCATCAAATTCCTTTTTCCTACTTACTCATGAACAAAACTACAGAAAAAATAAACGTTGAAATTACGACAGACATCCTTAAACGCTGTTCTGACCAGTTCCGACTATAACCCACAACTTGCGCCTGAGTAAGGAATGACGCCAGCGTTGTGGGGGCGAAATTGTGCACGAAAGAGGCAGGACTGCAAGTAGTAGTATTATTAAAAAAGTTTTGCAATTAAAAGTCGAATAATAGCTTTAAAAATCGCACGAAAGGAAAAAGATACTCGCGCGTTTCGCTCACCAACGACTATTGTAATGGCACTGTTTCATTCGTATTGTTAACGGACTGCTAGTATTTCAATGAGTTGATAGGATTCATGCTGGAGAACTCACAGATGATATAGACAAGGATTCAGTTAAAGTTCGAGGAAGTTGTCATGTTTACATCATATGCCTGAAATTAATAAGTTATGAATAAATTAACTGGAGTCTAAGTTAATATGAAGCACCCTTCCGAGATAAACTTTTACTAGCTCCAAAAATATATTTGCCTTAAGCGAAAAACAAGTGACGCAATTTACAATCAAATCACTTCCCTTTGCGTTTTTTTTCAGTCATTTCACTGGGGATTTCCATTCACAATCTCCTCCACATATTTTCATCAATGTCTCAACTCAAATTACTCAGATCGTACTACTCATGTCCTTTCATCATATCCTTGCAAACAAATATGAGAATGAACAAACAAATAAACAGACAAACAATCACATGCCGCTTGAAGCAAAATGTCGATGATGAGGATGCGGATGCCAATGGCGACCGAGAAGCGAGAAGGAGTGTGAGGATTGCGAGAGTGAAATGAACTTTTCCGTTACAACTGTGTAACCGAATGTTTGTTAATAAATTTTTAAAGTATCGTCGATTACTAAACTTGTTGTTCTCATAATTGTTCCAGCTTCGGGTTGCAGTTCACCAGACCGAGATAAAGTTTTCGGTATTAGTTTGTAAAAGGATATGAAAAAGTTTTTCTGTTCATTTCAGTTTTTCTGTTGGCTTCAATAGCGAGAAGGGAAGAGCAGTTCAATTTGGGATCAAATATATGATATAGCAGTTTTATTGATGTGGTTAAGTTGTTCAAGTGTGGATATCATCACTAACAGATTTTACAGTACAGTATTTAAATGCTTGAAATACTGTGAGTCAACGTTAATTATTGTTTTAAGATTGACGTTAATCTTCTAGTGTAGTATATTTATTTTGCTCTATTTTCTAGTAAATGGAAATGTCCGTAAAGCACTTGGAATAATGTCATGCTACTTCAGCGAGCCAAAAACGAATGCTCAACTGGTAAAGACCTAGTCAAAGTATGCATGTACGGCAGGCTAGCTAGCGTCTGCAGTGTCCTATTGTGAGTTCTTTCCCCTAGGATTAAGTTACACTACAACTTGTTTCGCATGCACAAATTAAATAGCTTACAGTACCTAAACAATATGGGACCAAAATGCCTAGGTCAGAACTAAAGGATAGTATTGTTTTTCTACCTACTCTTCTTATTCTCCTGTGCATTATCAGGCTGGTGACCTCTTCCTTAAGGAGGTTAGCTGTAACTGATGATAAGAGGGGTAGTATCCTGTTGCAATTGGCACCCCACCGCACTCTTCCCAACCGGAACGGAGGTTCTGATGGCATGAGTCCCCATGCGAGGACTTTCCATCCCGGTGAGAGCTTGTTGCGAACTCTGCCGTACCAGCGTTCTCCCATTCACAACTTCAAATTAACGCCGTAACATTCCACTTTCTTTTGGGCACATATACATATACCCTTTTTCTCGTTATATTTATTTATTTTTATTAAAATTCAACAATTTCTCTATGATTTTTATTTCCCCATCATCTAAATCTACCCTTTTACTTTCTCACTAACAACACTCCATTCATTACTTCCCATTAACAAAATTTCATTCGATACTTTCTCTCTCACAAAACCTAATTCCTTCCTTCCTTTATACTAACTAATTTTATTCATTGGCTCCCACTAACAAAATTTTATTTCATCCACGCGTCCCTACTAACAAATTTCATCTTCATGCCCATTAAGAAAGGTGCATAGTTGAACTTGCTAATTCCATAAATGGAAAATCAACAGAAGGTGACTCCGTGGGTGGCGTCGTGGATTCCCAACCGGGGGTCTACTTGGACCCTGATTTCAAGTTCTGCCGAGTGCAGGAGAAGACCCTTTTTGGGATATTGGCAAGAGAAATTTGTTTCCGTATACTGGTATATGACAATTTGCATTTAACCAAGCACTATCATGGCTAAACAAATCGCCATGGAAGTTGTTATGTTTGTCGATATGGAAAAGATGTGTGGCTAGTGGAATCGAAGGGTATTGAACTCCGATTGCGTTACTCGGATGCGGCAGCGGTAATTGGGAATGAGTGGATTGCGGGACAGTCGGTATTTGACTGTAAAATAAGAGGGATAGCTTTTGGCGGTGCGTTAATTTTTAATACGGAGAGAAAAGAGTCTGTATTTCGCCTTGGAAAGGAGAGGAAGTTTTTGCAGTGTGAAAGTGACTTGGAATTTCATGATTAGGAAAAAGTTTCAATTAGGTACTTGTGAAAAGAGAAACGTTTTTTTTTTTGGGGTCAGTTTTTGGGATGATGACGATTATTTAGTGCAAGTGGAAAAAGGGAGAAAAATGACAATATAAACAAAAAATAAGACGGTTCGCGAGTGTATCTGAAGAAAAACGTTAATAAGATCACATTATTAGGTTCTTTGTTTGGAGGGTGCTGGAGTGAAAAAAAAGTAGGTTTAAAAGAATTGATAGTAAAAATGGCTAGCGGGAGTGTTTTAAGAACTAATTACGTGCAGACAGAACAAGTTGGGTAGACAGACTTACGCTCATGTCAGAAGGGTTTTGTACGTTACCTTATAAATGTAGTCACCAGTAACAAATAAAATCTAGAAACATGTCAAAGACGATTTCGTTGGAGAAAATATGAAATATGAAATTCGAAGATCATATATTTTTAACAAAGTTGAATGAATTTTTAATTCTGAGGTATATGTTATTGCTACAGTCATAAATCTCTCCCATGATAATTTTTCCAGATTTTTTAGATCACAGGTGTCTATTCACAAGGGAGGAAACACATTTTTCATGTATTTCCCAACCCCCCCCCCCCCCCCTGTGCCCTCGCTGATGCAAAAACTGTCAGTTAAAGAACTGTTTTGAAAAGCTCCCATTAAGAACTTTCAGTTTATACTCATATCGGCTACCTTTGAAGAATTTTTTTTTTTCAAGGACCACTCCCCTGTACTGTACTCATCGATTCATGGCCAATTTCTACGAATCCTTGAATGATTATAAAGCCCTTTTGCTAGAAGCTCTCTCCTAACTCATCGACTTGCTTCACTTATGAGTATTAATTGTAGGTATTCATCTTCAGTCATTCATTAAATTGAATCAAGTGTTCAAAGAATGAACCATAAACGTTGAAGTTGGGAAAGAATACCCCAAAATTATTCAATCTTCGCATTTAAAACAGCCACCATTTTGTTTTGCAATTACTGATACCACTAGCTGAACCGACTCTCAAAGATATTCATAATACCTATCATTCCTGAAATTTTCATGCAAATCTTAGCAAAGCTGTAGTGTCTGAATCGGTAAAAATCGCATATTGTTCCATAGCCATATGTTTCCATAGTAATACAGCGCATATTGTTCAATAGTAATACAGGAAAATTCAAATCGCTATAGCTTCGTTAAATACCATTTGATCTTTATGAAACTTTCAGGACAGATCAGTCTTATAAATAGTCATTTGCATATTGAACTTGAGGGTAATTTAAGGGTACTGTTAAGATTTTATTCAAGGAAATGTAAAATCGATAAATCATACTATTACTAACAAAGTTGAGTGAATTTTGACTTCTCACATACTTGTTGTTGTTGTACTCATAAAGGTCTACATCCATGATTTTTTTCAGATTTTTCGGATGAAAGGTGTCTAGTCGCGAGGGGGGTACGCAAAAAGTGCGTACATTTCCCCTTCCCCTGCCCCCACGTTACTGATGCGGCAATTTTAAGACTGGTTTAGAAAAGATCTCATTGAGAGCTGTCCAATGACACCCTACTTGACTACCAATGGGGGAAATTTTTTTTTTTGAAGGGTCACCTCCATATAAGGGGAGACCCCCTCAAATCCCTTTGAAAATATTTTCACCCTTGGAGTTTCAAGAAGTCGCCACTTCTGACCTTTCCGCAACGTTTCGTGGCTGTATCTTCTACAGTTTTGGAGAAAAACTGCTGTAACATACAGACGGACAGACGGACGGACACAGGTCGTGATTGCAATTGGGTTTTGTATTTTAGTACAAAGCCCTAAAAAGTACATTTCATCTTGCAAGTACATTTAATCTCCGCAACCGTACAAGGTTGAGTCATTTTATTTTTTTTTTTCCTCTTTCTTACTAACTGAAACTATTTCGTAAACGATTTAATTTATTTTGTTTTTATGATATTAATTTCAACTTTATATTAACATCTTGGAATTTAATCAAAATTTTCTTGTTAAAATAGGGCTTTATTTAGCTGAATTTCATTCGGTACTTTTCTTTGCTGAATTGTTATATTGGAAATAAAGTTTTTTTTTGTGAAAACATGCCAGCCATGAGATTTCCTAAAATTACCTCCCTCTTCCCTGTCCTTATCACTTCGTGTTAGATTTGTTTTTATATGTAGGGTGGCTCAGCACGAGCAGAGTGTGTCCCGGAAGAACCGCGACATGACTGAGCGCTAGCCGGCCTCAGTATGTCACCCTGGACTACGCGCCTCTCTGTTGAAACTCAATGCCTGCAACTGCGGTGACTTCCACGGTAGTAACAAGCTATAATGGTTTTTCTTCGTCCCTCTCGTTTTGAGACTTCCTTGAGGTAATCTAAACTAATTTCTCATCGATTTTAGAAGTGTAGTCTTGAAATGTGTCAACGGAATGTACCCAATATGTCAGCAAGTTCGGAAACCCTCAGTCTACTACGAGATGGCTGCTGGCAGGGTAGCAAGTTCGGAGAAGAATTTCGGTTGCAGGTCTTCCTCGAACAGACTAAGTCCGAATACAACTTATCAGCTACTATTTTAAATAGCCGAGTTAAAACGAGTCAAAGCCTTCGGTGAAGCTTATTCTACCATACTTTACTTCCTTTTCATCTCTTTCTGGCCGTGCGTCCGGCCCAAAAAAGAAAAAAAAAAGAGACCACTCCAATAAAAAGCCACGGGCTCCCGAAAATTTACCGACGCAGTGCCAGAGATAAACTACTTGAATCCACAACTGAATTGACCAACTCTAACTAAAAACGTAAAGTCAAGGTACAGCACCACATACTGAACCGATCAATCGTAGATTATAAAAACCCTACCTCGTCGGCAGCATACTCATTTTCGGTTCTTTTTTACTACCGAAAAAGAACAACTATCTACTGAAAAGCTAAGAAACAAGTAGTAAGTCTCACCTTTCTTTACATCGCAAACGTTGTATAATTACTACTTTGTCCTGTTATTATCAAAATGTCCTTGGTTCGAAGACCAAGACATCTGAACTTCGTACCTCTTCCATTATACAAGGTGCATTCGAAAATAAACGAGACTTTTGTCATAAATTTTTTTTGGTGGCGCCATCTGTGCGCTGGAAAGTTACATCCTTCCCTGACATTCAACGAATGTTTGGTGACATTCGGTTCAGTGGAAGCGAAGTTATTGCGCCCGAAGTGACAGTATGTTTGTGTCATCAAAGAAAGAGCTAATATCAAATTTTGTTTTAAAATCGGTAAAACGTTCACCAAAACATTTGAATTGATGGAAAAAGTTTATAGCGATGATTGTCTCTATTATGCCAGAGTTCATGAGTGGTTTACACGTTTCAGAGATTGTCATGAGGACATAAATGACGATGAACATACGGGCCGCCAAAAATCAGTGATCATCAAAAACTCCATAAAAATTGTGCGTGAATTTACAAAAATGAGCCAAAATCATTGTTGAAATTCATGGAATTGGAATTGAATATCTGCAAAACATCGATTTATCGTATTTTAACCAATCATTAGGGGTTACGAAACGAGACTTTTGTCATAAAAATCCACTTGTGTGACTGAAGTGACGTTTTGCTCTGTGGAGACTTCAACCTTTCTTCCATAAATCGGGATGATGAGTATATTTTCATACTATCCGGAGGTAATTTGTCGTTTGCGCTTTCCTTGTTTCTCTCCATATGCTCCGTCACTCAATTCAATACTAGTACAAATTTCAATAATAAACTTCTCAACCTTGTTTTTTCCAATTTCCCAGTCTCTTTTCTTGTTGCATCCATCTCACTCTCACCCTTCATTAGTCCAAATCCTCACCATCCACCTCTTTTCATGGAACTTTCCTAGAAAAACACCCTTTACTGCTTTAGCTTTCTAAAAGCAGATCTATCCAGTATAGATTCTAGTATTCTTTCTTCGGTAGCCTTAGCCTTGTAGAATGTGTTAATAAGTTCTTTATATTTCTCTCGCCTTAATTACTCAATTCACTCCTTTGTTTCCTCTTGGGAGGCCTAAAGATGCTCCTTGGTTCAATTCAGATATTGCCAAAGCCATCAAAGTGAAGGATGCATACCGGAGAAAATTCCTCTCTATGGTCGTTCACAAGCAGAGGCGTGCTGAGGCTAAGAAAATTGCAAAGTTTGCTATTCGTGCTTATGTCAACCATATCGAAGTTGCACTTGAATCCAGTCAAACTTGCGCTTTCTGGTCTTATGTTTAATTTTTAAAGAGTTCACATCATATACCAGCGAGTTTCATCTACGATGCCATTACGTTTCAGGAGTCCTGTGAACTCTTTGTTTCTTTTGTAATATCCTTTTTCCGCATATAAAATGCTTCTCCTTCATTCTATCCTTCTTGTTCTTTCGTCTCCTATCCCGCGATTCATACGAATCCTTTGCAGGTTGAACTGCTCCTAAAGAGTTTTAATATCAGTATTGGTGGTAGACCAGACGGCCTTGCGCAATCACTATCCTCGACTCTCTATGTTCCTCTTTAAATTATTTATAATTTGAGCTTTGCTACTGAGATTTTCCCTTCCCAGTGGAAAATTGCCCAAATTCTTCCTATCTTCATATCTGGGGATCGCAGTTCCCTTTGCAACGATGGTCCTATATCTCTCCTTCCCTGCTTTGGAAAAGTCCTTAATTAGATCGTTCTCAATAATCTGTTTCCCCTTATACTTCCACCGTTAGCAGAACAATAACATGATTTTGTCGGAGGTAGATCTACTCTCACTAACACGCTTTCTTTTACCCAACACATTGCTGTTGCCCTTGACCGTCAGCAATAAATAGACGTTATTTTCACAGATTTCTCTAAAGCGTTTGATTCTGTAGGTCACTTACTTTTATTTCAGAAAATTAAAGAGTCCATAATTTCTGTTATCCTGTACTCCTGGCTTCTATCATATGTTTGGGATCAAAATTGTCTTGTCACTGTTAACTCCTGCTTTTTCTCTATGTTTTGTTCCAGTTCAAGTGTTCCGCAAGGTTCTATAATTGGCCCCATTTTAATCCTACTATTTGTCAATAGTCTTCCCTCTGTTATCACTTCTCCATATCTGCTTTATGCTGATGACTTTAAGTTCTTTCGGGTAGTTGACTCACAATGTGATGTTGATACCTTCCAAAGTGACCTATTGCGTCTAAGTGAATGGTGCAAATCAAACAAACCCTCCTTAAATATTTCCAAATGTCACCAGATGACATTCTCCTGTAAAAAAAATATCCTTTTCCCCCCATCTACAGTCTTGTTGGAACCGCTTTATGCAGTGTAGCTTCCTTTAAGGTTCTTGGTGGGACTTTTGATTGCAAATTAACGTTTGACCTCCACATAACCCAAGTCATCAACAAAGCCTCTCACCTTCCAGGGTTCATTTTAAGATCCGCTTCCTCGTTCCAGTCTGTCACCTCCTGTGTGTGCCTTTACCTTTGACTTGTTCGCAGTAACCTGGAATTCTGCTCCCGAATATGGAACCCTTACACAGGAATCATATTGATGCTATTGAGTCGGTTCAATGCAGATTTACACGGTCTCTTTTTGTCAAATTCAACCTCTCTAACATCCCCTATAGCGACCTTCTCTTGAATCTAGACGATACTTTCTTGATGAATGCATCTTGTACAAACTTTATCACGATCACTTACCCCAAACTTTATGAAGCTACATTTGAACATTGGGCACTAGTTGCCCTAATAGACCCTCTGCTCAATTCCTTGTTCCGTTTGCACGCACTAACACCTTCTTCCACTCTCCCTTACTATGTTTGCCCCGTTTGCATAACCAGCTATGTCTTGGTCCTCTATGACAGTCACTTGCCGCTTTTAAAACTTGTAATAAAAATAAAATTTATAATTACAATTATAAATCTTGGTCATCGTTATAGCTGCACTTTTTTCATGTATTTTGTAAGTAAGAAATAACATTATTTTCTATGTCTTGGATACTTTCTTTAACTTTTCTCCATATGTAAATTTCTATTAATGATAGCGTTAGTTCTAATTTGTATTCAACTTGTAATTGGACTGTAGTCTGCTTGTTGATACCTAAATAAATAAATAAAGAATTCTACCCTTCCATCTGCATGATTGGTAAAACTATGTCATTTCATTTCTTTGCGGGAACATAGAGATTCCACGAATTTTGCATTTTTTTCTCCGTTATACGAGTACAGCGAAGAATTTATGATTGAAACGCTGCGATAAGGGTGCTTGCGGTATACTTGCATTCCGTTTTCGATTTGCAGCTGCCTTCGAAATGAATAAAAGGTGGATAAAAATTATCGATACGCGGGTTCGAATAAATCACTTGCGCCGAACGAAAAATTCCAAATATTTAACCTCAGACGGAATCAAGTATGCACCAATGTTGGGTGTCGTTTCACTCTATTCACGGACCGCGAAGTCTAACGAAAGTTCCCGGGCAGAGAGCTGTTACTCTGACACTTGACAATTAGTTCGCAGCTCGTGTAAGGATGACAAATCTCTGTCAGGTATCGCTCTGGAATATTGGAGGTTATTACAGAGCCCCTACAATAGGAAAAACACAGTCCGATGGCTAGATAGGAAGAGATACCTGGCCATCAGTGTGGGTGTCACTCGTTGGAGTTTTCTGAAAAGAGGAGACCAAATTTGAATTCTTTTAGTAATTCATCAGTGTATTTTTCATTTTCATTGGAAGAAATGAATGTGAAGCGCATTGCTACCTGCTGTAGACTTCCCCTCCAGGTTCACAATATTCTTTCTTCGAATGAAGTCATTCTGAAACAATTAAAAATTTAATTGCTTGCATTTTGCAACAAGTATCTTGGTTGATTGGTTGACAGTTCGGGTGAACTAAGACTTCAAACGTATGAACATTCTCCTCACGAAATTTTTTCGCTCACTACATGAGAGCCACCTATCCGTTAAGTCTTGACCGCTACGTTCAGCCTCTTTCCAGTATTGTTGTGTACCAATGCATGATCATATGCTCTGAGATGTGTACGTTGGTTTCCTTTGCTGACTTTGTGTGCTAAATGTGCTCATTTCAGCCGATCTGTTGAGACGGTGTCGTTTTTCCCTTGACGCTGATGATGAAAACTGATACGTCCATATTCACCATTTAACTACTCCAGCGTTGCTCCCATAGCAGTGTCGGATACATCAGTCACAGTGGAAGCGGTGCGTTATGGTGTGGGTGTGCTAGTAAGGTGGCATTTACAAGGCGCTATTTAATATTTTCAAAGTCAGCTTCAATTTAAGATGTCTATAGGATTTTCCGTTTGTCGTTCATTTAACTGTTTTGAAGGAATGATTCAACGAGGCCCGATGAGGGATTGCATGTTAAATATAACGTCTGTAGTAGTCAACAACATCCAAGAATTGTCGTGATTGGACTTTTTTTTCAGCTTTTTGTAGTTGAGTAGAGCTGCAACCCATTCTTGCGGTACGACACAAAGACTATTCTGGGTGGTTCAACGTGAAGATCGGCAATGAGCTATCTCATTGGGGAACGACTGGAGGATATAGCCTCCACGATGAAACAAATGACAACGGCCAACGCCTGATTAACTTTTCATGTAGCAGAAATCTGGTCATAAGTTCGATTTGCTTCCCATATCGACGTATTCATAAAATGACCTGGGTATCACAAGTTGGCAACACACAAAACCAGATCGATCATGTTCTGATCCAACAACGTTGGGCCACGAGCATACTTGACGTCCGTACATACCGAGGAGCCAATTGTAATTCAGATCATTACTTGATCAAATTAAACTTTCGATGTCGTATGTCAAAGGCATACTCAGCGAAGTCCACCCCGCTACAAAAAATTGACATCGAAAGGCTCCAAACGGCGTCTGTTGCCAAAAATTTCACGGAGACCCTCGACAAACAGCTGGCTCCCATCTTATCAGATACATCGTTGAAGACGAGCAACGAGCTCTGGATGGAAGTGAAAGCGGCTATCAGAACCATGGCAGAACTGACGACCGGACATCAAGCCCGGCGCAAGAGGAATGATTGGTTCGATGATGAGCGCCAGAATGTGTTAGATGGAAATAATCAGGCTTACAAAAAATACGTAGGTAGGAAAACCAGGACGAAGAGAGAACACTATGAAAATCTCAGAAGAGTAGCGAATGAGATAATTTGGATTAAGAAAAGAAAATACTATGACGACTGATTGAGAAGTATAGGCGTAAGTTTAGCGAGCAATAACACAATGCAAGCATAAAAAGTAGTGAAAAGCCTGAAACGTGGTTATCAGCCCAAAACCACGCTCGGCCGTGATGACAGCGGCAATATAATCGCTGATGAAATCAAGATTAAGGAAAGATGGGCATAATATTTCAAGAACCTCCTTATTCCTCCGCACAGCTCCGGAGCATCGGAGCCTATAGATGTTTGCGGAGAGCTTCCATTGGCTCCACCAACTCTGGATGAAGCTTGTTCCATCATCAAAGCCCAAAAGAATAATAAAGCGCCGGGGATTGATGAGATTCCAGTGGAGCTCATCAAATATGGTGGCACTAGTGTTCACCAAGCTATTCACAATGTCATCCAACACATTTGGCAACAAGAACATATGCCGAAAGAGTGGAGCCAATCAATTATATTCCCTATTCACAAAAAAGGTGACAAGCTACAGTGCAAAAATTATAGAGGTATATCACTACTTTGTACGGCGTACAGAATATTTTCTAAAATATTAGAAAATAAAGTCGGATCATACGCCAACAGTTTTTAGGGTTTTGTACTAAAATACAAAACCCTATTGCAATTATGACCTGTGTCCGTCTGTCCGTCTGTCCGTCCGTCCGTCCGTCCGTCCGTCTGTATGTCACAGCACTTTTTCTCCGAAACTATAGAAGCTACAGCCATGAAACTTTGTGGAAAGGTCAGAAGTGGTGACCTCTTGAAAGTTCAATGGTGGAAAAAAATTTTCAAAGGGGTTGAACGGGGTCTCCCCATATAGAGAAGTGACCCCCCGAAAAAAAAATTTCACCATTGGTAGTCGAGTAGGGTGTCATTGGAAAGGTCTCAACGAGATCTTTTCAAAACAAGTCTTAAAATTGCCTTACGAGTACCGAGGGGGGCAGGGGAAGGGGAAATGTACGAACTTTTCGCGTACCCCCCCTCGCGATTGGACACCTTCCATCCGGAAAATCTGAAAAAAATCATGAATGTAGGCCTTAATGAGTACAACAACCACAAATACATGAGAAGTCGAAATTCACTCAACTTTGTTAGTAATAGTATGATGTATCGATTTTATGTTTTCTTGAATAAAATCTAAGCGGTACCCTTAAACTCAATAAAATTTAGCAAGCAGATGACTGTTTATAAGATTGACTTTCATAAAGATCGAATTGTATTTATGAGGATGAGTACATACATATTGTATCATGAGGATGAGTACATACAATTGAACCAAGTCAAAGAGGCAGGAGAGAGCGCCTAGCAAATGGGCTTTGTAGCCATTCTAGGATTCGAAAAAATAGGCCATGAATCGATACTTACAGTACAGAGGAGTGGCCCCTGAAAAAAATTTCATGAAAGGTAGCCGATATGAGTATCAAATGAAAGTTCTCTATGAGAGCTTTTCAAAACAGTTCTTAAACTGACAGTTTTTGCTTCTGTGGGGGCATAGGTCGGGGGGGGGGGGGGTGAAATACATGAAAAATGTGTTTCCTCCCTCGCGAATGGACACCCGTGATCTAAAAAATCTGAAATAATTATCAAGGGAGATATTTGTGGGTATAACTATAAAAAATACCTCAGAAGTCAAAATTCTTTCAACTCTGCTAATAATAGTATGATCCTCAAACATGACATGTTTCTAGATTTTATTCGTTACTGGTTACTGCATTTTGTAAGTTGAGTACAAAACCCTTCTGACATGAGCATAGGTCTGTCTACCCAACTTGTATTGGAGAGTATCAAGGTGGTTTTAGGGCAGGTAGATCAAGAACATACCAACTGTTCACAGTCAAGCAGGTACTTGAAAAATGCTGGGAATTCAACATAGACGTACACCAAATTTTCGTTGACTTCAAGCAAGCATACGACAGTATTGATCGTAACATACTGTACCAAATAATGCTTGGTTTTGGCATCCCAACCAAATTAGTGCGTCTTACCAAAATGACAATGACGTCGACGACCTCCCAAGTCCGCATCAATAACCAACTCACCGATGCCTTTGACACAAATATCGGACTAAAGCCGGAAGATGGGCTGGCCCCATTGTTATTCAATTTGGCTCTGGAGTACGCCATACGGAAGCTACCTGTCGATACGCGAGGTACATTACTATAGGTACAATTCGAGCCAAGTAGTGGCCTATGCGGACGACATCAACATTCTGTCACGGTCATTAACAACTGCTAAAGAACTCTTCCTGAAACTCGACAGCGAAGCAAAACTAGTAGGGCTACAAATCAACGAAAATAAAACAAAGTCCATGACGCAGTCAAGGAAAAATAACCCAAATACACAAAATATCACACTTGGCGAATACAATATCAAAAATGTTAGCAATTTTGTGTATTTAGGTGCTAAAATAACCAAAACGGGCAATGAAAGAGAGGAAATACGCCGAAGAATACAGCTCGCAAATAAAATCTTTTATTCAGTATTGACGATCTTGAAGACCAGCTGTAAACACAGGAAAACAAAGCTCCAAGTATACAAATCTGTGATAAGACCTGGGTGTGAAACATGGACCCTAACCCAAGAATCCGTAAATGTATTGAACGCCTTTGAGCGACAGGTCCTGAGGCGAATAATCGAAGCGAAGCTAGACGGGGACCAACGGTGAGTTCGATACAACCATGAGCTGTATGAAATTTTCGACGAGCCGGATGTCTCAAGGATTGTAAGACTGCGGAAGCTGCAATGGGCTGGACACATGAATCGTATGGACGAACAACGGATACCCAAGAAGGTATTCGTTGGGAGAACTGGAGGCCGGCGGCCAGTGGGGAAACCAAGGAAACGCTGGTCTGACTCGGTCGACGAAGACAGTTCATCGCTGCTCAGATTTCGGAATTGGAAGACGCGGTCAACAGACCGAGACAGTTGGAGGCGCTGTTTGCAGGAAGCGAAGGCCCGAAAGGGGCTGTAGTGCTAAGAAGAAGAAGAATAAAAAAATTAACCTCTGATTAAAAGAACGATGACTTTTCAGGGTTTATTTATAACACGTGTTATTACAGTCGCTGAGTTACAACACTTAAACGTTGTCAACGCTGTTCCATTTTTTTGAACATTATGACGATATCATCAATGTAACAAAATCCGAAGATTATATCTTGGTGAATATTGTCCATATGCTATTGAAAGGTCTGTGTAGTTTTCCTCAGACCAAAAGCATGACCAAAAACTTAAAGAGTCCTAATAGTGTTGTAGCAGCTATTTTTTTAAGTCTTTTTCAGTCATGGATATTTGAAAATAGGTTCTGTCTTAGCCCAAATGCTGGTTTCTGTAGTAATCTATCAGCGACATCGTGGATGTGTGTGATCGTCACAAATTCTCCAGCCTCCTGATTCTTTGGCAACTAGATTTATTCACTGACGCTATTTAACAGATCCTTATCCATTCAATTACAGAATAGGTAATGAAATAGAATAAATGCAACAAAACAAATTTGGCCACTTGAATAGAAAAAAAAAACAAGAATATAAAATACTCATAAAGTATTAGGAGCTAAGGAGAATGTTAGGCAATATACAAACCTTTTAAAAGCATTTAAGGAATGTGGCAGGGGATCCAGCTGCAGTTTATTTTAGCAACATAATATGAATACTAAAAACCAATAAATATAAATATTGGTTCACTCAAAGGGCACAATGATTATGTCAGCAGAACGCGGACTTAAGGTAGCACGTATATAACGCCTTTCCTAAAAGTTGGATGAAAGAATAGCGTGATATATTTTAAATAAGTAACGCAGCTCTAAGAGTCCTCTCCTTTTTTGAGTAATGGGATATTGAGGATCTGTAAGCGCTTATTGTAGGAGCTGTGGGCAAGATTATTTTTGTAAAATAGAGAACGAGTGAATTTACGCTGTACAGTCTCCACAGCATCCAATTCATTGGTAAAGTGAGAAAACCATACTTGGGGGGTATACTCAAGAACTGACTGAGCTAAAAGTACAAATAGATGAACGCTTGTTAAGATTCTGAAGGATTTGCAGGAGAATCGTGAAATGAAACCAGCCCCACGTGAAGCTCTAGTCGTTATGCACAAAATATGGATGTCAACTTTCAAACCTGGATCAGATACCACTCCCAAATCTTTAAATTTGTCCAAAAGAGCAAGCAACGATCCACTGATCCAGTATTCATATAATACTGGATGAATTTTGTTGGTGAATCTCATATGACAACATTTCGAAATATTAAGAAAAAGTAAATTACCTTGACACAAATTTTGGAAAGTATCAAGGTGGCTTTACAACAGATTGATTGACGACAGACCAATTGCTTATAGTCAACCAGGTACTTGAGAAATGCTGAGAGTGCAACATAGACGTACATAAAATTTTCGTTAACTTTAAGTAAGCATAGGATAGCATTGATTGTAACATACTGTAGCAAATAATGCTTTACTTTTGAATCCCAGCCAAATTTGCTCATCTTACCAAAATGACAATGACGTTGACAATATTGCGAGCAAACAAATGCCGCTATGTACTTACGCTTCGTTACTGAAAAAGTTGCAAGCGAGCAAACACTGCCTATATACTCGCGCTTTGCCAATGAAATTAGCCAAGCAAGCACATATGCCTATTGTCATCGAAGCATATACTTGTCGTTCAATGAACAAGCGAAACAGTTAATAAGCAAAATATCAACCCACAATGCACTTAACACGAGCGATCACATCGTGGATGACAAGCTTTGGATGTGCTTCCAGCAGAGTAAAGCTGAAAGGAAAGTTAAAGGTTCTCGCTCAATGTCCCCAGTTTCGCTAATTCACCCCAAAAGATCGTGAGAAAGCCGAAAGCACAATTAGCTTAGTTTCGCATATTCGTCTACTGATTCTCACCATCCAAGCAAGTGAGACGGAGCGGGGAGGAAAAGCTTTCGTGGAGCGAGAGCACACGTGCTTGGCTACTCGGTACTTTGCAGGAGAGTTGATGCTAGAAGCTAATGAAAGAACAATATTTAAAGTTCTGGGGCGAGCTATTGAAGTCAATTTACGTTCGAGTCTATAAGGGAGCGTGCTGCTAATTTATTACAACGTTCGAGTATCCGCGATTTAAGTGCAAGACGGAGGTGTTGTTTAGTGTTCAACTAAATGGTAAGGGGTCTGATGTTGGCTTGAGCCGTGAGCCTCAATTGGCCTTTTGGTATTTCACGCAGTGTGGCCCCCCAATTCACAAGCTCGTCTGGTTGATTTCCTCTACACGCTGATGCTCACCTGTGAAGTACGAAAATACAAGGTGAAAGCGAAACACGTTTCCCGCAATACTGATAGTTGGAGGTTTTTGATAATATAATACGTGAAAATGTAATTTATAAATATTTTAAAGATATGAACAGAGAAAAAAAATAAATTCTTTAAAATAAAATGTTGCCTTTATTGATCTAGTTTGGATGGTTATAGTAGCAGGTAAGTATCGTACAGAGAGATCTCTCCCCGGGGGCCTTGATGATGAATATAGGATACACATCAAATCGAGCTCCCAGTATATAAAGCGTATGCTGGTTACGTAACACCAACATCCAAAGTCTGCTGTTCAGTCTTTTCATGACAAAGCAGCGGCGAGCAATACCATTATAGTTCCAGCCTCATACATATACACACACACACACACACACACACACACACATATAATTTTGCATCATGTACAAGTTACTCTCAGTACTGGCATCACCCCAGTACATACTTACGACAACAGTTAATCTTTTTCCTATCGGGAGTGATGCTAATACTGCGATTAGTCTTCCCCCTGTTCAAATTTGTCGTTATCATAGTGCGGACATTGGCAATTTACCCTTTTCGTTTGTAGCCTTTTTCTCGGCCTTTGTTCCGCTTGCATCATCGACTTAACTTTAAATAAATTCTAGAAACAAATTTCAAAAACGCTTGAAATTTCTACATGGTCTGTTGAGCCGGATAATTGTCGCAATGCAGTTTTCGTTCTCGGAATTAATTATCTAAAGCGTTTATCGCTCATCGTTTTTCGCTTGACAATTATCAGTAATCGCATAGTTTTCATTTCCCCTTGTGATTTGTGTGATCATCTTTGAAACTTTTCGTGAAAATTCATCGCGCTATTAGTGAATTCAATTGTGCAAAATGGCCGGTGACGATAATCCAAAACTCGACCCCAAGGTCACTTCAAGTGCAAAGGCAATATCGGAATTGCGTATACAACGTGGCGTCATCTTGGCCCAGCAAACTCGGATGAAAACCTTTCTCGATGGCAAAGTGGATAATATATCCGTTTTCGAGGCTGAAAGCAAACTAGGTCTACTTGAGACACAGTTCAAAAACTTTGAAACTGTTCAGTGCCAACTCGAGGTTTTAGACGCAGAAAAGCCATCATCTGGGAAACGGGACTTATATGAAGACAGTTATTGCCAACTCAAGGCTAATTTGCTATCAATTATCGAGAAGCTTTGCCCGAGGCACTCACTTGATGCATCCGCCATTTAGAACTCGACCGCTGCCTCCAAAACCTCATTAACCAGACTTCACTTGCAGAAACTGAATTTGACCAAGTTTTCGGGTTTGTACAGTGAGTGGTTAGGTTTTCTTGGGATGTTCGAGAAATTGATCGACTCCAATACCCACTTATCGTCTTTGGAAAAATTCCAATATCTTCGTTCTGCACTAACCGGTACAGCTGCTTCAGTGATAGAGGGGATTGAGCTTACCGAAGAAAATTATTCTAAGACAAAGGAGCTTTTAAAAAGGAGATTCGACAACAAGCCATACATTTTCGCTTCGCATATCAACGACTTGCTTCAAGTGCAATCCATTCGTCATCCGTCTACTAAAGAATTGTGTCAGATGACTGGTACTATAAACAAGCATATGCGCTGTTTGCTGAGCCTCGTTACAAAGGAAAATATCGCAGATGGATTCTTGTTGCACATTCTCGTATCAAAGTTTGATGCTGAGTCCCAGCTCAAATGGCAAGAATTAATACCAGCTGTTCTCGATCATCCATAGAATCTAGCGCTCAATTTCCAACTTGGGAAAAGTTTACTGATTTCTTGAATCTACGATGCTCAGCGCTAGAATTCGTAGAAGAAACAAAATCCAACAACAAACCTCTTCAATCGTCAATAAATCCAAGCGGACTAGTTTTATTGCTTGTAACTGTGATACGAGAGCGAAATGCAATTTTTGCGATTCACGCAGCGAATACACATTATTCGACTGCAATGGGTTAAAGAGCATGCCACCCGACCAAATTTACCAAAGAGATAAGCAATTGAATTTGTGTTACAATTGCCTTCGAAAGGGGCATTCATTGAAAAGTTGTTTATCTAGCAAGTTTCGTACATGCAACCGCAGCCTTCATACTCTACTCCACGGTAACGTTAAGAATTCAGGCATCTCTCAAAGATCTCATCAGTTGACTGAAATTGAAACACCAACAACCGGCGAACATTCGTTGTTGATCGGTCAAACGAGATCTAGACATCAATTGTCCCGCCTGGAAGAAGATGCTCAACCCAACAACGTTATTTTGGGTACTGCTATTATCAGAGTCAAATCACCTGATGGAGCTTCAATCGAATGCCGAGCGATATTGGACAGCGGTTCCCAGTTGTACTTCATGGCAGAAAGACTCACCCAGCAACTTCGTTTATGACGAGAAAAAACTGATATGGGTATTATTGGAATTTGTATGACGACATCCCGATGTATTTTGAAAACCGTTGCCATCGTGCAATCACTACAAAACGATTTCAGTTCATTGCTAGAGTTTTTCATCGTACCAAATTTTGTCGGATCGCAGCCATTGCAAAGGATCAATACATCAGACTGGAATATTCCTAAGAACACTCCACTAGCGGACCCTCAATTCGACATACCTCGGAAAGTTGATATTTTGATTGATGCTGCCTTGTTTTTCAAATGACTTACTGTTGGACAGATTGATTTAGGTGTTAATCAGCCTATCGTGCAGAAAACTCTTTTCGGCTGGGTAGTTTCGGGGCCATCCAGTACTTCATACAACTCACTCATTGTAAACATTAGTGCCGACAGTAACAGTGAACCGTGCGAACAAAATTTAAATAATATCGTCGCTAAGGTTTGGGAGCTAGACCACTGTAATAGTGAAATAGACAAAAGGTCAGCTGAGGAGATTGCTTGTGAAGAACACTTTCGTGTCAATACAATTCGTGATGCAAACGGTCGGTTCGTTGTGAGATTACCCTTAAGGCAAGATACGTCAGTGCTTGGTGACACATACGAAATTGCATTAAAACAATTTTATAGCCTTGAAAGAAAACTTGAGAAATGCCGTGAATTACGCGTCAATTACTACGATTTTATGAATCAATATTTATCGTTGGGACATATGGAGGGAGTCATTGATTCACAGTGTGTGTTACACAAACCTCATTATGTTCTCCCCCATCATTGTGTTGTAAAGAATTATGGCAGCAGCACTAAATTACGCGTAGTCTTTGATGGTTCTGCGAAATCCTCCAGTGGTGTATCCTTAAGCGATATTTTAATGGTGGGACCCACAGTTCAAGATGACCTATTTTCGATCTTACTTCGATTTCGTTTCCATCTTTATGTAATATCAGCTGACATAGAAAAAATTTATCGGCAAGTCATAGTGCATCCCAGTGATAGAGACCTACAACTAATGTTTTTCGTAATTCAAGTCATGATCGTGTGAAGCTCTATCGATTAAAAACAGTTACTTATGGCACTGGGTCTGCTCAATATCAAGCAGTAGAATCTATTCGTCAAGCGGCAGAAGATGGTAGGAGTAAGTTTCCAGTAGGAGCATTGATTATCAAGCGAGATGCATATGTCGATAACTTATTGACTGGAAGTGATGACTTAGATGAAGCTGCAAAGATCCGAAAAGAATTTACCGATATTCTACTATCAGGCGGCTTCCCCATTAAAAAATGGGCATCTAATGAGCCATCGTTGCTAGAAAAAATCGATGAAAATGACAAGGAAGTAATGACTCGACTAGATGACAAGGATTTCATCAAAACTCTTGGCCTAGCCTGGAACCCAACGGCCGATGAATTTCTGATTACATATCACTCGCCAGAAATACGAAGTTCTGTGACCAAAAGAATAGTGTTGTCGGAAACTGCTCGATTCTTCGATCCATTAGAATTACTCAGCCCAGTGATTGTTACCGCCAAACTCTTTCTACAGGAGTTGTGGAAGCTTAATATTGATTGGGACGAAAGCTTACCCATCAAGATGCAAACAAGATGGCAGTCTTTTCGCTTGGATATGGCCAAGGTCAACAACTTTAGTATCCCACGACATGTTTGTTTGTTGAATTCCAGCCTTCAAATCAATGGATTCGCTGATGTCAGTCTACGCGCTTATGGAGGTTGTGTGTATATTCGAAGTGAAACTCCTGAAAAGAAAGTATCGATGAACCTGCTTTGTTTGAAATCCCGTATAACTCCATTGAAAACTACTACGAGACCGCGTCTAGAGCTCTGTGCAGCCCTAATACTTTGCAAGCTCATAGGACGTGCTACGAAGATTATCCCCCGTGACCTCACGGATGTCGTGTGTTGGAGTGACTCACAATTTGTGTTAGCCTGGCTAAGTGCACCTTCGTACCAATGCTCCACATTTGTAGCCAATCGTGTGTCCAAAATTCAAGCTGTTACATCCGTTACATGGCGCTTTGTTCCAACGCAGCATAACCCGGCAGATTTGATCTCGCGAGGTGCTAAATCAGAAAGTCTACAAGGGTCCAACTTATGGCTGCATGGTCCAAGCTTTTTATCCGCATCGTCATCACAATGGCCATATCATGGAAAGGTTCCAGATCAAATCGATGTTCCAGAATATCGCAAGCCAAACTTCACAGTCTTGTTGTCTTATGCAGTGGAAGACCTAGTTAAGGACACAAAATATATGAACTCATACTGGAAAACTCTTCGAGTACTTGGATACGTCAATCGATATCTCAAATCATTGCTGTTGCGAGTACGTAGCTCAACGAAACCTAGCTTTGCGTTACGAAGCTTTACGGTGTCAGAGTTAGAAGAAGCAGTCACGGCTATCGTTCGTTGCATACAACGAGTATATTTTAATCGTGACTATACTGACCTCCTTAAGGGTGCATCCGTTAATGCGAGAAGTCGAATTTTACCTCTACGTCCTTTCCTTGATGGAAATGGAGTTATTCGAGTCGGTGGACGTATTACGAAATCTGATCTACCCTTTGATGCGCGCCATCAAATGCTTCTTCCGCAAGCGCATCCCTTTACAAACGCATTGTTAACCTTTTTGCATGTTAACAACTCACATACTGGCTGCCATGCCTTGGTAAACATTTTTCGGCAAAGGTTTTGGTTGATCAACGTAAAATCGGAGGCTAAACGAGTTAGTCATCAGTGCACGATATGCTTTCGAGCGAAGCTTCGCTTCTTTCAGCAAATAATGGGAAACCTCCCATCGGATAGGCTGAAAGTATCACATCCCTTTGCGGTTACCGGTGTAGATTTTTGTGGACCGTTATTCATGCGAGCTCAACTACGAGGAAGATCTCTAATCAAAGGCTACTTATCGGTTTTTATATGCTTCGCTACCAAGGCTGTACATTTTGAGCAGCATTCATTTTATACCTTAAACGGTTCTTCGCTCGCAGGGGAAAATGCAACAAGCTATACTCGGACAACGCTACTAATTTTATCGGTGCCAATAACCAGTTGCGAGAGTTAAGAAAACTTTTATCAACTCAATCACATATTGACCAAGTCCAGCAAGCTTGCCTTCTGGAATGCATTGGATGGTGTTTCATCCCACCGCGCTCCCCACATTTTGGTGGCTTGTGGGACGTGGCGGTGAAGAAGGCAAAATTTCACCTTACCAGAGCAGTCGCCAATGCATCACTAACCCACGAACAAATGCTTACGGTTATCTATCAAGCGGAGGCGATCGTTAATTCTCGACCCATCACGGAGGTGTCATCAGATCCAACTGATTTGGAAGCCCTCACACCCGGAAATTTCTTGATTGGACGACCAATTACAAGCTTACCCAAACCATTCATCACACAACTTAAATTCGATTCCTTGGACAACTTTCGAAATACATCCTTCATCCAGCAATCCTTTTGGACTCGATGGCGCAACGACTATCTTCACCTATTGCAGTCGCGATCTCAGTGGACCTCAGTCAATAGCAATGCCAAGGTTAACCAACTTGTATTAATGAAAGATGAAAATCTTCCACCTATGAAGTGGCCTCTCGCCAGAATTATCGATGTGACACGCGGCGAACAGGATAAGGTTCGAGTTGCTACAGTACGTTCAACTTCGAGAATCTTCAACCGGGCCATCGTCAAGCTATGTCCATTGCCTATCGAATAATTGGATGAAAACAGAAGTTTTCATGGTGGGGAAGCTGTTCAGTCTTCTCATGACAAAGCAGCGGCGAGCAATACCATTATAGTTCCAGCCTCATACACATACACACATACATATAATTTTGCATCATGTACAAGCTACTCTCAGTACTGGCATCACCCCAGTACATACTTACGACAACAGTAAATCTTTTTTCTATCGGGAGTGATGCTAATACTGCGATTAGTCTTCCCTCTGTTCAAATTTGTCGTTATCATAGTGCGGACATTGGCAATTTACCCTTTTTGTTTGTAACCTTTTTCTCAGCCTTTGTTCCGCTTGCATTATCGATTTAACTTTAAATAAATTCTCGAAACCAGTTTAAAAAACGCTTGAAATTTCTACATCTGCATCAATATTCGACTCACGGATGTCTTTTACACAAATATCGGACTTAATCAGGGAGATGAACTTGCTTCATTGCAATTGGAATTGACAGTGGAATGTGTCACCAGAAAGCTTCTTGTCGATACAAGAGGTACGTTACTATACAAGTCGAGTCAAGTGGTAGCCTATGCGGACAGTATCAATATTTGGTTATGATCGCTAACAAATGCTAAAGAAGTTTTCCTGAAACCCGACAGTGAAGTAAAATTAGTAGGGCTACTAATCAATAAGAATGAAACAAAACTCATGCCACTGCCAAGCAAAAATATCACAAATGCCTAAAATATCACACTTGGCGAATACAATACAAAAATGTGGGCAAATTTGTATATTTAAGTTCCAAAATAGCAGGAACCGGTATTGAAAGTGATGAAAAGTGCCGAAAAATACAGCTCGCGAATAAAATATTTTATTCAGTTTTGACGGCAAGAAAACAAAGCTCTAAGTATACAAATCTATGATAAGACCCTAATCCAAGCATCTGCAAACATATTCAACGCCTTTGAAAGATGTGTCCTGAGGCAAATCGGAGCGAAGCTAGACGGGGACCAATGGCAAATTCGATACATGTAACTTGACGTTACTCAATGCAAAAACCTGGGGGCTATATGATCAGTGTTCTGACTATTTAACCCTTCCTTGTTGTATGCCAGTGCAATCAATGCAGAATTATTCCTGAACTAATTAGATATTATCACTGACAATGGTTGGAATGAAATTTTTAACGGTTTTGCAAACTTAAAATATTGCGGCCGAACAAGACTACACAAATATAAGCATCCTTGACAACAAACTCAACAATTCCGAAATCCTCTTCAATTATTATATGCCTCAAAAAAATTCACTGAAAATAATCCGAGCATTCAACTCTTCGAATCATTAATAAAATTTGATTCGTTTGATTTCCTGGGTATTCTCATTTCCATCTGATTACCTTCATTGACTACAATTTCAAAAACACATCACATACTCATTTGAATCTTTCTCTCGCAAATAAATTCAAAGTGTTATTTTGGACATTTGCAAGGAAATCTTGCGCAACTGAGCCAAAACGTATCAAAGCGTGAACAAAAAGCGATAGGAACGTGCATGGAAATGCCATCGAGGACATCATTTCATTATGATTATTATCATAAATTGAACTGATACACATTCTATTTGGTATCGTGTATTTGAACCATATCTAACACATCACATCAGAATGAAATTCCTGATAAAATGTTCCACTCATGACATGCCATTCGTCCTAGATGCCAATATTTGTAACTTCAACACGACTTCTCCTCTGAAATAGTGATGCTATTCCAATTCGTGTCACATTTTCCGAGCATTTTTCTTTTGGTTGTGTTACTTTCTTGGCGGTACTACGAAGCATAAGGATACGGATGTCGCTATCAAGTCCTCGCATAGAAAAATGTTGGATGGTGCGAGGACATGATTATGCTAAATATATAGAATAGGGAATACATGCGTGAGGACATCAGAAGACGTATTTATACAATCGCTAGCGTATTTCACTAATTTATCATTTTATAGCCAAAGTAATCAATCTTGATTGCATCTTATTCGAATTTTGTTGGAGGGAGGAAGTATCTTAAGCCTGTCTGCTCCCTTCAAGAAAACTGCATTTTGTTGATACTGAAAACGAGATGATTACGATTAAGTGTCTTCATTTGTTCATCGTAAACATCCGAGTCAGAAGCCAACATCATTCTTCCTCAAATTTTACTAGCAGAGTATCATTTTCCATGCAATTGGGGTTACTTCACGAAAGCTGTGAAAGGTTTCCTTTATATTTCGAGTTATGTTGCTGGTTCGATGTTCTCTATCGTATGTACGTTCGAGATATAACTGCGATGTCTTACAAAACGCTGATACTGGCACTCGTAGCCAAGCCAACGTAGTAAAAAAAACTTGTAAATAGGAATAAGACGGGTGAGAAAATGAAAGCAAAGTGATTTAGTATTGGAAACATGTCTTCACACCTAACTCAAAAAATGTGAATACGATGGCAAATGATTTATGATGACAAATGATTTTTTGAATGTAGCTCTACTTGATACATAAATCGGTTCTTTGGATAATAAACCCCCTTAAGTGTTGGATTTTGTCAAAAAATAATAATAATAACTAGTTAAAAAAATTACTTTAAGGGCATTTGAATGAGTAGATGTAAATATCCTAAATTTTTTTGATTAAGTATTTTTGCTTCACCCCTGCCATTATATCGAAATCCAGGTTCTTACGGGTGAACATTGACGTTTCTTAGTTATGCTCTCTCTGAACACTATCATACGCGATTTTATAGAATTTAAACCTATGCAAGACCGAACCGTACTTGATTAAATTTTGTGCTAGTTTCATATTGTAGCTGGAGGCAAGAAATTTTAACAAAAAGTGAAAGAAAGTATATACCCTTTAATTCTACTATTTATTTTAAATTAAGTATACAATTGTTTCGTTCTCTACTTGAGAACTTCCTCAGTACTACTATTCCCTAAACTATAAGTGTCCTAATATTTATACTAAACTCATTAACGTATTAATACGAATATCTAATTACATCTAATCCCTCAAAGTACTTTTACTTAATCTCTAATTACCTGATCCTTTACCATTCAAAAATTTCTTTTTCCTTAATTACTACTTAACTACCTTCATTATTTAGTAAGCTTGAATAGCCAGGTGTATCCGTTACCTGGGTCGCCGTTCCAAATGTCCTGCGTCTTCCGATTGAATATCTCCAAGCTTTCTGCTACATCAAGCTTCCATCCGTTTGTAACCGTTTTCAGCATGCTTACGTTGTCCGCAGTGATGTCATGTTTTTCAAGGACTATATGTTCCGCTACTTTTGATTTGAAGTTTTTTGTATCCTGCTTTTTGTTTTTGTTGACTGCTTCCCTTAAGTGTTCATTCCATCTGACACCTAGTGATCTCCTCGTTTTAAAAAAATTTTAAGGGGGGTCTCCCCTAATAACGAATTGGCCCTTAAAATTTTTTTTAATCAAAGGTAGTCGAGTGGGGTATCAAATGAAAGGTCTTGATTAGAACTTATGGAATCTGAAATATGAAATATGAATTAGGAGGTCCAGGGGAAGGCAAAATATACCAAAAATTTATGTCCCCCCCTCGCGATTGTACACCTTTCAGCCGAAAAATCTGAAAATTATCACGAACATGGACCTCTATGAGAACAAGGGCAAGAAATACTTTAGAAATCGAAATTCGCTCAACTTTGTCAATAATAGTATGATTTGTAGATTTTACATTATTGCCCGTAAAATCAAAACGGTACCTTTAAACTTTTTGAAACTTTGCAATTATATAGACTGATATAAGGTATATACATTTACAAAATTTAATTGAAATCGAATCATAATCAAGTGAGTTATCGCCATTTCAGTTGTATGGAATTACAACAACAATAACACTTGTTTATGGTTGATATAGTGTTTTCCAATAAGAGGTGTTATTTTGATATTATAAGAGAAATGCCATTTTTAAATACGAATGATTTCATTATAAAGAAGAATATAGGCCGTTAATAGCAAAAAATAACATCAGGCAAATGACCACCACGACACGCTTACAGGACCATATCCTTTTCATGAAATTTTCCATAAACAAATCGCAAAGTGACTGCCCTATGTCCTCGATAGCCTCACGAATTTATCTTTGAGGTCTTGAATCGACGCTGGGCTGTTGGCGTAGGCCTTCTTTTTCACGTGACCCTAAGGGAAGAAGTCGCAAGGTGATAAATCACAAGATCTTTTCAAAATAACAACTATTATTGGAAAACCCTATATATATTTAAAATTGAGTTAGGCACTTTTATTTTCTTTCAATTTTCATGAAAATTTAAGGAATAGTTTTCAACTTGAACATGTTCAATCGGCCGAGCATTCAGAAAAATCATTTAAGCTAGATCCAAATGGCGGCTGCCCTGTGCCTACACAGTTAAAAATCGTGGACTATTTTTAATGCTAAATCGGTTTGCATATATGACGACACCAAAATGTTATTATAATTTAATATATTGAATGTATTACAATTCCCACCGTAAACTAGACTTCATTATATTTTAAACTTTAATTAGATTAGTTTTTTTTCAATCGGAGGATATTAAAACTTAATCCACAATAGATCAGAATATAATCGACTCAAGGTTAAAATTCAACCTTCATGGATTATTATTTTCAACACTAAATTATTGAATTCTAAACTATTCAGATATACCTTGGGCTATTTTCAATGCTAAATTGGTTTACATATATGACGACACCAAAATTTTATTATAATTTAATGTAATGAGTATTACAATCCCTACCGTAAACTATACTCTTATATTTTAAACTTTAATTAGATTAGTTTTTTTTATATCGGAGTATACTAAAATTGAATCCACAATAAATTGAAATATAGTCGACTGTAGATTAAAATGCCACCTTCATGCGTTACTATTTTCTATACTTACTCGTAATTATTGAGTTCTAAACTATTTGTTTATAAAGATACGATTTCAGATTGAGCTCGAATCGTTTCAGTATCAATGCCCTACTAAATAGGGCCAATAAAAAATGTAATTTTTTTTTTCAAAAAAAAAACATTTTTATTCGTTGTAGATATATATCACAAACTTAAAGATATTCATTGCATTAAAAACTTAAACATATTCATTCATAAAAAAGTTAAGCTAAAGTATTTGGTAATAAATAAGGCACGACCATCCATGTGTCGTTTTCGATACAATGGCTCTCATACGGCTTAACATGTTTAAGTTCGTTAAACTCCATAATTATCTTTGTGTTCTCAGGTACTACCTTAAATGCATGTGTAACTTCATTCAGACCAGTACTTCTATACGAATCTAATTCGAAATGGATGGTATTATGTAAATAGTAAATGGCTTGTACTGAACCAAACTCATAAATATCGTTTTCAATAGTCAAAAATAAGTAAAACTTTAGCCTATAAGTAAACCCGTGAATTTGTTTTAGCCAATTCATAGTATATAGTTCCTCTTGGCGATCCCCATTCAAATTTTCGAAATAAATTTTCGCAACTGAAGTCATTTCTGATTTATCTACTTCTGACAGTTTTCCGAATTAAAATGTTTTTTTAAAAGATAAATCACTCCAAACAATTGACATTCTTTGCTGATGTCTTTGTGCCAACGTCTTACAAATATAGATAAAATTATTTATACCAGCGCTTTCCTTAGTAAAAAATCTATGTTTACCTTCATAGCGCATCGTCCAAGTATGAACGATTGGTCCTAACTTTTTAATTATTAAAGGATAGTGTGTCAGCATGTGATGTTTTGGAAGTAATGGCAACTTCAAATAATTGATAATAAAACTTAAATGATTTGCTATTAAGTCTTCCAGTACTTCAATAGAACTCTTCGGAATGCATGGTGACAGCAATAGATACAATATTTTTAGTAAAGAAGTAATTCCCACCCAAAGATCTGGTATTAAGTGTTGAATATCTATAAATATCAATGGAAAATATAGAATCAAACATAAATTTTGAGACGCGGAAAGTCCTATTGAATTTCCAGATTTTTCAAGGTTTATTGAGGACGGAATATTTTCTCGCTGAAGGTATCCAAAATTGAAAGAAGATATTTTTTTGTTTACATCGATGGAACTTATAATTTGTTTGTTAATAGCAAATTTTAGCACATGTTTAAGAATAAATGGTATAGCTCCTTCTAAAATGTCATGCATCAGATCGACATTATTAAATTCGATTACATGATAATATTTTAGCTCATTTAGTTTGCAATAGTTTTTAATTCCTTTAGAATCCTGATAATTTGAGAGCGACTTACTTTTTTCATCAGAAAATAAATTATCATAATGTAAGCGGGTTCTTAAAAGGCGGTTTATTTGAGTTATTGTATATTGTGCTTCATCCCGATGCATTTCACACATTCTACAATAAAAACATGCCCGAAATGATTCCACGAATCCAAGTGCTAAATTTGCTGCAAGGTTGTCATGTGAAAAGGATACTAGTGTACCCTTTATGTTTCTTCCATCTAAGTAGATTCCAGTTGATTCTAAAGATACTAAGTCTTCCACAATAGGCTGTAAAACTGTATTGAAATTTACAAAGTCATTTTTTAAATCAGCTGCATAAAAAAGTGCAACTAAATGTATATTATCTAGACAAGAATTATACTCGTATGGCAAGTTTCGAACTGAAAAATATATTGCTCCAATCTTGTGAATCGCAGTTTTACTTCCCAGAGGATTAACAACCTCAAAATCATCATAAAAGAGTTGTAGAAGTATGACATTTTCGTTTTCTTTAAAAAAATTATATTTACTATAATTTTCGCTACAACAGAAATTTTCGAAAAGCTCAGCATTACATAAACATTGGGAACCAAAGAAAAGATGTTTAAATGAGCTATTTTTAAAAATTGTTTGCAGTGTGTCGATGATTGATATAGAAGAATTTTGTTTTTTAATAAATTTCTTATCCCACCGACCGCCAATACTTTTTTCGATAGGAGTAACATAAAATTCGTTAGAAACCAATTCCTTTTTTCTTATATATGATGATGTGAAAAGGCTTAGTTCTCTCAAAATCTCTAGCCTTGTGTTCCTCATAACCTCAAGTAAAGTTCCATCATCATTTTTATGTGAAACAGATATGGTGGCTTCAATTGTCTTAAATGCTTCTGAAAAAAACGTCTTTTGTTACTTTGACTATTTTATCAACATTTGTTTGAGTTATTGCTAAGGACATTAGCAAGCACGAAAATTTGGATATTGTTTCGGATAACAACATTCTTTGTTGAAGTGTTTTTTGAAGGGAGTATGCTTGATCATTATTGCTTTGATTTTCAATATGTTTTGCAGCGCTTTGACCGGGATTGATATGACTTTTCAAATTTTCAACAGGTACTACCGATGAAAACTGTTGCTGATTTAAAGCTTTGCATTGTGCTGCATGTCTACGAAGCCCACTATAAGAGCAGAATCCTCTATCACATATTTCAGACACAATACACTTTAGAGTAATGCCAGATTTTTCGTTTAAAAAATGAGCATTTCGGAGGTGAAATATAACAAAAAATATTTGCCTGAATTTCATTTTACATATAAAGCAAAAATAGTCCATCTTGATTTTTAAGAACGAAAAATGTTTTGAATCCGAGAAAGATATTTTCGTCAAATTGATGCGAAGGTTTAATCTTACGCATATATAATAGTAAAAATCTTAATCTTATGCATAAATAGGTATACTGAGTTAAATTTCCGCATAGCCTTAATCTTACGTATACATCTGAGAGACGATTCGTCTATGTAAACATACTTAAACTACATAAACATAATACATATAAGGCAAGGATATAAATTGTAATGTTTTCATGATTTTAAAAAGTTATCTCCAGGCTATTAAGCTTATTCTTAATTTTAGAATCTATTTCTAATTGTCGTGTCGTTGGAACACAGTCAGCTTTCGAAATTTCATATATGAATATAGCAAAAAAATTAAAGAAGTTTTTCACGCTTTGGTCAAATTCAATATTGAAAATATAGAAGCTTTTGAAAAGTAGATCAAACGCTTGCATAAAATTATAATCAAAAGGGATACTTATAATATTATTGTCTATATACAGGAAGTACTGACTTATCGCTAATTTGTTCGGGCCAACTGCAATTATTACAGGTTGCTGTGAAGAAACCGAATAGTTCTCCTGTGGTTGATTAACCTGGGAACCAAAACAAAGACTTCATGACTTTGAGCATAACATGTTAATATATTTTACCTTTTCAAAGTGGATGAATTTTTGTATTGCCTTCCGAAAGTTGGAACGCTTTAAGTGCTTCCCCTTGATTCCAGATGCAGTGGAAGGTAGCAACTTTAAAAGACACAAGAATGGCCTTATTCCCGAACTCCAATCTGTAGTTTAAAAATAACATTCTCGTAAACTTTAATGAATCATAAACAAATTTATTACCACTTATAGAAGTTTCAGTACAACCCGTTAATTCTTTTTGTATTTCTTCAATAACAACTGCATACTTATGCCACTTTCCCGCTAAATTATTGGACTTTTCACCATACCGAAGTTCAAAATCATACGATATCTAGAAAAAAAGTCTTTAGTTTTCTAAATTTTATAATAAAGAGAAATAAAAAGCTTACAAATTCGGATACGTATAAGAAAATAGGAAAGTATTGTTTTATGTCATTGTTTGCCTCGCAGAATTTTATCCTCTGTGATAGTGTCCTTCTGAGTTTACTTTTTATTAACTCTTTTTGTTCAGATACAACACAATTTTGGAAAAATTCGATATCGTCTTCTGGTAATGTATCGTTGCTTCTTGTCTCTTCAACTTCTTCTATTTCGATCGATTTGCGTTGCTTTTTTCTTTCTACATCACCTTCATGTTTCATTCGTTTGCAATTATAATTCTTTAACTTTGAGACCAAATATCCAGAATTTTTCTCCGGATTATAGAAAAGTTCCTAAAATGATTTTATTGTAAAAGTTTTCTTATGGAATTCATTACAATCGGTTACCAACAATTCCACCAAAAGTGCCATGGGGAACAGTATAAACAGGAAAGAGGGAAATTATTGCCTTTGCTAACGCTATCTTTCGTTCGCTATTCGGGTAGTTACCGCACATTTTTCTTATATAACTAACAGCTGCTCTGACCATCTCTCTCCTTGATGAGTCTTTCAAAGAGGCACTGTTAGAATATTCTTCCAAAATATGCGCACATTCGTTCTCCCTCAAGTATTCTTTCAGAGACTATTAAAATTTGTGTTCAGAGGATACAATATGCAGTAACAAATTACTTAATATTTACTTCACAGGTAATTATAAGCTGAGCACCAAATGCAGCATCACACCTACGCAATACGCCACGTTCTGGATTTGATGAGCTTATTTTGATCAAAAAACAGTTGCACATTTTATATTGAAATATGATGGCCAGCAAATCCTCAGGTTTTATTACCGCGCCATCACGATCTTTCAACACAATGTCTCCCGTTAAATTGGATTCAGATGCAACTATAAGAGACGGAATTATATTTTGCATATTAACCCAGAAAAGATAATCTGTGTTAAATTAACGGATACAATTTATCTCAAAATCCTGCTTAGTCTCAAAGTTGCAAAGTTTTTCCTTTAATTAAGACACACTATTAATATAATTGAGTAACTCATGGTGATTATTAATAAATCTGACTGTGAAAACAGAAAACTTATTGGTTTGTTGAGATCGACACAAAAGCCGGTTTAAAGTTATGCTTAGATCTTATGCATGATTATCTTCTATGTGCATAAAATATAATCTTCAGGACCAAATACCATCCTATCACGAGGATAAAACGCTAATCATACAGATTGTCTCTTTACTGTTACAACAAAACAAAAAAAAAAATCTATAATTGCTGAACTTACTTGAAATCAGAGCATCTTGTGTTGTTATCTCCAGACCGTCATCCGTACACTTTCTTATTTTAACATAATTCACATTTTGATTACACTTCACTTTAACAAATAAATCACACATAATGATTGATCTGAATAAAATATTTCAAGAGCTATAGGCAAACGACTCGATCCTTCGGGAAACACAAAACATATGCGAGCTAACTTGGTGATTGATGCATCGTCAAAATCACAAAAAAATGCATGTTTCAGGTAGAAATGTGCAAAGTTATGTTCTTATAATCTATTTTGGTTTAAATCCTAAACATTTTAGGTTTACAATTGATATTCGACGCAATTCACAGTTGGTTTTCCTAAGAATTTTATAACGCAATTCTAACTCGTGGAATCAATTTTAATACAATATGGATTAAAAATGCAAATAGTACTTTGGAGGGTTTAGTTTTCAAACTTAAAAAGATTTAATCTAATACAATATGGATTAAATGTGCAAAAAGTACTTTCAAGTGTCTAGTTTTCAAACTTCACAAGATTTAAAATGCTAAAAATCTGAGAAAAGATTAAATTATAATATAAGATTTATTGAAAATAAGAGTAGTATTTTCCATAGTTTAATTTTTATACTAAAAACTATTAAAAATCCGGCTAGTCCAAGTGAAGGTTTAAAAAATAGTAGCAGATTTTTAACTGTATATGAAAGAAACTGTGCATCTTTTGCATAAATTTGAACGATTTCATATCCAAGTATTGGGTGAATAATTCAAATTATCGATTCACGCCATTAGAAAACTTGTTTCTAACCCTAGGTTTTTTACAAAGACCTTCTGGTAGGAGCACTCTCCTGCTTACTCAACTTGTTTAAAAGCTATAAGTGAGTTTGCATCCTTAACTGAATCTGGAAGATTGTTGTATATACGCAAGGCATCATTCGTAACATCATTCTTTAGACGGTCCGTTCTTGCAAAAGGTATTATGAATTGATTTGCGTTCCTAGCATTGTAGTGATTTTTCTGCGATACTTTCATAAATTGAATATGTGACGACGAATTTGTATTCAAGCATTTAAATATAAACTTGGCTTCAACGGTTTGAGTAAATGTTAATGCTTTCGCTGATTGGTACACAAATCTGGTTGGTGTACGTATTGGTAGATTTAGCATATTTTTATAAGCCTTGGTAAGCAACCTGGAGATGATATTAAGGTGTTGCTTTGATGACTGGCTCCAGATTACTACTCCGTAATGTAGTTTCGACAGAACGAATGCATTTAGCACCATCTGCTTGATTTTGCTTGGAAATCCTTCATATCTTCTCCGTAATCCAATAACAGGAGCTAATTGTCTTCTTAAGGTTTTTATATGCGACAGCCATGTTAATCGTTGGTCGATGATGAGTCCAAAATATTTGAGTTCCGCTACTCTCTCCAGTTTTTTGCTATTAATTCTTATATCAATGTTAATGTCTTCCTTGTTCTTCTGTTTGAAAATAATGCATTTGGTCTTAGAAGTATTTAGCGCTAGCTGATTATTACTTAACCAAGAATGATATCTACTTAGATCCTCATTAATGGTATTCTCTAAGTAATTTTTTTTGCATCCCGAGTAAAGTAGAACTGTGTCATCAGCATATAGTGCATAGTGTCCCTTTAGTCCACATGTATTTAAATTGTTAGTGTATAACAAGAATAAGGTAGGGCCAAGTATGGAGCCTTGGGGAACGCCTGACTTCATACGTGCCAAGTCGCTCAATATATTATTGACTACTGTTTTCTGCGATCTTCCTTTTAAGTAATTCCTAAAAAGTTGATTTGGTATCCCTTGAATGCCATATAATTCGAGTTTACGAAGTAAATGCTCATGATCCACCGTATCAAACGCCTTTTTCAGATCCACAAAAATGGCAGCAACATAGTCACTCTTGTCAAGTCCTGTATTTATGAAACGCGTGACTGAGAAAAGAGCATCAAAAGTTCCTTTATTTTTCTGGAAACCAAACTGATGTAAATTTAAAATTGAATTTTCCTTCATGAATGATGATAGACGGATGTTTATTAATTTTTCGAATATTTTACTAAATCCTGTTAAAAGCGCGATCGGGCGGTAATTATTTGGATCCATACGGTCTCCTCCCTTGAAGATTGGGACTATTTTTGCTAGTTTCCCTAACTCAGGAAACGTTCCCTTCCTAATATGTTTGTTTAGACAATTTGCAATACATTCTGCTATCTCTTCCTTTATAAATTTTATTTCATCCACGGTGATATTGTCTAAACCTGGTGCTGTATTTTGCTTCAATTCATCAATAATTTTTATTACTTCAACTTTGTTAGTTAGATACATGTGAAAGAAAGATTTGGGCGACGTCATTGTAGAAGTAAAAATTGCTTGTTGGTGCTGGCTGGATTCCATTGGCAATTTTTTTCACATATAGTTGAAAAAAAGATATTGATGTTACTTGCAGCTTTAAATGCATTTGAAATCCTGGGTTGTAGAGTTACGCGGTGATCTTCTTTTAACTTCATTTATTATGTCCCATATTTCATGCGCATTGTCGGCCGCTGCATCTAGTCTTTTGGAGTAATACAAAAGTTTTGCTCCTTTCACAACACTTTTAGATGTTTTATTGGCTTCGATGTATATAAACCTGAGCGGTTGATCATTCATGTTCCGTTTGTAGTTCATATAAGCCTTCGGCTTGTTCTAACTTGCCTCAATAACTTTTTTGGTTATCCATGAATGTTGACGACATCTTATTTTTTCTCCGTAGTCGAAGTGTCCTTAGCTTCCATTATTATGTTTGTGAGCTCCACTAAGTTTGAAGGTTTTTGGTTAACTAATAAACCCTTAAGATTTGATCTAAAGAGGTCCTTATTTAAGTATTTGAAAACTTTGTAAGCAGGCTTTTGCTTTTAATTTATTTTAATGCCTTGAATAACAACTTTCAAAACACGATGATCAAGTTCAGGCCAGTCCTCTAGAGTATAAGCAATTTTCCCAGCAATTTGATTATCATTTGTAACTATGTGATCCAGGCAGGTATCAGATGCTAGTCGGGTAGGTTGAAGTGGGTTCAAAATAGTGGCACCATTCGTTTCTAGTACGTCGTTGTACATCCTTGACTCATTAGATTCAACCATTAGATCTATATTCGTATCGGCAACCGTGATCAAATTATTTTCCATAGAATATAGTTTATCTAATGTCAAGCACAAGCCTTGCGCATTAAGTCGGGTGGGGTTGTAAAATGTGCCAATTTTTATTTTCTTTCCAGGGCATACTAGTTCGATGACTATCATATTGTATTTATCCGGTATTAATCGCCTCGTTACATATAAATTGCTGTTACATATAAATTGCTGTTAAATATAAATTGCTGTTCCTCCACCTCTTCCGTGCCTGCAGGAAAATACAGAATCGTATCCCTGAATGTTGTAGTACTCCACTTCCTCGGAATATATCCAGACTTCATTAAGTATAATTAAATCTATATTCGAATGTTGCTTTACATAAATTTGAAGTTCGTTAAGTTTTTGTCTTAAACTTCTTATATTAGTATAGAGGATAGAAATTCGGGTGTCTTCAAGTATCTTTGTGTCTTCAAGTATCTTCATCAATATTACAACCCATTTCTCGAATGATTAGCAAAATTCATACACATTAGTAGTATCTAGGTCCGTATCACGTGTTAATGATGTTGTAAATGTAAAATATTCAATCGGCTATAACTTAGCTGTTTATAGTTCGATAATTGTGAAATTTACAGGACACATACAATTGCTATCAGAAAACTTAAATTGATATTGGTTTTATACGCAAAAATGTAAAATTTGTAAAATGTACAATTACACGGCCACACAAAAAAAAGAGGGGTATACTTTCGATGCGATATATCGTAATCGTAGTCTTTCGGCCTGCTGAGCACGAGTCTGGGTCTAGAATTGAGCAATCACGTCCTGATTTTTTTCTAACCTCAAAAAATGGGTTAAAAACAGAGAAAGTCGAGGAAAATACACTCGTAATACTCGGAAAATTTTTGACATTTAAACCTAAATTCGTATGAATTGAGACCTACTGAGTACAAATTCGTAACCAGAATTAAGCCATCATGACCTGATTTTTTTCTAATCCCAAAAAATTGGTTAAGCCCGAAAATCACGGAAAATACACTCGTAAAATTTGGAAAAAAATTATTTATAACTTTTAAACCTGTATTCACATGAATTGAGACCTATTGAGTTTGAATCCGTGACCAGAATTGAGCCATCAAGTCCTGATTTTTTTCTAACCTCAAAAAAATGGGTTTAAAACAGTGAAAATCGACGAAAATATTTACATATATGGCTTTGGACCTATTAAACATAATCTGTGATCAGATTTAGATCATCATGTCCAGATTTTTTCCTAATCTCAATAAATGGTTTGAAATCAGTAAAAATCGGTGTTTAAAGTCGTTTTTAAATCCAGCGCTGAAACCTGAAATAAATGAAGCACAAAGACTCGTTTTTCCTTTTATACTTAAACTAGAAAACTTAACTGAACTTCACCAGAATTTGATGTTTCTTGTTTACATTCGGCTCCCAATCAATATTGACAGACGTTCATGACATCTGATTGTCAACAATTACTGAAGATCACGGTGATGATTTTATCAGAAATGATATATTGTAAATTTCGAAGTTACGATATGGTCAGTTTGAAATTCACTGATAGCGAATTAGAAAGTACCGAATTCCTTTCTTTTTGAAAATTGCAGTACAGCGAAAAATCTGTACATATTATCTTATTAGTGTTCTGAAGGTGGAAGTGAACGGTAGAAACGTAAATTTGAAGATAAATTTAAAATTAAAGTAAATAAGTTTGTACTCGAATTTAAACTAGAAATAATGAATAGTGAAATAAAATAATAGTTTTTTCATTCAGTTCAAAGTTGTTTATATCCGGAACAATTGGGGAAAATACATTGAAATTTTTTTTCGCATTTTACATTTATTCTGTTAATCTTAAACCTTGTTCAGATTAAGCCAGCCCTTCTAGCCCCTGCCTTTCTAAATCCGACGCTGTTGAAATCAAATAAAGGGCTATCCATTTTACGCTTGGGAAAGTAAAGCTAAAGAAAACACATAAAATATTCAGATGGAAACACAATTTTTTATTCAGTATAAAGATTGAACCTTGCCGTTATACATGATGTACAACATCATTCAAATGTTTTCCACGGGACCTCTTACAGGCTTCAATCCTTTGAGGTAATTTTCAATAACTTTTCGGCACATTTCCGGCAATATCTCGGCCATAACTTCACGAATATTGATTTTCAATTGCTCAAGATTTTGAGAATTGTTCGCGTAAACACGGTCTTTCGCATAGCCCCATAAAAAGAAATCCAAAGGTGTTAGGTCGCAGGATCTTGCGGGCCAATTGAAATCACTCTATCTCGAAATTACGCGTCCTGAAAATTTCTCTTGCAATAGTGCTCAATTAGCCTGTGTTGTGTGGCTTGTGGCTCCGTCCTGTTAGAACCACATATTTTCTAGGTCATAGTCTTCAATTTCTCTCCAAAATAATCGGTTAACATCTATCCATAGCGGTCAGAATTCACTATAATGGCTCTTCCTTGATCGTTTTAAAAAAAAAATACTGGCAAATAACACCACCAGACCATAATGCACACCAAACGGTCACTGTTTCTGGATGCAAAGGCCTTTCAGCGATCACCTGAGAATTGTGAGAGCCCCATATGCGGCAATTCTGTTTATTTACGTAATCACAGCGAAAAATGAACCTCATCACTGAAGAAAATTTTGTTCGAAAAATCGTTATCAATGGCTTGCTGTTCAATCACCCAATTCGCATACATTCTGCGTTGTGTATAATCTTGAGGCTTAAATTCTTGAGTGAGCTGGATTTTGTATGGATGGAGATGCAAATCCAAATGCAAAATCCACAACAATGAGCCGTAAGACAAGCCCAAATATTGAGCACGTCGAGGAATCGACAGATTCGGGTCTTCCTTCACACTTTGAGTAACGACAGCGATATTTTCAGCAGAATGAATATTGCGATGATGCACAGGCCTTGCAATATCAATAACCGATCCAGTCTCTTCAAATTTTCTCACAGTGTTCGAACTTGTTTGCTGTGTAGATCGATTATGTCGACCGTGATCGGCTCGTAAAGCCCTAAATGTTGATACAGCAGAATCACCATATTCATAATAAAATTTAATAATTTTAAGGCATTTCTCTACTGTTAAACGATTCATATTTACAAATGGCAAACCTTCAACTAAAAAACACGCTTTGAATGACATTTAATTTTGACAAATGTCAAATGGCAGGGTTATACTTTCCCAACCACGAAATGGATAACCCTGTACCTCAATACCTCATAATGCATAACCACTTACCCATACTTGAAAACCTGAGACCTGTCATCTTATTACCCAATTACCTGTTTTGAATATCCATGTCGAAAAATCCTAATGATTCATACCTTTATACCCGATAATTTTCTCCTAATAAATTTTAATTCCTACAACCCTAATGCCCAAAATCTGATGCCTAATAAATCTAACCCATAACCACAAAATCACACCCAACACCCGAGTTGAATAACTTGAATAACCTAAAACTTTGAAACTTACTACCCTGATTAAGTGACCGAATATTACTGCCTACCCTTTTTAGGGTATTGTAAAATCATTTTACAATACCCGTCTAAAATCGCGTCCTGTCTGTCCGTCCGTGTGTCACACCACTTTTTCTCGCAAACAACATAAGCTAGAAACATAAGATTTTGTAAGTAGGTGCGAAGTGACGCCCTCTTCAAAGTTTCAACACGAAAAGAAATTTATAAGGTCTTTAAAGGTGGGTCTCCCCATATAGGGGAATTGCCCCTGAAAAAAAATTTTTCATCGCATGGAGGCAATATGGGTATCAAATGAAAGGTCTTGATGAGAACTTTTCAAAACAAGTCTTAAAATGACACATTTTGCTTTCAGGGGTGCAGGGGAAAGGGAAATGTACGAACATTTTGTGTCCCCCCCTCGCGATTGGACACCTTTGACCCGAAAAATCTGAAAAAAATCATGAATCTATATACCTTTATGAGTACAACAACAACAAATATATGAGAAGTCGAAATTCACTCAACTTTGTTAGCAATAGTATGATTTATCGAATTTATGTTTTTTCGGGTTTTGTAAAATAATTTTACAAAACCCTTCTAAAATCGCGTCCTGTCTGTCCGTCTGTCTGTCTTTCTCGGAAACTACTTAAGCTAGAAACATCAAATTTTGTATGTAGGTGTAAACTGGTGATCTCTTCAAAGTTCAAACATAAAAAAATTTCATAAGGCATTTAAGGGGGGTCTCCCCATATAGGGGAGTGACCCCCCCGAAAAAAAATTTCATTGAAGGTGGCCGATATGGCTATCAAATGGAAGGTCTCGATGACGACTTTTCAAAACAGGTCTTTGTTTGGCAAAGTTTGCTTCGAGGGGCGCACAGGGAGGGGAAATACACGAAAAATTTGTGTCCCCCCCCCCCCCCTCGCGATTGGACACCTGTGATCCGAAAAATCTGAAAAAAAATCTAGAATGTAGGTCTTGATGAGTACAACAACAACAAATACGTTAGAAGTCGCAATTCACTCAACTTTGTTAGTAATAGTATGATTTCTCGATTTTATGTTTTCTTGAATAAAATCTTAACGGTAACTTTAAATTCAATGAAATTCAGTACGCATGACTATTTATAAGATTGATCTATTCTGAAAGTTTCGTAAAGATTGAATCATATTTAGCGAAGTTACAGCGGTTTGAATTTTCCCGTATTACTATGTAACAATATGCGCTGCATTTATTACTATGGCAACATATGGCTATGGAACAACACGCGTTTTTTACCGACTCAGACACTCTAGTTTTGCTAGGATTTGCATGAAAATTTCAGGAATGATAGGTGTCATGTAGATCTTTGAGAATCGGTGCAGCTAGTGGTATCAGTAATCGTAAAACAAAATAGTGGCTATTTTAAATGCGAAGATTGAATAATTTTGAGTTATTTTTTCCCAACTTCAACGTTTAAGGTGCATGCTTTGAACACTTGATTCGATTTCATGAATGACTGTAGATCAGTACCTACAATTAATGCTTATAAGTGAAACAAGTCAAGGAGGCGGGAGAGAGCTCCTAGCAAAAGGGTTTTGTAACCATTCTAGGATTCGAAAAAATTGGCCATTGATCGATGATAACAGTACAGGAGAGTGGCCCCTGAAAAAAAATTCATCAAACGTAGCCGATATGAGTATGAAATAAAAGTTTTCATGGGAGCTTTTCAAAACAGTTGTTAAACTGTCAGTTTTTGCTTCAGTGGAGCACAGGGGGGAAATATATGAAAAATGTGTTTCCTCCGTCGCGGCTGGACATGTGAAATCAAGGGAGATATTAATGAGTATACCAATACCAAAAACCTCAGAAGTCGAAATTCGTTCAACTTTGTTAATAATAGTATGATCTTCGTATTTCATATTTTCTCCAATAAAATCGTCTTTGACATGTTTCTTGATGTGATTCGATCTGGTGACTGCATTTTGTAAATTAAATACAAAACCCTTCTGACATGAGCGTAGGTCTGTTTACCCAACTTGTTTTGAATAAAATCTTAACGGTGCCGTGCTTAACTGTTTATAAAGTTAATCTGTCCTGAAAGTTTCATAAAGATCAAATGGTATTTAATGAAGTTATAGCAATTTGAATTTTCCTGTATTACTATGGAACAACATGCGCTGTATTACTATGGGAAGATATGGCTATGGAACAATATGCGCTTTCTACCGACTCAGATGCTACAGCTTTGCTAAGATTTGCATGTTAGTTTCAGGAATGATAGGTATCACGAATTCCTTTGAGAATTGGCTCAGCTAGCGGTATTAGTAATCGTAAAGCAAAATAGTGGCTGTTTTAAATGCGAAGATTGAATAATTTCGAGTTATTTTGCCCCAACTTCAACGTTTAAGGCGCATGCTTTTAACAATTGATTCAATTTAATGAATGCCTGAAGATGAGTACCTACAATCAATACTCATATGTGAAACAAGTCAAAGAGGCAGGAGAGAGCTCCTAGCAAATGGACTTTGTAACCATTCTAGGATTCGAAAAAATATACCATGAATCTTTGATTACAGTGCAGGGGAGTGGCCGCTGAAAAAAAAATTCATGAAAGTTAGCCGATATAAATATCAAATGAAAGTTATTTATAAGAGCTTTTCAAAACAGTGCTTAAACTGACAATTTTTCCTTCACAAGGGCAACAAATACCTTAAAAGTCGATATTCGATCAACTTTGTTAATAAAAGTGCATTTTATAAACTTTGCTTTTTTGTCTTTAAAATCAAGATGGGACCCTTAAATTTCCCAAAATCTATAATTTAAGTTATCTGAAAGTTATTGTATATGGTTCAAAAATTTCACAATAACCCCCTGCAGCGTTGTCCGAAACAGAATTGTTTCGCGTTCCTGGAAATTGATTTTCATTCGCCAATTTTCATTGTACAGCTGTACATCATTCAACATTTTTTGGAGATTGCTCTGAACTATTGTAGCTTTTCTGCCGTATAGATGATCAGGTCATCAGCAAACACTACCAATGATCGCGTTGACAAGACGTTAAAATCAAATCCGTTCAATATCTTGCGAATGAATATTGAGAAGAGCAGAGGCGCAGCAACTTTTCCCTGCTGAAGACCATTCAAAACCTAGAATTCTTCCACTTTGTTAATAATAGTATTATATTCGAAATTCACATTTCTTCAATAAAATCGTATTGGTACCCTTAAACTCAACAAAATCGATATTTAAGTAGTCCTACAAAAGATCCTTTAACCTTGTAAGTTTGATGAAAATTGAACGATATACACGGAAGTTATAGCCATTTGAAATTTCTCTAATTACAACAACAACAACACATGATTTTGGTATTTTATGGACTTTCCATCGAATCAGTCACACAGTTTTGATTTGATCCTCTTGAAATTTTCAAGTAAGGTCAATAACATTAATTCTTTTTGGGGAATCATAATTTGAGTGATTTTTGTTGGTTTGCAACAAAATGGCGACCGTTGAAAATGTAACAACTATGGATTTTCTGTTAAACATGCTATTCTCTTTGACATATTTCCTGACGTTATTTATTGCTGGTGACTGCATTTATAACAAGTTGAGTACAAAACTCTTCTCAAATGAGCGTAGGATTCTCTACCCAACTTGTTTCCTTTCTATTTTTTGATTTTTGGCGGAGAGACAAGACCACGCTGAATGACGATCAATTCTCTGAGTAGAAATTGTGAGTTGGAGTGCAAATTAGCCGAGTTTAAGCGAACGCACCAGTAGACAGACAATAATAAGCGATCACTGCAAAAATTAGGCGAGAAGGTTGGAAAATTTCCTGCAGGAGGAAACAATTGGTAGTGGCTGCATTAGGGAGCGGAAGAAAGGGAAAGTGGCTGTGCACTTATCATCGAGGAAGCTTGTTCTTGAGAGTTAAGTGGAAAAATACATTTGGTAAATAATTGTTATTAAGTAGAATTTATATTTTCTTTTCTGCATACATCTTCAACTTTAAATTTTACAGTGCGTGAAAATTGTGGCTTGGGAATTCATTTCTCGGGACGATAATCAGGCAAAGAAGGCTGGAATATTATTTGTAGTGGCAGTGTTCTGGGAGCGAAGTGTTCGGGAAGGTGAATCTGAAGTTTTTCTTTTCATTTTGCTCCAGTTTAGTAGTAAGGGTGTCTGAAGTTCATTCGTTTTTCCGGTTAGGAAACCTACAGGTTTTTGTAGTGGTAGTGGAGCTACGTGGTAGGATGCAGGCGTTCGGTAGGTAGCCATTGCCGTAAGGTGGCTGTTACGCTTCCCTCGAGGGCGCTCCGATTGAGAGTTCTGCGGGCCCCGGTCTTGCTCGTCAGAGATGGGCGTGGACGCCACTCGCGTCAGCCCTAAACCTTTGCATTAACTGCCAAGCGAGCGGACGATTTATTGCAGAAATTTTACCGCCGCGCCTAAACTGAGAATCTCTAACGCACGAATTGAAACTACACAAAAATCAACCGCTAAAGGAATTTCACCGATACAACCTATCCTCGAAGGCAATTCCCACTAAGCTGGGAGGCAGGAAAAATCATGAGGCGGTATCCCGAAATTTTACAGGGAACCACCTGGAACCGAAATTGCTCACTTTTCAGCGTTATCTGCGAGCCAAGTTAACAACACCAGCCAAAACTAAAATTTTCCCGAAGTTCAATAATTCACACAAATCTGAAGCTTTTACAAAATTCACTAAAAATTCTCGCTTCAATTTAGAGGAAAATGTATTTCTGTTTTAACAGTAATTGAAATTATTTGATTTGCTTACTAATGAATCTACGTAGGGGGGCCCGGGTATTTGCGCCGTCAATCAAAAATTCTTCCTCGCCACCTCCAGTGATTTTGCCACCCTTTTCAGCTACCGATTTAAGACTTATTGCTCTTGTGGATCTGATCCCGCACACTGGCTTGCCGCCACCAACCGTAATCCCGCCGTTGTTGTCACTGGGAACTCAATCAATATTTTCCGGGTCTCGTCATTCGTCTCAAATGGGAACCCGTTGACTTTCTTTTTGTTCTAGCCGTGCGCAATTTACTTGTTTTGATATTGGGAACTCAAACTGTTTTGATATTGGGCAATTGAAATATAAATTTCCCTTCACCTAGCACATTCGTGAATGTTTACTTGTTTAGATGTCAAAGATTTATTTTTAAGCAAAAACGAAAAGCTGGTGGCATATTCCATCATACGCGGTTATATTCGTAAGTTTGTCATACTTAAACAGGACATTTTCGATTGATAAGTGTTGAATTGGTTTGATCGGTAAGTAGAACGAGTGTATTTATTCCTTGAAGTCGTATTGATCCTAGCATCATTGCTAGTTGCAATTGCTGTAGTTATCGTCGCCCTAATCTGTTCTAGTACGCCAAAATCGGTCAATTTTATATCTCCGTGTGCAGGGCGTTCGCTCGACTTATGTCCCTATGAATTTTTTTATCGATTGTACCTACTCCAACCTCTTGTGCACTTCATGGCACATATAGGTGATTTGTCGTTCTGTTGGCGGACCCGATACTTGATGGATGCCCTGCAAATGTCACTACCACAATATCCCATCAGATCCAAAATTGACAATTTCTGTGTCCTTATGTTCAAGGGCGCTATAAATTGAAGCTACAAAGTCGGATGGAAACGCAGTCGATGGCCATTTATTCTTGTTGTTCTGACGTTCCGTGAGGGGAAAGTTTTCCTTTTCCTTGTTTGGTGTGGAAGTCGGTTTATCTGGCAGACTTACGCACTAGTTACATACGTATCCTTTACTTTACACAGTGTTTTTTTTTAATTCGATCATCTGTCTGAATTTTTCTTTTTCACAATAATTCCTAACTTTAAACCTTGGCTCGAGATGGCTAATGTATCCCGGTGCTCAGAATAAGTTCTTCATTTTCTTACGGTCTTGCATGAATAGTATACGCGAGATTTCCTTCCAGGTGGTCAGATGGGAAGGGTCACTCGTGATATGGCTACGGGTACCAAACGAATTAAGAGTGATAATTTTGCTCCAGTCTGACATTTTCGCGTTTGGGCGACCTTTTTGAGGCTCGGTAGACCAAACGAGTGGCATCCACGCCCGCCTTTAAGTGATTTTGTCGGGTTTGGAGAGTTTCAACCAGGATATCCCCAAGAAAATGGCGGGGTTGTAACGGAGTCAAAAACAAGTTATTAAGGGGACTTCAATCAGTGAAATTTTCACCAGCCGATACTTTGAACTTGGAAAGTTTTTGTGGCATCGATAAAAAACTAAAGATCTAGTTTAACGAAGATTTTGGAATATTCTTAGCAAGAGAAATAATGAGATAGCAAAAAAGTTCAAATATCGATTTGGGTCTGTAAAGTGAAAATTGAAGAAGAAGGTGGACAACTGACGCAAAGTAAAACCTGGTCAACATATAAAGGGTGATTCATAACAAGTGTACACATTTTTGTCAAAAAAAAACATAGTTTTTTGTAAAGATTGAGCTGTAATGTTTATTAATTATGACATTTTGGTCCCTCACAATGAAATATGAAACATTCCTTTGGGCATATGTGCACTTTGTGCTGCTCAAACGATGATTGTAATTTTCGATGACATTTTCACACATTTCCGGCGTTATTAGGCGTATCTTTGCTCGAATATTCTTTTTTAATGCTTCAGTAGTCTGGGGAGTATCAATGTAAACACGATTTTTCAGATTTTCTCAAAGAAAGAAGTCACAAGGAGTCAAAGCACACGATCTCGCCGGCCAATTTATGGGTGGACCAAAAAATTCACGTAGAGCGCGAAATGTTTGCACTGGCAATTCATTATTTTTGTAAAAAGTTTTAACAATAATAAAACGTTTGGCTGATGTGTATGTCGCCTTGATTAAAATTGTAAAAGGCCAAACTGTCATAATCTGTCAATATATGGACCTGGAATTGGTGATAAATAAGAGTTAAGGCCCATTCACATGTGTACATTTGTTATGAATCACCCTTTACTATATATGTCTCAACTAAACAATTTCGAGTGGCTTATCCATAACACAAAAGTCTTTGTAAAGGCGCGCAATGCTAAATACTAGACAAATCACATATGAGCCTATTATTTTAAGAACATACTACAGTGCATTATGACGGTTGAGACCTCCAGTACGTCAACATTTTATGGGCTACAGGTCACAGGAATTGTAAGACTACGAACGTTGCAATGAGCTAGTCACGTTATTCTTACCGGTGAAGAACGGGTACCGAAAAGGATATTCGTTGCAAGCATTGAAGGGTGTATACCAGTGGAGAAATTAAAAAAGATGCTGATCTGATTTTGCCGACGATGACAGTTTATCGCTTCTTAAATTGTGACATTGGATAACATGTTTGAATATCCGAAATAGTTGTAGGAAGCCAAAGCTTGAGAGGGACTGTGGCTTTATGAAGAAAAAACAAAGAACACTGTGCTGGTAACTATAAAAACAACATAAGCTGTGTATATTCCATGAGCTTAACAGGATTTCTGTATGCTTCCAAAAGTATGCATTTGCGCGAAAATATATGTAATTGGCGCCAATCGAGACTTGAACCTTGCACTTCATGTTTGAGGGTTGAAACTTTGCATGAATGTTACTCATACCTATACCTTTAACTTAAAATTGATCATGTACGTAGTTGCCTGCCTTCTAAGAGCAATTTAGCAAAAATAGAATTGTTCACCAGTTTTTCATCGTTATTCTGGTCGAAAGTATTGTTTTTGAACTATTCACTTCAAGAGTACCCAATATTGTTGGCGGAACCAAATCACTTTCGGTTACCTATCATGTGCGCTACAAAAAGAGTTTTTTTTTCGGGCCATTTTTTTTTATCCACTCATGTGATCCAATATGGAATCAGTCGGTATATATATATATATATATATATATATATATATATATATATATATATATATATATATATATATATATATATATACTTATATATATATATATATATATATATATATATATATATATATATATATATATATATATATATACGTAGTAGGTGAACTTCTCTCGAGAAATTTATCTAAAACCTGTTGGATAAAACCATTCATTCTCTTCGTAACAGATTCAAAACACATTGGGTTCACAAAAAAGGTAGAAAGCCAAACGTATGAAAAAATAATTTAAACATCTTGAGAAGAAAACTTCAGTTGGCTTGTAATTGATAGTGATGTTTATTTTCTGATCAATTTTAGCGCCCCCTCCGTTTTCATGACTTCATTGGAAACGTATAACTGTAACCATAACATGCTCCTAACTTCAACTTTACTCTAAATTTCTTCTCTAAATTCACTTCATCGCCCACAGAGTAACTTGAACCAACATCCTTAAAAGTGGCACGGCAAAGGTAAGAAAATGTTCCGTATGAGCGAAAAAGGATAAAGACAATAGGTTACACAGCATCAGTGTGTGGATGAACGCATTTTCTTAAATGAGAATGTAATATAATTAACCGTATAACTGCTTACAAAAGTTTAAATTACATACTTACAAAGTGGAAAGGAGGCCTGGGTGCCAACTTTTAAGAGCTCCTGCTGGTATCTACTAAGTTTCATCATCATCTCCTTCACTCTGGCAACACTTTCTTTAGCGAGTGTTGTGCATATTAAAGATAATTATCCGCAGCAAAATATTACATATGAGTATATGTATTGTACGTATGCACATGGGAAGAGAGTAGAATAGAATACAGTAATGTGAATGTTAATTAAAATTCTGTTTGAACATATGGTGTGGGAAATGGTATGCATTGTTTTCATGACGCGCAACTGACAAAGGACAATGTAGCAAAAGGGAATATTTTTGAATTTAAAATGTACAATGTTGATTTGAAATGCAAGCATTTATATGTATGCTAAGGCCAGGAAAATGTTGTGATATGTCCTAGAATGTGAGAACTGTTGGGAATTTGATTATGGCTTCAGAATGTTAGACAGAAATGTAAATTTTAGATTGTTAATATTTTTTGGATGCGTCTGTTTGTTAAAATTACATTAGAAACACAATATAATATAAAAAAGCTTATGGATGCCGTTGAGATTTGCAGTAAAATAAATGGTTTATATAATGAATGAATCCATAATTACAATATAATACCTCGTTCTAAAGTAAGAATACTGACTACATACTTTACATTTTGTGGGGTATGCATAACAAAGCTTTGGTCTTTGAAATTTTAATCGTGGCTAAATTAAGTATTTAAGTATTTTTATTATGGTAATAGTGATTCTTTGTTATGGGCTCTCATATAGGAAATTAAAATCACAATTCTCACAATCCTTTTATCTTTTATTTTCATTGTTCTTATAATTCAGTCACTTAAGAGTAATTGCACATTTACAATTTCTTTACAAACTTGATATAACTTTATTTCACAATTGGTTCCTTTTACTTATGATCTTTTACACTGACTTTGATTTACAAATTTAAAAGTATATTTTTTCATATTTAATTCAAATGTAAACTCTTTAATTTTAACTTGAACTGTTCGATATTGAACTATACTCGTATATTGTTCCATAGCCGTATGTTTCCATAGTAATACAGCGCATATTGTTCCATAGAAATGCAGGAAAATTCAAACCGTTAAAACTTCGTTAAATACTATTTTATCTTTGTAAAACTTACACGACAGGTCAATCTTATTGACAGTCATTGGTAAACTTATTGCATTTAAAGGTACTGTTAAGATTTTATTCAAGAAAATGTAAAATCGACACATCATACCATTACTAAGAAACTTGAATGAATTTCGACTTCTCATGTATTTGGTGTTATTGTACTGATAAAGACGTACATTCATGATTTTTATCGGATGAAAGGTGTCCAATCGCAAGGGGGTAGGGGTACGCAAAAAGTTCGAAAATTTCCCCTTCAGCTACCCCCCCATCGTACCGATAAGGCAATTTTAAGACTTGATTTGAAAATATCTCATTGAGACCTTTCTAATGACACCCTACCAATGTTGAAAAAAGTTTTTTTGAAGGGTCATCTCCCCATATGGGAGACCCCCTAAAACCCCTTTGAAAAATTTTTCCACCCCAACACTTTCAAGAAATCATCACTTCTGACCTTTCCACAAAGTTTCATGGCTGTAGCTTCTATAGTTTTGGAAAAAAAAGTGCTGTGACATACAGACGAACGGACGGCCAGACGGACACAGGTCGTGATTGCAATAGGGTTTTGTATTTTAGTATAAAACCCTAAAAATGTAAGCGAATTTGTGTATCAAAGCGCTAAAATAATAAGTACCAGTAATAAAAAAGACGAAATACGCCAAATAATACAGCTCGCAAATAAGATATATTTTTCAGTTTTGACGAACTTGAAGATCATCTGCATTCACAGGAAAAGCTTCAAGTATACAAATCTGCGATAAAACCTCTGTTATGCTAAGGATGCTAACCAAAGCATCTGCAGATATATTACATGCCTTTGAGTGACGGGCCCTGAGGCGAATAACCGGAGTGAAGCTAGACGGGGACCAATGGTGAATTCAATACAACCATGAGCTGTATAAAATTTTTGACGAGCCTGAGGTCTCAACGATTGCAAGGCTGCGGGAACCGCAATGGACCGGCCACACGAATCGTATGGACGAACAACGGATAACTAAAAAAGTATTCGTTGGAAGAACTGATGGTCGAAGACCAGAGGGGAAACCGAGGAAACGCTGGTCTGACTCGGTCGGCGAAAACAGTTCAACGCTGCTCGGATTTCGAAATTAGAGGATGCGTTCAATGGACCGAGACAGCTGGAAGCGCTTGTTGTTGGAAGTGACGGCCCGAGAGGGGCTGTAGTACTATCGAGAAGAAGATACACATATAAAAATGTAAGCGTTCATATATATATATATATATATATATATATATATATATATATATATATATATATATATATATATATATGTACATATATAAACATACACATATATATACAGGATTATCCATTTCGTATTTGGGAAAGTATAACCCTGCCGTTTGACATCTGTCGGAATTAAATATCATCCAAAGCGTGTCTTTTTTAGCTGAATGTTTGCCATTTAGAAATATGGATCGTGTAACAGTCAAACAAAAGCGTTAAAATTATTAAATTTTATTATAAAAATGGTGATTCTGCTGTATCGACATTTAGGGCTTTACGAGCCGATAACGGTCGACATAATCAACCTACACAGCAAACAATTTCGAACACAGTGAGAAAATTTGAAGAGACTGGATCGATTATTGATATTGCAAGGCCTGTGCATCATCGCAACATTCGTTCTGCTGAAAATATCGCTGTCGTTACTCAAAGTGTGGAGGAAGACCCAAATTTGTCGATTCCTCGACGTGCTCAACATTTGGGCTTGTCTTACGGCTCATTGTGGCGGATTTTGCATTTGGATTTGCATCTTTATCCATACGAAATCCAACTCACTCAAGAATTTAAGCCTCAAGACCATACACAACGCAGAATGTATGCGAATTGGGTGATTGAACAGCAAGCCATTGATAACGATTTTTCGAACAAAATTTTCTTCAGTAATGAGGCTCATTTTTCGCTCAGTGGGTACGTAAATAAACAGAATTGCCGCATATGGAGCTCTCAAAATTCTCAGGTGATCGCAGAAAGGCCTTCGCTTCCGAAAAAAGTGACCGTTTGGTGTGCATTATGGTTTGGTGGTCTATTTGGCCCGTATTATTTTGAAAACGATCATGGAAGAGCCATTGCAGTCAATTCTGACCGCTATGGATGGATGTTAACCGATTATTTTTGGAGAGAAATCGAAGATTATGATCTGGAAAATAAGTGGTTCAAACAAGATGGAGCCACAAGCCACACAACACAGGCTAATCGAGCGCTTTTGCAAGAGAAATTTCCAAGTCGTGTAATTTCGAGATTGAGTGATGTCAATTGGCCCGCAAGATCCTACGACCTAACACCTTTGGATTTCTTTTTATGGGGCTATGCAAAAGACCGTGTTTACGCAAACAATTCTCAAAATCTTGAGCAATTGAAAACCAATATTCGTGAAGTTATGGCTGAGATATTGCCGGTATGTGCCGAAAAGTCATTGAAAATTACCTCAAAAGGATTGAAGCCTGTAAGAGGTCCCGTGGAGAACATTTGAATGATGTTGTGTTTCACGTATAAAGACAAGGTTCATCTTTATATTGAACAAAAAATTTTTTTTTATGTGTTTGTTATGTGTATATATATATATATATATATATATATATATATATATATATATATATATATATATGTATATATTTATATGTTTATATGTAGCAACGATCATTGAACGAACTAGAAGTAATGTTTTGTTATCTAGGATTGAAGTACTCGTAATTGATAAGCAATTTGTCTCACAACTAAAGTCAAAGAGAAACGAGCTTAAATCCTGGTCTTTTGCGTTGGATGAAAGTACGGACAATATTGGCACAGCTCAGTTACTTATATTTATAATAGGTATTGGTGACAACTTTATAAGTGATATTGACGAGAACTTTTTTCTGGTTGGTACTTATTTTTTTGGTGGGGACTTATGTTTTGGTTGGGAATATTTTTCGGTTGGGCTTTTTTTTTTGTTGGGACTTTTTTTTGGCTGGGACGTATTTTTTGGTTGTGACTTTTTTTGGTTGGTTTTATTTTTATTGGGACTTTATTTTTGGTTGGGACGCTTTTTTGGGACTTTTTCTTGGGTGGGACTTTTTTTAGTTGGGGTTTTTGTTTTTTTGGTTGGGACTTTGTTTTTGGTTGGGACCCTTATTTTTGGTTGGGACTTTTTTTGTTTTCGTTGGGACTTTTTTTCTTGGTTGGACTTTTTATGGTTGGGACTTAGTTTTTGTTTTTTTTTTGCGTTGAATGAAAGTACGGACAATATTGGTACACCTCAGTTACTGATATTTATAAAAGGTATTGATAACAACTTATTTTTGGTTGAGACTTTCACCGATATTTAAGAAATATCAACCGAAAGTTATCATGAATACATTGGAGACCGCCAGTCATGCAAACGTTCAACTCAAAGATGATGAACGTAATAAAAACATATTGTACAGCGTGAACTTCATCAAGGAGCTAGGGCAGAAATTTATACAGTATGAAATTCAGAAGATGCGTTTGAAATCAAAGTATTCCACGAATGAAAAGAAGTTAACCGGCAAAAAATCGGATAGAAACGGGAAAAAATGCGTTGGTTGTGGCAATCGCGAACATTGAGGGAAAGACTGCCCAGATAAAATGAAAGATGCAAAATCTTTCTCATGTGATAATTTTGCCAATGTCGCGAAAAATGTTCGACTGCGCGTGTGACTACATCAAAATTAAGATGTGACGTTTTGCGATTAGAGGACATAAAAACCTATAAACCGGTTAAAATTCTCAATAAAACGATTTGGGCAGTAATAGATCCCGGTAGTGATCTTCATTGGACCAAATTGAGTGTTTATAAAAAACCAAATGTACCGAAGTTGAAGAATCCGTTCGTTGGTTTTGGCGGCATCAATTTTAGCGGTCAGAAAAGGGGAATAAGGGAGGGAGGAGGGAGTAAGGGTGGGAGGGAGGAAGGCGTAATGCCTCACGCCCCACGCCACACACCACACTTCTCACGCCTCACGCTTCACGCCTCACGCTTCACGCCTCACGCTCCACGCCTCACGCCTAACGCCTCGTGCCTCACGCCTCATGCCTCACGCCTCACGCCCCATGTTCCCAAAGGAAGAAGTCGCAAGGTGTTAAATCACAAGATCTCGATGGCCAATAGTCATCACCTCTTCGAGAGATAACACGGTCTGGAAACTTTTCCCGTAAAAGATCAATGGTTTCGTTGCTTGTGTGGCACGTAGCGCTGTCTAGTTGAAAACAAACGTTGTCCAGATCAATACCATCCACTTCCAGCCATAAAAAATCATTGATCATTTCTCGATAGCGCAATCCATTCACCGTAACTATTACACCACCCTCATTTTCGAAAAAGTAAGGTCCAATGACTCCGCTGGACCATAAACCACTCCAAACAGTCACACGTTGAGGAAAGAGAGGCTTTTCAACAATAATTCTTGGGTTTTACGAGCCCCAGATGCAACAATTTTGCTTTTTGCTTGTTGACGAAGCAACCAAGGAAGAAATGGGCCTCATCACTCAAGATGATTTTTCAATGGGATTCCGGATCATTTTCATAAATTACAAAGACCCGATCAGCAAAGACACGACATTGTTGATGACTGGCAGGCTTGAGTTTTTGTGTTAACTAAACTTTAAAGTCCCTAAGACCTAAATCTTTATGCAAAATACGATGTAATGACGTTTGTAGAATGCCTAATTCCAAAGAACGACGAGGAATAGACAAACCTGGGTTTTCTTAAACACTTTCGGCTACAGCATTAATATTCTCGGCTTTTCTTGCGTGACGTGCACGGGTTTTATTCTTCACATCACTAAATTGTGCCAACAGCTTGAGTTTTCCTACCGATTTCTGTATTGCGGTCCGACAAGTTGCTTAACGACGACCCAAAAATGTTCGAGTTTTACGAACCGTCTCTGTCAAATTTTCACCATTTTTAATAGTGAATTTTAATAATTTCAATGCGTTGTTGCAGCGTGTATTGTTCCATTTTAATTAATGGCGTAGTTTTTACTTGTCAAATGTCAAAAAATGACAACTTCGAATACGACACCTACCGAAATAACGGGCTTTTCAAAATAACACCTCTTATTGGAAAACCCTTTACATTATAATGCCTCATTCAAAAGAAAGAAAACTGACTAAGATGTGTGACAATTAAGTAATGAGACTAATTCCATGAAAATCGTATATTTAAAGATTCAAAGTAGGGCAGCTGCACAACAATTCCAGCGCATTTGCTTAAGTTGCCTTAAAAATTGTTTACCTTAATTATTTCTCTAAGCGTAAAAGGAAGATCAATTCTATTTCGAATTTTTTCGTATTATGGAGAGCAATTTGTCGATAGGTATTTTTCTTGCACAATATATTCTTGCTGGAGCCTGAAGCATGTCATTCTTTGATGCTTGCTGCAATTTATCAGAATGGGAACTGTTTCTATGTCACTTCAATCACCCAATTAATTTTAATGTTTTAGCTATTTAATTCTCGGGTTTACTTCGAGTGGCCAGCATTTTGAACCTCCTGGTGCTTATTTTGATGCAATTATAAACGTACTTTTATTTTCTTTTAGTTTGTTGGGAATATGTTGTTTTTCTTCATCAGAACCATGGCAGAAATACATAAGCAAGGCACACCAAAAAAAATCTTCAAAAACGACAAAAATTGCCAAAATCAGATGGGCAAAAACACAGAACACAAAAATGTTGTCGAAATTGGACGGGATTAGAAATGTTTAAGAAGTGGCTAAAACCGGGTCCTGACGTATTCAAAGCCAAATGTAGTGCCTGTGACTCCATTTTAACTGCAGAACTCAGTGTTCTGAAAATGCATGCAAATAGCTAAAAACATCTTGAAGCCATGAAAAGATTACCAGCTACTAGTAAGCAGATTTCAGCGTTCGCATCATTTGGAATAAAAAAAGACCCACCACATGTTCAAAACGCAGAAGTCAAATTGACCGGTTTTTTAAGCGAACATAATTTGGCATTCACAGTTGCAGACCACTTGACAGAATTCCTGAAGACCATATTTCCTGATTTTAAGATAGCACAACAAATATCTTTAAAAATAACCAAAGTAACTGCTATTGCCACAGCAGTCATAGGAGAGATTGAAAAAGAAACCTTAGCGTCAAAATTAAAACTAACTAAGTTCAGTGTGATAAGTGACGAGTCCACTGACAGAAGCAACCAAGGGTCGTCTTGTATTGTTGTGAAATTTTATGACGAAAAATCAAAACTAGTTGTAAGTAGATTTTGGGAGCTGTCGAAAATATTTGACTCTTTAAATCCAGACTTAGCTAACGAAGGAGCCACCGGTTAAAACTTGTTTGATGCTCTTATGTTATAAGATCGTTAAAAAAAGAAGACATTCCAATGGCTAACTTAATCGGATTTACAACTGATGGGTGCAGTATGATGATGGGAGAGAATAATTCAGTTTCCAGTCGCCTTAAAGAGCATTTTCCTGGTATAGTAGTGATGAAGTGTGTTTGTCACTCCGCACATCTGGGTGCCTCTCAAGCTTGTAATGAGCTGCCAAGAAGATGCGAGGATTTAACTCGAGAAACATACGCTTTTTTCAAAAGTAGTTGCAAAAGATAGTGTCAGTTTGCAGAGTTCCAAGAATTTTTTAAATTCAAACCATAAAAAATGCTCCATTCATCTCAGACTCGTTGACTTTCTCTTATCGCAGTAGTAGAGAGTATACTCGAGAACGGGATGCATTTTTCTTTACGAAACGTGGCTAAGCGAGAAGCTTGTTTCAACAGAAATTATATTCAACAATCTTAATGGTCCGTTCATCAAACTATATTTCAATTTTCTAGACTGGGTTTTACCTAAATTCACGGAGTGTAATAAGTGCTTTCAATCCGATAGGGTTTTGACAACTTTACTTAATGACAAAGTTCGGCAAATATACCTAGACATTAGAATTATGAATGATCTCAAAGATCCAGAGCTTGGAAAAAATAAGTCTGAACTCGACAAATTTTTTACAGTTTGTCACAATTTTCTTGCAACGAGCGCTGAAGAAATTAAAAAACGCTATCACATGAATGACCCTCGAGTTTCAAAACTTTCTATGTTACAAGCCCCACTGTGTTACATGCTTAGAGAAACTGCTCCGTCTACATTTCAACTGATTCAGTTACTACCTAGGGTAGTGCTGGAAGATAACACAAACCTAATACAAACAAGTTGGGTAAACAGACTGTTAGGATTAGGTCTTAGTTCGTTCCTGCTACCAGAGTTCACCACCACAACTGCTGGGGAAGCTGTGCAGATTCAAGGATCATTAAGTCACGTACTGGGACTACCTGAGCTGCGAGGTAATTATGCTTAGATTTAAGGCATTGTAGAACATTTTAAGTATTTTTGGAAATTAGTTTGTCTAATATTAAGTTAGATTAGTGTTAAGCCAAGTAGCTAGGGACCGCCAGAAGTGTTGCAACGTACCAACGAACACCACGAACTGAAGCTGTGGATACTTGTATTGCTCACGGAACAAGATCTGGGTAGTATCGAAAAACGCGTTGCCCGAAATCATGGTTGCCGACGACACGATATGCGGTTCAGTTGGCTGGTTGAAATACGACCCCAAACCTTCCTACGCCTACAAAGCATTGCCAGTACTTGAAGCACTAGCGAGGTTTCGTGAAATAATTCCAATGCAGAATGCTAACCTCTTAACGAAGATCCATCGAATTTATAGAGTACAATATACAAAAGAAATAGTATATATTAACAACAATTCTCGACTATCCACCGTCCATGGCGAGAGATTACAAGTTGCAGCGTAATTACATGATTTCTCGAATCGATTTTATGAACATAGCGACCAAGAACGGGTTAAGAAATCATTACCAATTGGATTGTCAACAGTTGCCCACCTGGGAACGGGTGTGCCAACCAACAGCGGTGGAATAAGCTTGAAGAGAATAATTCAAGAGTCACGGAAATCAATGAAGAGTACGACCCTGACAAATAGGCCCCGTTAACTACGAAGAAATAAAAAGGTCAGTCAAGTAACGGACGTTTTTTATTTTCTTTTTTTTGGGGTTTGATTTGTGGAGTGAAGAGGTAGCGAAGTTTGGGAAAAAATTAATCGGAAAAAGTGAAGCAGTCATTGAAAAGAAAAATCAATCGGGAAAAGTGAAACAGTAATTGAGAAGCGTCCTGATGACCATTGCTCGAAATACGAATATACATGTGCTGATAGATCATGCATACCATTGGGATTCGAATGTGACGGAAAATAATATTAGAATTCCTCGAATACATTGCGAGCTACGAGCCGGCGGCTTCTGGCGGATGCAACGGGGCCCCAATCGCAGGTTAACCCATTAAGTTATTCAGAAGAAAAGGTACCTCTTTTATTTTATATTTGAATTGCATTATTCACTTAAAGGAAAAATCGTTGTAAGATTGCTGTACGATACAATGAAGTGTGAATTAAAACGGATTTTACACTAAAATTCTTGAGTGATAATTGTAGTAGCGTAGTAAATCTTGTGTGCGCGGCTCAGGCAGTGGGACGCGCGGAAAAGTTAATGTGGGAATTAGTAGTTCTTTCCAGATCGCCAGCGCCCGTGGTTGTGGTGGAGAACCAGGTGATTAGCCCTGCGATCGTATCAGTGCAAACCGAGAATAGGGGAAGGTGAGTGAAGATTTGGCCCCAATCCCAAGGTTGAGGTAGTGTGTTAGGAGCGCATTTAGCGAAAAACTACGCGCGCGATCCAGTCAAACGTACGTGTCCCCGCCAGCCGATTGTAGGTGGATCCTCCGAGCCGTTTTCTCGTTTGACGGCTTCTTGGGGGCCCAGGACAAACAAGTGGCGCTCCCTACGCCCTTCTCAGGACGAGCTTGCCGGAACCGCAGGCCCCCTCGGAGGAACGCAGCACCTACATCTTGTAGGTTGTAGTGGATGGTTATATTGGCGGCGGAATCAAATTGTACGCTCATGTCAGAAGGGTTTTGTATTCAATTTACAAAATGCAGTCACCAGATCGAATCAAATCAAGAAACATATCGAAGACGATTTTATTAGAGAAAATATGAAATACGAAGATCATACTATTATTAACAAAGTTAAACGAATTTCGACTTCTGAGGTTTTTGGTATTGTTATACTCATAAATATCTCCCTTGATAATTATTTCAGATGTCCATCCGCGACGAAGGAAACACATTTTTCATGCATTTCCCCCCTATATCCCCATTGAAGCAAAAACTGACAGTTTAACAACTGTTTTGAAAAGCTCCCATGAAAATTTTTATTTCATACTCATATCGGCTACGTTTGATGAATTTTTTTTTCAGGGGCCACTCTCCTGTACTGTTATCATCGATTAATGGCTTAGAATGGTTACAAAACCTTTTTGCTAGGAGCTCTCTCCCACCTCCGTTTCTTGTTTCACTGCTGAGCATTAATTGTAGGTACTCATCTTCAGTCATTCATTAAATTGAATCAAGTGTTCAAAGCATGCACCTTAAACGTTGAAGTTGGGAAAAAATAACTCAAAATTATTCAATCTTCGCATTTAAAACAGCCACTATTTTATTTTACGATTGCTGATGCCACTAGCTGAACCGATTCTCAAAGATATACATGATACCTATCATTCCTGAAATTTTCATGCAAATCCTAGTAAAACTGCAGTGTCTGAGTCGGTAAAAAGCGCATGTTGTTCCATAGCCATATGTTGCCATAGCGCATATTGTTCCATAGTAATACAGGAAAATTCAAACCGCTATAACTTCGCTAAATATGATTCAATCTGTATGTACTGAATTTCATTGAATTCAAGGGTACCGTTAAGATTATATTCAAGAAAACATAAAATCGAAACATCATACTATTACTAACAAAGTTGAGTGAATTACGACTTCTAACGTATTTTTTGTTGTTGTACTCATCAAGGCCTACATTCCTGATTTTTTTCAGATTTTTCGGATCACAGGTGTCCAATCGCGAGGGGGGGACACAAATTTTTCATGTATTTCCCCTCCCTGTGCGCCCCTCGAAACAAATTTTTCCAAACTAAGGCCTGTTTTGAAAAGTTCTCATCAAGACCTTTCATTTGATAGCCATATCGGCTACCTTCAATGAATTTTTTTTTTCGGGGGGTCACTCCCCTATATGGGGAGACCCCCTTAAATACCTTATAAAATTTATTTGTAGTTGAGCTTTAAAGAGATCACCACTTTACACCTACACACAAAATTTGATGTTTCTAGCTTAAGTAGTTTCCGAGAAAAACTGCTGTGACACACGGACGGACGGACGGACAGACGGACAGACGGACAGACGGACAGACTGGTCGCGAAACTAGTAGGGTTTTGTAAAATTATTTTACAAAACCCTAAAAATCGATGATCAATGGAGGAACCTTCCAGCAAAATTTAGTGAACTAGACCTGACTTTACCAGTAGATAAATTTTGAAGTTTGCTAGATTTCAGTGAAGATTACAAGGAACTATCGCAGTTCTCTCTAGAGACTTTAAGTATTCCCCATTCTAATGCGCAATGCGAAAGAATATTTAGTCGTTTTCATGTAATGAAAACAAAGGTTTGCAACAAACTGATGACAGAAAAAGTGAAGGAGACATTGTTTGCTGCAAAGCATATAAAAGAAGCAGGATCATGAATCGATTTCCAGCCATCTAACAAGATATTGAGCAAGTTAAATTTAAGCATGTTTAAGAAAATTAAGAATTCGGCTTCTGCGGCCAAAATATAACCCTGTTTATTGACTCGAGACTAAGTATCCAACTTTGTGAAGCAACAAAACTTGCGTGTTATATCGAATTACTATTAATCTAGGTGATAAATAACATGGTGTTTAATTGAATTGATATTGTTTTATTGAAATCTCACTGTGTACAATTTTTTTTCTAGAGTTTCCCCCGAAATACATTTTTCAAGTTTGTGGTACGATCCCTTCAAAAATAAAGTTGGAATCACGCCGTTGCAGGTGAGCTACCAGGTGGTATAAAATAATACAACTTTTTGGTTGCCATCTTGCAACCCTTTGCTAATCTCTTGAGGATTTCAATCGATTTTTATTGATCCCTTTTTTGCTGTAAAGGTGACCTATCAGTCGCTCAGTCAATAGTCTCATATTCATATGGTGTGTTTTTTATACATCCCCAAAGTTTAGTAACAGCCTGTTCTCAACAACAGACACCAGATGTTGCACGCCAAGGTACAGTTCATGATCGCACTGAGATCGAAGGGTTTACAATGGGTTGCTTTGCAAGGACAAGAAAATGTATATCTATCTGTACCAGTAGATACGTAACGAGAATTTGGGTGCTCAATAAAGATAGTGATGATGTAAAATGACGATTACTTGCACATATGCAATGGATTAATCAGTTACTTGGATTTGCTTCCAATGAGAAATAATAATTTGTTACAACCGCAGAAGTCACCGCAGTTGCAGACATTAAATTTCAGCAGAGGGGTGCGTAACCCAGGGTGGTATACTGAGGCCGGCTAGCGCTCAGTCGTGTCGTGGGATTTCCGGGACACCTTCTGCTCGTGCTGAGTCACCCTACATAAAAACTCTAACACGAAAGGAAAAGGACGGGAAAGGGGGAGGTCATATTGAGAAATGAAAAAATATTTTTAACCTAGAACATTTGGCCGGTTTTGCTTCAAATTAGAAAAACAAACAACAACAATTTGTGAAAAAAAGAATAATATTGTAAAACAAAACAAGCCTCTTGGTTTTCAAATGAATTCGGAAAGTGATGAGAGAAATGGACAAAAATTATTATGCGAAAAGCTACAACAACCAACACATTCGAAATATAATGAAAGAAAATAAAATGGAAAGCAAAAATGTGCACATTACTCACCCCTATTGCTGCTGCTGAGCGCTCGGGAACTGTAGGGGGGAAGGAGCACTGAAAAAAAAATCACTGAAAAAATTATATCCACGAACTTTACGTTTTGTTTTTTTCGTTTGCGTTAGCATAAAACAACAGAAAAACAATATAAGCTTTACTTTAATTTACAATCTGCACAGCCACTAATTCACTGTACGGCCGTTTATCCCCATTCTAATTCAAGTAATCAGTTCACGTCTACTTCCAATTAATTCATTTAAGTTTATTCTCTCTACAAAGAAGTCCATCCACTGATTTTCTTCTCGCGTTCGGCTATTGTTAAAACTTGCACTTGCCACTTGATTTGTTCATTCTTTAATTTTTTTTTAGTTCAATCACTGTATCCACTTGGTTTCGATTTTAAATTCCGTTCATTCGGAGTCGAAAGCATTTCATTGTCTATCTTCTGCTAAGAAGTCCGTTAACTGCACTACAAATTCAATTATAATTTTTTTTTCCATCTGTAAACTTGTCTCAGAATTCTTTTTAAAATCACTCAATAGCAATAACTTCAGCAAATTTTTTTTTTCTCATTTGCGACTGGCCTACGAAATTTTGAATTTTCTTTTCTATACTCTATTCCAAACTCAAACCTATCTCAATCCCAAAATCAGACCCGACACTGCAAAAAAAACTCCTTCTTCTTCGCAAACCAAACACTAACTGCCTTTTTTCCAGCGTTTCACACCCAGAAAAAAAATCTTTTTGCATATCAACAACCGCAACAATTTCCATTTTGCATATATGGTGGTTTGCATAACCATGACAGCGTTTGGTTAAATGTAAATCATCATATATATACGGAAACAATTGATATTCTAAAAAGAGTGTTTTTCTGCGCTCGGAGAAATTGAACCCTGGGTCCCAACAGACCCCCGGTCTTGAGAAGTCACCTGGATAAATCTGATAAACAAAAAAAGCTCGGGGAAAAAAATTTAATAAAAGGTAGTGTAAAATACCTCTACAGCAAATTAGATTCCGTTACAATCAATGCTCATAATGTACACCTGGAATTGGCAAAGCAAATGACAATCTACAATGAAGACATTGTCACAGCAACGGGGAAAATTAACACTGCCTTTCTATGTGAAAAATTGCGAAAACGAAGCATTTTAAACAAAATAATCAACAATTTGCATGGGGGAAAAATAAGCGTGGATAGCCAAATAAGTAAACCACTAATCATACCTAACTTGGTTGTCAATAAGTCCAAGAGCGATTTCAGTGAAGAGGAATTAAACTTTCTTAATAAAGGACTGAAGTATGCTGTGCCAAAAAGTAATCCGCTAGAAGATATAATTATAGACATAGAAACGGGGATTAAGAACCTTAAAAATGAAGTCAAAGAAGATATTAGAAACAACGTAAAGAAAGAGTTGGCGAAAAAGAATAAATTATATAAATCCGAAGAACATAAAATTATCAAACAATTAAAAAGTAAACAAGTGAGGTACCTTAAAGCAGATAAAAGTAACACTATTGTAGTAATGGACAAAGCCGAGCACGACGAAAAGGTGTCTGAAAAACGAAAATTATATGGAAGTTAGAAGTAACCATCTGCCAGACTGTATAAAAAGAGTTGATAAAATTTTAAAAGAATGCCGAAAAGTCATAAATACAAGAAATCTGAGAATGCCAAATCCAGCCCTTCCGCGCATCCACATACAACCTAAAATCCACAAAAACAACAATGATGTACGCGAGTTAATAACAGACACTAATTCTCCAACATATAACATATCAAAATGGCTAGCTAAGGAAATCAAAAAATTCAATAAAACCGCAAGTGATAAAACAGTAATAAATTCATCAGGGTTGATCCAAAAGGTCCAAGAAGTGAGAGATTTGAAACAGGATGAGATCATGGTATCCTTTGATGTCAAATCTTTATTTCCTAGCGTCCCAATAAAAGAAGCGCTGTACTTACTAGAAAAGTGGCTCTTGAGCATTGATAATAGCAGGGAGTGGACAGAGAAGATTAAATGTTACGTAAAATTGGCGCGGTTAAGCATGCATGAAAACTACTTCACGTTCAGCAACAGATACTTCAAGACGACATCCGGTACAGCTATGGGCAGTCCGTTATCACCGCTTATGAGTGAGGTTTTCATGGCTCATATAGAAAGTCTAATTGAACAAGCAGGTTTGATGCCTAGATTTTGGGTACGGTATGTGGACGATATACTCGCAATAATACCAAAAGAAGAACTAGAAAATACATTCCAAAACATAAACAATATTCATCCGAAGATCAAATTCACAATGGAAACCGAAGAAAACGGCGAAATACCGTTTTTAGATCTGAAACTCATCAGAAACGATAGTAAAATTGAATTTGATATCTATAGAAAACCTACTAGTACACAACGCACAATTACGAGCGACTCAGGGCATAGTTTTCAACATAAAATGGCAGCATACCATGCCATGATCCATCGTCTGGTAACAACGTCTTTGAACAGTGAAAGGTACAACAGCGAAAAAGAATACATCCTAAGTACGGCGAAAATAAACGGATACGACAAAGAATGTATTGAAGCTATAATAAAAAGAAAAACGCAAAAGCAGTCAAGGAATAATCTTACGACCTTACAACCGTTAGTCGAAACACCCAAAAGAATAACAGCTACATACTCAGCACACTCGTGAAATATTAGCAAGATACTCAAGAGGCACAAAATTGAAATGGTATCTTCGAGTCGTAATCTCACAACAACAGCACAGCTGGGATCTGGTAAGGATCCGAAAACGATGGACGAAATGAGCGGGATATACAAAGCTACATGTGGAAGCTGCTCCAAAATATACGTTGGACAAACCAAGCGAACCATACCGGTAAGATATAACGAGCATATCAGAGAAGCGATAGTTGCAACAAAATGCCCGAATACGCAGATTAGGTCAGCGATAGCAAAGCATATCGTGGAAGAAAACCATCCCATGGATATAAGCAATGTATGTGTAATAAAAAACGTAATTAACCCAAGGAAATTAGACGCTATTGAATCAATGGAGATAATCCGAGTACCTGCGCACCTACGGCTGAATGAAGACGAAGGAAATTGCAATTTCAGCCTACTAAGACTAATTATAGGAGACGAATAGTAATTAAGTAATATGTAAGTAATAAAGCAATAAAACTGTTGAGATAAGATTATGGTAAAAGTAAAAAGTATAAATTTCAGGAACCTAGAATAAGATCAATTGTACTGAAGAAGACGTCAAATAGGCGTCGAAAATAGCTATTCTACGGAAGTTCTTTTAATATAATCCAATGTATAAAGGAAATAAATGTGTATCTTTTTTGTGTTAATTGTCTCAGAATTCTTTTTAAAATCACTCAATAGCAATAACTTCAACAAATTTTTTTTCTCATTTGCGACTGGCCTACGAAATTTTGAATTTTCTTTTCTTATACTCTATTCCCAACTCAAACCTATCTCAATCCCAAAATCAGACCCGACACTGCAAAAAAAACTCCTTCTTCTTCGCAAACCAAACACTAACTGCCTTTTTTCCAGCGTTTCACACCCAGAAAAAAAATCTTTTTGCATATCAACAACGGCAACAATTTCAATTTTATATATATGGTGATTTGCATAACCATGACAGCGTTTGGTTAAATGTAAATCATCATATATATACGGAAACAATTGATATTCTAAAAAGAGTGTTTTTCTGCGCTCGGAGAAATTGAACCCTGGGTCCCAACGGACCCTCGGTCGAGAATCCATGACTCTACCAACGGAGCCACCTTCTGTTGATTTGATTGATCGAATTAACAACTACAACTATGCATTTTTCTTGATGAGCATGGAAATGAAATTTTTGAGTAGGGAAACATGGAAGAATTTTTGTTTGTATGAAAAAATAAAATTTGTTAGTGGGAGCTAATGAATAAAATTAGTTAGTTTGGAGAAAGGAATTCGGTTTTGTTAGGGAAAATGTATCGAATGAAATTTTGTTAATGGGAATTAATGAATGGAGTGTTGTTAGTGGGAAACTTAAAATTATTATTATATTACTGTTCTTGTAATTGAAAATAAGGAAAAGGGTAGGATTGTGATGATGGAGGAATAAAAATGATAGGGAAGCTACTAAATGATAATAAAAATAAATAAATTTACTGAGGAAAAGGGTATGTAAGATATGCCCAAAGGAAGGTGGAAATGTTACGGCGGCAATTGAAGTTGCGAATGGGAGGAAGCCGGTACGCCGGAATTCACAAAAAAATTTATCTCAATCTCTCTGCTTATTGTTTAAAAATTTAAATTCGAAACAAAAAGAAATAAATGCCGAAGTAATTAAAAATAACTTTTCGAAAAACGAAAACATAAAGAATCCCTAAGGAGGAAAAAACAAAATTTCATGATAGCGTTGCCAAATCAGTTTTTTCTACATTTCATTTAAGGCCGCTTTCATATTGTTACAGTCATCATATTAGAATGGGTAAATTGATTTGATACCGTTCAACTAAATGATTATCTTCCTCTTCCTCGAATCGGATTTCTTATTTAATGAAAATTAGATTTTATGGTTAATATGAAATAGGTAAACCAATTATCGCATATTTGCTCTGCGAATTGAACAAAGTTGAAATCTAGATTAATTCAATGAGTCACACCACAAGTAGAATGAGCTAGCTAATTAACAGTTGCTCATATTATTTCTATCCTCAAATATTTACATATTCTTTAACAGCACATCACATCCTTCTACTCCGCTAGCAATTATAAGTACTATCAATTACCTTTAATATTTAAATGATATGCGCAAATTTATCTCATCGTCAATCTACAGATTCAAATATTAATCGTTAGTATCACGATATGACTAATTAATATGTCAAGGATCAACTTGCTAAACAGCACCAACATCATTTTCAACCATCACACCCACCACCACATCTTTTCCCGCCTTAATTAGAGCCCTGCTGAAGATGGTTAAAATCTGTTCAAGCGACGAAGACTAAAACGGATATATCGTCAACGAAGGATTGTCGTGAGCTCTGACACTACTAGACCAATGTCGTTGGTTACATACATATATCCCTAATATGCTTACTCTGATGTTCGTGCATTTATTTTGTGTGTTGAACAGGACGTCTATCGTTTTCTACACTCCACAAAAGACAAGGTAAACGACATGCCCGAGCAGAGATTAGTAAAGTTTGAACTCTCTAATTCCAACGAACTGAATTAATGAGATGCGAAATTATTGGTTACAAAGATACGCAACAGCTCTCGAAGACATAATTTATGACTTCCGATGAAGATGTTAATCATGTACCGACGAACTAACCAACCAACCCAGAAAATGGGCAAAGTCTCCCCGCAAATATTTAATTTCAGAATAACTTAATCCTGTTGTTTTGAAATGTAGATCGATAACTCAATTGATTTAATTGTTCTTTATAATGTTAATTTGAAGCATGTTTTGCCTGAATATAGAATCCTTTTAATTAGTAAAACAATTCGATAAATAATCCAATCTTAATTCTCATGTAATGAGTTTGTTCCACTGCTTAAATTCAATAATTTGGAATTGTAATTAGCAATGCTAATATTTATGTGTTTTGGTATTCAAGTGATAATAAATAAATCATTGTTATTTATAGCAATAGTCATTTGGAAATAAAGGCATGCAATGAAAACAATGGTATTCTATAATAATTACATATGTTAATTGATGCTGCCATATTTAATCAATGGAAAAATAGGATGAAAATCTTTCAACGAGTTTTGATCTCAAATTTATTTTTTTATCAGTATGTACATATTCAAAATAGATGTTTGCATTATGCATATGTACTCAAAGCCTTCTAATCACATATGTATTTTTGGTATGGCGCTGGCATTTTAGTATGGCAAGTTGGCCGCTAACAAAAAAACACTAAACAAACAATCCTTTGAAATTCAGTACCAGGTACGAGGTAGCTTTTGTGTGTTTATATTTAACCGACTTACATAGAAGTTCCACACGTACTCGTATATATAATTTTTTTTTTGTCATTTACTTATGCATGTTCATGCAAAACTTTTGAATGGAGATTTGTAGACGAGTCTTGTTTTTGATAAATTATTTATGTTAGATTGGAAGGACATGAAAACTGAATTAAGGTAAAGGACATTTAAGGCGAGAAACAAAAATTGTTCAAGTTTCGCGTCAATTTAAGGACATCTTTGTACTCATTTTATACAGACTTGGCATTAATCGATTAATTTGAATAATCCATTAATCAATCGATTGAAAATTTGATCTATTAATTTAATCCCGATTAAATCAATCAAGATTAAGACAGTTAATCGTAATCACGATTGATTGTATTAATCATTAATCTGTAGTGATAGGAAGGTATCTATAATGTCCGTAAAGGACCGCAGCGATGGTCTGCTGCCTCGGCGGAGGGAGATGTTGATATCCGCCGAGAATGCCCTTGTCTGGGGACGCGTGAATGCGCTGGCAGGCTAGCATTGCGGTGTTGTGGGGCGGGTTCATTCCCACAGCCCAAAGACCCACTACAAAAGAATTTTGCATTCACAAATTCTTGGGTCTCAGAAAAACAGGCGACCGAAGTCGAAAAATTGTAGGGAACTACAAAGAGGTGGAATGACTTGTTCATAGAACAAGTGGAACAAGTGAAAACGGACGGACTTAGGGTAACCTCATCGTTACCCAACTACTCTCATTGCCCAACCGGATCAAGATCCATATATGTTGCAGTGGCCAAGTATTTCCCTTCTGAGTGGAAAACTCATACAATATAACTTGTATGAGCCTTCCCATCAGAGGAGAAATACCCCGGTGACCAATTTATGTCATAGAATTATGCAATCGGATCACATAACCCTATGCCATAAAAAGGCACCTTGCGCGAGGCCACTCAACCCGCGAGAGTTCCTGAAACAAAAAGAAGGTTAGTATCAGCCCTATCGCTGGCTCATGTCTGGTGGTGAGAGCTTGCCACCGTACCGGGTCCTATACCCGGTCAGACGGGTGAAAATGGAAAGACCGAAGGGTAATTTTAACAATCCATAGTTTTATTCAGTCTGTTTATGTATTCATCCAATAATTATTTTTCATAATGGTAAAGGTTTTGCAAATGGTTTTTTTCTTTTACTCGTCTAAAAATAAATTCTATTGCTCTTAAGACAGTATATTTATCAAAACTGCGGTTGGTCACTAAGTATAGTATTTTAAATTGTTTAGATTAGGAAGAAAACAAGACTAAATCTAATTCTAAAAACGCAAACTTATACTGAAATTTAAGCAATGGTTAATGAGACCCAAAATTAAAGAATTTACGAATATTTAGAGCAAATATTTAAAATCTCAACTTGAGCATTTCATCGTCTTCCGCTTGCAAAAATGCAAATTTATGATAATTATGTCCTATATGTTATCCCAATGTAAGTTATGTACTTGGAGAGTGCTTCGATTACAAAACAGTTATTGAGATGAATAAATTTTTAATGTTTGGAGATATACTCTTGAAAAAAAACTAATGTAAACGAATAACGCTGTCTGTGTTTTGAAAATGTATAAATATTTAAGTTTAGGCTATTTCTCGAAAAAATCGACCAGAGCATTCTTAAATATGAAAGTATCTGAATTGAAGAAATTCATTTAAAACATTTTTCATTTATTAACGCCTTTTTCTGCACTTTATTTCAAAGGACATTGAAGATGCTTCATCTGGAATTCTCAAACTTCACCTTTGGTAACGAAATTATAAGTGACCTTTCTTGCACGACAACTAATACGACGATCACGAAATCATTAAGGCCAACTCATAAGGCCGACAACCGAGAAATTATATCGATATTTCATACGCTTAATAATTTCAATAAATAAAAATTTATAAAATATATAATTTATAAAATAATGTAAGCAATGAAAGAAAAGGGTACTCACAGATCCTTGTCCGACGACGAGCGCTCATTGACAAAGCAGGGGATGTAAGTCCTGAAAATTTTATTGTTTAGTACATACGTTTCCTTGAGTAATTGTTCCGAGTGCCTTCGAGCGGTGTCAACAAATTTATAAACGCAAAACATTTCTATATTCGCGGATGCCAATGAACAGCTTCATACTTAATCGGTAGTTTAAATCCACCAATTCATTTCTTACGAGTGTCTACTATCAAAATATCTGGTCTATTTGTTAAAACTAAAACATTTGATTTTTACTTAGTTGTAAATATGATGAAATTTTTTTTTTTTAATATGTATATTTTAATAATTAATAAAAAAACAGAATGATTCTAAGCCACTTGTTCTTGACCATTTCCTGCTCTGTGGTTATGCTGTGATTGTTGCTATTCCATAGTCTTGCAGACGCTTATCATCTTCCATTACAATATTGCCTTTCTTAAACACCATTTGATCCCTAGGTTTAATTTTCAGTATTCCTTCGATTATTTTGTTCAGTTCCTTGGCCAATGACTCAAAAAAAAAAAAACGGTTCAATATCCACCAATCGTACAAAATGTTCTGAAGAATTGATCAACACAAAAATAAACGTTTGCAATGCATTTAAACAAGTATTTTGTCGCGTTCGTTTCGAATTTCAAGTTGCCGCACTTGGTTAGAAACACGTTTCCCGATAGCATACATTAAGAACAATGAATGGCATTCAAATCCCTTCCCCAGATTACTCGCCATCGTCGTTGGCTTATTGCTGTCCAGCTCAAAACTGAAATCCATTTTCTCAACGCGAAAAAGTCTAATACTCTTTCCGCAACACATAAACGTTTGTACTAGTCAAATCACTTCTGTTTCTTATTGAATACTTGCGCTTGGGTTTAGTCTGCACTTCTCACTACCATCATCCGTATTTCCCTGTAATGTCAAAATCATACTGGAGAAGTCCCAAAAGGACACAAGAGTCAATGCCTATCAGTTTTGCAGTTCCAGGCGACTGAGAAGACATCCATTTTAAAGGTTCCTATTTATGAGCGACTAGAATAAATTACGACTAGAATAAATTACGTTTATGCACTTTCTTGGTGTAACAGCCAACACACGAAAGAAAATCTCCACTCGTCGCAAGACTTCGGAACTCGTTTTAGTGTTGTTTTTTAAGCTTCTTATTCATTTTAATTGCAACTATTTAGAGCTGCATTCGTTAACGTTTTTCTCTCACCTGATAATTCTATTTATACACATCTTCTTTATCGGCTACGTATCGAATACTACTCATTTAATCCCAGGTACTCGTATTGAGATTATTATTTACTCTTTCATTAAATATGTACGTTCAATTACATACAACAGGCTATCTATTCCCCTAAAGTCTCCCATATGTTCTTCTCAATTTTACCTTTTTGTTGTAATATTTTCTTTATTCACTTTCACTAAATAACTATCTTAATAATTTTTATTATTTTCTATTTTCTCACCTTACTGATTCAAATTAAGCCAAGACAACGCGACTCATGGGCGAAACATTCGGGGTTCGTTCTACACCGGAATTCCTTGGTTGCTCGCTCAAAACAAACTCAATCGACCGGCGGTGCCCTATTCTTTTCATTCGATTTCCAAGAGCACCTAAATCGATCGTTTTAAAATGGTAATTAGCGTCCACTACTGCTATCCGCACAATGGATAAGAATATTTTGTAGTTGAAATGATTCGAGCCACTAAGTTGATGGTATATTCATTGTATATGTTTTCCGTCAACTGCACCACAGCGATTAGGAAAATTAGTTTTTCTATAAAAAACATCCAAAATTTCCTGCTATTGCTCTTTTGAACCCTACTGGAAGTGAGTTCACGGTCACAAAAAAATTGATTGTGCCCACGGTCACAATTGGGGTGACCACGTGTTCATGTGACCATGGTCACACCCTCTGGTCACTTGAACGTGGGGATGTGACCACAGTCAGGTGAACGAAATGGTGTGACCACGGTCACATTCCCACATTAAGGTGACCACGATGTGACCGTGAGTACCGCCTGCAGTTACATAATCATTGCACTTTTTGCTTGGGCCAGAACATGCACAAGAAACGTAGACCCCGCAAATAATTAAAATATTCAATCACATGGAACAAATCTGAAGGTGCTGCCAATTTTCCTTGTTTCCAATTAATTTAACATATCAAATAATATTCATTTGATCAATTTTAAAAACTGTTTTCTGTAGAATAATTTCGAATATCGATAATGTTTAAATTTAGAGTGCCAAGTAGGCCATTAAGTTTTTTAGATTAATTAATTGTTTTGGAATTAGCTTTATGTTCTTCTTCTTTTTATAACGATTTAATTAATAAAGAGCAGTTGACTTTGAGTTTGAGGTATTGCCAAAGACCACAAATTGACTATAAATAACTCAAGACAAATCTAGATTTGAAAACAAAATTTATTTATTTGTTGGCATTGGTGCTGATGGCCCTTTTAACAGATTTGATTTTTCCTCTTATGAAGTCATGGATGCGGGTGTCTGCCAGACGCTTCGTCTTCTCTTCTTGAGGGACAGCGGTTACACTGTGGTTGATGTGACATTCGAGGAGAGCTGTAACAGAAAAAATGAACTAGTCTTCAAAGGCAGAAGATTTTAGATGCATTTCATAGAAAATTCAGTTGACTATACGCAATTCGTTTCACATGGAAAACTCAGATTAGAGAGAAGAAAAAACTACTCATTGCCACTGTATTACTCACCTTTCAGGTATTTCTTTTTCTCCGGGGTGCACGCCTTACTTGGTTCCAGGGAGGTGTTGGTTGGACAAACTCCCCCTGCAGCCGATCTCTCTCCTAGTTCTGCATCCGTCCACATGAAAGAGGAGCAGTCCTTAACAAACTGAGAGTCCCCATCGGCCCCAACTTTGGTAGTACGGCATACTGTCATGAATGTGCTGTATGGAATTTTGTTTGCCTGAAAAAAATAACAAGTCTTATTTGAAAGCTGACAATATGCCTCAATTATTGTACTGTGATCACACTTGAAGCAAAAATTAGTTTGCATGGAGTACTTACATTATGGGGTGCGATGCAGGCTGCATTGAATGCCTCTTCTTGGTTGATTAACTAGTGTTGAAAAATTAAAAATTAATGATTCGCTCCCTTTCAAGTATACGATTGGTTGTGTATCGACCAGTAATAATACGGATACTTATTTGAGCATTTGATCAGTGGTTTGGTTGAGGAGTGCTCCTTTACTGGGATAATCACTTGTTACCATTCATATGATTGATGAAAATTGCTTTTGTAAAAATTAAATTATGATTTAAAGCTGGAACAATGGCGTATTTACAAATTTTAGGGAAAAGAAGGATTCGCTTTTGACTAACGCTGTCTCAGTACAATTAGTTGGTTCTGAAAACAACTTACCCCAGCCTTTCAGCTGTCGTTACATAAGTTGCTCAAAATAAAAGGTGAGTTTCGGTGTAACCATTTCTAGCCAGGTATTGTTGGTCAGTCCCAGATAAAGGTTTTTTTTTAACTTGTATTTAAGAAGGAACAAAACTTTCAGTTCCAGCTTTTCATCACAATTTACTTAAAACGAAAGCAAATTTTATGAATCAATTAATTAATACTTCTTCATCATAATCAAACGATCAAACAATTATGCGTATCATTACTGGCCAGGATAAAACCAATCATACACTTGAAAGTAATAAGTAAAGTGATACTTGCATGCGTGAGTTTACTTTGTGAACTTACTGCACTTTCTTTCAGAGGCTGCTTCTTAGGCATGGTATCAGCCCCATCCCCACTCATGAGCTCAAGATCAGACTTTTCATCCTGCAACAATAGACCAATATTTTTGTTTTCATGAAACCTGGAGAGGCATTTACAATTGCCACCAATAACCAGCAGTTTGTGTAAAATAAACTTTAAAACTGCAGACAAAACATACTATGAGAAAGCATTAAACTTACGTACATTAGTAACATCATCACCACCAATGGGACGAGACAGAACGTCTAGCTTAGTAGTTATAGTAGGCAAAGTCAAATTTAGCACTTCATATTTCGGCTCCCCAAAACCCTGCTCAGACTGAAACAAAATGAAAAAGAAAACTCAAGAATAGATTTGACAAAATCAGCAAGCAGCTTACATCATCTTGTTTCTTAATGACAGGAGTTTTTCACTTTTTATGCTCAGGTGTGGAAAGCTGGAAATAAATCAGGTAAAAACAATACCTAGTGCGGTGAAAGTGCTGCAAACGCAGCAGAAAAACTTATACTCACTTCAATTTTACTTATTGAGCCTCTGCCTGACTCTGATTTTTTTTCCTTGTGGTGCCTGTGAGAGACAAATGAGGAGTGTCCACTTTTCCTGGACATCTCCTTCTCTTGCCAGAAGAGATTGAGGCGGAGCAGCTTCTCATTTTCCTGTTTCATGGCCTCCAATTGTTTCGCGAAGACATCCCTCTCATAAAGTGCCTCGGTTAATTTAGTCTTTAGTCTCTTGATGGTAATGTTGCGATCATTATCCCGGGGGTGTTTGTTGTTGCGACCCTGAAAGTAAACGTCATTAGCTGCCTCTTAATTTGGTGTATGATAGAAGCTTCTATTCCACCTTGCGCTTACCTTGTCTTCATCACAATATGCTGGATCATCATCGTTATCTTCGTCACCATCATCTGCTCTATACTGTGAGGCTTAGCTCGTATTTGGATCCAGGTTTGCCCGTCTTCCACGCTCTCTATACATTTTCAGTTCTGCTTTGGCGGAATATTTAACAGTGTGACTTGTCTGCTAGAAAGAGAAAAATGATAAGTGCACCATACCCCACTAAAATGTTACACTGGAAAAATATGGAAATATACCTTAGGGTCTTGAGCGGGCATTGGAATCATCCTGTTCACTGACCTTGTCCTTTGGCTTCTGATGTCTGGAGCCACTTCAAGGAGTTCTTTTAGTGATTCTGCAAGAGAAGTGGTTAATTTTAGCAAGGTTACAATGAAGCAAGCACGCGAGAAATGGAAAAATAATGTCCAAGAGAGCAACATACATACCATCCCATTGCAGCAGGTTGGCCTTGTACCAGCCGGGAATACTTTTCTTCATTTTTTTCTTCAGTTTCCCTATCTCTGCAGGGTTCAAATTATCTACCTCCAGGATACGGCCTTCATCTTTTTCCACTGACTCTGGAGTTTGGTCGTCAAAACTCCAAAAACATGTATACTCGGTACGCATGCGATTTAACCGCAACTCACTTTCCACGTTCACCGTATCTTTGAAATGTTCCATGGGTATATGAACCTTCTCATTGTCAAATTTAAATTGAACATAAGTAAACATGTTGCGAAAATAAATAACCGCACCAACTTTACACAAAAATTCACAAAAGCACAATTTGTCACATGAACGAACAGCTACAAGCAATCTCTCAACCAAGTATAAATAAATATCCGTAAACTGCGCAAACAAGTTATTGAGATGTGACCATCGAACGCTGTTTCAATTTTGCTACGTTTTAACTGCGCAGATAAAACAATGAGCAAGATGTAGCGTCTAGACTGGGCTTTATAGGGCCTATTGACGAGCAACTTAGTCGTCAACTTGGGTCATCAACATGCCTTGTTGACGACAATGTTGAATGTGTGTGGGCATGTTGATGCCTGATTGATTTGCAGCGGAAAAGATCTGAAAAATCAGTTTTTGTTGATATACTATTGAAACAATACGGCCGTTCTTTTTCTTCGTTCTTCGACAGCGATTGCAGTCTACGCCATCACGTGAGAAAATCAGATTTACAGATTTTATGACTACTACTTCAAGAAGCAACTTCAGGGTAGAGGTTTGGATTCTGTTGTAATTTCAGGTTTTCACCGATCATTACCGGTAGAATTGTTGTAAATTTTATTGCAGCTTCTTTAATAGTAGACGTCTGTCCACTACGGAAACATGGAGGATCGTTTCCAACCGTACAGAGGTAGACGGAAGTATCGCAGCTGGCTTCGAGAGCCTAACCCAGCGCCTAACCCAGATCTACTGCTGCAAGAATTAGGGACAGGCAGTTTCAGCTAGAACTTCATGATAAGAATAATGGCAATGAGCAAGTGTCGCTGAACGACATAGAGAACGGAATGCAGGAGGTTTAATCTTATTTACATAATTATCACATTCCATTTAAAATTTCATCCTTTCTACATTTTTTATCTTGGAATTTCCAGCAACAGCCAAACATTCCTGATGCAGAAAATATAGGATATTTAGAAGATAAGAATAATCAGGTACAGAGTGATGCATCCAGTTCAGATAGTTATGCATCAACTTCAAATCATTAGGTAAGAATAATGTGGGACTTACTTGGCATACATGCGATTCACATATATTTAAACTAAACTTATGGTTCTTGCAGCCTGCCTCTGATTCTTTTAGCTCGGTGGAGTCAGAAAGGTCCTCTAGTTCTGAAGATAGCGATGATGATAATGAACCTGATGGAGGGCCAAAAAAACAAGACGCTTTGGAAGAAGATCTCTACCCAGGCGTAAACTGTTCGAAGTTCGAGTGTCTCCTTATGATCCTTAACTTTTCATTTCTACATGGCCTGACTCAGGAAGCCACGAACGATCTTTGCAAAATGATTAAAAAAAATTTTTGTGGGGAATATATTCCACACAGTAAATACATGTTCAGAAAAATATTTGGCAATTGTACTTATGAATATCATTTCTATTGCAAGAAATGTGATTCATATTTAGGATTTAGAACCAACCAGAATAGGAGACATGGCCAAATCGTGTGTCCTGACAATGAATGTCAAGTAGTGTGTAATGTCAACAACCTGAATGATGGTCACTTCTTCATTACATTTCCTTTGAAGCAGCAACTACAGCATCTCTTGGAAAACACGCATAATAGTGTGAATTTGCAGCAGTATCGATGGAATAGGGATCATTCAGAGGGATCAATATGTGATATCTTTGATGGCCAAGTTTATGCAACTCTCTCTGAAGATTGCAATTTCTTATCAGAGCATGCAAATGTTAGTATAACGTTCAGTGTAGATGGTGCATAAGTTTTTAATTCTACTAAAAATACATTATGGCCTGTCTTGTTTCGTATTAATGAATTCCCACTGTCAGTGAGGTTTGATCATACGAATACTATGGTTGGTGGTATTTAGTTTGGTAAATCAGAACCCAGGATGGAACTTTTCCTCCAAACCTTCATTAATGAAATTAATGATTGGACAAGCACTTGTGGGCAGAAGGTTAAGAATAAATGTATTTTATTAAATTGGGTTGCTGATTCAAAGGCCAAACCATTAGTTCAAGGTATGAAAATGCATTCAGGGTTCTGGGGCTGTGGATATTGTAGGCACCCTGGAGTTACTTTTTAAGGTAGTAGCCAAGCAAAATATCCTGTCAATGATGACCTTGTCATGATGGCCGATTTTAGTTTTAACTACACTGTTGATACATTTGATCCTGACGATAGGCTCGTTGAGAGATTTGTTGTTGATGACAGGACCAATGAAAAAATAAGGCAAGATATGGAGTTAGCAGAAGCAAGACGAAATGTGAGAGGTGAGGGTGATGTGAAAGGAGTGCGAGGAAAAAGTGTATTGTTCAGGTTGTTTTTTTTTTTGACTTGGTTTTTGGTTTTGCTGTTGACTATCTTCATGCAGTCCTGTTGGGTATGACTAAACATGTTACTGGGTTATGGTTAGACTCAACAAGCAACAAGAAACTGTATTACATTGGCCTCCGTATTCAGGATGTGGATGAAAGGCTTTTGAAAACTAAACCTCCAGTATCAATTAGTCGTCGATCTCGCTCATTGACTGAGCGTTGTCACTGGAAAGGTAATGAGTGGAGGTTTCGGCTTCTTTACTACAGTTTGCCCTGTTTGAAGGGTATTTTACCATCACGTTACTTATGTCACCATTGTTTACTTGTTTCTGCTGTACATTTAATGTTACAAGAGAAAATATCAACACAAGATTTGACTGATGCAACTTATTTTTTAGGTTCGTATTGTGTTCAGTTTTGTATACTGTAAGGTGAGTCCTTGGTATATTTTAATGTCCACCTTTTGCTTCATATGGGCAAGTGTGTTCTTCTGTGGGGTCCATTATTTACTTTCTCAGCATTTTGCTTTGAGAGTTCAAATGGACGGCTGGTACAATTAGTGAAAGGTTCACGCGGAACATTGTCTCAAATTGCAGAAAAGTATACTAAATGCAAGATGATTACGCGGCTACTGAGGTTGTACAGAGTGGGAGAAGAAACACTATCTTTTTGTCACAACTTGTTATGCTATCGCTCCTCTCAGATTGCAACAAATTTTAATGGAGTTGTTGTGCTGGGAAGTGCGATCCCTATACCCTTACAGAATGAGGAAGAACTAACACTGCAAATGGCAGGGCATGTCACAAGTGAAACCTATGAAAGAACGACTATAGATGGTGTTCTTTACCATGCTCGTTGCTATCGTAGGAAGGGGAAAAGATCTGACAGTACTGCTATTAAGCTGAAGTGCGGATCTTATGGTGTCATATATAGAATACTAGACCCGCCAAATCGAGATCAAGATGCAAAGCCATTGATACTTGTAAAAAAAATTAATATTGACAATGAATCTATTATATCACACATTGCAGGAGCAAAAGCTTCTCATATTAAGCAATGCAGTTTGATTGTTTATGGCGAGTTTGCAGTAACTACTTCTGATAACATCCTCTGTCAAGTAGTTTTGATGAATTGCTTTGAAAGAAGTTATATAGCAGAGTTCCCAAATAAATTTGAAAAGGACTGAGGTCGGCTAGTGATTTGCAGCTTGGGTCAACGGGAAACTTGACATTTACAGCGACTTTATAAATATGCAAAAAGTTTCAAGATTTTTCAACGTCCCGTTACGTACTCCTAGTATATACAACTTACTGTAAGAAACCATTATAATTATGTATCTTAAAACTTAGAATAAAATGACATATGACATTGGCAAATTTTTTTCATGTTGAAATCTTCCTCATCCTTACAACTCCATTGCATGACTTCACTGAAACCCTAAAAATTTGGTTCGAGTAAAAAAGGCGACAATTGTTATTCCCATCACTGCAAGTTGTCGTCAAGCATACCTGAGCTGCAGTGCACATAAGCAAATCAGTGACCTCAGAGTTGGGTGACCGTGGGCACTGCCTTTGGTCACCCGGCGTGCCCACAGCCACCTCTAAGTGACCATGTTCACTGGACTGGTCACCTGGAGTGACCACGGGCACAGCCCTTTGTCACCAGGCGTGACCAAGGGCACAGCCAGAGTGACCGTGTGCACAGCCCTTGGTCACCCGGCTTGACCAAGGGCACAGCTACAGTGACCGTGTTCATAGCCACTGGTCACCCAGTGTGACGGTGGACACATCGCCTGTGAACACGGGCACATATGTTGTGCCCGTGGTCACTTTAGCTGTGACCATGGGCTCTTTTCTAGCCGGGAAGTTAGTGCTTTCATTTCTAAGGGTTGTAAACTTCCTTTATTGTCCTACATGTTTCTTTTAACAGCTCAGATATAGCTCTACTACCCTATGTGCTACTCAAACTGGAAATCTTTCAAAAATCCCGCGTCGAAATCGCTCCCAGTTTCACTCCATACTTTTCAATTATACCATCTTCAGCTTCAATCTCTCTGGTTTAAACGCCAATAATTTATTCAGAAACTCCGATTAGCACAACTTCCTATCGAGAAACATTCACGGGCACAACATTGCGTCCAGATAATAGTGTTGTGGTTGTTTATCGATTGTCGCCAACGAGGAAATTTCGAGAATGATGAACGAGAATTATTCCACTGTCTAGATTCCAGTTACGTCACTTTCGACGACGTAACATGCTCTACACTACATCAGCAATCCTAATGAGCAGAGTTCATTATCACTTGGACAATTATTGCTTCAACTTTACGTCCAAAACGATCATAGAAGGACGGCCGTCGAATTTCGGACGTTAGTGACATTTTCAATTTCTAGCACTGATTAATTCCTTTAGTTCACAGCAAAATATATCACTTCACACACTTTCTACACGACTATCGATGGTTCACTATAGAGGTTTCAAGTCGATGGCATATATTTTACGTTGAATTTTATTGATGTAATTCTTCCATCTTCTCAAAATTTCCAAGTTAAAATTCCCTACCCACACTTTCCCCACCCTCGTACACCGTCGAGGAACAAAAAAAAACGCGTCAGCGTTTGCATCGCCATAAGCGTGTACCACTTCACCCCTCTCTTGCGATGCAGGCCTCGAATTAGTTTGCATATTATATTTTTTAATATGTGTGGGTGCGTATAATTAATAAGTGTAAATGAAAACTATGGACGATATAAACAGAAATGCTTCTTGGTAGTTGTTTGTGTTTTTAACTAATATTATCATCATACGGTTTTATTGATAAATTTGAATTCATTTTCAACGTAAAGATACAATAATGAATAACCGCAGTTGCAAGGTGTTTGTTAGTTCTTGATCATTTTAGAGACGACATTAGCTATTTAAAAATTTGTAAACTGAATAATCCTTAATGTCGTTTATCGAACTGTCTTCACTTTTCTAGTAGGAGTTCCAAGTTTCTTGATCACCATGCTGTAGGGGTGAAGGAGATAGGAAAGTTTTAGAGCAGTTTGATAGGGTAACTGCTCGATTACTACAAATTATCAATCGTTAATTTGATTAACGATTGTTTTATGAGACCCACTGTGTTATATTTACAGTGTTACAATATAAAGTAAATTAAAAGGCAGATTAAAGTTATCCAGGATTCCTGAGTTTGTAAGCGTTTTACTAAAAATTTAAGGTGTTATTTTTTTACCTGCACACTGCAACTGCAATACAACCAACTCAGCGGGACTTTGAAAGACGGATTTCTAGATTATTTCTTACTGAATTTTCAGAGGGAAACGCTTTCTGTGTCGTCACAAATGAGGTTTCTATCTCCTACTTACTGTTGAATTGGTAACTTTTTAAAGTCATTGATTTAAAATTAGAGCCTTGAACCTGGAACCTGCGGCTTATGGGACTAGTGCTCTAACCCCGAGAGAATAAACAAATCATCATAGGGCTATTTTATTTCCCTTTGAAAATGCAATGCAGCAAGTGGACTATTTGCATGTGTTGATGATAAACCTGATTCTTTTTTCACCGACAAATGTAATAACTCTAATTTCTGCATGGCATTATCATCGATTATTCATTTATTGAAGTTGATGAAAAAAGAACAATCTTATGATCAATGCATACACATGAAAAATTTGAGTAGGTGTATATACTCGTACATTGATGATAACTTTGTTCCTTATTCATCAGAGATTTTTCTGTAATCTTGAATAATTCAATAAACGATGATAATGGCATGCAGAGAGTGGAGCAAATACATTTGCCGATGAAAATTATATAAAATATCCATGCATTCGTTATTAATTTGTTTATATTGATGAAATGTTTTATGTTATTTACTCACAAACCAATCACTAAATGCCTTTATCTTTTTGTTTTAACCTTAAGCCCGGTCCAGACGTTATGTCTTTCACAATATTTTGCCTGCGCAAACCAAAACGTTGCCGGCAAAATGTTGCGTGTGGACGGGAAAATGCAACGTTTTAGAACTGCGCATAGAACTGTGCAGTTGCAGCCATATTTGAACTGGTAAGGATTAAATATCCGTGAGCTGCGCAAAGAAGCTAGTAAGATGTGCACTAGAGATATTCAGTAAACATCGATACATCGAATCCATTCGATGTTAACCGTGGGATACATCGGATTGATTCGATGTTTTGACAAATGTTTTTTTCTATTCGATGTTTCGATGTTTTTTGGCAAATACATCAGATCCGTGAATGAATTAACCAACGCAAAATAATATATTTTTAGTTCACTTTATTTATTTCTGATTTAATTATTTCAATTTCTAGTCATTGTGCTTCACAAATAAGTAGTGACGATACCTTTAAGCAACTTTCGAAACATATTAACAAGTAATCAACCCTGAACAACTAATCCCCTGATTTTCTTGCGGTTGGCTGTTTTGGCTCCTTTTACTTTCACATAAATTTCATAAGTTTGCTGTCACTCACTGTCACTCTTTTCCGGAACAGGTACACAGCACATTCATTTCGCTCTTGTCGATTGTTTGCTGGTGGTAATCAAAATTAACTTAATTCACTGGAAAGCAGATACTATTCAAAATATATAATAAACTGTATTCACACATCATTCTATACGGATTGCATGCACGGAATTAAAATGGAAGGTAAGTATCTTATGAAGTTTCTGAATCTAACCTCTAGTTTGTGACGTGAGGAACAATCGGTTTTCGTAAATGTATGCATATTCTTGATACTTGACGCTTATGTGTATTCCACAGATTAATTTAAATCAATAAGTTGTTTTTCTTAAATTTGTGATTTATATGAATGACATAATTTCCGTCAATAGTGATTTAATCGACAAATTTCAATTTAGGCGTTTTCTATTGTATTTTCAGTTGATTAAACAATGGCACCTCCAAAGAAAAGTAATGTGTGGAATTTTTTTGCTAAAATCGAAGGAAATGGTAACCTTGCAAGATGCAAACTTTGTCAAAAAGTAATTAAATCGTGTGGCAAAACATCAAACTTGATTGGTCACGTAAAACATATCCACAAAGCTGCCTTTTTAGAAGTGCATAAAGAAAACATACCAGTGACGGGTAACTGCAGTTCATCCAATATCGACAACGAAGCAATCAAAATAGTATCCAGAGCTACTGTTCCTGCCCCTGAATTACCGCCACCAAGTACAGTGGATACGATTGAATTCGAATATAACGTTTTAACGTGCTCATCAATAGAGAGCAATATCGAAGATCCCCCTCCTCCATCTTTGAAGCGCCAAAACTCGATTATAGAAAGTTTCGAGCATCTACATGCTTTTGCTGAAAGCGGTGAGAAAACTTTCAAAATAAACAATGTCTTGATTTACATGCTTTGTAAAGGCAATCAACCATATACGATTGTGGAAAATGAGGGTTTTTATAATCTTATGAAAGTGATTGTGCCGCATTACAAGCTTCCCAGTAAGACAACATTAACTCGCTGGGTTGATGACAAACATGAGGCATTATCAGCTGTTCTCAAAAAAAAATTAATAAGTGTAGAAAACCTTACACTTACGACGGACATGTGGAACGAAACCATGAGTATGAGAAGCTTTCTTGGGATAACAGCACACTTTGAAATAGGGATAGAATCTTTTTCAATAACTCTTGGAGTATTTCAGTCATTTGAACGGAGTACTTCAGATCACATTGCTGAGATGCTTCTGAATACTTGTGTGGAATGGGATATTAATATCGATAAAGTTTCAGCTGTAGTGACTGACAATGCAGCATCTATGATAAAGGCTGTTGATTTGGCTTTTGGCAAAAAACATATACCATGTTTTGCACATACTCTTAACTTAGTTGCACAGAATGCTGTGAATCACTGTCCAAATCTACGAAGTCTTATAACTAAGGTAAAAGAAATTGTAACATGTTTTAAGCAAAGTAGCATAGCAAGCAATGAGTTGAGAAAAGGCACGAATAAAGAAACGGAATTGATTCAAGAAGTTCCCACAAGATGGAACAGTACATATTATATGATTGAGAGGTCTTTGGAATTGCACAGTGTTGTCAATATTATAATTATACGCCATTAAAATGCACCAGCAATGGTCAATGCATCCGAATTGTCAATTCTCTCTTCAGTGTTATAAGTCCTACGACCGCTCGAAGCAGCAACCAAAGAAGTGTCCGCCGATCTGTACTGCACTAGTAGCAAGGTGATTCCGTTAATCCACTGCTTAGTTTTAAAAATCCAGGGTCTTAGTCTGGTAGATCGACTTGCCAATGAGTTGAAATCGTTTGTGCTTAAATAAATAGAAAAAAGAATGGGTGCTATACAGAGAGTCACTCCACTTGCCATAGCTACGGTATTGGATCCGAGGTTAAAAAATGCACTTCAAAGACGCACTTGCTTGTTCTGCAGCAATCGCAAAAATAAAAGACTTAATGACAAATAATGCACAACGTGCTGAAGTGTCAGAATCTGATTCAGATCAATCTTAAAAGCTAGAAGAGAGTTTTTATCTATGGGAAGACCATCATAAACTAGTAAATAAGAGCCGGAAATCAACGCAATCTGAGGATGCAATTTCTGATGTATTATCCATTTATTGCGCAGTCCTGTAGGTAGGCTTAATGAAAACCCTATAGAAATCTGGAGTGATCTTAAAATTCAGTTTCTTAAACTGTATAAAATTGCGTTCAAATACTTGACAATTGTTGGGACTTCAGTTCCATCTGAGCGTTTATTTTCAAAGGCTGCTTAAATGGATAATCTGCAAAGGAATTGAATGAAAGGTAAAAGACTGAATAAACTTTTGTTTCTACAAAGTTTGCCTAAACAGCATTGTTGTTAAAGCAGACTTCGCAACCGAAAAAGTACTGAGTTATATTTAAGTCCTTATGTAAAATTTTGCATTTGTAATAAAATATTACTACAATATAACTATTTTGTTTTACTTGCAATGTATCAAACAGTACTACTAAACCAACATACGGTGTCATTAAATTAACCACAAAAGCTGCGAATGAATTTTGGCAGACGCATTTTATTAATTTGCATTTGTTCAACAAAAAAACAAACATATTCGATGTATAAGAAACATCGATGTTTTTAAGCGATGTATCGAAAAATATCGTTGCAAGTTTTCGATGTTCTAATCGAGTAAAAACATCAAAGTATTTTTAAAACGGACACCCCTAATGTGCACCGCCTGAACGCTCTTTGAATTTTGCTACGTTTGGACTGCGCAGGTAAAACGTTATGCAAGACGTAGAGTGTGGACTGGGCTTTACGTAAACAATAGGAATAACCATTCCTTTTGGTGGGTATACGTAGGTTTTGGGTCTACGTTCATTTTGCATTAATGTGTATGTAGTGTTATTTGGCACACTGAGTGTTTAGTAAACAAAATATATCTTTTTCGTGCGCACGTCAGAGTGATTATTATCTCTCAAATAAAAGTTCCTACGATATCAAAAATGAATATGACGTTGTAGCCGACATTGATATCGAAGATAGTATTATTAATTGTGTAAATTCTAGTGGACAAAGTGAATCAGGCAATGAAAATCAAGCTACATCTTCAACGAGAGACACGAGAAAAAATCTAATAAGGGAATCATCTTTTTCATTTTCTGTTTTATTTGACGGCACCTTCTTCAAACTGGTTTCTGACGAGTTTCCCGACAAGATTCTTACTGCAACATGCATGTAGTGTCCATTAAAGAATACAGGACAACAACGTCGAATTGAAGAATAACAAGACATGAAGAATAACAAGACTAAGAAAACAACTAATGTCAAAACGGCCGACAACACTCTTTCAATGGAAAAGGACATGGTATCACAAGAACAATTTGAAGTTAATATTAATAATTATTTCGTTCATTCCTTAACACCTCTACGAGCCATAGAGGATCTCTATTTCACAAAAATAATGGAAGAATTATATATTGAAAATATTAGACTGAAGTTGTTTGGCAAAAAAAAATTGCCAAACAGTCTTGTGATCAAATATCAGCAATTAAAGAAAAACTTGCATTAGTTAATTACGTTTGCACTACCGCCAATATTTAGTCGGGCAAAAAAACAAGTTTTCTCGACGTATTATTGCATTGGATTGATGCAGATTTGGAAAGACACTCAGCTGATATAGCTTGACAACGATTTAGGGGAACACATACGAACGACCGATTAAAAGACATGTTATTGGAAATATTTTCAGCATTCAATTTGACCCTTCCAAAATTACATCAACGGTGACTGACAACAGTGCAAATTTTTGTCAAAGCGTGTGAAGAATTTGGCATATACCAAACATCTTTAGAATTCGATGCCAATGAAGAGTACGATGAAAACAGCGAAAGTGACGATGCGACAGATCATGATGAAAACCAGATTCGTATGGAAAGTAAAGACATGCATCCAATGAATCAAATGTCAGTAAATACTTCGCTACCATTTCACATGCATTGCAATGCGCACATTTTCAGTTTGATTGCAAGTTCTGATTTGCAAAAAATATTATCTAAAAAATCTACATTATTGGGGAAAACACATACTGATGTTATGGGAAAACGTAGTGAACTCTGGAGTGCAGCTGGGCGACAGAAATCTGCAGACATTATGCAAGGCATTCTCGGGCATACACTAACTCGTCCAGGAGCTACAAGATGGAACAGTCTTTATGATACAATTAAATATATTTCAAAAATAAGAAGCAAAAGCTTTCCACTAGTCAAGGCACATGAGATTAAAAACTCATTTAAAGATGCTGATTTCCAGTATATCGAAGAATATTTGCAATGTGCAGCACCATTGGCGAATGCTTTGAATATACTGCAGGGTGATACATTTTATGGAATTTTTGCTCCATGTTTAATTTCTGTGAGAAATAAGTTACAGGAGTTGGAACGTCAAAATCTGAAGTATTGCAAACCTCTGGTACGAGAATATTTGGAAAGTGTGGAAAAATGTTATGGAGAATTTTTAAGTTTCTCTTATGAAAGTGCAAAAAATCCTGCTATTGCATCCTTAGCTTATCCTAAGTTAACGAACCGAGGGTGACATGTGTTGACTCTGACACAAAAAAAGTGTTTAAGATGACTGAAAACAACTTTATGTTTATAATTATCTGAACAAGATCAACAAATAGAAAATCAAAGTAGTGGAGATAGAAATAAACAGAAAGAGGACGATTGTTTCTATTTTAACTCAGATTCTGGCAGTGAGTTTGAAACTATTAGTTCTCGACAGAGGTCCGATTCAAAAGTTTCAAATTTTTTCTCTGAAAAAAATCGTGAATTAAGCCTTTTAAATCGATACCCACCTTTGAAAAATTTATTTATTATATACAATACACATATGCCATCATCGGGCTCTGTAGACAAGATGTTTTCATTTGCGACCATGGTGAATGCATCTGGATCGCACAGAATTTCAGGTGATTTATTCGAATGATAAATTTTAAAATTAATACTAAGAGCATTTATGTACATGTCGAATAAGAAAGCATTTTCTTTCTTTTGTTATTTTTTTTTGAAATATTTAATTTTTGTTCATTTTTCGATATTCAAAATACCGTTTATCGTGATTTAATAAATAATTTACAAACAAATTCTGAGCATTTTCTTTATCACAGTAAACATTCTTTGATAAAATATGCACAAAAATTCAATCATTCGAATTGAGATGAGGCCTAACTTCCACTTTCTTGAAATCATTTAAAAATAAGCAAATTTAGCTTTTTTAAACTAAATAGTACTGTAAACGACAAAAACCAGTGACTTAAATGTAATCATGATTAACGATTAACAATTTGATGAAATTTATCATTAATCGACGATTCAAAGTATTAATCCTTAATCATCAATCTCGATTAACTTTTTAATCGTTAATTTTTTATCGCCAATCGGATTAAATTTTTGCCAACACTGATTACATCATTTGAAATTTATTTAAGTGTATCATTTTTAAAAAGTTTTGTTTTTTGACTAAATTTACATTTTAGTTATTTATATGCATGATCCCTAATTTTAACTCATTTCTGTCATGCCTGTTAAATAAATTCAGTATTTGCAAATAATAAAAGGAACTGATTTATCGATTCATTAAAGTAATCGAAAAAACAATTGAAAAGGGTTTTTTTGCAAAGCATTTGCATTTAAGTAGTTTTCATATAATTTATCGAGTCATCGCTAAAATTTAAATCATTGAATGTCCTTTATTTGAAAACTTGGGCTACTATCTTAGTGTCACCGCCAAAATAATGCAAAAACATTTATACCAGCGGATGTTATAGTGTTAGTTTGTGAAAGAACTATTCATATGGCACAGGTTTATGCGAGGCGTGCTTAAATGTAAAACTGTATAAAAGAGAATGAAAAGATAAAAGAAAAGAAAAACTCGGCCTTTCCATTTTATTTCAAAACCTGACCAAGTATGGGACCCGCCACGTTGGCTGGTCCCTCCACTCATGAGCCAGCCATTGGGTGAGCTCACCCCTTATTCTAACGTTACAGGTACTCTTGCAGGGTAGATTAGCCTTCCGCTCGCGTGCTCATTTATGGTATAGTATTATGTGATTCCATCCATAAGTATTGTCGGTAAACTTCCAAGTCTCATCTGTTTTCGTCAGGTGTGTTGGTGGTCCTCGTTACAAAAATGGTGAAACGAAATCAAGAGCAACGCGTCACGATAAAATTTTGACCCAGATTGGGCGAAACAGCTTCGAAAACGTACGAAGTAAAAGTGCATGGTGATAGTACTCTAAGTCGTGTCCAGGTGTTCCGATGGCATAAAGAGTTGAAAGAGGGGCGTGAAAACATGATAGACGAGGCGTGGGGCGCGAGAGCAGCCGAGGTACGGACCAATGTGAATGCGCAGTGTGTGCGTGCCCTAATCCGTGAAGATCGGCGTTTAACAGTTCGAATGTTGACCGCGGAACTGGGTATGAACAGTAAAACAGTCAGACAAATTTTAACTGACGATTTTGGGATGAAAAAGTTGTGCGCGAAGATGGTTCCAAAGAACCTTTCTGTGGAGCAATAGCAGCATCGAATGACCGTTGCAATATTTCGCCTCCAAAGGCATTGCCGTGTTGCAACAGCCGCTTTATTCACCCGATATGTCACGCTGTGACTTTTTAGTTCTCTTGAACAAAATCGGTGGTCGAAGGAATACATTTTAAGTCGATTACGGACATCCAAGCGACTGAGACGAGGTTACTCGCGGACATCCCAGTCGAAGCGTTCCAAAAAATGTTACGAAGCATGAAAAACCCGCTGGAATCATTGTATAGCTGCCCAAGGGGAGAACTTTGAAGGGGATGGTAGAGGTGTAGAATAATTTTTAAATATACGGTTTTCATGGAATCAGTCTCATTACCTAATTGCCACACCTTGTATATAAACAAAGACGCTTACACTATCAACGAACCGTTTATTATAACTTCCTTCACAGTTTTCTCAGTACTAGACTACACCGTCCAATGAATATGGTTGTGAAACAAACCAGAGCAAACGGACATCCAAGAACCCTAGTGTCCCTCTACTTGGCTGAAGATGACTCGAAACGCGTCTGCTCACTCAAAGAAACAAGGCCTTGCGGCTTCTGAAGAAAAAAGAAGAATTTAAGCTTAAATTTCAACAATTCAAAGTAGCAGAAGAGTAGTCCTGCCAGAAGGGTCTTGTATGTCAATCAGTAAAGTAAGCAACATCTTCTGAATACGAAACTTGATTCAAACATAGATTCTATATGTTGTTTTAATTATTAAATATTGAATCGGCTGAACATTCCAGAGCACGTGCAATTACTCCTAAAGAATACGAATTTTAGCCATTACACACTGGCAATTAGTCGCTCGACGACTAGTCGTTCAGCGACTTCAATATGGACGACTAGGCTTGAAGACCAGCCGAGCGAGCAAAGTAGTATTTTTTGTAGAATTGTATAGAATGGACATGGAAGAAGTAGCATTAGCGTTGGTTATTTTAAATAAAAAAGAAAAAGAAAAAATCAAAAGAGTTTTGAGTGCATCCTTTGCTTCAGGAGCGAAGAACGATAGGAAGGTTTAATCTATTTTAACAGTGATATAAGGAAGTATCCATGCAAATTTTTAATTAGATAAGAATGTCTTTGCGTTTGTTTGATGAAATATTTTGTCGTCTGAAACCTTATATAACTGGCACGGATACTAATATACGACCCTGTATTTCTCCGGAGAAAAAGTTATTCATAACACTAAGGAAAATTACTGACTTTATGCTTATATTTTGAGCCAAAAAATGAATGTGGTAGATTTTTTTATAGATTACCTAATTAAATTTATAATTTTGTTTAGTAACAAAATAAAATAATGAAAAGCTCAAAATAAATCCAAAATGGATGTTCATATGATGTCGTCTGTTGTTTGTTCTTATGTGCCTGAGTTTGTGTGGTTATTAGGTAGTAATTTTGTGGTTCAGACCGTGTTTATAACTGATTTAGGGCAATAACTGACCCAGCCCTTTGTGTAAAGTAATCACTTTAGCTGGAACTGGAGGAGGCAGTCCTCTCCCTGAAAGCGAGGAAGGCTCCAGGTCCAGATGGTGTTTCAGCTGAGGTTTTGCGGCTCGTCTATCACCATTGTCCTGACTTGCTGCTCAGCACATTCAACGCTTGCCTACGGGACGGGGTTTTCCCGGTACGATGGAAGGTGGCGAGGCTCGTGCTGGTCAGCAAGGGGAAGGGAAATCCCGAATCGCCGTCTGCATACCGCCCGTTATGCATGCTAGACACGGCTGGGAAAGTGCTAGAGAAACTCATCAAGGGAAGACTCACTGACGCGATTCGTGCTGCTGGGGACCTATCTCCTCGGCAGTACGGCTTTAGAGCAGGACGTTCTACCATTGATGCGATTGCAGAGGTGGTGAACGTGGTCCAAAAGGCAGAGGCATATAGTCGCACCAAGTGACGGATCGTCCTGTTGGTGACACTCGACGTCAGGAATGCCTTTAACTCCGCTAGATGGGTGGATATTCTGGACACGCTGGAAAACTCTTTTCAAGTTCCAGAATATCTAATGCGACTTTTGAGGAACTACCCAAAGGACCGAAGCCTGCTCTACGACACGACACAGGGCCAACGAAGGATGGAAATTACATCGGGTGTTGCCCAGGGATCTATCCTTGGTCCGGACCTGTGGAACGTGTCTTACGACGGGCTACTGAGATTTGAGATGCCAGATGAGTCGCGCTTGGTCGGCTATGCGGATGATGTTGCGGCTCTGGTCACCGGACGCACCGTTGAACAAGCGCAACTTAGGCTAGGTATGCTAATGCGCCGAGTGAGGGACTGGATGACTGCTCGCGGGCTCAGTTTAGCACTGGAGAAAACCGAAGTGGTCATCTTGACAAAAAAGAGAATCCCTAGAGTAAGGGTGATCAGTATTGGAGATATACAGATCGAATCGAAGCCAGCGGTGAAGTACCTGAGGCTACTGATCGACTCGAAGATGAGTTTCTCTGAGCAAATCAGGGCAACGGCTGAGAAGGCTGCTTCGGGAATATCAGCCCTGAGTCAACTTATGGCCAACGTAGGGGGACCCAGCCCATCAAGAAGACGCCTCTTGATGAGTGCTGTAGGGTCAGTGCTACTGTACGGAGCAGAGGTATGGGGCGACGCTCTCAGCAAGGAGGTATACCGAAAACGATTGGCACAGGTACATCCAACAGTCTCCGACTCGGCAGTGAGAGTGATTGCAGGCGTGATACCTGTCGCCCTCCTTGCTAGGGAGCGCCGCGCTATTTACCTGCGCCGAAACGAGGATGCAAGGGAGATGGTTGTCCGCGAGGAGAGACAACGCTCGCTCAACGATTGGCAGCAGTCTTGGAGGAATTGCACGAAGGAAAGGTGGACTGCGCGCCTCATCCCGGATGCGAGACCGTGGCTAAATCGAAGGCATGGTGAGACTGACTTCTATCTGACCCAGCTTTTGAGCGGGAACGGGTGTTTTCAGTCTTACCTGCACAAGATCGGCAAGTCACGGTCTCCCGATTGTCGGTTTTGCCCAAGAGAGGAGGACAATGCCTGTCACACATTTTTTGCGTGTACCAAATGGGCCAGGCTGCGAGGGGAACTCTACAGGGAGACGGTAGAGCTCACCCCGGATAATATAGTTGCGGTGATGCTCGAATCGGTTGACAAATGGAACCAGGTGGCACATTATGCTCGGGCAGTCCTAAAATATAAAAGGGACTCACAGCAGCCGAAGGCACTGGGGCTGGGGGATCGCTCTTCTGGCAATTCCTCTTCCCCTCTCCCCTCCCGCTAGGAAAGGGACTCTCCAGCTTGAAGGCGCCCCACGGCGTAACAAAACGAGACCTGGCCCGAAGTAATGTGTCAAACGGTTCCAGGCTAGGTTCTCAGATTGACAGGGGAAGTGTTTAGTGGGTAGTCCAAATGTATCCTCCATGGGAGTCCCACACTGCCAGACTCGGCGGGCATAAGTGCCTTCACCTCCCTACCACAAAAAAAAAAGTAATCACTTTGCTCACACTCATTTTCCCTATAATTTGACCACACTGCGTTTGGACACATGATATGTAGTGTAGAGGTATCGAAAGCATCAATTACGCTTATTAATTGAATTTTGGCAGCTGGTTTCTTGTGTATGGAAATTTTCTGAAAGATGATATAAGGGTAGTAAAAACATCCTATCTTCATCGCACTCCGAGGCATCCTCTCTATTTTTATGTGTTTCAATACGTTTGTTTAAAGTATTCAATAATTCTCTTGAGTCATCATCGGTTGTTTTCTCTCTATTTTCTGCCCATTATATTTTCCTTTGTGTATGACCCTAAAGGTTCTCGATCAGCTGTTGCCTCTTCTTGCTCAATGCTACTTATTGTGTTCAAATTACCAGCAGTGTTCTTCAGAAACATCAGCAAATTATAAAAAATATAAGGCGTTTTGTAAGAAGCAGCAGAACCTTTTTTAATATTTTTAAGTCTTCATATTTCTCTAGCAAAACAACATCTTTTATTTTTTCACTTCTTCTGAAGTGAGCCCCCAACAAAAAAGATCGAAATATAATTTATTTTTACGTTTGAACATGTAATATTTTTGCTACAGATATCTTGGAAGCGGCTCAAATTTATAGATCTACATTATACATACAGACTTTCGATTTTGACCATTGCTGAAATAATTAGGGATGTTTGCCATTTTATATGGGTTGTATTCAAAGTTATATATTTACCAGAACCTACAAGAGAACATTGGCTAAAAATTGCAGAGTTCTTAGATACCCTGACCATTTCTGGCTTAGAAGCAGTGTCATCTGCTATTCATAAGGCTACACGGCGCGGCGAATGCTAGAGACATTTTTGCTGATTATTTTATCACTGAGGGTCAATTATCTTGGCAGATGCAAAAGATTCAACAAAAATTATCAGAAATCATAAGGTTGGACCCGTAACAGAAACTTTAATTTAACTTTGCACTAATTTAACTAGGCATTCATACAGTTAATAAAGAAATAATGAATTAATTTACCCAATGCTTTCTTTTCTTCTCCTGGTAACCCTTCACCTCCGAATAACTCCACTATTTCCTTCCACTGCTTTTTCTTTGATTTTCGATTGGAATATTTGGCACTCGACAGATCTGACAGATCTTTTATTAGTCGCAGCCACTAGAGCAGTAGCTTATGAGTCTTCGCCACATGGTGACTCAGCTAGTTGCTAGAGCAACTAGCGACTACGTGCGTTTAAGTCCGTATAATTTAGTGATAAACATGCCGGTTCGTAATGGTCCTTAAGCCTTTCCTTTCGATTTTGTGTGCAAAAATTTAAAATTCATAATATGCACTATTTTTAACAAAAATGATTGAATACGAGATTTTGAGATATTTGCAGGCCTTGTACCCATAAGGACCTACTTCCATGGTTGTTCCCTTCTGATTTTATGATCCGCATGGAGAGGGAGATAACTTTTGTCGTGCCTTATAGTCCTTTGTAATCTTTTTCAACTATCCAAATTTCTTTAAGCAGAAACTTCTGAGCTTTTTACAAGATTTGATGACTCTAGCTTCACTAGGTTCTAAGAAAACTTGCTGCAATGCACTTACAGATAGATTTGTGGCGACTAAGAATATCCCAAAGTTCACGCATGCTTCATGGCGCAAACAGACCCTCGTCCCACTAGAAATCTTCGTCTGCCAGCCAATTCCACATATCAGTGGCGCAAGCGATTTCATTCATCATCTTCAGCGTCGTAGCCAACTACCTCGTCGTAAACAAAAGGGAGTGATAAATTCTGTCATTTCCAAAGAGTAAAATATAGAGTAGAAACTAAAGACCAGAATTTTTACTTCCAAAGTGGTGACCCCAATCCGCAACAATAATGGCAGTCAAATGAAATGACGAAGATAGCGAGCACCATCTCCCTCAAGAGGCACCACCAGCTGGAAGCTTATCACCAGCTTAGGAGACTACGTTTACCTCCTGAGTGCAGGCTACCAACTATCTGGTGGGGTAGTCCTGAATTGTGGTTCTTCCAGGTCGAATCACAATTCGAAGTGCACAAGGTGGTAAGGGACGCAGCCAAGTACCATCTCACGGTATCATCGCTGGCACATGAAACCATCACGGGTGTAGTGGACATCATCCGTGCGCCACCGGAGCACGACCGATACGGAGCGCTCAAAGCAGCTATCGTCACCCACCTTACAGACTCACCTGATGCGCAGCTACGTAAGCTGCTCACAGGCCTCGAGCTCAGAGACAGGAGACCTTCACAGCTCCCACGAGGTTGCCTTCCCTCGCTGGCATGGTCCTCCGTGTCAGATGGCTTGACCTCCTGACACAAGACAGGCACAAGATATGGGCCCGTGAGTGATGGCCACATCAGTGCAACCATCCATGCGCCCAATAACACCCTCATCTGGTATCTCCTCACTGTGTTCTTCTTCTGACCAAGTCGCTGTCGAGCTAGCTGCCTTGCATCTAGCGATTATGCAACTAACAAACTTGACTCGAGAGGCGCTTCAGCAACCACATACCTGCACCAACACACTGCGGAAGCGGCCTTCTTCAAGAAATGCAAGCCGATATCGTGCAAAGCACTGGGCCCTAGCGATGCGATGCAAGCAGCCTTGTTCCTTCCCAGTTTTAGACCACACTACTAAGCGCTCGAAAAACGAGGTCTGCCGGCATTGCATTCAGCGGACACCGCCGGCAACTCCTTGGAGAGACGCCTTTATGTCTCCGACCACACCATAAAAACCAGGTAACTGGTAGACTCCGGCTCTGCCCTCTCCATCATCCTAAGGCATTCCATCGCCAGGTCTCTTCGTAAGCAGAGCGTCGTGCTATAAGCAGCCAATGGCACTCCCATCGCAACGTTTGGATCTCAGCAGCTCACCCTAGATTTCGCGCTACACCGGCCACTCCACTGGTCATTCGTGAAAGAAAATGTCCAGACAGCTATTTTAGGAGCTGATGCGCTACAGCGCCTCTTAGATGATCTTACTGACCTCTCCACAACCTGCGTTCTCGATCCAGTTGCAGCTATACACAGTATTAGTGCCGTCACTAAAGTAAAAAACACTACTGGAGACCGGTACAAAGGGATAATCGCAAAATATGTAGATACACCCGCATAACCCGGGAAATTAGCCTTAGTCACTGGCTTACCCGTCCACCACAGCTAAAGCTGAGTTCACTTTATTGCGGGAATGAGGCATAATTCAACCATCATCGAGCCAGTGGGCCAGTCCTCTGCACATGGTGCCCAAAGACGGTGGCCATTGGCAGTGGGTAATGGTCTAGACCAGACCATTACCCACTGCCCATCATCGAGGATTTGATTTGGGAGGCCAGCGGCACTGTTTTCGCAGTAATCGACTTCCAGCGTGCCTTCTACTGAATTCCGGTTACTCCTGAAGACGTATGACAGATGGCAGTCACCACACCCTTCGGACTGTATGAATTCCAGGTGATGCTTTTAGGCCCACATAACGCAGCCTAAACGATACAGCGGACTCTAAACCATCTGCTGAGGAAGTTGGACTTTATCCGGGTCTATCAGGACGATATTCTAGTTTTCTCAGCAAGCCACGATCATCACCAGCGCCACCTTGAGCAACTTCTCTCCATGCTGCAGGCGGTGAATCTCCACGCTAACTGGGATAATGCCAAGTTGGTTAGTTTGGGGTCGTCTTCGCTGGATATTACGTCTGCGGAACTGGTTTTCGACCACCAGCCCCCAAAACAGAAACCATCGTATCTTTTCTCAAACCTGCCGACTCATGCCAGCTGAGGTGTTTTCTCAGGATGATAGATTTTTATCGCCGCTGCACGCCACAAGCTGCTGAGTCCCAAGCGCCACTATCGCAACTGCTAAAAGGTTGTACAGAAAAGAAAGCACTAATCAACTGGACAGTCGATACTGAAGCGGCTTTTGAACGCTGCAAGCAAGGCATCGCCGAGGCAGCCACGTCAGCTTTTCCTTCGCTTTCGCACTCATTGGCACTCCACAATGACGCGTCCAGCACTACCATTGGCATGGCCTTTTCTTTTGAGGAAGCTCTCTGACACCGAGCAACGCTACTCAACCTACGAACACGAGCTCCTTGTGATCTTTGCTGCCATCAAGTTCTTTCAGCGCATCTTGGAAGGAAGGCACTTTATCATTTATACCGACCACCGGCTACTTATATTTGCTCTGATGCAACGCCCAGACAAAGCCTCACCCCACCAAAGCAGACAACTGGACTTCATTGCCCAGTTCGATTCGCGAGTGAAATACACACCAGGGGATAACAATATCGTCGCTGATGCACTTTCACGTGTAGAAACGGTCACGATACCCACCACAATTACAGCTCAAGTCATCAGTGAAGCATAGAACATAGATGACCACTTGCCCCATCTCCTGGCGAGCCCCTGTCTCAAACTACATCAATTGGTCTTGGATGGCTATTCAGCGTACTATGTGGAGTTTAACGGCACCATTAAGCCTTACCTCCCAGTTGCACTCCTCCGTCAGGCTTTCGATATCGCCCATCAACTATCGCATTTGAGTGGACGTGGCCGAGTCTGCAGAAAGACGTATCCCGGTGGGCTAAGCAATGCGTTTCGTGTCAACTGTCGAAGGTCTCCACCGCCACAACCGTGCCAAGTTAGGGAACTTCAAGACGCTGGATGGGCGCTTTGACAACATCCATGTCAACTTGATTAAACTGCCACTGTGTCAAGGTCACGAGAACTGCCTCACCATTATTGACCGCTATACACAGTAGTCTCAAGCAGTGTGTGTGTGACATCAGAGCCAGCACCGTCGCCAGGGTACTATTCGACCACTGGATATCAATATTTGATTCAAATCGATTCGTCCTGTCCCGTCAGCCAGACACTCGGTTCACCAACCATTCATTTTCAAAGACCTAGCCTACTATGAGTACGTGTTTCACCACATCGATGCTGTAAAGAAGCCACTCGATCAGCCATACTCTGGACCTTATCAAGTTGTCAAAAGGATCAATACTAACACCAACGCCATAGACGTAAACGGCGTCACCTAAGCCCTCTTCACCGAACAACTCAAACCAGCTTATCTGGAGCAAGCGGATGCCCATCCAGCGACACAATAGCCATACTCAACACCTCCACAGGCGCCTACAACACCACCTCTACTGCCCTCGAGAACGGCTCAACCAGTGCAGATTTTGCCGGAATAACCACTCCAGCCATCTTAGAAAAGAGTCACGTTTTCACTCCCTTCGACGCATGCGAAGGTCATTTAGGAGGGAGTGACAGTGGCGACTGAGAACGTTCCAACGTTGGCACACGCTTCACGGCGCAAACCGAACCTCATCCCACGAGAAATCTTCGTCTGCCAGCCAATTCCACATATCAGCGGCGCAAGCAATTTCCTCGAGAAAATGAAAATTTGCTTGAGCCGTTGTTCTCGCTTCTCATGAATTAATGTTCATGAGAGAACATATGCGAACGCCACTACTGGTTTGTTGTCAACACCAGCATCATCATCGACATCATCACCAACAACAACGACATCATCAATCATAATCTTCAGCATCATGGCCGACTAACTTGTAAACAAAAGGGAGTAATAAATTCTGTCATTTCCAAAGAGTAAAATATAGAGTAAAAGCTAAAGACCAGAATTTTTACTTCCAAAGATGGATGGACGGATAGTCAGGTACTGATTTTAACAAGGTATTTAAACGAAATTTTTCGCAAAACCCTAAAAAAGCAATATCTTCATATAATATTCAACGAAGGTGCAAGGGCCTAACCTATGCAACCGCACAATCAATCAGGTCTAAGAATAAATTTGATTGACTAACATTATGAAATAATTATGCCACTATCTTCTTAAATTCAATTCCTTTGAGTTGTGCAATCACTCTTCTAGAAATGTGGAAAATAATTGGAGGCAAACCATCCCATTGCAAAATATAACATAACATTTTCAATAAATCAAAGCATTTTCTATGTATGTAGATTGTGAAAAATTAATGCAATTTTTGATAAATTTATTGAAAATAGAATAACCAAAAAAAATTATTCATGATATGCGTTTTATTGCTCCAATTTAGAAACAATAAAATGGAATTTCATAAATTATTAATCATGGTTTTATTTGCCAAAGTATACATATAAGCCTACCTAAAATTTTCCCAAAACAAGGATATTAAAGCATTCCAACAAAAATATTGCTAAGCTAAGCCGACATATACTCGTATGCACATTTATTATACATTTGTATGTACATTGTTTATCATATCAAATAGCTAACTATTAATATTCCACCAGGAGATTTAAAAGATCATATGGGACTCAATGGCTAAATCTCCATATGAATTTAACTAATTGCCATAGAAACTCACACTCTATCGCTCCCACATCCAATATCCATGACAAATTGTTATGATGCATGGATAACATTTTCTATCGGTTGTAGTGATTATGGACGACTATATAGAAACGAGCAGCTAAAGCTATACAACATCTCTTTAATTGCACAATAATACACCAAAGCAGTCTTTCCGATAGAATCAATTATTAGCGAACCAAAAATATTAGAATCAATGTAACAATAATTATTTGTTCATTATTTTTATCATTAATTTGAATATTTGAGGGTGTTCGTTGTGACTGAGCATTTATGTAACTTTGGAGATTGGATTTTCTAGAACCCCAGGATCGATATTTGGCCACGGTATATCTGATATGCGTGGAACGTAGGTACTGTTGGCCCGGAATTCCTGTTCAAACTGGTAAGCCATAGGTTTGTTTGGTATAGAGATGAATGAAGCGCATTTTAAAAATTAATCGTATTAAAGTTAGCAGCAAGCTATGGCTCGAAAAATTTTCGACACAGGATGAGTAAAAACTTTGCAAAAGTTATTCGGAGATATTCTTAGACAAAAACTGTTATCAGAGGTGGTATATTGTATTTCATATAAGATTTTTCATGATATTATGTTGATTAAAATTTAGTCTAAGTTAGCTCAAATTATTTGTATATAGCTATTGCATAGGGAAAATATATAATTTATTTTCAACGAAATTTATCTCTGCATCATATGTAGAGCTGCCTTAGATCTAGTAAATTTCAACCAGCGGTCTCGAAAGCTGACAATTTAAATATACCTGATGCCTCACTAACTGCTCAACAACATATGCAGCTACAGCCAGCGTTCATACTACAGCCAGATTGCTGCAATTATATAGAAACAGTGGAATCTGGTCAATCAATTGTCACTAGGAGTAACTCGCTGTTGAGGCCACTTTCTATTAATCAACAATCTGATTTACTTATCATCATCCCATCTGGTTCTTGATTCAACAGCTGGGGAGCGATTCCAAAGATAATACCACGTCCAATTCAACATCAGAAATCAAGTGACCATGTTCCTTCAACAGATCTTGATTCTCCTGTTATTTGTGCTTCTACGTCTTTAAAAAATACCTTCATGTCTAGAGTTCCATATGAAACTTCTGTTGAAGATTTAAAGCGTTATGTCACCAAAAAATTTGAATCAGCCGTTGAAGTTATTAGTTGTCATAAGTTGACTGGGGAAAATTTGACGGACAAAGTAGTGGCCTCATTTAAATTGGTGATTTTTGCAAATACTGACATTGTCCTGAATTCAAATTACTGGCCAGCTTGTTTACTAGTTAAGCCGTTCGAAATGAGATGAAGAAATTTTCGTCGGCGAATAAACTAAATCCTAAAGCGTTAGTCGCAAGTAATCTTGATGCATATTCTTATGATCATAATATTTATCACACTGTAACCTTAATGAATCTCTTTCAAACCTTAATACTGTTCAACTTAACTTATTTTCTCCTAATAAAATGTGCATCTCTATTTTTCAACAAAATTTAGGAGGACTAAGGACCAAACTTGAGGAACTATTAATCTCCTACCAACTTAGTAATGATTCTATTATTTGCTTCTCCAAGACTTGGCTGAATGTAAACGTTCTGAGTAGTGGAATGTTTCCTGATCAAATTGTATATAGATGTGACCGCGACCTAATTGCTACTAACAAGGCTGATGGTGGTGGAGTTTTGGTTGCAGTTAGCAAAACTCTACCTAGTTCTCTTTGTTCTATTTTCTGTTGCTCCTATACTTTCTTCTTAGCACTACAGCCCTCTCGGGCCGTCGCTTCCTGCAAATGGCACCTCAAACTGTCTCGGTCCATTGACCGCGCCCTCCAGTTTCAAAATCCAAGCAGCGATGAACTGTCTTCGTTGACCGAGTCAGACCAGCGTTTCCTCGGTTTCCCCATCCGTTGTTCGTCCATACGTTTCATGTGGCCAGCCCATTGTAGCTTCCGTAGTCTTATAATCGTTGAGACATCCGGTCCGTCAAAAATTTCATATAGTTCAAGGTTGTATCGAATTCGCTTTTGGTCCCCATCTAGCTTCGCTCCGGTTATTTGCCTCAGAACCCGAAGCTCAAAGGCGTTTAATACATTTACGGATGCTTGGGTTAGGGTTCATGTTTAATACATAGCATAACACAGGTCTTATTACAGATTTTTGTACTTGGAGCTTTGTTTTCCTGTATATGCAGCTGGTCTTCAAGACGGTTAAAACTGAATGAAATATTTTATTCGCGAGCTGTATTCTACGGCGTATTTTGTCTTTTTCATTACCCGTTTTCGTTATTTTGGCGCCTAGATACACAAATTCGCCAACATTTTCGATAATGTAATATTTAGTGTATTTGAGGTATTTTTTCTAGACTGCGTCATGAGCTTTGTTTTATTTTCATTGATTTGTAACCCTACTAGTTTTGCTTTGCTGTCAAGTTTCAGGAAGAGTTCTTTGGCAGTTGTTAATGACCGTGACAAAATGTTGAGGACGTCCACATAGGCTACTACAGTGGAGGTAAAATATATTGAAGCGCATTTAACAATATGAAACTGATCAAACCAGCGTTTATCCCGTGAAGAAGCAGAACTAGGTTGGCATCAATACAATTTGGATCGAAGGACGAATTGAAATTTCCACCCTAGAAATTGATGCAAAAATCTTAAAACAATTGTTACCCTTCCAACAAAGACATATCAATTATATCTTCATTTGCTGAAGTCTAAATGTAAGCATTGTTTTATCAGACTAAACGTCATTTACTCTTTGCTCAAGAAGAAGTGATAGAAATGGAGAAGCAGAAAAATTATGTAAACTTTATCTGATTTTTAAATAGAGTTTTAACGGATCTTCAGGGCAAAGCAAATATACACATCAATTTAAAGATGCAGGACTAAGTGATTGTTGAATTTTTGAAGGATGTTAAATCGTCCGTAAAGAACTGCAGTGGTATTCTGCTGCCTCAACGAGCGAAAAATCAGTACTCAGCTGGATTGGCCTTGACCGGAGATGCGTAAGTGCGCTGGTGAGCTTGCTTTGCGGTTTCGTGGGGCGGGTTCTTTTCCCACACCGCAAAGGCCCACTATAAATTATTTTCTCACTCATGAATGAGAAAGGTTACCGGAGTCAAAAGCTGACCCGACTGGCTGGTGTTGAAGGTGCCAATGACCGATGTAACCAACTGAAAGGTATTGCAGGAGAAAAGTGCAACGTCAGATAGCCGATTATCCGCGCGTGGCGTTCAAGACGATTTCGTACTTGCAGAAGACAATCACGGCCCGCAATAGAGATTGGGGCATCCAGGTGGTGACGATACCTCCACACACTCCTCCCAGCCAGATTGAAATAAAGAAAATACTGCTTTCGCCTATATCGGGTGTGGAACGCCAAGTAGCCTAGCGAGAGTACCTATAACAATTAATAAGGGGAGAGCTTACCCGATAACTTGCTCATAAGCGAAGGGGCCAGCTAACGTGGCGGATCCTTTTTCTGGTCATGGTTCCAAAACAGAATGGCCGGATTTTTCCTTCTTTTATTTAATCATCTTTCTTCTCTTTTTTCAATTCCCAATAATAACAATTCATAAATTTCCATTTTTCCCTTTTGTTTTCTTTTAAAGCTTCATTAAATATAGTATATTTTATTTACAAGATCATGGTAAAAATCTCTTTTAAAATTCCATACATATTTTTTTAGTTGATAGATCCGTAAATTTTTTCCTAAAAATTCCAATAGGAATTTTAGGTTCATATTACCTTAAATTTTTTTAAAAAATTCGATTAAAAATGTTTAGTTTACATTATCGTTAAAAATTGTTTGAATAATTCAATATATATTTTTAGTTTATATCATCGTAATTTTTTTTTTTTTTTTGAATTTAATAAACATAATTAGTTTGCGCCACCACAATTTTTTTTATAATAATAGCAAGGAAAAAAAAATGTACTCACCCACTCCTTCGACAAGCGCTTAGGGCTGGTGGGAGTGAGATGGTCTAAAAACTGGTACAATTACACTCTCGCCATAAGGCATAAATGATAAATCCAGTATGGACTCAAAAATTGAACAGAAACATCGATAGCGATCGTTTTTCTAAATACAAAACTGTACCGGATAGACTTGGGATCGAATACAGGCCAGAAAACATATATCATATGGATAAAAAGAATTGTCGCATATCTTTGCACTACCAACAGCAAGTTCTGGCTGAAAAGGGTAGAAAGGCATAGCAAATGAGCAATCCGAATGTATAGCGGTGGTGAAATGTGCAAATGCTATAGGCTCAGCTATTCCACGTATGATATTATTTAAGGGCAAGAGGCTAAAGCCGGACCACCAAGATAATTTGCTAGATTTGCTCCACCTCATTCAATTTTGAAATCTAAGCAATGATGAATTGTCTTCGTCAACCTAGTCAAGTTTACTCAGTTTTCCCACCGGTCTCTAGCCTTTAGGTCCCCCAACGAATACCTTCTTGGGTATCCATTGTTTATCCATACAATTCAAATGGCCAGCCCATTGCAGAATCGCAGTCTTACAACCGTTAAGACCTCCAGCTCGTCAAAAATTTCATACAGCTCATGGTTTTATCACATTCGCTATTCTGCTTCCTCTTCGTAGCAGTATAGCCCCTCTTGGGCTTTCACTTCCTGCAAATAGTGCCTCCAACTGTCTCATTCTATCGACCACCTCCTCTTATTTCGAAATTTAAGCAGTGATTAACTGTCTTCGTCAACCGAGTTGGACCAGCCCATTGGAGCTTCTACAGTCTTACAATTGTTGAGACGTCGTCTCGTCACAAATTTCTTGCAACTCATGGTTCTACCGAATTCGTCATTGGTCTCCGTCTAGTTTTGCTCCGATTATTCACCCCAGGAGCCGTCGCTCAAAGACGTTTAATATATTTGCGGATGCTTGGGTTAGGGTTCATGTTTCACACCCATAGCATAACACAAGTCTTAGCACAGATTCACATACTCAGAGCTTTGTTTGCTGTGTATGCAGCTGGTCTTCAAGATCGTCAAAACTGAATAGAATATTTTATTTGCTAGCTGTATTCTTCGGCTCATTTAGTCTCTTTTATTACCCATGTTCAATATTTCGGCGCCGATATACACAAATTTGATCACATTTTTGATACTGTACTCACCAAGTGTACTATTTTATGTATTTGAGGTATTTCCTCTTGACTGCGCTATGAGCTATGTTTTATTTTCATTGATTTGTGGCCCTACTAGTTTTGTTTTGCTGTCGAGTTTCAGAAAAAGTTCTTTAGCAATTGTTAACGACCGTGACAAAACGTTGATGTCGTCCGCATTTATAGGAATGTACCTCGACTCGTATAGAAATGTACCTCGTGTACCAACAGGTAGACTCCATGTGACATACTCTTGAGGCAATTCGAATAGCAATGGAACAGGCCCATCTCTCTGCTTTAGTCCAACATTTGTGTCAAGGGCATCGTTGAGTTATTGATGCGGACTCAGGAGGTCACTGACGTCATTGTCATTTTGGTAAGACGGACTAATTTGGCTGGGATGCCAAAGCAAAGCATTATTTGGTACAGTACGTTACGATCAATACTGTCGTATGCTTGCTTAATGTTGGTGAAAATTTGGTGTACGTCTATGTTGAACTCCCATCATTTTTCAAGTACATGTTCAACTGTTAACAATTGGTCTATTGCCGATCTAGCTGCTCTAAAGCCACCTTGATACTCCCCAATAAAACTGTCGGCGTATAACCCGATTTGATTTTCTAAGATTTTAGAAAACATTTTGCACACCGTACAAAGTAGTGATATGCCTCAATAATTTTCACGCTGTAGCTTGTCACTTGTTTTGTGGATAGGGAATATAATTGATTGTCTCCACTCTTTCGGCATATGTTCTTGTTGCCAAACGTGCTGGATGATTTTTTGAATAGCTTTCTGAATACTGCTGCCACCATATTTGATTAGCTCCACTGAAATATCATCGACCCTTGACGCTTTATTATTCTTTTGGGTTTTGATGGTGAAAAAACTTCATCCAGACCTAATGGGGCCAATGGAAGCTCTCCAGAGACGTATATAGGCTCCAATGCTCTGAAGTTGTGCGGAGATTAAGAAGGTGTTTGAAATTTGATGCCCATCTTTCCTTAATCTTGGTTTCATCAGCGATGATATTGGCATCTCATCATGGCAGATCTTGATTTTGAACTGATAACTACGTTTCGGCTTTTTCCCTACTTTGTATGCTTTTCTTGTGTTGTTGCTTACTAAATTTTCATCGACGCTCTCAGTTGCTGGATATAGTTTTTTCTTTTCTTATTTCTAATTATTTTATTCACTACTCTTTGGAGATTTTCATAATGTTTTCCCTACGTCCTGGTTCTCCTACCTACTTATGCTTTGCACGCCAGATTCTTTTTGTCTAACACATTCTGGCACTCATCATCGAATCAAGCATTTCTCTTGTGCCGGGCTTGATGTCCAGGTGTATCTTCTACCACGGTCTTAATAGCCGCTTTCACTTCCATTCAGAGCTCGTCACTTGATTTCAGCGATGCAGTTGATAAGATGGAAGCCAGCTGGTTGCCGAGGGTCTTCGTGATTTTTTGCCACAGACGCCATTTTGAGCCTTTCGATGTCAAATCTTTGAAGCGGGCTGGTCTTAGCTGAATGACATATGACATTGATAGGCTAGTTTGATCAAGTTATAATCTGACGTACGATTCGCTCCTCGGTATGTACGGATATCAAGTATGCTCGAGTCTCAAAGTTGTCGGATCAAAACATGGTCGATCTGGTTTTGTGTGTTGCCATCCGGTGATACCCAGGTGATTTTATGAATGCATCGATGTGAGAAGCAAGTCAAATGTATGATTAGATTTTTTCTACATGCAAAGTCAATCAGACGCTGGCCGTTGTGATTTGTTCTGTCGTTCCACGATATCTTGTAGCCAAGCTTAGCGTTGAAAACACCCAGAATTATTTTTGTGCCATTGTTAGCCAATGAGTCAGCTGATGTTTCCAGGTAATTGTACAATTTTTCCTTCATTTCTTCTTTCTTCGGTCGGGGCGTGAACATTGATCAGCCAAATTTCGAAGAATTTTGCTTCAATAACAATCGCACACAGCGGTCTATTAACTACCGTAAAATCAATAAAACGTGCGATTTGAACTCCCTATTCACAACGAAGGCCATTCTGAATTCTCTTTTTCCTTAGGCTCCCCACTTTTAAATATTGTGTGCGATCTCATGTCTGAATAGCATTTCCAATCCTGTTCGTTTCCTGTATTGCCAGTATTTCTAATTTATATTAACTGGCCTGTTGTAAAAGGTACTTAACAGCGCCAGGAAAATTGAGTGATCTGACATTTCAAGATACAGTCCCATTGCGTGCTCTTTGCTGTGAGTTCAATTCTTTTCAAGGCGCATCTGCAGGTTTTGAAACATTGTAGAGATTTCGAAAGACGGGGTGTAAGCACGTCACTCAACCTCAATCCTGGCAGCAAGGTTATTTTGTTCGATTTCATTACCAGGCGGGGAGGACTCGCCATCACTCTCTTACGTCCCTTAAAAGGAGGTGTAAGTAGCATTTAGTAGCAGAACTGTAGATGTATTTACAATCATTAGTATTTCTCGGCATTGAACAAGGGTTCCCTAGAACGTTTCTCGAACGAGCTTAGGACCTTCTACAGCGTCCTTGATAGACTTGGGATATATGATATAAATACAAAAGAATTGTCGCATATCTTTGCAACAGAAATATAAAGTTCTAACTGCAAAAGGTAGAAAGAATGCTTATCAAATAGCAAATGAGTATACCGAAAGTGTAGCAGTGGTCGGTTGTGTAAATGCTATAGGCTCAGCTATTCTACCTATGATATTATTTAAGGGAAAAAGGCTAAATCCAGAACTCCAAGATAATATACCATCAGGGGCTATATTGAAGATGACGCTAAAACCTAGTATAATAACTGAAACTTTTGTGGAGTTCGTTAAACATTTGAATAAATACAGAACAGCCGGCCTCTGTCTTCTGGTATGCTTTTTTTTGTGCAAAGTTTGGCCAAAGTGCATGATCATCAATAATATCATGGACAGTTTTCATGCAACTTAGTTATACTCCTATAATTCTGATGCTATTCCTGTAGCAGTTTTTGCTCCTTTGGCTTTTTATGAACTTCCAGTTCCAACAAGCAATCACAATGCCGTTAAATCGGCATTGGGATTGAGAGAAGAGGAGATAACAAGTTACATAGTTGATGGTTCTGATAGCTCAGGAACAGACACGGAAAATTTGCCGCTTTCGTTTCTTTAAAACAGTCTTTCAAATACTGGTATTCCACGTAAAACAAATAGTCAGGATGTTGCCAAGACTGATTTTCATGAATTCTTACCGACACCTAAATTTAAAGTAAGGAAGTCTGCTTGACGCAAGAACTCTATTAATTACCGAGCTCAAAAGGTCACAAGAGATTTATTTGATAAAAATGCTACGAGCTCCACAGCAGAAGCCATCACTGTAGTGCTATAATCAAGACCAGCAAACATTGCTAGCACATCACCCTTCATAAAAACATATATTGATACATCAGGATCATTGACAATTATTACCGACACTCCATCCTCGCCAGTCACCGAAGGTTGATCTTCGATGATTATTACAAAGACCCAAACCTAAGCATTAGCTGATTTATCGATGAAGCATGCGATTCTAAAACGTCAGTATGTAAGGCATCATTATCTAACCATCTATCGCAAGAAATCAGGGTTGTAAAATTATCGATCAAAAATGCTCGTGGTACTGTCCAGCCTGTAAAGAAGACAAAGTTGATTCTATGAGGAAATATCTTGGTTGTGATGTCTGGTATCATGAGATATGTATTGTATTCATAGACGCTGATGACGAATTTTATTGTTCAGGCGACTGCATAAAGACGAAGATAAAAAGAGCAAACTAGTTTGTCGAAAATCTATAAGTTAATTTCCATGAAAACCGTATATTTAAAAATTACTCTACAACTTTACCATCTCCTTGAAAGTAGTCTCCTTGGGCAGCTATACAACGACTCCAGAGCGTTTTCTATGCTTCGTAACATTTCTGGAACGCTTTGACTAAGACGTTTGCGATTACCCTCGTCATCGACTCAAAATGGATTGCTTTGACCACCGATTTTATTCTCATCGCTCTCATTGCCTGTAATAACTCGATCAAGCAGCATGGGATTGTTTTCCACTCGATCCAAACAGTCTTCTGTGACGGTCATTTGATGTTGCTTTTGCTCCTCAGAAAGGTTCTTTGGAACCATTTTCGCGCACAACTTTTTGATCCAAAAATCGTCGGTTAAAATTTGTCTGACTATTTCACGGTTCATATCCAGTTCCGAGGCCAACATTCCAACTGTTAAACGCCGATCTTCATGGATAAGAGCACGCACACGCTGCGCATTTGTGTCAGTCCGCACCTCAACTGGACTTCCGCTCCACGCCTCGTCTTCCACGCTTTCACGCCCTTCCTTAAACTCTTTGTGCCATCAAAATACCTGGACTTGACTAAGAGCACTTTCACCATGCACTTTCACAATTTTAGCGTACGTTTCCGAAGCTGTTTCACCCAATCTGGCGCAAAATTTTATCACGACGCGTTGCTCTTGATTTCGTTTCTCCATTTTCGTGACGAGCACCACCAACACACGTCTACTCAACACAACAAAGCAGGCAAACTAAACAAGCTAGAGCAATGGTAAATATGTCAATGGTGAGGAGAAGGATGCCGGGAAAAGAGAAAGGAATTTCAAGGTTGAAGTTTTACCACTAACGCGGCAATAAAATTAGTCTCATTATTGAATTGTTATACCTCGTAATTATTATTTTAAGTTCATTAATGATAATAAGAATAATAGTACTACTAAAATTGATATAAAGTTCATTTATTTAGAGAGGAGGCTTCACACTATAGTGGTGAACAGGGCTGTTTAAATGGCATTTTTTCAATTTTCATTCAAAGATCGTTTTCGTGTTAGGAAAGAAATTTCATTACATATATTTTCATATTTAATATAAATGAATATTGGGATTTGAAAGTACGAGTATTGATGCGTTTTCCTTAAAAAAATCTATTAGTTATGCTTTTATAAACTTATAGTACGCCTTATTTGGGTCAGTTGCCTTATATTCACCGAGTAATCTAACTCATCTAGGCACGCATACAGATTAGGCGTTTAACGCCAGAATAAATAGGATTGCACAAATAGAGTAAAAGTCTGAGGCAAACTCACCAGTCTGACTGAAACATGTTTTTTAGGGTTTTGTACTGAAATACAAAACCTCATTGGAAAGGTCTTAATGAGATCTTTTCAAAACAGGTCTTAAAATTGCCTTATAAGCACCGAGGGGGGCAGGGGAAGGGGAAATGTACGAACTTTTCGCGTACCCCCCCCCCCCCCTCGCGATTGGACACCTTCCATCCGAAAAATCTGAAAAAAATCACGAATGTAGGCCTTCATGAGTACAACAATAACAAATACATGAGAAGTCGAAATTCACTCAACTTTGTTAGTAATAGTATGATTTATCGATTTTGTGTTTTCTTGAATAAAATCTAAACGGTACCTTTAAAGTGATGACTATTTATAAGATTGATCTTTTCTGAAAGTTTCATAAAGATCGAATAGTATTTACCGAAGTTATAGCGATTTGAATTTGAAGGTAGCCGATACGGGTATCAAATGATAGGCCTTGATGGGAGCTTTTCAAAACAAGTCTTAGTTTGGCAAAATTTGCTTCGAGGGGCACACAGGGAGGGGAAATACACGAAAAATTTGTGTCCCCCCCCCCTCGCGATTGGACACCTGTGATCCGAAAAATCTGAAAAAAATCAGGAATGTAGGCCTTGGCAAGTACAACAACAACAAATACCTTAGAAGTCGCAATTCACTCAACTTTGTTAGTAATAGTATGATTTATCGATTTTATGTTTTCTTGAATAAAATCTTAACGGTACCCTTAAATTCAATGAAATTTAATACGTGGATGTCTATTTATAAGATTCATCTATCCTGAAAGTTTCATAAAGATTGAATCATATCGAGCGAAGTTATAGCGGTTTGAATTTTCCTGTATTACTATGGAACAATATGCGCTGCATTTTTTACTATGGCAACATACGGCTATAGAACAACATGCGCTTTTTACCGACTCAGACACTACAGTTGTGCTAGGATTTGCATGAAAATTTCAGGAATGATAGGTGTCATGCATATCTTTGAGAATCGGTTCAGCTAGTGGTATCAGTAATCGTAAAATAAAATAGTGGCTGTTTTAAATGCGAAGATTGAATAATTTTGAGTTATTTTTTCCCAACTTCAACGTTTAAGGTGCATGCTTTGAACACTTTATTCAATTTAATGAATGACTGAAGATGAGTACATACAATTAATGCTCATAAGTGAAACAAGTCAAGGAGGTGGGAGAGAGCTCCTAGCAAAAGGGTTTTGTAACCATTCTAGGACTCGAAAAAATTGGCCATGAATCGAAGATAACAGTACAGGAGAGTAGCCCCTGAAAAAAAAATTCATCAAACGTAGCCGATATGAGTATGAAATAAAAGTTTTCATGGAAGCTTTTCAAACAGTTGTTAAACAGTCAGTTTTTGCTTCAGTGGGAGCACAGGGGGGAAATACATGAAAAATGTGTTTCCTCCGTCGCGGATGAACATCTGAAATAATTATCAAGGGAGATATTTATGAGTATAACAATACCAAAAACCTCAGAAGTCGAAATTCGTTCAACTTTGTTAATAATAGTATGATCTTCGTATTTCATACTTTCTCCAATAAAATCGTCTTTGACATGTATCTTGATTTGATTCGATCTGGTGACTGCATTTTGTAAATTGAATACAAAACCCTTCTGACATGAGCGTAGGTCTGTTTACCCAACTTGTTTTATTTGAAATAAATTTGATATTGAACTAAATATGCTTCATTTCGAATACTTACTGCTCCATAATTTCACTTAGAAGTTGTTGACATTGACAACAGTATAGTACAGAACTTTTCTTGCCATATACGGCCGTTTTTTCTTTATTTTATCGTTCAAATTATCCAATAATGCTGCATATATTACTCTCTTGTGACTGTGATTCACTTCTGCAGGTAATAGATGAAGATTACTCCATGCGCATCCCAAAAACGGAGACCATCACCTTCCCGGTCGAGCTTAGTCTTTCGGCCACTTTGGTCGGAATCATCAACGCGCTACTGCTTTTGGTCGACGGTCAGCAAGCGCGGTACCCATCGCGTTGATAGCCTTTTCTTCTCCGAAATATCGTGTAGTATGTATTCCGGCTATTTCTTTGAGATACCAATGGCCTCAGTTAATTTGCGCGGCTTCACTTTACAATCACTTAAAACGGTTTGATGCACTTGCTTTAGGATTTAACAATTCGTAGCCTCTTTTGGCCTTCCAGAGCGAACCTCGTTGCTTGTATAACCCATTTTCAATTCACTAAACCACCAATAAACGATTGTGCTTGAAGAAGCAGATGCGAAATGAAGTTTGGCAACCATTGCAATGATTGTTCAGAAGGTTTTCCTATAAAAAAAATATGATTGATCAAGATACGATATTCCAATTTTTCCATTTTTACGAAGGCGTAAGTAATGTTACTCTTACGACTGTAGTTTGTTAATAATGGACGAAATATTATGAAATTTTTCCGTATGGCTGCAACAACTTTCAAATTTTGGAATAAGCCTATATTAACAAACACCATTGCTCTTCTAAGAAACATTCTTTCATTTGCTCAGCGTCTGTCATCCTCTCAAAAAATGCATGTCGTTGGTCAAATAATCATCGCGCACGGTCGTCAATTTAAATCTCCCGTAAAAAAAGAAAAAAATTATCATTACATACCGCTTGCTGCAGCTGTGGTTCTTGATGGATTTCTAAGCGGCGTTATCCAGAATAGCGAAATGGGATGCGAAGTTGCTATTACAATTCAAGGCTTGTATAGTTCATTGTTTTCTAATTTATGTGCCCTATCGTTTCAAGGGTGAATCATTAGACAAATTGGTCTTATGGTAGATTCCAGAAATAATGGTACAGAGGTTAAAGAAAAATTCAACGTAAGAAATAATAAATCCTGATATCCAACGTGATCGCAACATAGATTGAGTCTGAGACTTCAATGCTTGGTGGTTTCTAAACATCCTCATTTCTCCGCAATCCATCACTTTTTTCCTCAAAATCCTTACTTATTTTTTCTCCACTTCAAAGAAATATGTAAGTAAAACAAATAAGTAAATCGAAATCAGAAGAATTTACACCCTGTTTCTGTTATCTGATGCACGTTTATTAGCCCAGTTTGATGGTTTAGGTGACAACATATCTGCAGCATTCCAATTGGACAAACGCAATTTCGCTGATTTAAATCGCCCACACAGTGCATGGCCTAGGGAATATATGTTATAGTAGTTCAGCTCCCAGAGCACGCATCATCTGTATTAAATTCGATTATAAACGAATAGGCCAGCCACTGTTTCCCTATCACCGGAAGTTTTTCGTTTAATTAATCAGATGAATGGACAAATTGAAGCAAATTAGTGGTGCATTTTTAATGAATGCGACTAACAAATGAAAACGATGCTTTAATTTACGTTGATTCGTGTACACAGCATATGGAGACAATTTTTTGAGTCTAAATAAGTGTATTTAGTTTTGTGTTGGCCTCTGATATGTGGTGTACAAAGAATAAACTTTCTCTGGAAAATAGAATATCATCTGCATTTGTTTTTTCAACAATCAGCTGACAAACATTTAACTTTCCGAAATAAAACAACCTGTTTCCTTTTTTCCATCCAATATTAATCAATAAATGCTTTCGAATAAGTTCACCAAAAACAAAATTCAGTAACTCCTTGGAAAATTGCATGATATGTTTCATCTTTGCAAAGTTTTGCTACCCTATGCATGTTTCGCCGGATGCCAGACTATTTCTTTAGAAAACGACAAGTTTTGGTGAAACAGGAGAAAACTTATATGAAATGTCGCAAAGAAACTTTACCTTCTCATGTTCAAACGGCATATGTTACTACTTCTTGTTGTCTTCTGCTCGACATTCGTTTTACGCTTTTTCACGACTGCATAATAAGGAATTAGATGAGAGACAACTTATGATATATGGATGCACCTAAGATCAAAGTTTTTTGTCGGTTTAAGATTACCTTGAGTAAGAATTTTTCCAGGGATGAATTTATTCATTAGCTTCAATATTTTCTGCTAGAAAAGATACTTTCAGGAGCTTTTATCATGCAGGCATGGGACTGATTATGTTTGTTGCTTTATCCCGAAAGAATTATGTATAATCTACCCAAAAAAAAATTGTCATTATCTTTGATTACTTTTAGACATCCTTTTGTTCGAGTTGCATTTCAACAATACACTGAGTCTTCCCAATCTCTTCATTCGAACACAAATCTATTCACGTGCATCTCAGGCAGTCTGTTACTTCACATTTTTCTTCAGGATCCTAAATCCTACACTCGTAGTAGACTCTTCTGGCTCTTATCTTACAATTCAACTGTATCTTTTTGTATTCTTATTTAATTTTATTGTTTCTTGTTATCTCGGCAACAAACGTCTAGAAAAATATCCTGTATATCAGTCAGGAAACAATTTCGCGATTGTTTTCTTTTCACTGCTGCTGCGGCCGCTATCACCCCCATCTCTATCGCCGCCTCTTTTCGGCAAGGATAACAAATATAGAGGACGATAGGAATGAATTGAATGAAACTGTAGAATCATATGAATCTAAGGATGAAGATACAAAAATATAACCAACGAAAAATGTATCTTTTGGTTCAAACGGACCAGGAAAATAGTGGAAAAGTGGAAAAAATGTATACCTAATATTGTTTTTATTTGGTTTTTAGGATGTTCCTCGGGAATAAAAATATTCTCATGTCTTTATACCCATCAATTTTTCCTGGAGTTTTTGTTTTTGGTTTCATTGATTCCGCCTGTTGGATGGTGTATGCTGGATAGGTAGGAAAGTACTTGTTGTCGGTATTTCGTCCGTTTGGTAATTTTATTGTCGAATGATTTTCGATTGAATTCCAAGGATAAAAGATGTCAGGATGATTTTTGAGAGGAACAATTGCCTGTCTGTTTGCTGAAAATTTTCCAATAGAAAAGTGTTTCAAAAGATGATTGTAATTGGATTGGTCTATTAGCGATGAAAGTTGATGAGGTGTGAAAGCGTTTTGGCGTGTTTGTTGATTTGGCAGTTGAAGAGTAAATCGATTGTGCTAAATTTTATGCTTATTTTCAGTTATCGTGGAAATGTGTATTTAGAATTTTCATAAATAGTGGGCATAAGATAATTGAGTTTTCATGAGTGAATTCAGTTGGAGCGATCCTGTTCTGTGGATCTGCTGTGAAAAGGACTAAGTCAACGTTTGTAGGAATTCTTTACTATGAGTCAACAACCATAGAATCATTATGGAGACATAGTGTGAAAAGCGATAGGACAGTAAGCCTACTCTACTAAAATACAGAAAAGAAGTTGCTAGAGACCCTATTGCACCGATTAAGGTGATTGCTCTACTGTCAAAACAGTTTCTAGGAAGAATTTAAGCTTCACAGGTCCCAAATGATGAGCAGAGCATAAAGGCTTACTTAACAGATAATCTGAAGCAAAACAGCTAGATGCCCAGTTCCGCTAACTAAAGATACCGAGCATGAACCAGTAGCTCAAGAAATCTTTTAAATGACAGCAAAACATTTTTTTTGCGTCGTTAGAATTTCTTCCCCTTCCTCGACCATTTGCAGTGACAAGGCAGCAAAGCCTAGTACAAGGAAAGAACCATTGAGTCATTAAATAATACTGGAGTGGACAACCACGTGACAATATGGTTGCAACAACCGCTGCGACCACTTTTGCTACTGCTACGCTCTTGTTTACAACCTTAGAGAGAGCCAAATTACACAAGCAAACATGGCTGCTGCTCAATGTAAACAAATTTTCATACAATACCAAACATTTGCTTTCTATTTGAAAAACCTTCAGCATTGTATGAAAAACATGCAAAACATTAATATATTAACTACTCACTTGTGAAAGGAAACACGTACAGATTCTTTTCCACTATGATTTTTTCACGAAGGCACACGTTAAAGTAACTTGAATCACAAACTTTAATCGAATTTTTAAACACTTGGAACGAATTTAGATCGCGAACACTTTCCACAGTTTTAATATCGGATAAAATTCGCAACGAAACTTGCAAATTGGCCAATTTGGCGTCCAATTTGCATCAGTCAACTTGACAGTCAGTTCACACCTAGTCAGCTTTTGGAACAAGAAAGTGACCAGCAAGAGGCATACGGGGAGGAAATGACAGACTGTTTGCTTGGTAGAGAGCAGAAACCGGTCGCATGCTCTCTCAAACATTTTATATGAGCTTAGCCCATCCAGTTCTTATTAATCTTAGGAAAGAACAAACGCCCATTTATACCGATCTCAGATGAATTAAAACTGGATGCGCTAAGCTCATATAAAATGCATGAGAGAGCATGCGACCGGTTACTGCTCTCTTCCAAATGATCTGTCTGTCATTTCCTCCCCGTCTGCCTCTTGCTGGTCACTTTCTTGTTCCAGAAGCTGACTTTATGCGATCTGTCTGTCAAGTTGACTGATGCAAATTGGACGCCATATTGGCCAATTTGCAAGTTTCGTCGCGAGTTTTATCCGATATTAAAACTGTAGAAAGTGTTCGCGATCTAAATTCGATCCAAGTGTTCAAACATTCAATTGCGGTTTGTGATTCAAGTAACTTTAACGTGTGACATTGTGAAATTAATTTAGAATTTCAAAATGAAATGTGTAGTGCCTTCGTTTGAAAGTCATAGTAGAAAAGGATCTGTAGGTGTTTCCTTTCACAAGTGAGTAGTTAATATATTAATGTTTTGCATGTTTTTCATACAATGCTGAAGGGTTTTCAAATAGAAAACAAACTATTGGTATTGTATGAAAATTTGTTTACATTGAGCAGCAGTCATGTTTGCTTGTGCAATTTGGCTCTCTTTAATGTTGTAAACAAGAGCATAGCAGTAGGAAAAGTGGTCGCAGGGGTTGTTGCGACCATATTGTCACGTGGTTGTCCACTCTAGTATTATTTAATTGCTCAATGATACCGATGGAAACTCTTGCGATCATCAAACGTTGCATGTGGGAAATTTATTTTCATCTAGCTGAAATTTTCATCATAAGCCATCAATGATTAAAAGTTTAAGAACCCAAAATTGCTAATGAATGCCTGGAGTAATTTTTTTCAAATATGCGACAAGAGCAACAATGAAAATTTGTTCGCGTCATTCAATAGTAATAAATTATACATTACTATTGAATTGTGGAAGCTTCTGGGCATTGTTGGCAACAATAATTTGCATCAGCTGGCTGCTGGTGTGGCAACGGGACAGAATGTTGTTAAGCGCACAGCTGAGAAAAACCAGTCAAACACCTGCCATGGAGCATCAGCTGTGCGCAGTAGTTACCAGCTGATAAACTCTTGACCGGGGAGAGTTGTTGCAACCACGGAAGTCACCGCAGTTGAAGACATTAAGTTTCGGCAGAGCGATGTCGTGTCGTGGGACTTCCGGGACACCCTCTGCTCGTGCTGAGACACCTCACATAAAGAACACTAACACGGAGGGAAAAGGACGGGAAAGGCAGGGGTCATGTTTGAAAAAGGAAAAAAAACTATTTTTGCTTCCAACATAGTGGCTGATTTATTGAAATAGGAAAAAAGAACACAACAGCAATTCATGAAAAAGAATATTATTATAAACAAGCTACTTCTTTTTGTTTTTAAATAATTTAACGAATGAATCAAATGAATAAATAAATTTCGAAGCCATAAAATCAGACAATATTTTTAATTAAAGAAAAAAATATATTCAGGGTACAATTGTGATAAAACGGATTTACAATATGATTAAAATATAATTAATAATAAATATAATGAAAAATTGTGCAATTACTCACCCCTATTAATGCTGCAGAGCGCCCGGCAACCGAAGGGGGGCCACTGAAAATTAACTTCAATTTTAAAAAATATTCACACGACTTTAAACGCAACCTAAACCGGCCACTTTTCACAAACTGTAGACCTTCTCTTCCGAGAACTGGTATTATATATTCATCCTTCAGTGATCCCGTTACTAATTAAATTCAGACCCACGTTTGGTTTTTGTTTCACTTTTCATTAATAGACTCTTGTTCTAAATTCATACTTTCACGTTTCATTATCTCCAAATTCCTAACACTGAATGCTTTGTTTCTTTTTAACTCTTTGATTACTTTACGGCGTCCACCACAACCTGCAACCACTGTTACTTTTTTATTATAACAGTTACTTGGTATCAATTTTCTTTCCGATTCAAAAACTATTTAGATTTCCTTTGCTTTATGTATCTTAAACCGTCACTGTTTTCTTCTGGCTTCACTTCACCTAATTTTGTGTTTTTCGTGTGTTTAGCCCACTTAAACTTCACTTTGAAAACTTTCATCCCTCCAGAAAATTTTACTTTTCATTTATAAGGTCACTATCCTTTCAAATTTCATTTCATTTCACTCCCAAAGTCTCCCCAAATCACAATCATTTCTTTTTATTCACTAATTTTACATATCAAAACTCCTTTCACGAATTTTCCAAACTCAACGCCTCTATTGTTCTTTCCCCGTCGTCATGGACAACTCGCAAATAAAACTTTTTCGCGGAAAATAAATCCCTCATATTTACCTTCCCAAAGTCAAAAAACCGACTGACCGCACCCAATCCAGCATTTCACCTTCCCCAATCAGATCCCGCAATCCTTTTCATTTTCAAATTACCGCTGCCGCATCTGGGCATCGTAGTCGAAGTTCAATACACTTTGATTCCACTACCCACACATCTTTTTTTCTGTATTGACAAACACAATAATATTCAATGATTCGCATATATGGCAATTTGGGTCATCAAAGAAGCGCTTGATTGAATGCAAAGTGTCACATACGAGTATACATATACGGAAACTATTGATTCAGTCGATACCTTAAAAAGAGTGCTTCCCTTCGCTTGGGGGAACTTGAACCCAGGGTTCCAGAAGACCACCGCTCGAGAACTCGCGACGCACCCAATGGAGCCATGTCTTGTCGATCTCCAATTCATCTAATAAGCAACTTCAGCGATGCATCTGGGTATGAGATTGAATTTTGTTAGTAGTGAAACATGAATTACTTTTCGTTAATATAAAAAAAACAAGTTGGGTAGACAGACCTATGCTCATGTCAGAAGGGTTTTGTACTCAACTTACACAATGCAATAACCAGTAACGAATAAAATCAAGAAACATGTTCGAGGATCATACTATTATCAGCGAAGTTGAAAGAATTTTGACTTATACCCACAAATATCTCCCTTGATAATTATTTCAGATTTTTTAAGATCACGGGTGTCCATTCGCGAGGGAGGAAACACATTTTTATGTATTCCCCCCCCGCTATGCCCCCACAGAAGCAAAAACTGTCAGTTTAAGAACTGTTTTGAAAAGCTCTCATAGAGAACTTTCAGTTGATACTCATATCGGCTACCTTTCATGAAATTTTTTTTCAGGGGCCACTCCTCTGTACTGTAATCATAGATTCATGGCCTGTTTTTTAGACTCTGAGAATGGTTAAAAAGCCCTTTTGCTAGGAGCTCTCTCCTGCCTTTCCGACTTGTTTCAATTGTATGTACTCATCTTCATGATACCTATCATTCCTGAAATTTTCATGCAAATCCTAGCAAAGCTGTAGTTTCTAAGTCGGTAAAAAGCGCATATGGCTCCATAGCCATATGTTTCCATAGTAATACAGGGCATATTGTTCCATAGTAATGCAGGAAAATTCAAATCGCTATAACTTCGTTAAATATTATTCGATCTTTATGAAAGTTTCAGAAAAGATCAATCTTATAAATAGTCATCTGTGTGCTAAATTTTATTGAATTTAAGGGTACCGTCTAGATTTTATTCAAGAAAACATAAAATCAATAAATCATACTATTACTAACAAAGTTGAGTGAATTTCGACTTCTCATGTATTTGTTGTGATTGTACTCATTAAGGCCTACATCCATGATTTTTTTCAGATTTTTCGGATGAAAGGTGTCCAATCGCGAGGGGGGGGTACGCGAAAAGTTCGTACATTTCCCCTTCCCCTGCCCCCCTCGGTACTCATAAGGCAATTTTAAGACTTGTTTTGAAAAGATCTCATTTAGACCTTTCCAATGACACCCTACTCGACTACCAATGGTGAAATTTTTTTTTTTGGGGGTCACTTCCCTATATGGGGAGACCCCCCTTAAACCCCTTTGAAAATTTTTTTTACCATTGAACTTTCAAGAGGTCACCACTTCTGACCTTCCCACAAAGTTGCATGACTGTAGCTTCTATAGTTTCGGAGAAAAAGTGCTGTGACATACAGACGGACGGACGGACGGACGGACGGACGGACGGACGGACGGACGGACAGACGGACACAGGTCGTGATTGCAATAGGGTTTTGTATTTTAGTACAAAACCCTAAAAATTGTTAGTGGGAACTAGTGAATAGAATTAGTTAGTATGAAGGAAGGAATTAGGTTTTGTTGGAAAAGATGTATAGAATGAAATTCTGTTAGTGGGAATTAATGAATGGAATGTTATTAGTGGGAAAATTGTGATGATGGGGAAATAAAAATTAAAGGAAAATGGGAAATGTTAATGAATATAAATAAATACACAGAAAAAAAGGTAGGAGTGCCCAAAGGAAGAAGGAAATGTTACGGCGGCAATTTGAAGTTGCGAATGGGAGAAAGTAGGTGCGCCGGAATTCGCAACAGAGTTTTGGCGGGGTCGAGGAGGCAGTGAGTTCGAAGAAAGTCTTTGGTGTCAACGGTAAAGAAAAACTTGCGTTGATAACGAAGTTTAATGGCGGAAGTTTTTGGTGTTGTAAAGAGAAAAAACGAATAAGCTCAAAAAAATTACCTGAGTTCCTCATGATTTGGTTAAATCGTCATCTTGATCAGCGGATATATTGTCGCCATCTTGATTGCCGTTGCCGAGTACCTCAGTGATGATGTCCGCTTCAGTAAGCTCAACACACACTGCAATATCTTTGTCTACGTTAAGGAAGTCCTCATAGGAGATAACAGGATCAGACATAATATCCTCCCAGCCGTTAACTACTCGTACAGGCAAAGCTTCAATTACAGATTGGTTGGCACTTTCACTTTCTGCTTCTTTTTTTAAAAAACTAGCTTTCTTGGAACTTAATTGTTTAGTGTGACAAAAGATCCCAAGCTTTTTAACACATACGTAAGGTTTGAAGAACATCTTGTTTAATTTTGAGAGAAGTGAAATCCCCGATGAGAATATTCACAATCAATAAACGCCGGTAAAAATGATTGAGGCTCTTTATTATGCCCTGATCCATAGGCTGAATGACTGATGTTATATTAACGGCTTTCATATTGTTCATAAGCGGCAGACTTTTGTGAGCAGTGGAATTTTCAAATAAATTTTCATTGATTTTCAGGAGTCACTTCTCAAAAAGTGCACTTGTCATCCGCACTCGTGCACTAGGCTCATACTCTACTTGTTTTGACTTTACGTTTTTAGAACAACTTGGACTAGAAAATTTTCCTATCATTAACAAAGGCAATTTTTCAGAGCCATCCATGTTTGCTTTGACCAAAAGCGTTACTCTCTCCTTGCTGCAGTTCTCTCCATAACATTTCTCTTTTTTAACAGCAAGCATTTTATCAGGGATGCATTTAAAAAATAGGCCCGTCTCGTCAACATTAAAAATGTTTTTTGGGCTCCTTGCCCTGGATCATCTCTTTTAATTCTTTCTTCCATTGTCCAGCTTTATGCTGATCAACATCGCTACTTTCACAACAAATGAATTTAAAAGAAAATTAATTTCGCTCTTCGAAACCATCTAGCCATCTTGTGCTTGCTTTAAAATTGGCTTACTCCATTCCAGTGGAAAGTTCTTGAGCTTTACCTCTTACAAAAGGGACACACTGTGGAATTTCTTTATCACGTGCCTGCTTAAACTACATTAAAACACAGTTGCCTACATCGAGATTGGTTGGTGCTCTACACCTTTTCCGGTCATTTTCGTTCTCAAATTCACCGCCTTCAAATCTTTTTTTTTATTTTTTTTATTAAGTCGACACTACGTTAGGAGGGACTCCGAAGTCCTGAGCGATCTCAGATTTCTTCTTCAATCTCTTTTCCACTTCCCCAATCGCGGCTTCTTTGCAATTAATGTTAGTGATTTGTAAGCCCACGAGTTTAACGATGGCATCCTGATTCAATATTCATTCAGCAAAAAACAACAAATCTGATAAAATTAATTCTCACAAATAACGAGAACACCACGCGCACAACAAAAAACAACCAATAATGTAAAATTAATTCCCAAGCAAACTGAAACACTTCACGTACTATAGATAAATTGTCTGTTTGTAGGCTTTGGCAATGACTGCTCGGGTAATCCGAAGAGGAGGCAGTGAAGACACTCAATATACTCAAAAATGACTTCGTAAAGAAGGGAGGCTTTGACTTGACCATAACGACATGCTTGCCTCCCACGTCAATGTAAAATAAGCTCATGCAGCTCTTGGGGAGTCCTCGAAGTTAGGGAAGAGTAAGACTATCTTCGGGGACTCCCAAGGTTTACAACTGGCTCATGAATACTTTTGGTGAGCAAAATTTTCAAATTATCCAAAATAAAATCGAATGAGCCACAATTTTTTAATATGAAATTCATATGAAATGCAGGGGACTGGTAGAAAATTTCGAATTAAAGACGATTTTGAGTTATAGAAATTCAAATTAGCCAAGTTTCAATATACAGGGTTTTCCAATGAGAAGTGTCATTTTGATATTAAAAGAAAAATGCCATTTTTTAATATAAACGATTGGATGTTAATTTCAATATAAAGAAGAAGGTATGTCGTTGATAGTGAAGAATAACATCAGGCAAATTGTCACCACGACCACGCTTACAGGACCATATCCTTTTCATGAAATTTTCCATATCCAAATCGCAAAGTGGCTGCCCTATGTCCTCGATAGCCTCACGAATTCCATCTTTGAGGTATTGAATCGACGCTGGGCTGTTGGCGTAAACTTTCTCTTTCACCTCCTCAAAGGAAGAAGTCGCAAGGTGTTAAATCACAAGATCTCGGTGGTCAATTGTGATTACCTCTTCGAGATATAACACGATCCGGAAACTTTCCCCGAAAAATATCAATGGTTTCGTTGCTTGTGTGGCACGTAGGGCCTCTGGTTAAAAGTAAACGTTGTTCAAATCAATACCATCCAATCCTGATGATAAAAAATCATTAATCTTATCTTGATAGCGCAATCTATTCACCGTAACTGTTGCTCCAGCCTCATTTTCAGAAAAGTAAGGTCCAATGACTCCACCGGACCATAAACCGCACCAAACAGTCACACGTTGAGGATAGAGAGGCTTTTCAACAATAAATCTTTGGTTTTCCGAGCCCCAGATGCGACAAATTTGCTTGTTGATGAAGCCCATCGAGGTGGAAATGGGCCTCATCACTCAAGATGATTTTTCGATGGAATTCCCGATCATTTTCATGCATTTCAGGGACCCAATCAGCAAAGAAACGACGTTGTTGATGGTCGACCGGCTTGAATTCTTGTGTTAACTGAACAATCTAAGCTTTAAAACCCACATCTTTATGCAAAAAACGGTGTAATGACGTTTGTGGAATGCCCAATTCCGAAGAAAGACGAGGAATGGACAAACCTGGGTTTTCTTCAACACTTTCGGCTACAGCAGCAATATTCTCGGCTTTTCTTGAGTGACGTGCACGGGTTTTATTCTTCACATCACTAAGTTGTCCCAACAGCTTGAACTTTTCCATCAATTCCTGTTTTGCGATCTGACAAGGTGCTTCACGACGACCCAAAAATGTTCAAGTTTTATGAACCGTCTCTGTCAAATTTTCAACATTTTTATAGTGAATTTTAATCATTTCAATGCATTATTGAAGCATGTATCGTTCCATTTTTATTAATGGCGTAGTTTTTACTTGTCAAATGTTAAAAAATAACAGCTTCAAAAGTGACGTCTACCGTATATAATTGGTTCTTCAAAATAACTACTCTTATTGGAAAATCCTTTATATTGATTTTATGAGGGAAATGAATTTTTGTTTGTGGCATCTGTGAATAAATTAATGGGTTTGAATTTTAGACGAAACGAAAAAGTGAAGAGCCTGAAAAAAACCCAATTTATTTTACATTGTGAAAAAAAAAGCGAAGCAGCAGTAGTTGTTTCATTTTTGCGTTGAAAGGAGTGAACTAACAAATTAACAACCAGCATTGTGATGAAAATAAAACCGAATTTTAGGTACCTAAACACAATATTAAAACAATCAAATGTCCAAATTCCAAAACCATAAAATCGAAGGAGTTAATCAAAGATTTGTTATATTTAAAGACTGGTTTGTTGACTTATTGAGAAGACAAAGTGCCGGACTTTGGATTTACTTCCAATTAATTATAGCAGTAGAGACTGTTAGTTAGTGAATGGTGTTTAGAAAAGTAGCCGTTTATGCTTTTAATTTTTTTTTAGGTTTACCGATTCATTTAAAATTTAACTTTCAGTACCCCCCCACACTTCTTTTTTTCTCTTTCGCTCAGCGCTTGGAGTTCAAAAGAAAAAGGAGTGAGTACATATTTGGTTTTCTTTCTATATTTTATTTCATTCATATTATTAAGTTCATTTGTCTTTCCTTCTATTAAAATTTGATTTATTATATGGAGTTTTGAAGGGGGTTGATTTGTTGTTTTCTAATTTTTATCAAAGCTGTGAATTGTTAATAGATATATATATATTTTTTTTTTTGAATTAAATAAAACGGCCATGCCCCTTTAAGTACCATTTTTTATATCTCAAAACGACCCCTCCTCTCCCTTACTTCCCTTTGTGAAGTTTTGATATGCAGGGTATCCCGGAAGACCCACGTTACGACACCCCACCACCCCGAGTCAAGCACTCCTCTGCCAGAAAGCATTTTAATGTCTGCAACTGCAGTGACTTCCGTGGTTACAATGAAACGAATGAGTACTGGCGAATTATTAGAGTCTGGTAATTGACTACTTAGTCTTCAGGCATCTACTAACATAACGCGGGCGTATCAAATTTGGGAGGGATAACTCACTAATTATTAAGGTTCACCCTAAAGGTACTTACTGAGAGGAAGTGCAGGTACCTAAATTGGGCAACGATAAAGTTAGGGACTTGTACCTTAAGTAAGCAAGCTTTTGCTGTATAAATTGCCAAGAAATTGTTGAAGCCGGCTGAGTTTTGGAGTCTAATTAGTAAGTTAATGTTTAAATAACGCAAAGACCATAAATAGGCCGTTGAATGATGTGCTAAAGAATGTTTATCAAGGGAGTTATAGACAAATGTAACATTGATGAAACTATTTCACCAACAATTGAAAAATGGTGAGAGTTGCATTAATGGCTGGACTCATGGACATACTTACTCGTAGAGCAAACATGGGACCATCTGCTAGGTATTGAATGCCGGCTGGTATTAACGTTGAGTGAAACTAGTAAATTGTCAGGGTCAACGCTCTATGGATCCCCCCTAGGTAGTAGTTGGAAACCTGCGCCAAGTCTAGGCTGTTGAGTAGCTAGAGTCATGCTAAGGCACTTAATTTCTAACCCTCCTGAGCCTAAGGTAAAGATTTCTGTAACTATTGTATATGAGAACCAGGATAAAGTATGAAAGTGATACGAGGCTGTGCCTCCAGTATTCCAAGAAGCGTTAGGATGATTTTGACAGTTAGGAAAGTAGATGACCACAAGCGCCAATCACTTATCTTATTAGTGAGCAGTTCCTTTAAATCCTTGAAATCCAGCATATTAAAAGCTTTTTTGGCTTCCACAAATACCAATCAAATGTCTACTAGGCTGACATCAGAATTTTTACATCGAGGATACATATATTCAAAGACACTGGAAATAAAGGTTCTCCTTGGATGAAAGGGGAATCAAAGGTGGTCCCTGTTATGAACTCGACTTCTACTCTGATCTATCAGCATCAAAAGACAAAAGAGTATACAATGTTGGCTTAACCTTGTATGCTTCAGATTGGAGGAAAGAGATGAAATGGCTTAGGTATGTCAATAGCATAATAATTAAAAAATGAGAAAATTCTGCAAATAGACCCTCATTACTCTGCAGCTACCTCTGTTTTGCTTCTCCTAAACCTGAGTCAGAATGTGAATGAGCATGTGTTGATCGAAGCACCCTAGATCGTCAAGAATCAGATATATGGATTGTATATGTATGGGTACAGATTTGTAACACATGTTCTGCATCCTTTCTTAAAAGAATTATTAACGCAATTGTTCTGTGGAACTTAAATTGGCAACGACAATCCTTTTATTGTACCAATGCCAAACTAAAGCCAATTTTCTTTCCCTCTAACTTTTCACTATATAATAAAAGTCTGCATAGTGAAGAGATTAGAGCACTCATCCCGTAAGTCAAAGGTCCCAGGTTCGACTCATGTTAGCGGCATCGAGATTCAGTTTGAGTGATTCTTGGGACGGTCTGTAAGCCCTTTCAGCTATGATAAGTGCTGGCTTAAAATCAAAACGTATTGCAGCTAGGTGGATGGATATATGGCCAAAGCATGATACTGACTATATCACCTTGAGGCATGTCGACGTATTCGATCATGATAATGAGATACTCTAATTATCTCAAAGCGAAGGCCCGAAAGGGGCGGTAGTGCTACAATATGTTACATGATTAAGCACTTTAAGTTCCTAAAAGCCTAGCAACCCCTAGCAGCTGCCAATGAAAGATGAATTCTGTTCATAATAAGTGCTGATATTAATACCAACCGATGTTATCACAGCACATCAGTTTTGGGCTGATGGCCTCGTTTCAGGCTTTTCACCTCTATCTTTGCTTGCCTTGTGTTGCTGCTCGCTAGACTTATACTGATGTTTCTTAATTGGTCGTAATAGTGTTTTCTTTCCTTAATTCTAATTATCTTATTAGCTACTCTTCTAAGATTTCCTTAATGGACTCTCCTCGTCATTGCCCCGGGCGGCACATGAAAAGGGGCGAAAAGCGTCATAAGTTCTTCTATAAAATAACAGCAATTCATTTTTTGAAATACACCCGCGCTAACCCGAGCCTTCAACGTAGTAGACAAAGTGCTTCATCTACTGGAATTATTAAACAATTTTCTCGATTTTTTCACAAGAAAAAATTTCAACCACTATGGCAGCAACACTTTTACCCCATTTAATTCTTCTAATTCTTCCCGTAATTTTCGAAACAACTGTTTTTTGCAAAACTCTTCTGAAATCGCGTTTGGCATGTTTGCTTGCCTGTCAGTCCATACATCAAAAAAAGTTTTAAACTTAACGTAACAAAATGGAAAAGTTAGGACGTAAAAAATAACATGCATTACCTTAACACTTCAATGTTGCCTTGCTAATTTTGAATGAAAGGAATTGTTGAACTTTTTTTTCAAGAAAGGCAGCCGATTGATAAGGTGACAAAACTTGCATTGCACATATTTGCCACACATTTATTAATTGTTTTGAAATCGGACTGTTTTTCGCCAAGGGTTCCAAACTCATGCCATATTTTCGGTTTTACTGCCCACCTATTTTGCTAAAAAGCGTTGCATCCACGACTTACTTAAATTTCACAAAATTTCAAACCTAAAATTCATAATCAGTTTTATTGCTGATTATTTTTTCAAATGCTTTTTAGAGTATGTAATGATGTGGAAGATTTCAAGAAGGATAATTCAAACTAATAAATCAAATCGCACTAACTTTTTTGATTAAGAAGAATCGTACATACTACAAATTTTAAAACATTTCAAGAAGCAGCACTCACTTTCAAACTGGTATCACAATTTTTTGTAAATAGTGGGTACAGTGGGAATTGAAAATTGGCACCAGATAACATAAACAACGCCGGTGAAAGTTGCATAAAAGATTTTGCTTTAAAAAAAAACAAGAAAGGTCAATTTTTGAATGATTAAAATGATTTAAAAATGCTTTCTCAACTTTTAATTGATTTCCTGGTCTTATAATGAAACATTTTATTTTCTCTTTTAATTTTTCGCAGGTGGAAGAAAAATATGATTCACAACGAATTTTCCTTAGTGAGAAAAGAAAATATTGGTACCGGAACATTAATGCTAATTTATTTCGGTGTTTCACATTACAGTTGCCTTGGTGTTTTCAGCCGACTCTGCAGCGACATTTTTCAAGTTCACTTTTTTATTATTTATTAAGCTCCCTTCTGCAATATGTCCCAATGGAAGTTAACGCATGAAAGTTCGAAAAAAACTAGATAATCAAAAGAATAGCATCTTTAGAAAAGCGAATAAGTTCATAATTACAAGGTATTTATGTTAGGCTTTCAATCCATTAAGCAAAATTAGAGCTCTGAATGAGAATTTTCAAATTTAAATTTAATTAAACTTGAGGCTTATGCTTATTTTCTGTCGTCCGTCGTGGTGTAGTAGGAGACTAGCCACGAGTGGTTCAGGTGCTATGTTCGAACCCCGGTGTAACGAGTTTTCGATGTCAGTATCTGTTGACGGACTTCCAGCCCACTCAGCTGTAATGGGTACTGAGTAAAATTAGGTAATAATCACGGTCAAGCGTGATGCCCACCACATCACCTTCCAAGTACCGTTATGGTCATCAAATGAGATTCTCGTCTCAACGCCCAGGTTCAATTTGGACTGTAGCGCGATTATTATTATTTATTATGCTCATTTTCTAGAGATGAGTTTCTTCTGTTTATTTTTTATGTTCAAGTGTTTATTAAATGTAGCATTCTTTCACTAGCTAGAAGAGCGTTATACTCTTACTCCGTTAATGTCATGTTTTCAATAACTTTATTATTTTACTTACAAATAAAAGCTTATACTATATTATTTGTAGTTGGTATAATTCGTCACATGATTTTGCATACTTTTAACGGAAGACAGAAGGATTATCTCATTCTGAAAAAGCTCTGAATACAAATCTTTCTCCAAAAAAGGAGGGCGGCAAGTCCCCGGTCGGCCCCGGGCATCGAAAACTCACGCTATGCCACTAAATGATTGATGTCCTTTCACTTACGTGGCCAAAATTTATGAGGCATCGCATATGTGTAATTTTCTACACATGCAAGGTGGACAGCGTGACTCTTTTAATAACTTCTGTCGAGCGAATTTTTTTCCAATGGGGAAGACTGTTTTCTATTTAAAACGAACCTTTGATCAAATTTGATAAATTTTGTAGCTACAAGTTTCAAACTTTTTGAACAAAATTAAACCAAAGACTGAAATGTGTGGCTATCTACAAAAGGGTAGGAAAAACGTTAACAAAGTTGAGTGAATTTTCCTTTCGAAAGTATTTGCTGCCCCTATTCCTTTGTAATTTTTTTCAAACTTTTTGACTCAGAGATGTCCAACCTCAAGGAGGAACTCACAATTTTTAATACATTTTGCCTCCCTCCAGAGTCTCTGGTGCTCAAATCATTTTTTTGTTTTGTTTTTGATTCTAAAAGTTCTAATCAAGCCTCTCATTTGGTTCCCGACTTCAAAAAAATTAGGGTCGCTTCGTTATAAAGGGCATTTTCGATATGACGCAAGTTTTTAAGAGACCACCATCTTTGACCTTTCCCCAAAATTCGGGATTTGTAGCTTTTATAGTTTCTGAGAAAGCTTCCTTTGACGCAAGGACTGATGGACGGACAGGACGTGAAACCAGTAGATCTCTGAATTCACTTTAACAAAGTCCTAAAAACCAATTTATGTTAATCCGACAGTATGTGCTTTGAACCAATCAATAAATTAACCTATGTCACCGTAGACCTAATCCGAAAAGGTAAAATGTGTCTCTATAAAAACTCATTTTCTACTCGGAAAAAAAATTTCACTCGGCTCATTGAATTTTCACCTCGATTTCCTCACTCTTCTAAGAAAATCTTATCGAAGCAAAGTCCACTAATTTCTACCAAACCATATTCCACTTCTTATTCTCATTCATTCAAACACCCCAACGTGAGCAACCTAAACGCCTTCAACAGTGGCAATTTGCGAAGAAACGCAGAAACCCCAATTTAAATTTCAACACTTAAGGTGCAAATATTCCCATTGAAATGAAAATTATTCGCAATTTTTAAATGGATCATTGAAGTTTACTTCCCTATGAAATTCTTATAATGTCCTTTACCATCGCGCTCCTCATTTCCTTGTCTTTGGCAGTTTTGCCACTTTTCCGATCAGCATCTTAAGCTATAGCAATTCTCGCTGTTATGGCTAAAATCTGATGGGGCACATAATACTCTCAATTTTTAATGCTACAGCTTTGGAAATATTTTAAAATCAATAATGTCCCAGAATAAAATCTCTTTATAATTCAATTTTTGGAGAAAGAAAAAGTTAATACCAAAGGCTTTTTCGTTGCGAAGTTTTCTTTCTGCTCGTGGTGACATTAAAGCTTTATCCTAAGTCAACAGTAAAAGGTATTAATCTTGTTTATTTTCGATAAGTTTTTATATTTCATGGTTTTTTACATTTTTCAAAATAATCTTAGATAAAAAATTGATTTTATTTAATTTTGCAGCTTTGGCATTTGTTGTTGTTTATAGAATTTACTCTACATCCTGTCGAAGAAAAGTATTTAAAGAACAAAAATCACGCTCTACAAAGCACCCCACCTACTCCTGTGAAATAATCCAAACAGAGCAATCTATAAATATCTCCTTTGACACCTAATTTTAAACCTATCACTAACTACCTTTTGTTGTGGTCTGCTCTGAGTCGATGCTATGTCAAAAGGATTTACTATCCTTCATCCCATCTTGACTGAGCAATACTTCCTTCGATTTTCACTCCAGGACACACAATCTAAGCGCTTGATATGAAGTTTGATGAGAGTTTAAGAACCAACACGGATAAAATAAGGAAAAAAAAGGACGAAATGCAACCAACAAAAAATAAGGAATGAACAGGATCTTGATACTTTTTCAAACAGAAAAATACGAGACATTTGCTCGTGTTCTCACTTTCTACTTCAATACTTGGGATATAGTTGTTGCTCGCACAGACGTTTTTTGTGCACCCTGGCCTTCCAATATATTGTAGTTGACACGAAATTCGAGCAGAATAAAATTTGTTTTTTTTACTTTCTTAGCGAAAAATAGACTATAAGATCTACACACATACACACACAATATTAAATAATATGATTTTTCGTTTACAAGGATCCAAGAAGGATTAACGTTCTGACAAAGTTTAGTAGTAAAATGTAAGAACAACTGCAAAAATGAAAAAAATCAAAAGCAAACCCTAACAAGTTGGGTAGACAGACCTATGCTCATGTCAGAAGGGTTTTGTACTCAACTTACAAAATGCAGTAACCAGCAACGAATAAAATCAAGAAACATGTCAAAGACGATTTTATTGGAGAAAACGTGAAATTCGAGGATCATACTATTATCAACAAAGTTAAAAGAATTGTGACTTCTGAGGTATTTGTTTTACTTATACCCATAGATATCTCCCTTGATAATTTTTCCAGATTTTTTAGAAACACATTTTTCCCCTGTGCCCCCACTGAAGCAAAAACTGTCAGTTTAAGAACTGTTTTGAAAAGCTCTCATAGAGAACTTTCAGTTTATATTCATATCGGCTACCTTACATGAAATTTTTTTCAGGGCCCACTCCTCTGTACTGTAATCATCGATTCATGGCCTATTTTTTCGAATCCTAGAATGGTTACAAAGCCCTTTAGCTAGGAGCTCTCTCCTGCCTCTTCGACTTGTTTCAATTGTATGTACTCATTTTCATGATACCTATCATTCCTGAAATTTTCATGCAAATCCTAGCAAAACTGTAGTGTCTTAATCGATAAAAAGCGCATATGGCTCCATAGCCATATGTTTCCATAGTAATATACAGCATATTGTTCCATAGTAATACAGGAAAATTCAAATCGCTATAACTTTATTAAATACTGTTCGATCTTTATGAAACTTACTGAAAAGATCAATCTTATAAAAAGTCATATGTTTGCTAAATTTTATTGAATTTAAACGTACCGTTTCGATTTTATTCAAGAAAACATAAAATCGATAAATCATACTATTACTAACAAAGTTGAGTGAATTTCGACTTCTCATGTATTTGTTGTTGTTGTACTCATTAAGGCCTACATTCATGATTTTTTTCAGATTTTTCGGATGGAAGGTTTCCAATCGCGAGGGGGGGGGGGGTACGCGAAAAGTTCGTACATTTCTCCTTCCCCTGCCCCCCTCGATACTCAAAAGGCAACTTTAAGAGTTTTTTTGAAAAGATCTCATTGAGACCGTTCTAATGACACCCTACTCGACTACCAATGGTGAAAATTTTTTTTTGAGGGGTCACCTCCCTATACGGGGAGACCCCCCTTAAACCCCTTTGAAAAATTGTTCCACCCTTGAACATTCAAGAGGTCACCACTTCTGACCTTTCCACATAGTTTCATGGCTGTAGCCTCTATAGTTTCGGAGAAAAAGTGCTGTGACATACGGACGGACGGACGGACGGACAGACGGACACAGGTCGTGATTGCAATAGGGTTTTGTATTTTAGTACAAAACCCTAAAAATGAAACTTTTACCATCTATTTAAACCAGACAAAAATACGTTTGCAGAGAATAGTCTGAAAGTTTATTCCTGTAAGAATATTTTTTACAGATTTATGTTGCGATTCTTTTGAGTTTTCATGAACAAACTGTGAAATGCACATTATTACTGGTCGCTTTTCTGAAAAACATGTATCTAAATAAAGTTTTGTGCGAATAATTTTACTATTCAGTTTAATTAAAATGCGCTTTATTAAATCAATCATTATAAAATTTAGAAAGACATAAAGCTAGTTTCAAAATATCAAAAATAATCAAAAGAAGAAAATCCACTTGGCACTCTAAATTTAAGTATTGCAATTGAAAAAATCCCTGTTGGCAGTATCAAAGGTAAATTTCTCGTATGTAGCGTAAGATTTCGAAAAAGAATTTGGCTTGCCTACTACTAGACTTCTTACTGCAGTTTTCGTAGGACCACATGGGTATTTATTAATACAAAAAGAATCTGCCGACGTTCGTATTTAAAGGCCCTTTATAGGGGTATAAATATTTTGCTAATTAAATTGAGTTGTACGCTTTTGGATCACGTATTGAAAATCGGCAGATAATAAATTGTTATAAACATATAAATACAGGTTTTGTCCTTCTCACATTTGCTGTTTGCACATTTATAGTGGTTTTAACATAAATGTGATAACTTGTTGGCTTAAATAGCTCAAATAGTTAATTTCAAAAGACTTCCATATAGGTCTCATCAGCACTTGCGTTGATATTACTATATACATTTGCAATTCTTTTCTGAACCATCAGCCCCTTCTTAAACACCTTAAAATATTGTCTTACACTGTAAATTTTGAGAGGCACCACTTTTGACCAACGTAGAAAATTTCCTCATTCTAGCTCATGTGGTTTGCGAGAAATCTTGCTGTGGCGCACGAATAAATGGACCGATGGACAGACAGACAAGTCGTGATTTTGTAATCTTTCAGGGTATTGTAAAAATATTTTAGGAATATCCTAAAAGTTGTCTGCTTTATAAATATTTCCAAATTAAATCATTTAAAACGTTTCCATGAAAAACATTCATTATTTCAGTTGCTACTAAAATAGCGAATTGCGCTTACCTTTTAAAACTTTGTGTGCTAGTGTTACGTGTATGCAACAACCCTGCCTATGCTGGCGTGATGATTGCACCTCACCACACACTATCACAACTCTTGATACCTAGAAGAGAAGGAGGCTGTCCCTTAGAAATAAGAAGAACCTATTTTCTTTTCAATCGAAATACAAAAGATCTTTATTCTCTAACAGTTTTGTTTGACAATTTGCTTTTGCACAATAATTTCAACATCTGGAACCCGTTAAGCCGGTAGCGCCCGGATCCTAGCTGCCACCGCTAGCCTACTCCTTCGCTCCTCCTCGATTTGTTCCTTGAGTGCCCTGGCCCGGGCTGCAAAGAACTCCCGCTCCCCGTCAGGCTTCGCGCCTCGTGCGAGACATTGTACGTTGCCCAGGACTTGCCGCAGCCCCACACGTCTGCCACCGCGCTTCAGTTCCCCTGGAAACTCCCTGACTGTGACATCTAACGGGACTGCCAGGCGGGCTAGGTACATTTCTCGAGTGAGGGGTTGTAGCGTTCCTCGAATGAGATCCTGGGGAGTGGACTCCGGAGTTGTCCACTGTTTTCGAACTGGCTCACTTTTCCTTGGGGAACTTGTCACCAGTCGAGGACTCATTAACGGATCAGCGCGGAGTGCCTCTTTCAGGCTGGACTTGGTGTACCTGGATTTTTGGGGCCTGCTGTTGCTGCCAAGCTCCTCCTCGAATTGCGCATGGTACCCACATTCAATTGTGTTCGTGTTCCCTATGCTCTCAATATGGCAATAGTACAGACTACCATGTATGCGTGTGGAATTCGTTGGGGAGCCAGTTCAGTGACTTGACCAATGTTAGATATAACGTTCTTTTATACAATAAATTGCGATTATGTATTCTATGTAGGGTGTCGCCGTTCCCTAAATATGGGCCGTGAAGCATACATTGCTTGTTGGTTCGCAGAAAAACGCTACGTGCGGCGAGCGAGGCATGGGGAGCATGATCAACTGTTATACGATTCCGAGCAATCAGTATTCACATATGTTAATAAATGTTGTCGTAACACTAGGACCTCATCAAACAATGTGCCAAATCTCGTTCAAATCGGAGTTTCACTCTAGACACGGCAAAAGTATTCAATTTTTAGTGAAAATGGCAGCTAAAAATATTAAGTTTTAAATTTTCGACTTTTTTATTTTTCATTTGATTTTAATAACTTTTCGCACATTACAAGAACTTATTATAGACATTCATAATCTCAAGTTTCATTAAAATCCGTTGGAAAATTTGACCGCCAGAGGGCCACAAAACCTGAAAAAATCGCATATTTAAACCACCACCATTTTGAAATTTGCACATCCATGATCACCAAAATGTCGGAATCTTTAGATCCAATTGATTCCTATCTTAAAACCAAGTTTCATGTACATGGGATCAAAAATGCAACTTCTAGAAGCCTTTGAGCTTCAACTGGCCGCCATTTTATTTTTTGCGACCTGACCTCCAGTTTTTTGAGGTTCTGTAAACTAATTTTACAAAACCCTACTACTTTCGCGACCAGTCTGTCCGTCTGTCCGTCTGTCCGTCCGTCCGTCCGTCCGTCCGTGTGTCACAGCAGTTTTTCTCGGAAACTACTTAAGCTAGAAACATCAAATTTTGTGTGTAGGTGTAAAGTGGTGATCTCTTCAAAGTTCAACTACAAAAAAATTTTATAAGGTATTTAAATGGGGTTTCCCCATATAGGGGAGTGACCCCCCGAAAAAAAATTTCATAGAAGGTAGCCGATATAGGTATCAAATGAAAGGTCTTGATGAGAACTTTTCAAAACTGGTCTTAGTTTGGCAAAATTTGCTTCAAAGGGCCGCACAGGGAGGGGAAATACACGAAAAATTTGTGTCCCCTCCCCTCGCGATTGGACACCTGTGATCCGAAAAATTTGAAAAAAAATCAGGGATGTAGGCCTTGGTGCGTACAACAACAACAAATACGTGAGAAGTCGCAATTCGCTCAACTTTGTTAGTAATAGTATGATTTATCGATTTTATGTTTTCTTGAATAAAATCTTAACGGTACCCTAAAATTCTATGAAATTCAGTACGTGGATGTCTATTTATAAGATTGATCTATCCTGAAAGCTTCATAAAGATTGAATCATATTTAGCGGAGTTATAGCGGTTTGAATTTTCCTGTATTACTATGGAACAATATGCGCTGCATGTATTACTATGGCAACATATGGCTATGGAACAACATGCGCTTTCTACCGACTCAGACACTACAGTTTTGCTAGGATTTGCATGAAAATTTCAGGAATGATAGGTGTCATGTATACCTTTGAGAATCGGTTCAGCTAGTAGTATCAATAATCTTAAAACAAGATAGTGGCTGTTTTAAATGCGAAGATTGAATAATTTGGAGTTATTTTTTCCCAACTTCAACGTTTAAGGTGCATGCTTTGAACACTTGATTCAATTTAATGAATGACTGAAGATGAGTACCTACAATTAATGCTCATAAGTGAAATAAGTCAAGGAGGTGGGAGAGAGCTCCTAGCAAAAGGGTTTTGGAACCATTCTAGGATTCGAAAAAATTGGCCATGAATCGATGATTTCAGCACAGGAGAGTGGCCCCTGAAAAAAAAATTCATCAAACGTAGCCGGTATGAGTATGAAATGAAAGTTTTCATGGGAGCTTTTCAAAACAGTTAAACTGTCAGTTTTTGCTTTAGTGGGGACACAGGGGGGAAATACATGAAAAATGTGTTTCCTCGGTCGCGGAGAACATCTGAAATAATTATCAAGGGAGATATTTATGAGTATAACAATACCAAAAACCTCAAAAGTCGAAATTCATTGAACTTTGTTAAAAATAATATGATCTTCGCATTTCATATTTTCTCCAATAAAATCGTCTTTGATATGTTTCTTGATTTGATTCGATCTGGTGACTGCATTTTGTAAATTGAATACAAAGCCCTTCTGACATGAGCGTAGGTCTGTTTACCCAATTTGTTTATATAGTTCTTTAGATACTTACAATTTTTTACTAAACTACTAAATTTCATTAACATGGGTTAAAAGCTTTGGTCACAGCTACAACAACAACATTTTGTACGTTTTTCGACCTTTGAGCGGCTGCAATATTATTTCAAACAAGCCAACTTTGGATTTTCTATTGTGAGATTCTTCGCATACATCAGTGAACCTTTGTACCAAATTTCATCTAAACCGAAATTATACTTTGGTCAGAACAGAAATCACGATTTTTCGTCTAAAATGGCCGTAATTTTGTTTTCAATTAGCCGATATAGCTGGTTCCCGTATTTAATCGAGATATTTACTCAATACACTTTTTCTGAAAATTTGGTGAAAATCGGAGGAAAATTGCAACGGGTAGCGTGGTCACAAATTGCGTTATATCTCCATATATTTATATAAACTAAGGATGCAATAGCAGAATTTTTTGCACTTTCATAAGAGAAACTTAAAAATTCTCCATAACGCTTTTTCACAAATATTCTTGTACCAGAGGTTTTTAATACTTCAGATTTTGACGTTCTAGCTTCTGTTACTTATTTCTCACAGAAATTAAATATGGAGCAACAATTCCATAAAATGTATCATCCTGCAATATATCCAAAGCATTCGCCTATGGGGCAGCACATTGCAAATATTCCTATATACTGGAAATCAGCATCTTTAAGTGGCTTTTTAATCTCAAGTGCCTTGGCTAGTGGAAAGCTTTTGCTTCTTATTTTTGAAATACATATGCATCATAAAGACTGTTCCATTTTGTACCTCCTGGATGAGTCAGTGTATTCCCGAGAATGTCTTGCATAATATCTGCAGATTCCAGTCGCCCAGCTGCAATCCAGAGTTCACTACATTTTCCAACAACATCAGTATGTGTTTTTCTCAACAATGTAGATTTATTAGATAATATTTTTTGAACATCAGAACTTGCAATCAAATTGAAAATGTGCGCATTGCAACACATGTGAAATGGTAGCCAAGTTTTTACTGACATTTTGTTCATTGGATCATTGGATGCATGTCTTCACTTTCCATACAAATCTGGTCTTCATCATGATCTGTCGCACCGTCACTTTGGCTGTTTTCATCGTACTCTTCATTGGCATCGATTCCTAAAGATGTTGTATATGCCAAATTTTTTAAACGCTTTGACAAGATAACTTTGGAACGGTCAACATTGAATTCTGAAAATATTTCCAATAACATGTCTTTTATTCGGTCGTGCGTATGCGCTCCCCTAAACCGTCGACAAGCTATAGCAACTGAGTGTCTTTCCAAATCTACATCAATCCAATGCGCCGTTACGCCGAGAAAATTCTTTTTTTTTGCCCGACCAAATATCGGCGGTAGTGCAAACGTAGTTAACTGATGCAAGTTTTTCTTTGATTGCAGACAATTGATCATAAGAGTTTTGGCAATATTTTTTTAGTGATCGCCTGCCAAACAACTTTAGTCTAATATTTTTAATATGGATGTCATCCATAATTTTTGTAAAATAGGGATCCTCTATGGCTCGTAGAGATGTTTAGGAATGAACGAAATAATTATTAATATTAAATTCAAATTATTCTTGTGTTCCCCTGTCCGTTTCCATTGAAAGAGTGTTGTCGGCCGTTTTGATATTAGTTGTTTTCTTAGTCTTGTTATTCTTCATGTGCTTTTTATAATCTTCTAGTACATCTGAACCATGTTTTCTTTTCAAGTGTCCAACAAAATTTGACGTTATTGTCCTGTATCCTTTAATCGCCGTTTTTTTTCTGATGGACACTTCATACATGTTGCAGCAAGAATCTTGTCGGAAGACTCGTCAGGAACTAGTTTGAAGAAGTTGCTGTCAAATAAAACAGAAGATAGCAAAGATGATTGCTTTGTTCGATTTTTTCTCGTGTCTCCCGTTGAAGATGTAGCTAGATTTTCATTGCCGATTTCCCTTTGTCCACTAGAATTCGCGAAATTAATAATACTATCTTCGATATCGATGTCGGCTTGAACGTCAATATTCATTTTTAATATCGTCGGAACTTTCACTTGACACAAAATAATCACTCTAACGTGCACACGAAAAAGATATATTTTGTTAACTAAACACTCAGTGTGCCAAATAATACTACATACACATCAATGCAAAATTCACGTAGACCCAAAACCTACGTATACCCACCAAAAAGAACGGTTGTTCCTATTGTTTACGTAAAGCCCAGTCCAGACTCTACGTCTCGCACAACGTTTTGCCTGCGGAGTCAAAACAAAGCAAAATTGAAAGAGCGTCCAGACTGTGCACATCTTACCAACTTCTTTGCGCAGTTCACCGATATTTACGCCCTACCAGCTCAAATATCGCTGCCACTACACAGTTATATGCGCAGTTCTAAAACGTTGCATTTTTGCCGTCTACACGCAACATTTTGCCTGCAACGTTTTGGTTTGTGCAGGCAAAATATTGTGAAAGACATAGCGTCTGGACAGGGCTTAAGGTTCAAACAAAAAGATAAGGGCATTTAGTGATTGGTTTGTGAGTAAATGACAGAAAACATTTCATCAATGTGAGCAAATTAATAACGTATGCATGGTAATTTTATATGATTTTCATCGGCAAATGTAATTACTCCACTCTCTGCATGAAATTATCATCGTTTATATAATTTTTCAAGATGATAAAAAATCCTCTGATGAATAAGGAACAAAGTTATCATCAATGTATATAAACCTACTTAAATTTTTCATATGTATGCATTGGACAAAAAATTGTTTGTCGATGAAAAAAGTATAAGGTTGTCATCAACACATGCAAATAGTCCATTTCCTGCATTGCATTATAATAGGGAAATGAGACAGCCCAATGATGATTTGTTTATTGTCTCGAGGTTAGAGCACTATTTGCATTAGCCGCAGGTCCCAGGTTCAAGTCTCTAAGCTTAAATTGATGACTTTAAAATTTCCCTCGAGAAATTTACCCCAAAAATAAAATAATTCAAAAAACAATATCGGTATCTAGATCAAATGAGGATTTCAACAAAGTAATTAATTAGAAACAAGTTGGGTAAACAGACCTACGCTCATGTCAGAAGGGTTTTGTATTCAATTTACAAAATGCAGTCACCAGATCGAATAAAATCAAGATACATGTCAAAGACGATTTCAATGGGAAAAATATTAAATTCAAAGATCATACTATTATTAACAAAGTTGAACGAATTTCGACTTCTGAGGTTTTTGTTATTGTTATACTCATAAATATCTCCCTTGATAATTATTTCAGATATCCAGTCGCGAGGGAGGAAACACATTTTTCATGCATTTCCCCCCTGTGTCCCCACTAAAGCAAAAACTAACAGTTTAAGAAATGTTTTGAAAAGCTCCCATGAAAACTTTCATTTCATACTCATATCGGCTACGTTTGATGAATTTTTATTTTCAGGGGCCACTCTCCTGTACTGTTATCATCGATTCATAGCCTACTTTTTCGAATCCTAGAATGGTTACAAAGCCCTTTTGCTAGGAGCTCTCTCCCGCCTCCTTGACTTGTTTCGCTTACGAGTATTAATTGTAGGTACTCATCTTCAGTCATTCATTAAATTGAATCAAGTGTTCAAAGCATGCACCTTAAACGTTGAAGCTGGGAAAAAATAACTCAAAATTATTCAATCTTCGCATTTAAAACAGCCACTATTTTGTTTTACGATTACTGATACCACAAGCTGAATCGATTCTCAAAGATATTCATGACACCTATCATTCCTGAAATTTTCATGCAAATCATAGCAAAACTGTGGTGTCTGAGTCGGTAAGAAGCGCATGTTGATCAATAGCCATATGTTGCCATAGTAATACATGCAGCGCATATTGTTCCATAGTAATACAGGAAAATTCAAACGGCTATAACTTCGCTAAATAAACCTCAATCTTTATGAAACTTTCACGGTAGATTAATCTTATAAATAGTCATCTGTGTACTGAATTTCATTGAATTTAAGGGTACCGTTAAGATTTTATTCAAGAAAACATAAAATCGATAAATCCTACTATTACTAACAAAGTTGAGTGAATTGCGACTTCTCACGTATTTGTTGTTGTTGTACTCATCAAGACCTACATTCTTGATTTTTTTCAGATTTTTCGGATCACAGGTGTCCAATCGCGAGGGGGGGACACAAATTTTTCGTGTATTTCCCCTCCCTGTGCGCCCCTCGAAGCAAACTTTGCCAAACTAAGGCCTGTTTTGAAAAGTTTTCATCAAGACCTTTCATTTGATACCCATATCGGCTGTCTTCAATGAAATTTTTTTTCGGGGGGGTCACTCCCCTATATGGGGAGACCCCCCTTAAATACCTTATAAAAATTTTTTACAGTTGAAATTTGAAGAGAACACCACTTTACACCTACATACAAAATTTGATGTTTCTAGCTCAAGTAGTTTCTAAGAAAAACTGCTGTGACACGCGGACGGACGGACGGACGGGCAGACAGACGGACAGACGGACAGACAGGACGCGATTTTAGTAGGGTTTTGTAAAATTATTTTACAAAACCCTAAAAAGGTGGCATACTTCTATCCGATGGTTCATATTTTCAATAACTCTGAGACATAATTGAGGTTGAATGTCATTAATGTGCTGAATTATCTCATCCTTTCGCTCTTGAGTTGGTCTTGGCTTATTGACGCACACATTTTCTTTTGCGGTGTCAAATCACATGATCGTGGCGGCCAATTAACATCGCCACAACGTGAGATAATACGGCCATTGAATTTCTCGCGCAAAAAAGCCATTATTTCGTTGGCTGTGTGTCTTCTTGGAACCACATATCATCCAGGTCTTTAACCTCGATTTCTGGCCACGAGAGTCCTTTATCATCTCGCAATGGTGTACGCCACTCACGGTAACTGCTTCGCCGTCCTCATTTTCGAAGAAGTACGGCCCGATGACGCCACCAGCCCATAAACCGCACCTCATCGGCTTTTCAACAATCACTCGTGGATTCTCATTTGTCTGAATGCGGCTATTCTGCTTGTTAACGAATCCACTGAGGTGAAAGTGTGCCTCGTCGCTGAAGATGATTTTCTTTGTAAATTCACCATTTCCTTCGGTCTGTTCAACTAACCATTCAGCGTATTGCCAACGCTTGAAATGGTCAGTAGGCTTCAGATCAGTAGGCTTCAGTCAATTGAACCTTGTAAGCGTGTAAATTCAAATCTTTATTCAAAATTCACTTCAGTGATGTTCGTCAGATGTTCAATTGTTGGGCACCACGAGTCAAGGTTGACGGATCTTTTGCCACACTATCACGAACAACGGCAATATTTTCCACAGAACGAACTGGGCTAGCATGCACAGGTGATTGCACATTCTAACAGACCCGTTTTGCTGAAATTTGCACACAATTTTCCCGATTGTGGACACATTTGGTCGATTATGCTGACCAAAATAATCACGAAGTGCAGAAATGCATTTTGATTTGAACGCTTTTTTGCGTAAAAGGCTTCAACAACCTTAACGTGCTGCTTAATTGTGTCACTCTCCATGGTTGAATTTGTCAAACACTGAAACAAAGAAATGTCAGATTTAGTTGGGCGAAAAATTTGACAATAACGTGTGACTCACAATTAACATCGTGCATTATGGTTGGACCACCCTTAACGTTACCAAAATTTCAAATCATACCTCTTATTTAAAAAAAAATATGCATACATATAACACAAACGAACAACAAAAATTTTAAGTGTGGCTATTATTAATTGAAAATCAAAACAAAGAGTTGAAAAACCACAAACAAAGAATAATTTAGCCATTGTCATTCAGCCGCCAATGCCGTGATTGCTACGCCTCAGCTGGATCAACCTCAATAAACGTAGCAAATTAGTACTTTCGCTGAAATTGTTGATCAGTCGCCGTATTTTTATGTGATATAAAACTGGAACACCATCTGAAGCAAAAACACCGATTCATGCCCAAATATACGAATGCTTTTGGAGGAATGAAACCAATGGTAAGGCAAGTCTCAATATGACTATTCTTAGGGTAGAAAAGTTGTAATATACAGAGATTTTTTCTCAGCGTCAGAGACTTTGCAAGGCTTCATTTACCAACTGTCCGCATACGTCTGCACATAGCTATATATTATCTGAAAGTTTCTTTGAACAATTGATGCCTCTCAGTTCGTCGTATCAATAATCAGGTCGTAAGCAAACACCATTAATGATCACGTCGGCGACAAGTACAAATCAAAGTCGTTCAATAGATTGTGAATGGATATAAAAAAGACTTAAGGTGCAGTAATTGTTCCCTACTGTAGACTCTTCAAGACTTTAAAATCTTGCATCACCGTCAAATTTCCATTTGTTATGAGAAACCATTTCCATACAACATATTGCACATCATGGCTACAAAGTGTATGGAGAACCTTTCCTGAAGGAGTTTAAAGATAAGTTTGTCTAACCAAGTTGTATCAACCCCTATATCCACATCGATCAAACATGCTCCAACACATTCTTTATTATCATTTAGTTTCCTAAAAATGATCGAGGTTACTTTCACTATGGCATGTATTGTCGAATAGCTGGCATGGGATCCAACTCATATTTTTCGGTGCGTGTTTTTAATGCTTGATTCAGCTTCACTTCAAACACTTTACTGATGTTAGATAGTAAGCTGATCAGAAGATAGCTTTTAGGGTACGAAGACTCCATCCTTACCTTAAGATCGGAAATACCTAGGCGTCTTTCCACTGAGTTGGGAAATGTCACTTGTTGAACAATATGCAATAATTTCTGAAAGTAACACTGTATTTAGGAATCCATGAGAACCTCGCAATTTCTTGTTGTGTATCTTGCCAAATGTTAGACACAAATCTTCATAGTTAATAGAATAATCAAATAGATTTCCGCTTGATATGAGGTTGGATACCAATGTTTTATTGAAATAAAGAATGATTTCATCATTCAGACTTGATTTGAAATTGCAAAATCGTGCTTCAATGATAAACTTGGTAGATAGACTAATTCAAAAATGCATTCTAATTAAAGTCAACTTCTTAAACCGTCAGATACAATCCTATTTTCGTCTATATTTGGAGTCGTATTACTAATTCGAATACCAGCTCTATCTAAAAGATCTATCTCATTCAACATCATCGTCTTTGGTATGAAAGCCTAAACTGGGCCTTGGTCTCCAGAGTTAATCTCCTTCAATTTTCACGATTCTGCAATGTCGTCCTCCAGTTGATGACTCCTAGTAAGGATCTGCTGTTAACTTCTATTGCGTCTTCCCATCGAGCCCTCGGCTTTTTCGCTGGACGTCTACCTTATGCTCAACCCTTTAGTGTCATTTTGGGTCTGCAGTTTACAACCACTTTGCCTGCGTGGCCCACCCATTGCAATTTGAGAAACTTAACGGAAGCCGATACAAATTTTTTGTCAAACAATTCATATAACGCATCATTGTAGCGTAGTCTCCACTTTGTTTCATGCCGTACATTTTCAATTATGTCCACTGCCTATTTGGATTCGCTTATCAGGGTCCATGTTTCACTTCCATATAGCACCACAAGTTTAACTAGTGATTTGTAATTACGGAGCTTATTTTACCTGTGCACAATTCTGGACCTTAGAATAGTAAGTACAGAGTAATAAGCTTTATTTGCAGCATTTATGTGGCATCCGATTTCGTCCTATTCGGCATATCGACTATTTAAATTTGTTGTAAAGTTGACAAAGTAATCACACTCTCAAGGTTATACATTTCTATACTCAGATTTTGTCGAATCGGAGTTTTCTTCCTGGTTTGAGTCGAAAATTTAGTTTCAGTCTCATTAACCCGTAGAGGAATTCGGTTTGCTTCAGATTCCAGGCACATAAATGCTCCTTTTGTATCTGAGATTGAAAGTCCCATAATATTGACGGCTTGAACATTAATGTACCCGAGGTTCCAGCAGATGTCTTCCTGATGACGTAGTCCAGTGCAATATTAAAGACCATTGGAGCAAGTCCATCCCCACGTTTTGAACCTGATTTCAGTGTGAAGCTGTCCATTAGTTCACGTTTAACTTGACCCGGGAATCTATGTTAAGCATCGAGACATTGACTAATTTTGCTGATCAATCTAATTACTAGCTACTTAAAGATTCGAAACATTCACTAGAGACTTTTCACGAAATACGCTATTTACTTTTTAAAAACGTCATTTGGATACAGGTAATAACAAGGCCTATGAGGGATTTGTAGTCCTGGAATCACCAATAAATATTCTTGACATGTGCCAAAAGAACAATTTTCAATTCGTTCAACCATGTGATGTTTTAGTATTTCGCCCGACTTTCTGAATTGTTTCGAATGTCACCTTCTCTAACATTAACAAACAGAGATAAGTTTTATCATTAGTCGAATTTTTGTCATTTTAAACTATTGGGTAAGAGTTATCACCATAAGATTGTAGACATTACTGCCTGCGAAACCTTTACCCATCTATTTTTGTTTGTTTTTTTTTTTGAAAATAAGCCGATCACATTCATTTGAACTGAAATGAGAAAGACATTACAAAGTCACAGTTAAAATCAAAAGCGCTTTATTCAATACCAATTATTATAAATTTTAATCGAATATAAAGCAAACTCCAAACAATAAAACTACGAAAAGTTAATGCCCAAATGGCTCTCTAAATTTATACGTTATTATTGAAACGCATTTAATGAAAAAAATATAATAGCAAATTCAAATTAATTAGAATTATTGCATATTTTTGATTCAATTGGAAAAAGAAGAAAAAACCAACCAGCATTATTCAAAAATTACTTATATTACTAACACAACAGTGAACTTTTTTCGTATACCTAAAATGTTACACCCTAATTCAAAACAAATTTAATCAAAAAAATCCCCGTTGGCAGCACCAGCCGGAAAGGTAAATTTCTCGTATGTACCGTAAAGTTTCGAAAAAGAATTTGGCTTGCCTACTACTAAACTTCTTTCTGCAATTTTCGTAGTACCACATGGGTATTTATTAACATAAAAAAAATCTGGCCACGTTCGTTTTTAGAGACCTTTTATCGGGGCGCAAATATTTTGCTAATTAAATTGAGTTGCACGCGTATGGATTACATATTGAAAATCGGCGGATCATAAATTGTTGTTAACATATAAATTCCGGTTTCGCCCTTCTCGCATTTGGTGTTTACACAGTTCACAGTGGTAACCACACAAAGGCTTAAATAGCTCGAATAGTTAATTTCAAAAGATTTCCATAAAAGTTTTATCAGCACTTGCATTGCCATTAATATATACATTTTCAATTTTTTTCTGAACTATGAGGGCCGTCATTTCGATTTTTATTGAAATCGGCTGCTAAAAATATTAAGCTGTAAATTATTGACTGTTTTATTTGTCATTCGATTTGCATAATTAAATTAAATTAACTTGCCTTAATAACTTATAATTTCAAGTTTCAACGGAATCTGTTGAGAACCTTGGCTGCAAGAGGGCTACAGAAATAAAAAAACATTGTATGCCACCCCCCTGTATGGGGAGACCCGCCTGTATGGGGAGACCCCCTTAAATACCTTAAAATATTTTCTTGCCCTGCAAATTTCAAGAGGCACCACTTTTGAGCTACGTAGAAAATTTCCTCATTCTAGCTCATGTGGTTTGCGAGAAAACTTGTTATGACGCACGAACAAACGGGCGGACGGACGGACAGACAGACAAGTCGCGATTTTATAATTTTTTTGGGTATTGTTAAAAATATTTTACAATATCTTAAAAATGATCTGGTTTATAAGTTCTTTCAAGTAAAGTCATTTAGAACGTTTCCATGAAAAATATTCATTATTTCAGTTGGCAATAAAATAGCGAATTGAGCATGCCTTCAGACCTTTGGGGGCCGCCATTTTGAATGCATGCATTTGATTTTGGATTTTTTAAAATCTTTGTATGCTAGGACCTCATAAATCGATATACTATCTCGTTCAAATAGGAGTTTCACTCTAGACAGGGCAAAATAATTCAATTTTTAAAGAAAATGGCAGCTTAAAATATTAGGCTTTAAATTTTCGACTTTTTTATTTTTTATTCAATTTCAATAATTTCCTGGAAAATACAAGAACATAGTACAGACATTCATAATCTCAAGTTTCATCAAAATCCGTTGAAAAATGTGACCGCTAGAGGGCCACAAAAACATGAAAAAACGCATATTCAAACGGCCGCCATTTTGAAACATGCCCATGCATGATCACCAAAATATCATATCAAAGACTGTAGGTGTAAGTAATGTCTATCTCGAAACCAAGTTTCATACATGTCGGATCAAAATTGCGACTTTTAAAAGCCTTTGAAATTTTGACTTTCAATTGGCCGCCATTTTGTTTTTTGCAACTTGACCTCCAGTTTTTTTACACAATTCTCTAGATACTTATAATTTCTATCAAACTACCGAATTTCATGAAAATCTGTTGAAAGCTTTGACCACTCTTACAACAACAACATTTTGCACGTTTTTCGACCTTTGAGCAGGCGCCATTTTTTTTCTGCCGTACCGACTTTGGATTTTTTATTGTGAGATTCATCACATATATCAATAAACCTTTGCACCAAATTTCATCCAAATCGGAACTATACTTTGGTCAGCACAGAAATCACGATTTTTCGTCTAAAATGGCCGCCATTTTGTTTTTGCCCGGCGGATATAGCTGGTTCACGAACTTAACCGAGATACTTACCCAATACACTTTTCCTGAAGATTTGGTGAAAATCGAAGCAAAATTGCAACCTCTAGCGTGGTCACAAATTTCGTTATATCCCATATATATATATATATATATATATATATATATATATATATATATATATATATATATATATATATATATAAATATATATATATATATATATATAATATATATATATATATATATATATATATATATATATATATATATATATATATATATATATATATATATATATATATATATATATATATGATGCTCTCCGCAATAGGTAAATTTCTCTCGAGAAATTTACCTAAAAAAGTTATCTTTTACTGAAGTCTATCCTTGATTTACAATACCAATATACAATAACACTAGATGTAGCAATCACGAGATAAAACTAAAAACTAAATATCGAAAAACATAAAAACAGAAAACAAACACGAATAATGTAGACATTGTCACTCAGCCACCAGTACCTAGATTGCTCCGTCTCAGTTCGACCAGCCTCAACAAATCTAGCAAGTGAGTATCTCAATTGGGATTGTTGGTCTCTTGAACTCCAATTAGGAGGGTATTTATCTTCTTATCGGTGGCCCATCCATATCTGTGATATATGATCAATTTATGTCTAAATACACGAATACCTCCGCAGGAACGAACGAAGTATCAAGGCAACTCACAACAAACCCGTCTGTAGGGTGGAACAGCTGTAGAATCCAGGGTTTTTCACTCACAGTTACAGATCTAGCGATATAGTTTCGAAGAAGCTTCAGTATGAAGATATCGACCCTCGTCACTTCAGCAGTTTGATAAATTCTTCTATTCGATATATAATGCTTCCAATCCGTTTCAGGCTTTCTCTACTAACCGGTAAATGCAGGAAAACATTTCTTTTCAGAAACTCTTAATTTTTTCATAGTACTAGCACTTTGATCGCACCAGATCTGACATCCATGTATCAAAATTGGTCTAACCAGAGTCTTGTAACAAATAACATTGATCTTTTGAACAATGTATCTGGAATGAAAGAGTCATCGAAGGGTCATGACTACTTTTTGTGCTTTACTGAGCATGATTTTGACATGTTAAGTACTACTGATCGAGATGAACACCAAGGTATCGCACACAGGATTTATATGGAACCCCTTCTGAACTACCCCCACCAGCCATAATGTGGAAATCCTTCCAATTACGTTTCATGTCTGGACTGATCCCCTGTAGCGTTGCCCGAAACAAGATTGTTTCGCACTTCTGCGCATTGATTTTCATTTGCCAACTGTTGGTGTAGAGCTGCCCATCATTAAACATTTTTTGAAGATTACTCTGAGCTATGGTAGATCTACCATATATATGATAAGATCATCAGCAAACGCTATCATTGACCACTTTGGCAAGACGTTAAAATCAAAGCCGTTCAATAGCTTGGAATTAATATTGACAAAATCAGATGCGCAGTAACTGTTCCCTGCTGTAGACCATTCAAGACCTTACAGTCGTGCATTGTCGCCAGATTTTCATCAGTTACAACGAATGATTTCCCGTATAACATATTGCACATCTTGGTGATAAGGTGTCTGGGGTACATGTCCTGGAGGAGTTTAAAAACAAGTTGGGTACACAGACCTACGCTCCTATCAGAAGGGTTTTGTACTTAACTTACAAAATGCAGTAGCCAGCAATGAATGAAATCAAGAAACATTTAAAAGACGATTTTATTGAAGAAAATATGAAATTCGAGGATCATACTATTATTAACAAGGTTGAACGAATTTTGAATTCTGAGGTATTTGTCATTGTTATACCCATAAATATTTTCCTTGATGAGGGAGAAACCAATTTTTCATGTATTTCCCCCCCTGTGTCCCCATTGAAGCAAAAACTGTCAGTTAAAGAACTGTTTTAAAAAGCTCTCACAAAGAACTTTCATTTGATACTCATATTGGCTACCTTTGAAGAAATTTTTTTTTCTGGGGCCACTCCCCTGTACTGTAATCATCGATTCATGGCCTATTTTTTCGAATCCTAGATTGGTCACAAAGCCCTTTTGCTAGCAGCTCTCTCCTACCTCTTCGACTTGTTTTACCTATGAGTATAAGTTGAAGGTACTCATCTTCAGTCATTCATTAAATTGAATCAAGTGTTCAAAGCATGCACCGCAAACGTTGAAGTTGGGGAAAAATAACTCAAAATTATTCAATCTTCGCATTAAAAACAGCCACAATTTAGTTTTACGATTACTGATACCACTAACTGAACCGATTCTCAAGGATATTCATGATACCTATCATTCCTGAAATTTCCATGCAAATCCTAGCAAAGCTCTAGTGTCTTAGTCGGTAAAAAGCACATTTGGCTCCATAGCCATAAATCAAATCGCTATAACTTTGTAAAACACCATTCGATCTTTATGAAAATTTCAGGAAAGATCAATCTTATAAATAATATAATAATAATATTTAATTTAATTTAAGGGTCCCGTTAAGATTTTATTCAAAAAACATAAAATCGATAAATCATACTATTACTAACAAAGTTAACCGAATTTCAACTTCTTATGTTTTTGTTGTTATTGTACTTATAAAGGCCTACATTCATGATTTTTTTTCAGATTTTTCGGATGGAAGGTGTCCAATCGCGAATGGGGTACGCGAAAAGTTCGTACATTTCTCCTTCCCCTGCCCCCCTCGGTACCGATAAGGCAATTTGAAGACTTGTTTTGAAAAGATCTCATTAAGATCTTTCCAATGACATCCTACTCGACTACCAATGGTGAAACATTTTTTTGAGGGGAGACCCCCCTTAGACTCCTTGACGGACGGACTGAAAGACGGACACAGGTCGTGATTGCAATAGGGTTTTGTATTTTAGTACAAACCCCTAATTAGTCCATCTAACTGCACCATTCCCAAGACTTTTTCCATGTCAATGAGGTACACTCCAACACATTCTCTGTTGTTTACTTGCCAAAAAATTACTAAGGGTACTTTCGTTATCGCATGTATGGTCGAATACCTGGCACGAAAACCAAATTGGCAATTCGGCCTCAACTCATATTTCTCGATTTGGGCGTTTAATGCTTTGTTTCGTAGCGCTTCGAACACCTTGCTGATGTTAAGCAGCAAGCTGATTGGGCGATAGCTTTTAAGGGCATGAAGATTCTTTTCCTTTCTTCGAGACCAGAAATACCTTGCTCAACATGTTGTTGAAAAATATGCAATAATTCCTAACAGCAACCTCAAGCAAATGTCGGAGAACTACATGTGTTATACTGACAGCATCACATGATTTTTTGTTGTTTATCCTGCAAAATTTGAAACACAAGTCTTCATAGCTGACAAAATAATCAATGAAATTCAAGCTCGGTATGAGGTCAGATGTTAATGTTTAATTAAAATGAAGATTTGGTTCACCATTCAATCTTGATTTGAACTCGGAAACTTTTGCTTCAACGACCTTCAAAAATATTTGGCTCCATCCACCAGAGTTTGGTAGATGAACCAATTCAAAATGTGTACCAATCAAGGCAAGGCTCTGTAATCCATCACTTATAATCCTGTTTCCATTTCTATTTGGAGTCGTGCTATCTATTTCGATCTCATCACTAGTGACTTCAAGATTCACTCGAGACTTCTTACGGAAAAACGGAATTTTGGGAAAACGCCATCTGGGTTTTGTGGGCTGATACCGCTCAATTTTTCGCCCCATTGATTGCTGACCTCACTCCTGAAGTATGAACGGATTATGTTCCGGACATTCTTCAGGTGTAATTTCAACAAAGCCAACGAGGGATGGTTGTCGTTCGAAAATCGCCGATAAATATTGTACACGCGTGTGAGAAGAAGGCTTTTCAATTGTTTTAACCTTGCAATGGTTGGGGTTTCATATCCTTTCATATTGTTTTGATGTTTAATCTTGGGAACTACTTTCTCAATCGTTTCCAACGTCAGCTTCTCTAACTTTAGCAATTAGAGATCTATTTCATCGTTTGTTAGATTCCTGTCAATAAGAATCATTGAGCAAGAGTTTTTATCATCAGAAAGGGAATATTGCTTCTGGTACTCTTGATTAAACTTCTTTTGAAATTTTCCCCAATCTTTTGCGTTAGCAATGCAGAGGCCCAAATATGAATTTTTCCTAGGGTATGTTGGGAACTCCGACCCATATAGGTTGCACCTGTATTCAATTTGGTTCTCTATTACCCACGATTTCAGAAATACACCTCTGGGATTATTGGTGGCGTTCAGCTATGATGTATGTTTGGCATTTAGCTCACCGGCAAATATAATAATTATGTTGCCTGTTAAATTCGAGTATTTTAAACAAGGAAATGATCTCCTCCTTGAACTTGATAACATTTCAATCAGTTGCATAGACAGGGATAACGAAGGGGTTATCCCCACCTGGCAGTGATATTTTGATAGCGGAGACTTCAAGAAATTCAAAGCTTTTGAATTCAACTTTTTCAATATTTTGGAAACAATAGGGTCTTTTCCCCAACTTCTCGGTACCCTCCATCCCGCCATCGCCGCTTACACTATCATCTCTTAAGAATGCAAAATCCTTGAATGTCATGGAATGCCATGAATTGTTGTGGGTTCCTGTGAGAAGAACGACATCAGGCTATTGCTTAACAAATAATTCAAGGAGATAGTCACGTCAATGTAGAGTAATAAAAGAGTATACGTTGATCAAGATAAGGCACAGGCTATCCATATGAATGTGACTGGATGACAACTATTTTGAGGCATTAGAAAGACTTAAACGCGGAAAAACAAAGTTGATTTTTGAATCTTGTTTCTCGATTCTCTCCGATAAAGAGTTAGTTTGATGTTAAATTTTGAAAAAAAGCTCATTATTGCCACATACATTATTTACGTTATTTGCAGCATTTTCTGCTAGTCCTCTAGTGGCCAGTACAAATGATACTCCGAGCTTGACGGAGTTGGAAGGTACAACACTACGGTGTACTTCTATTTGCTTTGGAGCAAATTTTACTTTTGCATTTTGATATAGAGAACATCCTCGATGTGATGTTGGGTGATCAAAAACACCGCAGTTAACGCAGTATAATTTTCCCTTGGGCTTCGTCTGAGCCAAATTTCACTCACCAGGAATATGAACGTCTTTGTATTTGAACCTAGTTGCCAGCTAAATAACAACATTTTTGACGCCTCTTTTCTTGAGGCGTTCCCAGCTCATCATTCTGAAATTCAAGTACCTTTTTTGTTTAAGGAAGCTTGAACTGCTCTTATTTGTAATTTGTACCAGGTTAAGTGATGAATTATTCCTTGCTACGGTCAACCTTCTTGTTGCAAAAGCTTCGACTGAAATAAACTTGATCTCTGATGCAGCATCTTTGAGCATCTGAAGAAGATTGACCGTATCCTCTCTGCAGTCCAAGTCCTCCAACAAAAATGTCCAGTTCTTTTCAATATTTGGGGTATAGGTGAAATGTGGAAGCTCCCCAGATTTCAGCGAATCTTTAGTTGATTTGAAATTGATCAGTGATATCGTTCTAATTGTTAATTTTTCAGCATTAATTTTTTGATCTCAAAGTTGGTTAGTTTATTTTCGGCTGCCAATAGCCAGACCATATCTTTTCCACTTTACCCAAACATGTTGATAGGTGGAACTTTTTCTGCCATTTTGGAAGCTTTTTCAGAGGATCCAGCAGAACTGCAGGCTGGTTTCTTCTCCTTATTTTTATTTTTTAAATACTGAATAAATTGAAATCATTATCATGATTAGAATTACCTTTCTTCAATTTCTATTTCATCGGTTGATTCCTCCAGCGCTACAAAATAGCTTTGAATCACGTTGGTGCCACCAGCACTTAGAACTTCTTCTGAATTTGCTTGCTTTGCACTTTTCTTCGCCTTTGCTACCTGTTGCACTTGATTTTGTAGCTGCCTCTTTTGGGGCTTCATCCCTTTCTTGAATAGATCTTTGAGGGAAAATGATGAACTTAGGCTAGAAATAGCCTTGGCTCATCATTTTCTTTTTGAAGTTTGGTTATTTGTTAATTGGCCGCTATTATTTGCAGCTTGCGTACACCATGTGCGGATTTTTCTTCGTTATGTTTTCTCTTGGCAATTATCACCAGTTTCGTATTCGTCGTTACCCCAGGTTGCCCAAATGATGGGAAGCTGTCGGGTTCTTCCATACCAGCGGACCTGAAGTTTTCTTGGGTTCTTTGCTTTTCTTTACTAATCAAAGTAAAATAATATTCGATTGAAATTTTCTGAGTCAATAGCTTCGGCAACATATACTTTTTCCGATAAAGATTAACTTCAGACATACGTTTTTCAAACAATTAATTTAATTTTTGAAAACTTTCAACAGGAGCAATTTTAAATACGCCTATATGCAAAGATTGCTACGATCCCTTTCCAATTCATACCCATAACCATTTGATAGGGCCCTCATATTTGAGAGGACATTTTACTGTACTCGTAAGCTAGCTTCTGCATACTCCACGCCATGTAAACAGAATTGGATTAAAGTACAGAACGATTGTACGATTGTGAAGAAAGAAATACATAACCATGAATTGTTAAACAAGAAGTAAATCTTTCGTTTTCAATAGGTAGCTGAAGATAGGGGTTTAAAGATCCACGACTTATTGGATCAGTGGTTTGGTTTGGTACGCAGTGCCGTAGTTTGGCTTTGCGTTTTCAGTTAGAGTAGATTGATCCGGTTTCGGATTCGAGTAGTTTATGTCTGGCACCATCTCGATGAATAATTGGAAACGCGCGGTTATTAATTAATTTTTTTATTTCGATTGACGATGACACTTTTTTTCTTTTCTGGACTTATCGTGCGGTCTGAAAGAGATAAAAATTAATTAGGGTAAAGGCAAATTAAATCGATTTGTTGGAAGTTGACTTCACGCGTTTTAATTGGGCATTTGAATCGGTGGCTGATTAATTTCTATTCGGAATAAGTCTGCTCGTGGAAAATCTACTACGGAAACTCATCTCCGAATTAGCGTGCCTGCCAGCAGTAGAGTAAGGTCCTCCGGACCAGTTGACCTATTGTATACAGTCCGTTGACACATTCCAAGACTTCACGTCGGCAACTGATGAGGAGTCGGTTTAGATTTCCTTCGTGAAGTCTCGAACAAGACGGATGAAGAAAAACCATTACAACTGCTTGAATCAAATGCTTTAATAATATCATAAGCTTTTCCCATTGAAAATTAATTTCCAAATGACATTTGAGGTATTAATTAAATTTTAAAAACCAAATGCAACTAAAAATCAGGTCTTTACGCAGCGAATGCTGGACATACAGGGTGCGGCAGCATAACTTCCTTTTTTGAAATGCCCGCCCTTAAAGTGCTAACTGTTATAGCGCGGCGCTAGTAGTCTCATTCGAGAGAGGTGATTTTAAAATTTTGCTCATCCTTTGGTTAGTCGCTATCATGCGTTGGAAGTATAAAAAAAAATAAAAAACAAGTACCGCTGAAAATTTGTTTTGTTGAATTTTGAAAAAAGGAAGTTATGCTGCCGCACCCTGTAGAATCCACATTCTCTCTCATAATGATAGCAAAACATATGGAGCTCAGATTTTTTATATTTTCGGTTAGCTATGATTTTCATTAGATTTCTTTAGTTTAATTTTAAGTTATTGAATTGTACTTATACTTGTTATTGACTAAATATTGATCTGATCACAACTTCATTTGTGTCTACCTTGTTTTTATGTAAGTTGTTGTTACTTTTCACTAAAATTTTTCTATCGGCGACAAATTAAACAAAAAAACAAAAAAACATGTAGCACTACAGCCCCTTTTGGGCCTTCGCTTAGAGATAGTTAGAGTATCTCATTATAATGATCGAATATGTTGGCACTCTACAAAGTGATATGGTTAGTATCACGCTTTGTACGTGTAACCGTTCAGGCAGCTGGGATACGTTCTGATTTGAAACCAGCACGTATCATAACTGAACGGGCTTATAGTCCGTCCGAAAAATTACTCGAACTAAGTCTCGTTGTCACCAACGAGATTCGAACCAGGGTCTTTCGGCTTACGGAATGAGTGCTCTAACCACTACACCATTTGGAATACATAAATTAAATACGACCATTCAGTAAATTGAGATTTGTTGTTCATTCCTCGGAACGGTCCCTCCATGTGTGTAGTTTCTTAACTTCGGTTTCTCAGCACAGGGCAAAATCTCATCCGATAAGACTCCAAGAACTAAGCACCATCCAGCTTCAGAGTACCACCCCAGAATTTAAAAACATTATGTCAGCTTTAAATTGTTTATGAGTGCGATGCATTACCGTTGGACGATATAATCCATGGCTTGACTAATCGGCCATCAAATTTCATAGGGGTCTTATCCTCAAGATATGTAGGACTACCATGTCAATTTTTTTTATTTATTTTAAGTGAACTCTACAATACCAGTTAACACAAAACTTTAAAACAAAAAGTCTCCGCTTTGGTAATGATTGCTGGGTATTACTTTAAATACATTTATAAAAAAAAACTTGGTAGAGAAAAAATGTTTTCTTTAAGGTAATAGTTATAAATTATTGGCTTATCAAATGACAATATCAAAGACAAATTTTCTGTACATTTTTGGCGAATAATTTACAAGAATTTTTATTTTTATAAACATCATAGAGTCACAATGTACATTCTTTCCGCACATATAAATTCCTTATCGCTGTTTGGAATAGAAAATTATTAATTCGCAAGGTAAATTTATCTTGAATAAATTACTTTCAGTATCAAAACTCCATTTCTTTTACATCCTTTGTTCAAGAGGAAATGTTAACAAGAAATTTTATGCCATAGTTATTTTCCATTAAATATGAACTATTTTTACGATAGAATTTCCTACTATTCATTTACTAAAAATAACAAGATTATTTTCCAATTCCTTAAAATACTTCTTTATTTTGTCAACTTAGCTTACAATAACCATAATTCTTAACAACAACTAATTTTCGTTATCGTCCTTGTTATACTAAAATCTTATGATTGACTGACCATTCACCACTTACACTCCACAGTACATTGATTTTCTTTCCCTTCACACACTCTCTAAAACCTTACTTTACAACCACCTTCAACCTAAAGGATCCGAAATTTTGTCCAACAATTTGCTGGCTTACTGTTCAATGTTTCCTTCCGACAACAATTACGGAAACCATAAACAAAAGGTCTGCACAACTTCATGCCTAAATAATTTTCTATTATCATCGCTTGAAAGCTTTCCAAATCTCGTATCCTAGAAATTTTCACCCGAAAATACTCCTTACTAAACTGTATTCCATTGAAAACTAAGCAAGGATACAAAGCAAGCATAAACGTTTGCTTGCCGGGTTTTAGTACTAAAACGAATACCAAACAATAAATACACATACCCTCTCATAGTACTAAGTGTACCAATATGGTTTCCGAAAATTTCTCCTACCCTTCAAATGGGGATCCATTTGGAGCCCGACCAATACTATCCAACAAGGTCTTTTATATCTTAGTTTTATATTTCTGAGTATACGCTTGTGCATGTTTTGTATGGCGGCAGTATTTGGAGATGAATGTGCACAACATGTGCGTCTACGACAACGCTGCCGTTCATAAAAGCTTTGATAAATTCCCAGAAAGGATTCTCTTGCGAAGCTTATTTTGTGTTTTCGCCATTTTGTATGGTGTCTTAAATTATCTGCACGTTACACGAAACGTCATGGCATGGGATTTAAGTTGATGTGTTTTCTATACAAGTCAAAAATCTCATTACAGACTTGTATACATGATGAGAGATTGGTTAGGATTTTTATGTGGCTTTTTGAGGAAGGTTAGGATAGTTTTGAAGGTGGTTTATGGGGAGCAAGGCTTAAATTGAGATGGGAAAAAAGTATTTTATGGTAAATAAAGTTTAAAAGACGACAATGGGCAAACATTTTCTTTGTTTGGACTTTATCGCCATCCTAATGATACAAATATAATCAGGAAGGTTCTTGTGATTCAGCTATGAACTTTCAAGTTTAAGTAACGACCGTTATTAAAATTGAGACCATAAATTTCAACGACAGCTTTTAAAAACAAAATATGAATTTTTAAGGTCAAATTGCTGAAACACTAAATTTTTAACTTCAAGAAAGTCACTATATACATACATACCTATTAACTTTCATGGTTGGCTTATCAATCTAGTACAATTTCTTATTCATTGCTTTGCAAGTTTTATCGTAGAAATGCAAGCATGAAAGAAGAATATTTAAGTTGCAGACAAAACAAATTGATAAAAGACTACAGGTGAAATTCAGCCAGGAAGTAATGTCAAACAAATTAATTTAGGAGCTTTGAATCAACAAGGAATGGTTTCTAATGAGGCAAAATTAAGCCCATTCGCAGCGACCTTTAACCACTAGCGTCCTTTTGAGTAACGGTAATAATGAATAAGTGCGTACAGTAGAAAATAACTAAAGATACTTCTGAAAATAGAAAAAGACTGCTTCCTTTTAATTTTGTGTATTTTATTTTTATTTTCCTTCTCGAAATCAATTTTCGACCGTAATCGTTCAGTCTTCTTTAGCGATTAATTTATTTTTACTCACATTCCTGCTTATATTCTAGCTATGTTTAAGGAAATTTACTCTAGATCATTAAACGGTAATTGGGGAAATTTGCTAAGCTAATAAAAGGTAGGAAAGGTAATTTACAAAAGGGGTAGTTATAAAAATATTATTTTTACAAGATTCAAAAAATATATTATTATTTAATTAATTTAAATAGCCATGATCTGCAGTTTCCGTCATCCTGATTCATCAACTTTTTCCTTTCTCGGGTAATTGCTAGACTTTCCATCACATCCAATTCACGTATATCTCTAGCTTTCTTGATGACTACAGCGTCCTCCATTGTTATCTCGTGTCCCTTCGTGATAATATGTTCCGCTGCCGCCGACTTGAAATTCGAAGTTCTTTCTTTCTTTCTTGCTGCTGCTGCTTCGCCTAGATGCTCCTTGATTCGCGTGCCGATGAGTCTTCTCGTTGGACCTATGTACACTTCTTCACAAGTGGGACATTCGATGCAATAGATACCAGATTCTCGTGTGGTTCGCGTTTGTCTTTCGTTGATCCGAGATCGTTTTTGAGCTGGTTCTTGCTGCTTGATTCGATTAACCGTACAGATTTGAGCTGATTTATTCATCGCTTGATCCGATTGCTGATGCCTTCGTGATAAGTTGGAGCCTTCCAGTACGTTTTTTCGGTATTCGCATTTGATAATGTTGATCATCCCTGATGCTGCCTATTAATCTGGATCTTCTGTGCCGTTCTCCTAATCGTTGAGCCATTGAAGCCGTTTAGTCTAGCTGTCTCAACAATGTACCTCATCTAATTTTCCTTAGCTTCCTTGCTTAGCGGCAAATCGAGCATCCTGTGGTTCATGGCTCTGTACGGAGAAACCTTGATTTGCTGCGAACGATTTGATGTATTTGGAATCGTTCTGTAATGTGACGCCTACGCCCGGGAATCGAAGTGATTCCGATCCCGAACCCTGGCACTCGGCCAGATGGGTATGACCTCGAAATGCCAGCGGACTTCATCTTTCGCGCGGATATCGTTGCGCAGAAAATATTTTTGCGCAGAAAAATATTTTTTTTTTCTTTCTTCTCCAAATATTTAGATCTGTGGATTTAAATATTTGAAACAGAATATTAATCAAAACCCCGACGCATTTCGAGACATATCCATTTGGCAATGCCCCCTCCACCGTGGCCATCGAAAAACTATGCCACTGGCGACAAATGGAGATGCACATTGCCGCCATGTGGCGTGCCATTCCACACACATCTGTTTTGTCGGGGGTTGTCGGTTTGACAGTCCGGCGCCACGAGGAAAAGGAACGGGGGAAATAACTGGGATTTTTAGTGGTCAGCGAAAAAGTGTTCTTATGAATAGTTAGATCGGTTGGAGAAAATTGCAAATCCCGGAAAGTTGGCAAGGTTTTCTCGATCTGCGCTATCGCCGCGAGTTTCATAAGAATATCACGGCGACGATAAAATTTGAAGGAGAAATTCTTTCTCGTTCGGTTTGGTGTTTGCCATCATCGGGTCTTGTGCATAGGATGTTGGTGCGGTGCTGATTGGATTGAATCTGATTAAGAGGTAATTTTTCGTTCGGCTTACATCGACGAATGCATGACCGTGTTTGCTTGCAGTTATTCGCTCCATAAATTTGAATGAGATGCATGGGAGCGAATCGAATTCGCCCGTTCAGCTAAATCATGGCAATGTAAAAATTTTGAGTGGCAATCAGGGGCCGGAATCGCCACCGACGTCAGTTGAAGCTAATCAAGAGGACCTAGTCGAGCCTGCAACAACCATTATAGAGCCACTCCTCACTCCTGAGTCGCCGGTGCAGGAGTCTGCTCCAACGGAAGATCATCTGGATGGCCCACAAGGCGATGCCAACGAAAGAAGGGCTCGAATGAGGACATACCGTCGACCCTCGAGGGGCGAACCGTATGGGGAGCAGGTGAAGTTGTCCAGAAGACATCGATGGATGCCCATCAGCCTGTGCAGTCATTAAAAAGATTGCTTGCTAGCATTCCCACAATAGTAATCGGATTTGCTGTGAACAGTGTACAAATTTTTATTGGGATTGTGAGCAGTGTTGGCTATCAAAATTGAAGCAAGAGGAGGTATGTTATTTCTACTTTCAAAAAGAAGAGAAAGCAGTATATAGCAAATTATTGTAAGAGCCCTAGGACGAGGCATATGTAACGTATAATTACTTTGCACATGCCATAAAATCAATGTACACCTCCGGGAACTCTTAAGTGGATTCCAAAAACATTTATTTGTTATTTCGTAGAAACTTGACTGACGTTAATTAATGTATTTTTCATTATCGGAGACTAAACGACGGGCAGACAACCTCTGTCAACTCGGCTCCTAGTACACAATTGAATTACCTATTATTGTTTAGACAAAGATAAGATATTACGATGGGCGGTTCTTGGAGGTTGATAATTAGTTATTTTTAGTTCCATGACAACTGTTTTTACCTCAACCAACTTACATGGAGTGATCATGTATGTATAATACTCGTATATTTTCAATAGTGTCCAGGAGCAGACTATTTTTTTTCTGATTGCCATAGGAACGAAAATTCCAGTTATTTTAATCGCTTCCTAGTAATTTTCAATATCAGTCGACTGATTTTCGATTTTTGCCTCCTTAAAAGATTATATAAGTTTACTCTATTACGATAAAAATAATTTTTGATGATATTTTAATATACGAGTGGCAAAACAATACAAATATTGATACGAATGGAATCAGTTCTTACCCTAACTATAATTTATACCATTTAAATCGTTTAACATAATTAGTTTATTCAACACATTTGCATTAGCGAAAATTGCGTTGAGAAACCAAAACCGATGATTAAATATAATTATGACAAATAATCTGTTAATGTAGTCGGGATTCGGTTACTTTTTTTTTAATTAAATTAATAATAATTATTATCGAATAAATCGTTATATTAAACAAAGTATTAATCATCATTTTTCGGGAATAACGGGTTTGAAAAGTGTATAGTTGATAAAAAAAAAGGAATTGTATGTATAATAATGGACTCATGAGTACATACCTATAACATTTAATCTTTGCCTGAGTAGATTCCAATACTTTTGACTGAACTGTACCTTCCATACAATTAGAAATTCCTGAGTTCCTTTCATTTATAAGAATTATCAAGAATAAGACAGCGCTAAATAACTTGTAGGCAAGAGCAAAAATGCAATGGTACACCTATTTTATGAAGATACAAAAAAATTAAAGAAACCTACCAATGTTATAATATCAAACGTTTCTACTAATTTACACAATGCATAAAATGAGTAAAAGTTGTACGCGCTGGAGCTGGAATATTTGATGTTTTGTACAAATATAAAAGGCTATAGGTGTAACCGATTAATATCTTCTCACTATATTGTAAAACGTAAAATAATAAATAAAACCATGAATTGCTGAAGATAATCACGACTTTCCTTTTCAGCGGTTTTTCCTTTTCAGTGGGAAGAGAGAGCGCAGGGTAGGTATGCCGTCGCGAGGGTAGGGTTTCGACAAATCCGCGGAGGTTGGTTTCGCGTCGCGCGCGGTACGCGGTACCTTTGTAGGTTTGACATTTTGTTAGAGTAGTTTTCGTCGGGTTAATTTCGAGTAGCATATTTTTCGGTACCGCGTCGAGACTTCGGAAACGCGAAATGAAAATTAGATTTTGTATTCTTAACTGGATGAATGAAGAAATACGGAGTAACGTAAAGTAGGGTTCTTCTCCGTATGGTTTGGTTTTGATAACGCGTTTTGAAAACGGGCATGTTCAGGTGGCTGAAAATGTTGTAATTGAGCGTAACCCATTCGGAGACCCGCGACCGAAATCCTCTCCGAACTAGCTGGCCGACAAGCAGCCACCGCGTGAATGGGTTACGGTGCACGGATTGGTTGACCTGTTGGTACCATCCGTTGGCACTACTCAGACTTAACGTCTAGAACCGATGAGAGGTCGGTTCCGCGTTCGAACTTGAAATGTAGAAAATCATTACAGTTCTCTGTGTGTGAGTTGCTTTCCGGTATTCATCGAAAGTTCCTATATCTAAGAACGATAATTTACCGTCTTGCTCTTCCTCCATTGTGAATACTATATTCTTGTGGGCTCCATTCAGGTCAGCAAACACCTTCTCCACGTCACTCCTTTTCACATATGCAAACACATCGTCCACATATCGGACCCAATGTTTTGGTAACTGGCCTTTCTCCTACAGTCCGTCTTCTAGTTTCGTCATAAATATCTCGCCGAAGAATGGTGAAAGTGGATTTCCCATCGCAACTCCGCCTTTCGTCTTATAAAACTTCCCCCAAAAGGTGAAATAATTTTCGATCATGCAAAGTCTCGCAAGTTGGATATACTGCCTAGTTTTTATTTTCCAAGATAATGAGTTTTCTTGGTGAGAAAGCCATTCTTCTATATATCCCAGTGTCTCCAGCACCGGAATACTCGGAATAGAGCTTTCATATCGAAAGACACCATAATTTCGTCTTGCGCTGGTGGGCCAAACTTCAGAATTTTCTCGGAAAATTCTTTGCTGTTTTTTACAGATCTACCATTCATTTGGGTCATTCCCTTAAATTCGTTCACCAACCATCTTGCCAGTTTTTGGGTCGGTACATTCATGGCTGAAATAATCTCACGCATTTCGTTCCCTTCTTTGTGTATTTTTGGCAAACACTTCATCCTAGGCAAAGTAGGGTTGCTCACTCTAACCTTCGTCAATTCGCCAATTAATGACTCACAACTTTTGATTGTCCTTTTGAATCTTTTCATGGATTCCTCTAACGGGCTCCGATGTAGCTCGAAGAAATTACCGCTACTTAGCTTCAATTCATTTTCGCTTACACAAAATACTCCAACTGAAAATAGAAAAAGAAGCTGTCTTTTTCTATTTTCAGTTGGAGTATTTTGGGAAGGGGAAAATGAACTCGATTACAAATATTAAAGATTCTTGCTCGGGACTGGAGGAAGGAATTAGACAAGTAAGGTGACTCCATTGATTCTGCTGAAGAGCCCATGAGATATATCCCATGTATGTAATCAACGACGGATGACCTTCGAGTGCAGCTCTAACCCCAGAATACTAACTATGGTCGAATCAGCTCACAATGTACACAAAAATGAGCATGCGCAGCCCACATATAGCAGAAGCGGTCTAACCGCCCACCTTAGCTTCCACTTTTTAGTACTTTTAGGAATACCGTGAAGGTTGTGTCTGTTATCTTCGTGATTCGTGTGATCTTTAAAAGTTAGTGTGCTGTGTGAATCAATGTTGCTCATCATTAGTAATGAAAGGTATTTCTTTTGGTAAATAATCACTTTCTAAGATTATTTGGTGGTTGTTTTTGGCTTAGTAAAGTGGTAATTAAGACCGTAGCAGAACAGACCACCAGACATCAAACCTGACGCAAAAGAAATAATTGGTTCCATGATAAATGCCAGGATGGGCTAAATAAGAGAATCAGGTGTACAAAAAATAATAGGTCATAAAAAGCTACCTCTCGATAAAAAAAAGTATGTACGCTACTATATAAATCAAGCCTAGTAGTAGCCTACGCGGACGACATCAACATTTTGTTACGGTCATTAACAACAGACAAAGAATTTATCCTGAAAATTGACAGCTCAGTAAAATTAAAAAGGATACAAATCAATGAGAATAGAAGAAAGCTCATGATGCAGTCGAGGTAAAATACATCAGACACACAAAATATTACACTTAGTGAATACAATATCAAAAACATGGGCAAATTTGTGTATTTAGGCGCTAAACGAATCTGTGATAAGACCTATGCCATGCTATGGGTGTGAAACATGAACCCTAATCCAAGCATCCGCAAACATATTGAACGCCTTAACGCGACGCATCATGAGGTGAATAATTGGAGCGTAACAACATGGAGACCAATGCGAATTCGATACAACCATGAGCTGTATGAAATTTTTGATGAGCTGGAGGTCTCAACGATTGTAAGACAACAGGAGCTGCAATGGGCTGGCTATGTGAATTGTATGGACAAAAAAATTGATACCCAAACACGTATTCGTTGGCAAACGGAAGGGCGGAAAATATGGGGTCTGACTCGGTGGACGAAGTTAGTTTATTGCTGCTCCGATTTCGAAATCTGAGGACGCAGTTAATAGACTGAGACTTCTGGAGGCGCTTGTTGCAGGAACTAAAAGCCGGAGAGGGATTGTAGAGCTACAAAGAAGAAGAAGAAAATGTCCAGAGGGCTGAGTGATGAGAAAATACTGTCTTGTCTTGAAGATGACAATTTCTAAATAAGCGATGTAGAGTATGATTTGGACTGCGAGAATTTGGACTTAGATAGTAGCAATACAAGCGGAATCTCAACATCAAGAACTGATAGATCTGTTTGAGGATATAGAACAAGCTATTTGAAATTCAGAGGTAAGACATATGTGAATCTATGATCATACCAAAGTTGCACATACATCAACCACATCTCCAGTAAATTTAACTGGCCTAGTCACCTCGACTGATTCACCATCAAGCATAATAACTTCCTCTGGAAATTCAGTAAAAGTCAAAAACGGTCTTGAATGAAGAACAACTCGTACCAATTGAAAATATTAGGAATTGTGCTACTCCTCTTGAATGCTTTAGGGCTTTTATCACACAGCCTATGCTAACAATGATATTGCAAAACACTAACAATGAAATAGAAAAATAACTGCAAAACTCAAAATTAAACAGTCTCACATATATGAATGGAAGAACTTAGGCTTTACTAGGTGTGCTGATCTTGAGTATAGCTCAACTCTATTAAAAAAGATCGGTTTTTTCCCCTAATAAACTGCCCAGTTTGATGGGAAAACAAAAAGAGGCGAAAGAAAAAAAAAATAACAAAGTTGGCTCCGATAGGTGAATCGTGGGAAAATGCTCTTGAAAACTTGTCGCAAAAATTACGAATAAGGAGCATACAGTACTATCGACGAGAAATCAGTACGATTCTGCTGGAAATACCGTTTTGGAATATATATTCCTTCAAAACCAGATAAATATGGAATAAAGATCATAATGATGAGTGATAACCCTACAAAGTACATACTTGATTGACACGATTCCATATCTTGGTAAAGGAACCGCACCTGGAGGGAGAACTGTCGGAACATATTTTGTAAAATAACTGTGTAACATTATTTCGAAATCAAATAGAAACATAACCTTAGATAGATTATGAGTGTTCCTCTCATCTGTCCTTGCAAGAAAAAGAGGGCCTTACCATACACAAGTAAGGAATCATAAAAAAACAAACGAGAATTTTTCGATGAATCAAGTAGACAGGTCTCGTGAAATTATTAAAATTCAAAAGTGGAACATTCTTCTATGTAAATCTAATACCCTAACAAGTACAAAACCAACTCAGGTGACACCAGAAAAGGGGGAAATAATACCAGATTTTGTAGTCAACAAATCGAAAGAAAGATTAAACAATTAAAACTTCTCAACATCGGGCTCAATTTTACAACAAACAACTTAGGAGCTCTTTAAGACGTCATTATAGACTTTGAAGCAGCAAGAAAATTTAAGCCGAGCGAAGCTAAACACAATGTAAGAATCAAATTGGAAATATTACCCAGAAAATAACATGTAGTGCACCGATGATCTGCTGCATCGGTGAGCGAAGATATTAGTGCTCGCCGGGATTGGCCTTGTATGAGGACACGTGAATACCCTAGCAGGCTAGCATCGTGGTATCGTGGGACGGGTTCTTTTCCCCAGCACAAGGGCCCACTACAATAAAATGTCGCATTCACGAATTAAAAGATAGACTCGCGGTTCAACGGTGTAGAGACCGAGATAACCTACTGAAGGGATGTATTAGGAAAGTACGACAGACCAAGGCTGATTAACCCGCGCGGGACTCAAAAGGATCTCGTCTTTACTATTCGATATTTACGATCCCCAAATAAGAGTGGGGCGCCCAGGTGGAAGCGGTGGCCCCTCGCACCCTCCTATCCGGATCAAGATCAATTGTGGACGGAGCCGTATATTATCCATTTTAATAGAAAATTCATTGAGATTTTGGTTTAAATGAGAAATAAGAATGTTTCAGAGTTATGTTAAGGTTTTAGATGATAAAATCACATAAAACTTTAACATGAATGGACGACCCAAGCGGAAGGCGACTCTACCCTGCAAGAGCACTTAAAACAAAAAGAAGTGAGCTCACCCAATGGCTAGCTCATGAGTGGAGGGGCCAACCAACGTGGTGGGTCCCATAACTGTTCAGAGATCAAGCGAAATGAAATCACCAAACTTTTTTCTTTCTTATTTCTTCATTATTTTCATCAAAATTACTAAAAATGCGTCTTTCTTTCAGTTGTGTGATGAAAATAAATTGCTGAAAGATCTGTCGCTATAACACAATAAATAAATTTTTAAATTTTTGTTTTGTTTTTGTGAAAATCTTTACCTTTAATCCACTACGGAATAATTGACTCTGTGGTATAAAATATTTCTTGCTTCGACGCGGTTATATATTTTTTTTTTTTTAATAAAGGTGCTTATTTTGCTTTAATTATTTAATTAAGTGCTTTTTAATTTTAAAAAATTAATATTTTTATTTAAAATTCAAAAAGGGTACTCACCCAGTCCTCCTCCAACGAGAGCTTGTTAAGGGGGCAGGTTAGGGCGATTTTGTACAAATGTAGTTCAAGTACAATACAATAAATGAGTTATGCATACTTGGCTAAGCACGTATAAATTAGCATAGTAACAACTTTACCTTATCAAAATTATAATAAATATACAAATCAAAATATCAAGTTCCTTAAATTCTCGATAACTTCAAATGACAGCAGCAGTCAAAGCACACGTGTTACCAATATTCCGGTTTTGAACTTCCAATATTTTCCAACAACGCAAGGCCGTTAATAAGGTGTCAGTGAATGTTACGCCAATTACCTTATTTGCCTGCTGCTTTTCCTATACACTCTGCGGCCAAAACAACTACGCAATACGGAACACAATTTTGTAAGTTGCAAATAATATTCAGCGGAAATCCCTTCCACGCAGCGCAGTTTACATGGAATATACTTACCTCATTAACACTTTTAAGAGCTGGAAACAACAAAAACACACCCATGGGCTTTGTAAGATGCTAAATTCGATACTTTTGTTTTTTTTTTTATATATACACGCTCTTTAATATTACGGACACAGCAGCATCTATTTGAGGTCCGCTGTGTTCACAAACTGAATTGGGAACACGTTCCATTGAATCACTTTTATCTAGTTGAAGGACTCGTTTTCATTCACCACAGGTCCAAACACTTGAACAAAAACAACATCTCAGTGACGGGAGAAGACTTATGACATTTTTTTCAAGTACATTTCCAGTCCCACACAAATCACTTATAAAATTTTATATTTGGCTCTACTAGCAGGCAAAGAATCCCACGAAATGATCACCATTTCAAGAACTTCCTGATTGCAGACACGGATGTGACTTCAAACTCACCCGATCACGGGTAATCACACAAAATCTGGCGCATAGTAATCCAACAATAATTTTACACACATCGTTAAGCTAGCAATTGATCACTCGTGCATTAATATTCAGACTTCTTATTCTTATCTGACTCAGAGACACTCCGTACTTGTAGGAAATCTCAATCACAACCGACAAGCAATTCTAAAGTTGAATTTTAAATTCAAAAGCCCCTTCAGTTTCCGTGTAATTCACTTAATTCCTTCCTTTCTAACATAAATCGAGACGAGATTTGCGAAAAAATATTTCACGTCTGCCCACATTCTCTCTCTCCTCACGCGACCTATGCCTCACATCAAGTTCCGCTTCGTATGAATTCCGCTTAACTCGACAAGTCTCTTCATGGCAGTAACGGCAGATTCTCGTTCCAACAATCTAGCAATTGCTTCGCTAGATTGTGTCGCAATGGGGTTGCCATATCGATTTTATTTGTTTTTTTTTTCTTCGTTAAAACTTTTTACCCAGAATGGTAGCGGTGATAGTGGCGAGGTTTATTTTGGACTAGTAATAATAATGTCAATAAGTTGCATATCAAATTGCTCCGCACTTATTGCGTTGTTATTGTTATGAGATGGTATTTTTTCGTAAAAGTCCTTCGAGCAGTTTGCCTAGGTGGGCTGCTCGATGACTACAAACAAACATACCAAAATCTAGACATGATGAATGGGTTAAGCAGCTGAAAAAAACTAGTGGTTTATATTAAAGCAGGCAAAGGCACCCTGCGATGAAGAAATAACCCAAATTCTGGCTAACGAAATATTCCTGGAAATTCGGAAAGATCCCCTGCCTTGCTCAGCAAGGAGGATCAACGAAGCTTTAAATAAGTGTTGAAAAGCAACCGCAATCCCTATCAGTAAAAATATTGATTGATATTCAACTTGACAAGCCTGGAAATGAGATGAGGGAAGTAATTGCAACGGTAAATTCACCTACTCACAAACTAGTAAAATGGCACTTAAACTAGAGTATAGGTCCAAGGAAAGTCAAAAAAAACCAAGAAGTAATCACATGGCTGGAGAACTGTGGAGGAATAGAAAATAAAAAGTGTTCTGGTGAGGGAAGCACTAGCAGTATTTGAACAAAGTCTTTTAAACGTGAAGTCTCAAAATTGGACATGGAGAAAAAAAGTTAGATCGCTGATGAAATTGATAGAGTTATGCATGAATACCAATTATCAGCGATGTATTTATGTGCAACTTAGAAATGACACTGGAGGACTTAGGCATGCTACCTCGATTTTAGATACGATACGTGGATGACATGCTGTTGCGATCAGCAAATATCACAGGTTGGAAATTAGTTATCTTCTTAAATTAAGGGTTAAAAATTCGAGCATCCAAAAGTTGCTAATGAACAAATATCCAGCCTGGAGTAATTTCTTTACAATATGTGACAGCAAACACAACAAATAAGTGTTTGCGTCACGCAATGGTAAATTTTGCTTTGCTTTGCGAGCATATGGGTGTTGATGTCACCAACAAGTTTGGATCAGCTAACTAACGCCTGCAATCAAGGAGCTGTCAAAATGAAAAGAGAGACAAATAAACGTATAAAAGATGGATTAAAGTTTACCATGTGTTGGCTCAATTGCTTGAAAATTCAAGTTTTTATTTACCATACATATGCACTTTTAGTCTATTTCTCTCTACTCTATAAGTACCGTACGAAATAAAATTTGTTCTAATTGCAGCTGCTGTTTAGTAGATATGCTCTGGCGATAGCACAGCTTGTCATTAAGCCACACAAGTACATAAAGTATCAGCTGTATATTTTTCAAATCTGATGCGTCAGCAACGGTAGTTGTGATAGCAGAATATTTTGTTGTGGTGTCTGGGGAATTATTTTGATCCCAAAGTAGACGTTTTTTAGGGTTTAGTTAAAAAATATGTTTTTTACAAGAGCCTATTAATATCGGTACCTGTCTATCCGTCTGTCCGTCACTGCGTGATAGCAAGTTTTCTCTGAAACTATAGAAGCTACAGTCATCAAAGTTTGTAAACTACTCAGAAATTTCTGTTTAATGAAACTTCCGTTGTCAAAACAAAAAGTAAAAGGCTTTTAAAGGCGTCTCCCCATGTAAGGATGCGAACCTTTAAACATTTTTTTTTTCATCAACGATAGTTGAACAGGGTATCAAATAAAAGATCCTGATGAGATCTTTTAATATCTGTTTATAAAACTGCAATACAGGTAGGAGAAGCAGAGGACCACGAAAAAATTGTGTCCCCCCTTGTGATTGAAAACCTGTGAACCGAAAAATCTGCAAAAGAACCATCGAAGTAATTCTCCATGAGTACAACAATGACAAATAGTTGAGAAATTGAGATTCGCTGAACTTTGTTAGTAATAGGATGATATATGACCATTTATAAGTTCGACAAACTGTGCAAATTTCAAAAGAATCAGATAGTATTTAACGAAGTTATGGTGGTTTAAATTTTCGGTGTTACACCAACAACAATACGTGACTATGGAGCAATCTGTGCTTCCAATTAACGCAGACACTATGGACTTGTTAGGATTAATATGAAAATTTCAGTAAGGATGTGTATCATACTCGTACACATCTTTGAAAAACTGTTCAATGATATTAGTTATTATAAAAAAATCAAGAATATTGAGTAAATTTAACAAGAATATTGAGTAAATTTAAGTTATTCTCCCCAACTTCAGCATTGAAAGCCCGGCTATCAATTCTTGATGAAAACATACATTTTAAAGGTGAAAAACTAATCGTGGCGGGTTTTCATGAGTACAACAAGAACAACTCCCTTAGAAATTTAAATTCACTTAACTTTGTTAATAATAGTAGAATTTGTAAATATAACATTTTTCCCTGTGAATTAATACGGGTACCTTTAAATTTAAATTAAAGTAGTTCAAGGAAAGGTCTTTACAGTCTGGTAGTATCAATAAAGTTAAAATGCATTCACAGAGGTAGTAGCGATTTGAAAGCTCTCCGAGTACAACAAAAATAATGTACGGTTTTTCTACCATTCGGGCTTTCAACTGAACAGGACAATACACTTTAATTGAATTCTCTAATTTCCAAACGATATGATAAGATTTAAGATTTCATTCAGTCAATGGTTGTTAGTGATGTTGCGCCAAAATGACGGCAGGTTAAAATGGTGTAACAATGGTTTTCTCTTTTAAAGTCAGTATGTAATTGTTGTGGATGTCGTTGAAGTTTTTCTTGCGTTAATACACTGTTGATATCTGCATATCGTAGGTTGCGTACAAAACTCTTCTGACATGAGCGTAGTTCTGTCTTCCCAACTTGTTGCAGATTCATGTTTGATCCTAAGTCTTTTCATATCTTTTAGGACGTGGGTCCACTTTTCGGGCTCACGAAGAATAACGCGTACCGTTGCCTGTTTTTTATCATCGTCAGGAGATTTTGATGGGGTGGGTGCGGTATTAGAGATTTTTTTAGAGTCCTCCTGCGTGGATTCATTTTCCTCATCTTCTTCTTTTTTTGCTTTCTCTCCCATTGCTTCTTCTTCCGAAGAAGGGGGAGAGGGCGAAAAGCTCTCTGATGAGGAAGATGAAGACTCCATTTTCCCTTTTCTTTTTTGACTTAACCAGCGCCAAATTCCTCAATTACTTCATTAGCTTTTTATTGACCAAGCGTAGTTCATACAGCTCTGTGTTCACTTCAGCTAGTTGTTGTTGAACCGGCCTCAATTGCTGTAGAGCCTCACGTAAGCTGTGCCTGAACAGTTTATTTATTTCAAAAATCGACTAACAGACTAGTAGTCTAATTACAAGTCAATTAATAGATGAATATAGAATACGAATTCAAAATATAGAAGACTTTAGAGAAAAAATATCACAATTCAATGATATCAAAAATAAAGAATTATAGGAGTATTTATACATTTGATCTTTCATGAAACTTTTAAATGCGCCAAGAGACTGTGGTATAGAACCAAGATGTCGCTGGTTGTGCATACGAGGTAAGCGATCAGCGTCGAATGTATTAATTCACCTGCATATATTTCGAGGTAAAAGACTATGATGAAGCTTGAACAAAAGACATTCGTCAAAGAAAGATCGTCTGGACTTGAGGTTAAAAAAGTTCAAAATACGAGTATGTAGACAGTCATCAGTAAGGAAGGTTGAATTTGAAGAATAGAGATCGTGTGAATCTGCTTTGAACTGAGTCAAGAGTATCCAAGTTTGGGAGCAGTACTCCAAATTACTACGTACTAGTGAGAAGCAAAGACACATACTGGAGGTGATATGTAGAAATGACGAACGTATCATAAAATAAACCTAGTCAAGCGGGAGGTTTACTTAATAATTAGATAGATGTTGAGATCAAACTTCAGTTTACAACCGAAAAGTACACCAAGATCCTTAAAGGAGGTTACATTGCTCAAAGGGATATCAACAAGCCTATACATTGAGGGAAGAAGAAATCTGTTACAGGAGAAAGTCATCTGATGGCGTTTGGAAACATTTAAGGAGAGATGGTTTGATTCACATCAGTCACTAAAAAGCTGAAGATTTTTTTGAAGGATATTAATGTCTAAAAGGGAATCAATAACTCAAAAACTCTTAAAGTCATTAGCATAAAGGAGACAAGGGGATGTGATAACAGAGGGTAGATCATTGACAAAAAGTGAAAATAGTATCGGGACAAGTATTGAACTTTACGAAATTCCCGTGGTGGGGTGAAAAGAAGAAGAGAAGTAAAAGTCAAAAGTGACTACACATTGATGATTCAGGACGTAGGAGAGGAGTCCTGGCTCTATGCACAAATAGGAACATTGACACCTAAAAGCTTCTCAGATAGGAGAGAATGATCCACTGAATCAAAGACTTTAGAGAAATCTGTAAAATTAACGTCCACTTATTGTTGCTGATTGCGGGCAGCTGATGGGTGAAAGAAAGTAAATTTGCAAGGGTAGATCTGCCTCTGACAAAACCATGGTATTGACTTGCTAAAAACGGAGTATAAGCTTTATATAACTATATTTTTAAGGTTTTTACCAAAACCAAGAAAAAGGGAAATAGGACGATAGTTTGAGACGATATTACGTTCAACAGATTTGTAGATAGAAAAAATATGGGCAATTTTCAATTAGGAAGGGCGAACCCCATATAATAAAGTCAAATTAACAATAGTTGAAAGGGAAGAACAAAGTAAAGAAGATAAAAATTGCTAGGAAATTTGGGACGCCATCAGGGCTCACACTGGTACCGTTGTCTAGATTATTTAAGAGCAGCTCACCATGCAAGGGGTTTGTACGAAAAGTAGTAGAGGAAAAGGGGGAAGAAGATTGCGTGAAGGAAGGGGAATGCTTTGTCCTACCGAAAAACGGAGAACGATAAGAAGCAAAGAGCTAACAAGATTGTTGAAGAGTAGACGGTGTCACGCCATCTAGACTGAAATTATCAGGAACATGATAAGAGCTCCTTAAAGATCGAGTTTGATTCGACATCAACAAAATTTTAATTTGGTTAAGATATGCATGAAGTGCAGAGGTGGCCATTTTTTTGATCACGGCACGACGTTCATTGAATTTAGCGAGGTCAATTGGAAGACCACTGGATAAGAATTTTCTGCGGGCACCATCTTTTGCTTTAATTACAATGGCAACATTTGAATTAAACCAAGGAGCATCTTTAGGTCTTCTTGCTGGAAATATAGGAGTAAATTGCGAGATTAAAGACAAGGGAAACATAAAGAGCTTATCAACACAATCTTCAGTGTAGAAATTGCTGAAGAAAGAATATCAATTCACGGCGTTAAGGCTAGCTTCCATGCTCGATAAATTGGCTTTTAAAAAATTTAAGCGGAAAGATGAGGAGTCCCTCAATGAATGAGAAGATGTGATAGCAAACTTAAGGGAGACTGGCGGATGTTGGGAGTCAGGTCTGGCAAAGGATGAGAGTGCCACCAATGTGGACAGAGACGAAAGTGGCAAGTTGGAAAGAACAAGATCAAGCACCTTGCGAGTAAATTTACCACAGAATTTGCTAGTAAGGGAATCATGAATACCCACCAGAATGCCTACACCATCGGGCTTACCAGTAGCATCACGGTCTTTATCTCTGCTGAAGATTAAATGTTTCAGGAGTAGCTCACTATTACTAATGTCATCTTTCAGCCATGTTTTCGTTAGACAGATGATATCATATGGAAAAAGGATAGAAGAAATGCGAAGTTCAGTAGTCGTAGTTCTCAGGCCTGGATCATTTTGGTAATAATAAGTCAAGAATGAATTACGAGGCCAAAGATATGTTTCTTCTGGCGCGGAAGGATACAGGATGGTTCCGCTTACAAATCGGAGAGAACTTTTTGACGAATACGCCAGGTGGCTACAGTTCCTTATCAAGCAAGATACTTACGTTAGCTGGAACGGTAATTTTGAAAAGCGCAACCTATCTGTTCATCTTTCCATTAGGCATAAGTTTGGTGCACTGGAGCAACTAAGGACTCGAGTTCAGTTTATACTTTATATGAGCGTTGATGTCTTCAACTGGTGTGTCATATTCTAATCTTAAAAGAAGTATTTGTAAGGGGGGGGTATCACGCAATAGGGCGCCAGGTTTGGTTGCAGTAATATTTGTTGTAATATCGCCTCCAGGTGAGGGCCCCCGGCTGATCGATGAAGGTCCTGGTGAGTCGTCATTTTTTGTCATCAATTCGGTATCAACATTACTTTGAGCTACAAATCTTGTGACAGAGCTCTCAGGCCGGCATGAAAACTTTGGATTAGTTCCGATACCAACTCAATTTTACGGAGTTATTGAAACAGGCTGCAGAAGTTGAGGTTGCTGATTAGATGTTAATTGCAGATGTTTCGGTTGTGCTTATTACTGTAGTTGTTACTTCAATCCTCGGATGGAGGACTGGGAGGAACTTCAATCCTCGGATGGAGGACTGGGAGGATGGACGTTGAGAGGTTCGCTGACGCGCTTACGGCAGGCGCACCGTTGCTGGGAGCTCCGCCAGGGAGTGGAGGGCCTACAGCCAAGGACTTGGTGAACTCAACTATGAGTACCATCATAGCTGCTTGCGAGACTTCCATGCCCCGTCGGAGACCCCGACACGGTAAGCCTCCAGTATACTGGTGGTCAAAAGAGATCGCCGAACAAAGAAGCGAGTGTCACAAACTTCGGCGAGAGGCCCAGCGGGCGCGAACACGGGAGGAGGCAGACACTAGGCTAGCAGCATACAGGTCCGGCAGGAAATATCTTCGCAGGCCTCCTGGACGATGTTAATAGGGATCCGTGGGGCCTTGGCTACAAGCTGGTCATGGGGAAACTTGGTGCCTTACGGAAGCCTTGTATACATGACGCGGAAAAGATGGACGCGATAGTGCGGGGACTCTTCCCCGCCCATCCCGTCCATGTTGACGCTGTCCATGGTGAAACGGCAGTCGAGTGCCCACTCTTCACACAGCTGGAACTGGAGGAGGCAGTCCTCTCCCTGAAAGCGAGGAAGGCTCCAGGTCCAGATGGTGTTCCAGCTGAGGTGTTGCAGCTCGTCTATCACCATTGCCCTGACTCGCTACTCAGCACATTCAACGCTTGCCTACGGGACGGGGTTTTTCCGGTACGATGGAAGGTGGCGAGGCTCGTGCTGGTCAGCAAGGGGAAGGGAAATCCCGAATCGCCGTCTGCATAGCGCCCGTTATGCATACTAGACACTGCTGGGAAAGTGCTAGAGAAACTCATCAAGGGAAGACTCACTGACGCGATTCGTGCTGCTAGGGACCTATCTCTTTGGCAGTACGGCTTTAGAGCAGGACGTTCTACCATTGATGCGATTGCAGAGGTGGTGAACGCGATCCAAAAGGCAGAGGCATATAGTCGCACCAAGCGAAGGATCGTCCTGTTGGTGACACTCGACGTCGGGAATGCCTTCAACTCCGCTAGATGGGTGGATAATCTGGACACGTTGGAAAACACTTTTCAAGTTCCAGAATATGTAATGCAGCTTTTGAGGAACTACCTAAAGGACCGAAGGCTACTCTCAGCACTGCACAGGGCCAACAAAGGATGGAAATTACATCGGGTGTTGCCCAGGGATCTATCCTTGGTCCGGACCTGTGGAACGTGTCTTACGACGGGCTACTGAGACTGGAGATGCCAGATGAGTCGCGCTTGGTCAGCTGTGCGGATGATGTTGTGGCTCTGGTCGCCGGACGCACCGTTGAACAAGCGCAACTTAGGCTAGGTATGCTAATGCGCCGAGTTAGGGACTGGATGACTGCTCGCGGGCTCAGTTTAGCACTGGAGAAAACCGAAGTGGTCATCTTGACAAAAAAGAGAATCCCTAGAGTAAGGATGATCAGTATTGGAGATATACAAATCGAATCGAAGCCAGCGGTGAAGTACCTGGTGCTACTGATCGACTCAAAGATGAGTTTCTCGGAGCAAATCAGGGCAACGGCTGAGAAGGCTGCTTCGGGAATATCGGCCCTGAGTCGACTTATGGCCAACGTAGGGGGACCCAGCCCATCAAGAAGACGCCTCTTGATGAGTGCTGTGGGGTCAGTGCTACTGTATGGAGCAGAGGTATGGGGCAACGCTCTCAGCAAGGAGGTATACCGAAAACGATTGGCACAGGTACAGAGAAGAGGAGCACTGAGAATTGCATCTTCGTCTCCAACAGTCTCCGACTCGGCGGTGAGAGTGATTGCAGGCGTGATACCTGTCGCCCTCCTTGCTAGAGAGCGCCGCGCTATTCACCTGCGCCAAAACGAGGATGCGAGGGAGATGGTTGTCCGCGAGGAGAGCTCGCTCAACGATTGGCAGCAGTCTTGGGTCAATTGCACGAAGGGAAGGTGGACTGTGCACCTCATCCCGGATGTAAGACCGTGGCTAAATCGAAGACATGGTGAGACTGACTTCTATCTGACCCAGCTTTTGAGCGGGCATGGGTGTTTTCAGTCTTACCTGCACAAGATCGGTAAGTCACGGACTCCCGATTGTCGGTTTTGCCCAGGAGAGGAGGACAATGCCTGTCACACATTTTTTGCGTGTACACAATGGGTACGGCTGCGAAGGAAACTCTACAGGGAGACGGGAGAGCTCACCCCGGATAATATAGTTGCGGTGATGCTCGAATCGCTTGACAAATGGAACCAGGTGGCACATTTGGCTCGGGCAGTCCTAAAATATAAAAGGGGCTCACAGCAGCCGGGGGCACTGCGGCTGGGGGATCGCTCTTCTGGCATTTCCCCTTCCCCTCTCCCCTCCCGCTAGGAAAGGGACTCCCCAGCTTGAAGGCGCCCCATGGCGTAACAAAACAAGACCTGGTCCGAAGTAATGTGTCAAACGGTTCCAGGCTGGGTTCTCAGGTTAACAGGGGAGGTGTTATTGGGTAGTCCAGTCGCCCATAGGAGTCCCACACTCTGTGCATAAATAGCATTCACCTCCCTACCACAAAAAAAAAGTTGTAATACGGCCGGTTAGTCAGGCGTTACTGTGGTGTTTCTGAACTTCCTGCGGCATCTGGCACCCTACACCTCAAGATTGACTCACGAAGCTTTGCTGGAGTTGGGAAAGTAAGCCGATAAGCTATCCAAGATTCACTCAAAGTCCGTACCAACTCCATCATGAGCTCAAATCTGGAAAGCGGTTTTCCTTCTCGTCGATCTTTAGAAAAATTATATAGGTAAACTACATAAGAATTCACAGCAGCAATGTTCAAAATGTTATAGAAAAATGTGAGAGGCCACCTCTTAGTTTTCCTTCCCATATGAGTGCCTTGGCAGAGTCTATCTAGAACGTCAACACCTCATTTGGTAGTATTATAATTGAGAATAATCTCTGGTTTTTTACTTCCAGGATTAACGGAAGCATCTTCATGAACGGTAGATATGAGGGTTACAGTTTTCTGCGTTGTTGGTTAATAAGAAACTGTTGTGATAGTATTCGAGAACAAAAAAGCCGATGATCCAGGCTTTCTCCCATTGTATTTTATATCAACGAACTCAGAAGGTAACTTTTTTTTTATTTTTCCAAACCGTTCCAATCATAATTATTTTGTGGTCTTTCAGTAGTCTTTCTGCCAAAGAAAAACTTGAAAATCAATTATCCGTGGTCAAATTTCTGTTAGGCCCAGAAAAAGGTTCAATAAGCTTGAGGGTATAGTAGGTACCAGCAACTTCGTCACTTGAGTTGGGTCTTTTTTCAAGATAAAGCGTAGCATTGCACATATATTTTGTTGCATTTTGGCAAATCATTATTATTTTGACCCAATATTTGTTGGGCTTGTTCGGAATGTACATTCGAAATGAACATCTTCCACGAAATTCAACAAGCTGCTCATCTATCGTGAGATATGGTCCTGGTCAATAGACTGATTTGAAGTTGTTGACAAATAATTCCCAAAGCTGTGAAATAGGAGCGAATTTAATATTTCTTTGATCCCTCGTAGTGCAATCATTGAACCGTAAGGCTTGTAGCAAAAACATAAATCTAACGTCAGACATAATGCCGCGATGTTTATTGCCACAGTACGCTGGGTTATACTTAGATGATTGTTTTTCATCGTTGCTGTGTAGTATAGAGAACCAAAGAGTCCCATCAATTTTTCTTTCTTGTACTTTTACGTTGCACTTTATACATCGACCTTAAGGTCTGAATTTACTTATTCGTATTTTGTAGAATCATTGCCATGAAACTTCCAAAGCACCCTAATGGAGTTTTTGCAGAGCTCGCAACGTAGGATGTACCTGTCATTGTATAAATGACATTTTTACCCAAAGCTCGGGTGTTGTGGTTTTTTCGATTATGTTTTCCATTTGTAGCCATTTTCTCCAACCTTAGTACTTTCGCTTCAACATAGGATGAGTGATGTTTCGTCTCTGCAATCTTCAGTTTGATTATTAGAAGACTTATCTTTTCTTTTTCACCAGAGCCTTGATTTTTTGTTTGTGTTTCTGGATGCTTCCTTCTATTTGCCGTAGAGTCTTCTTCTAAATTGTGGATCGTATTTATCAACTCTTCATCGCCAGTAATGTAATTTTCTGGAACAGGCTCATATTCTGATCCAGAAGCAGTATCTGATTCTGACTGCAAATTTTCTTCCGCTTCTTCTTCGACAGAATCCATAGTTCCCAATATTTTGAGAATCTTCTTCTCTGTTAAAATTTTATTTACCACGTTCTTAGCTGTAGAAATAAAGCCAAGTTGTTTATTACTACATAAAAGGCTCATAATAATTTATTCATATAATTGCCATTAATGGTACTCATAAGTCAAAATGACTCATAAAATTTCATGTCATGGTTGGTAACTATGAGTCAGAATGACCTGCAAAATTTTACGTTAAAAGCTAACCCTAAGTCATTTCGACTCACTAAGTTTTTAAAAACAGGCTCTCACCTAACAACAGAGTCGACTTTGCGATTTGCGTCCGTCGGGCTCACGTGCACAATCAAATTGGCTGAGATTATCTGAGCGCTCATATGCATAACTGCAGTCATTGAGAGAGGGGAACGATTGGAAATTTTGAAGTGAGTCAAGTTGACTCAGGTTATCTATCATGGGTTAAGCATTCCATTGTAGCTGCTTCTTCGGAGTCACTGGCTTGCCACCACTGTAAACAGCATTTATTCTTTATGAAGTATTTACCATTGATTGCATCCATTACCTTGAAAACCCTTGTATAGTTTAAAGTAGAAGCAATATTTTAGATATTTGGCCTGTTTGCAAAAGTAAAGTGCTAGATTGTGATATTAATTTCTGCTACACCGCAGCAATTGTTTTCAGGTCTCATTGACCATTTGTTTTATTATTTGGCAAATGAAGATTGAAGAAATCTCCGCTTGAATGTGCAGTCACTTTAATGGCTTCATAGCTTTATTTGCACTGCTAAAAGGTATTTTGGGAGTTTCAAGCTATTACACTCTGCAATTTATTCACTCAGAAAAATGGCAGTATTTCAATCAAAGCTCATACGTTTTTGTTTCATAGAAACTAATTACATCTTTGCTTTTTGGAAATTTTCCTCAGTTCAAATTATTTTAACAATGAATGGAGATAATATACAAACTTTGAAGTCATATAATAAAGAAATTGGTGTTAATTTGCGTACATATTCTTCTTAGATGGCTATAGACAAAATATTTAACTTCAGTTTATTTGTCTTTTGTTCAGTGGCAGTTTTCTTTGAAAGCAAGGTTTAATAAAACAAAAAGCATACCAAATCAAACAAAAGTTAGCTCGTCAGCATTCATTTTGTCTCGCGTAAAGGGCTTCGTTTACATAGCGCTGGCAAAATCCAGGATTGCAAGTTGCACGTTATTCATGTTCATGTTTTGCCCGTCGCTATATGTAGCTTAATTTTGTTCGTCATGAGTGAAAACGTGTTGATTTCAGACGCATTTTACTTGTTAACTTTGGCGAAGGTGATAGTGGTTCTTGTGAAAAAACAATATTTCAGTGTGGTAGCTCAACACCTGTAGTGATCAGTGACACAATTAACTACCCGCAAGAAGATTTTTGGATCTGTTAATTCTGCTTGAAGGAGAGTCATTTTATTCCATTCTGAAAGGTGAGTTTCATTTTAAAATGTGTGATTTTATCTTAGTACGTATGACGTTCTTTATTTTGCATTCCACACAAAAAGTTGTGTTTTGTAACCGATAAACTCGAGTTCTTTTGTTCGCTGATTCTCGGGATTGTGATAATTTGAAGTGCTTCTTAATATTCTCCCAGTAGAAACTCTAACTTTTGTGACTTGTGACGATTTTGTTTAGTCTTCCTATTCCACAAACAAAAAACAGATGAGTACGGTTTTAAGATCGATGTGATTAAGTGTCCAGCAAATTTTTTATCTAAAAGCTGATTGGGGCTACGACACTATACATCATACAACTAGTGTTTATAGCTGTATACACTGAGTGTATGATATATATTTTCATAGTCTTAATCAGCCTTAAGAGAATATATTTGGGTATAAAAAAACGCAGACCGTGTGTCACACTAGTTTTTTCTTTAATGTAGTTATTTGCTACGTCCTACATTTTCTTAAATTCAAAATGTTATGTTCAGTGCAATGTCCAGTGTATTTATGTTCAGTGTGCTATTTATTGAACGCTTTCAAATAACAACAAAATTTTTTATTTATTTCGAAAATGGAAAAAAAACTTATTGGGAATATTTTTTAGAGTGTGGCTTTAGTTCTGATAGCTTAAAGTATTTAAAGCCAATTCATTTGGACAGCATTCTGCCAAGATCATCGTTCGGGCCAAGAGTTGTATTTGGATATCACCTTGAAAAGTTGCAGAAAGGTCAGGTTATTGCTTAAAATACTTTTTCGACTACTCTATAAAATCTCAAGCTAATATCGATTCATTCTTTATTGATCAAAGCAGTATTATTGATACCATTTTTGATTGTCTTCAAATATGATGAAAGCAACATATACTGAACGAAATGAGAATACCAATATTAGTCAAAATATTGATACTGGCTTGTCGTTCGAGATTAGTACGTTCATGTACATATATGTGAAAATATATTTAATTTCTATTTGCAGGGAAGTCATTTGAACTCTGCTTCAAATTCACTGACTTTTCATTCTGCATCACGGAGCCTGTGAACTCTAATACAATAGAAGGAATTTCTGACAACGGGGTGTATAACGATTTCTTAAATTTAGGAATATATTCTACCATATGTATCAGTTTGCAATCGAAAAAATTTTAGATCAATCCACATCTGGAAAACAGTTATTAAGATTTTATAGGGAAAATCGAATTCTATATCCAAAGTAAAGAAAAATTCTAGTCAATTTAGTCACGGAGTGTTTATTAAGCAAAAAAATTAATCCTACGCCTAAAAAATTTGACCGTATCGCAAACGGAATCATCAATTTTTTTCAGTCCGAAGCAAAAGCAAGTGTGAATCACTTTATCAGCTTAGATCATACAACCATATAATTTCTTCTAGGACATATATTTTATCCAGAAAAAACGCAGGAAGCCCGGAGAAAATTTGTATTCAAAATATCACGCGTCTCTTCGTCATTTGAGGAAAAATGACCTGCTTTTCAAAAATAAAATTGGGAATGCAAATCTCAATACTGAAAAACCAGAAAGCATAGAATGATAAACCAGAAAGCATAGAAAGTAAAATACTGAATTCAGCATTAAATTAAGGCTAAAACACATACATAAACTTGAATTCAACTTTCAGATTCAAATTTAAATTTGATAAAAAACTGGCTCAAGTATAATATTGAACCACTTGATGAAATACAAACCAAGTGGAAGGAAACATTTTCTTTCAGAAAAAACTGTTTGGATAAAACATGCAACATATCTGAAGTTGTCGAGGAATGGCCCCTTTATAAACAATCATTTGGGCATATTCTGGTAAGTTTTCACTGTATTAATTCTGTGTATAATTTCAAACCTTTCTTGAATAGATCGATTCAGATTTTTGTCAAATATATCCTGGAAAGGAGAACATGCTGGTCGAGAAATGGAACGATTTCAGCATAAGCGCAATGGAATTGATGCGGAAGCGGATAACAGATCGAGGGTCCTTTGATATTTTAGTAAGATTTCATAGTCGGAAGTACGGAACAGGTAATTACACCTAATTTGTGGCCACTTATAAGAAAAATAAATTGCTTCTTCAAATGCTTTATTAGTTGATAGAGATGTAATCGTATGCGTATTGCTATCCTATTTAGTAATCTCGACAAATCGAAAATTTGAGGTCAGCACAAAAAAATTAAGGAAATTTCCGATTCTCGACATGCGTTTTTAATTATAAGTCCAACACATAGTGATCTTCAAAGTAGAATTAAAAACTTAGTTGATAATAACTTTCGTTTCAAAGAAACGATTCAACATCTCATTTGTGCCATAGGTAACAATGCGCTCGATTGTAATGAATTTTATGTGTATTGTTTCAAAACCTTTTACAAACTGGACAATATTGTTAAATGTGTAGAAACTTGTTTCAAAACATTTCATGTTTTACATTTAAAGTATCTAGATGAATGTAAATTAATTTGAACTTTTTTCCAACACTATTTTTATGGAATACATTTGAATATTGATGAAAAATCAAACTCGTTATCAGGATATATTACCGACATAAAACATTTCAAAATTTAGCATTGATAATTTTCTATACCTTACATTTAATTTCTTGAATTCAAAACGAATCGATTGAATTGTTTTGTGTGTGACAAAGTATTTAACGGCTGTGAAATTTTTTTCAAGCACTTGAAATATTTCCATATGATGTTCCCGAGCAAATTTATAAGTGCGTGTTTGTTTCATGCAACTAATCGTTCAGTTCCTTCAAATCATTTTGCAAGCACACAAGAAATGAAAGCAAAAATATTTTAAAAGTGATAGTACCCTTAAACCAATCACAAGTGAATCGAACAAAAATTTTGCGCCTCATTCAAGTAACTTTACCAAAAATATTCCCAACAATATCTTACAATCAAATAGTTTCACTTTGAATAGTAATTCCTCTGAAAGTCGTTTGAAAAATTTAAAAACGAAGTCCTTGGAATTTACTCTCAAGCATTATTTAAAAAATAATTTTACAAGAAACGATGCTCTGGATTTGCAAGAAGATATTACAAAAATAATAACACAAGGCATTAACAACGAAATACAAACTGTACTAATTAATTTGACTTCTGAAAGTGTAGACAACGTACGCAGTATTCTAAATGAAATTGTTTGATTTTGCGAGAATCCTTTCATAGAATTTGATACTGAATATTAGTTCTTCAACAAGATTGAAGAAAAGGATATATTTCAAAAACCACAAATAATTTTTCTCAACAATTCTGTATCAACCCTGATATTCAATAATGTCTATACTCTTGATGTCAATTTGACCAAAGGTGTTTTGCTTCCGATAAAATTTCATTTGAGAAAATATTTTGAATGCCCTGGTGTTTTCCAAGCGTTTGTAGAGAATGAGAAAATTACTCATGAAAAAACTTGATTCACCCATTTTTTAAATGGGGACCGCTGGAAAGAAAAGTGAAAACAATTCGAAGGCAAAATGGTCATTCCATACTTCCTCTGCTTTGATGATTTTGAAATAAATAACCCACTTGGTCCCCACAGTTCTTCATTGATAGGTGTTAACTATTCATTTCCATCTGCTCCTATTTATCTCAAACACAAACTACAAAATATATTTGTTGCCGGTATTTTCAACTCGAATGATGTAAAACGTTTCGGCAATGATAGATGTTTCTTCAAATTAAAAGAAATTTTAAACGATATAGAAGAAAACGGGATTGATGTTAAAATACACAACGGGCACCACAAAATATATTTTGCGTTAGGCTTGAAAACAGGTGATAATTTAGCATTGAATAATGTCCTGGGTTTTTCGCGCACCTTTTCTGCGCAATACCTCTGCCGATTTTGCAAAACTAGTAAGACAAAAAGTAAATTTGAATTTAAAGAAAACCCAGAAATCATTCGGATCAGAAATAATTATGATGAAGATTTGAAGGCAAACAATGTGGAACAAACAGAAATTAGAGAAAACTCAATTTTTAATAGTATAAATGGTTTTCATATTACTGACAATTATTCGGTGGACGTCCTTCATGATGTCTTAGAAGGTGTTTTGAAATATGATTTATTTAACATAATTTTACTTTACATTAAAAATAAAACTTTTGATTTGGAAATGTTAAATATTCGCAAACAATGCTTTAATTATGGTGAATCTGAAAATGGAACCCTTTCTCCTCCATTGCAATTTCACCATTTAAAAAAATTCAACATGAAATTAACAGCGAGGGAAATGCTAACTTTTGCCCATTGTTTTCCTTTGCAGATTGGGGATCTGATTTCGGATGATGATTTATTGTGAAAATTCGTCACTAATCTAATTGAGCTTACGATTTGGTACTTTTAACAAAATATACCGATTTAGAAATAACGAGTCTAGAGCAGCACATTTTTATCACAACAAAGAATACATGAAAATATTTGCTGATACTCTGAAACCCAAGCATCATTTTTTGATTTATTAATTATTTGTTAACAAAATTAAAATTATATAACTGAACAAATTAATAGATTAAATATATTTCTTTAGAAACTAGATACCTTTAAAAACGAATAACTTTTAATTTCTAATAAATTATTAAAAATAATTTTTTTACATTAACTAATATAATTTATTAACTCTTTCTCAGGTATTTAAAATAATAGAAATATTAAAGTCACCCGACAAGATTTTAGTTTTCTGTAAGGAGTTTCAGGTCTTGAGTTCAAGAAACATTTTTTGTCTTATGTAATTAGCGAAGAGAAAAGTTTTTATTTGTTGAAAATCGAAAATTTCAAGTTTCCTTCTGTTCATCTATATACAGTGAATGGTCAGAAGTTTGTGAGACCCAAGGTTTTCTTTAGTTCTTAAGTTAAACCTTATCAAATGTATTAAATATTAAATTCAAACGAATAAGCATGTCGCTAAATGAGGAAAAGTTTTATTTGAATGTACGAGTATATAAAACAAATTTAAAAGAAAAATAATTTTGAACTTGATAAATTTTATTTGATTCAAACAACGGAGAAATATGGACTAAGTATAACATGACCCATATTTTAATAAAAGTCTATCAACTTGAGAAAACAAAGTGTTTAATTTCAATAGTAAATTCTTTGAATTCAGAAAATATGTTCATCCAATATTAGACAAATCTTACTTCAGACTTAGTAAGTTTTACTCAAAATGAACATAATCATATTACTTCAATGTAAGCAAAACTACTTCTATCATTCGAAGAAATTTTTTTTTGGCGCCATATAGTTATCAATTTTCTTTGAAGTGATGTACTTTTTTTTTTCAGCAGAGGGAAATATTTTTCTGAGTGTTGCCGGGCTCCTCGCACTGTCCATCCCAAATTGGCGAGCGAAACGTTTGTGAGAGGCGTCATCTTTTCTCCTGCACAAAGTATGTAGGCAGAGGACTGTCACCTACCAACATTATGTAGGTAAATCTTAAAACATCCATAACTACTCAAAAATTAAGTCAATAGAAGTCTGTCTCACCACTGGCGGCTCATTTTGAAGACAAACCATTTTTTACCTAATTTTTTTGAATTCCTATTTTGAACATCTTCTGAAACTTTAGAAAATATTCAAAATTTTAAATCTCAAGATATTATTTTTGTGTGTTTAATGTTTAGTGGATTTATATAAAATAGAATTCATTTGTGGCAAATTATTCCGTTCACATCGTTTTGAACATCAAAGTAAATTTATCAATACTTGCAGTAAGACCGTATTTCATTTACAATGTATTTTACTCTTCATTCTACATTCGTAAAGTGCGGCTACAAGGACGAAGAGGAACACTTGCCAAATTGCAAGACATCGCGCTTCCAAGACGACGTCGTTGTTTCTTTATGAAGCAGTAAACAAGCAAAATGACTAAAGTTTAACCACTGTTTAATTTCTACTGCAAAGCTGAAGATTGAATGGAAGTTTTGCTAAGAAGGATGCAGCTAAGAATACTTGTAGGGATTACATCTGCAAGCAGGATGGAAGTCATTGGCCACAATGAATTGGTTTCGTTTCATTTCCCGAAATCTTCACAGGCATTAAACTATTCCATCCGCATTTCAAAACATTGCAACACGATGGTCGTCCAACCACGCAATCGACCAAACTAACCGAAGACAGGCGAAGGACGCGTGCAAAACTACCTCGTCTAAAACCAAACAACAATGAAAACCTGAAGAAATTCTTAATTAATGGAAAAGTTTTCTTCATCTTAAAACTATACGAAAAAGCGAACATATTGTGTTTGCCGACGTAAAACAAACATTCAGGATATGTACGGCAATGGAAATAGCACTGACAACGACGACGGAAAGGACGATGGCCAAACAATAATTTTGAAGCTGGCAATGTTCCGAGGAAGAAGCCGACGAAGAACTACTAAGTATCGGGAAGGAAGTAGGAGCACACTTACTTGCTTCTTCCTGATTCCGTTCAAGAAATGTATGGAGTAGCGTCTTCGTCGTCAATGTCGTCATCCTTCCCTCTTTTGTTAACGAAAATATCGACAAACATTGAATGTTTTGTTCTGAGAACTAAAGTTTGCCAAAGTGGAGAATATTGTAGAAAGTTCCCATTCGAATTATTGGAACTTATTGCACCGCAATTGAATAACCGCAACCACTACTGGTCAAATAGAGAAGACCAGCTTTATTGGGTAGTAGATGAGAAACAGAAAGTTTCCTATTTGAATTATTTGTGTGGCATTGCAATAGGGGTTCCCGATGGTTGTGTTAAATTTAATGAGCGTAGAAAGCTTAATATAACTTAGAACTCTTATATTATATTGCCACAACCTAAGGCAAATTCCTTGGGTGACTAATTTTTCTGAAACTGGTTAAAAATACATGGGAGGTTGTTAAGCTGAGGTAAATCTTTCGCGGTAACACTATTCCATTGTTGGAACAGGTAACTCCAAGAACTTTAACAATTTCTATTGAAAACTAACGACTTTCGATTATAACCATCCAAAGGTAAGTAGTTGCAAACAACTTTTAATTTGCTAGTAAAAGTTTTAAATTTGTTTGGCGGCAAGTTTATTCGATATTCATGATGATATTCAGGGTTAGTCAGGATATGAATGTTCTAGGAGGTAAATGTTCAGTAAATTAGTTACAGAAAATTTAAGCTAAACTTATTATCTGTTAATTTTTAAATTTAATAAATGACTAATGAGAAAATTTGTATTAAAAATTAATCATTCGTTCCATTTATAAAATACATCATTAATTGAAAAAAATTGTAGCACTATAGCACTTTTTGGACTTTTGCTTAGAGATAATTAGAGCATTTCATTATCTTATTCGACTGTGTCGGCACTCCACAACGTGGTATGGTCAGTATCACGCCTTGGCCATGTGTCCGTCCACTCAGCTGCGATAGGTTCTAATTTTTAAACCAGCACGGATCATAACTGAACGGGCTTAAAGTCCGTCTGAAGAATCACTTGAAACAAATCTCGTTGCTGCCAACGGGAGTCGAACCCAAAACCATCGACTTACAAGATGAGTGCGCAGACTAAAGATACTATATTATTTATAGGAAAATCAATTCTCAGCCAAGCATTCAAAGGTTCATCATGAGACTAGACTGCAGGTGCTCACGACCACTTTTTAGTGATATATATATCGTCACGACCACTTTAGTGATATATATATCGTCAAACAATTTGAAAGTGTTTCAAAATTTGTTAAGAGCAAGTTACGAATGCATACCTCAAGTCTGCCATGCTTGTACTGTACTTCTTTTTGTAGGTTGCCATATGATCTTTTCCTTTACCTGGGACTGCCTACTTGCCCAAAGTGCCCAGCAACTAGAATTGTTCACCTTTTTGATTCCACCAGACACTTTTTCCTATAAAAACTTCCCGTTGGCATCACCAGCCGGAAAAAAAAATTTCTCGTCGGTTTCCTTATTTTAAAATACAAATAATACAAAATTTTATTGGCCGCCACTTTGAAAATCAAACATGGTTTAAAAAAAATTTCTGCCATAAAATTCATTATAGTCAACTTACTACTAAAATAACAAATTCCGCCTACCTTTTGTGTTTTGGGGGGGGGCCACCATTTTATATTTAAGCATTAGATTTTGGATTATTTTAAAAGATATCTCACTTAGAGTCTCATTAACTACTCCGCTCAATCTCGTTTAAATCGGCGTCTTACTCAGGACAGAAAAAAATATTAGTTTTTTGTTGCAAATTTGAAACCAGCTCATAGATGGTCACTGAAATAACAAGATCATTGGGTATGGTCACCAATAACCAACTCACCGATGCTTTTGACACAAATATCAGAATAAGGCAAGGAAATGGGCTGGCCCCATTGCTTTTCAATTTGGCTCTAGAATATATCATAAGAAAACTACTTGGCGATGCAAGCGGTACATTATTATGAAAGTCAAGCCAAGTGGTAGTCTATGCGGATGACATCAACATTTTTTCACAGGATTAACAACCATTAAAGAACTTTTCCTGAATCTCGACAGCGAAACAAAGCTACTAGGCTACAAATCAATGAAAATATAACAAAGCTCATAACGCAGTCAAGACAAAATATCCAAAATATCACACTTGGCGAATACAGTATCGAGAATGTGAGACAAATTACAAGAACTAGCAATAAAAGAGACAAAATACGCCGAAGAATGCAGCACGCAAGTTAAATGCTTTATTCAGTTTTGACGATTTTGAGGACCAGCTGTATACAAAGGAAAACAAAGCTCCAAGTATACAAATCTGTGATAAGACCTGTACTATGCTATGGGGATTAAACATGGACCCTAACTCGATCATACGCAAACATATTGAATGCCTTCAAAAAATGGGTCCTTTGGCGAATAATTGGAGCGAACCTAGATGTGGACTAATGGCAAATTCGATACAAGCATGAACTACATGATATTTTTGACAAACCGGCGGTCTCAATAATGGTAAGACTGTGGAAGCTACAATAAGCTGCTCACATGAATTGTATCGACGAACAACAGACACCCAGAATGGTATTCGTTGATAGGATGAAAGGCAGAGATTAATCGGGAAACCGAGAAAACGCTGGTTTGACTCGGTCTACGAAGATAGTTTATCACTACTCGGTTTTCGAAATTAGAGGATGAGATCAAGACAGTGGAAGGTGCTTGTTGTTTACTTATTTATTTCAAAAAAATCATCTTTCCGACTAGTAGTCCAATCACAAGTCAATTAAATAGGTAAATACAAAATATGCAAATTCAAACAAGTTGGGTAGACAGACCTAGGCTCATGTCAGAAGGGTTTTGTACTCAACTTACAAAATGCAGCCAGCGCCAATGAATAAAATCAAGGAACATGTCAAAGACGATTTTATTGGAGAAAAGATGAAATTCGAAGATTATACTATTGTCAATCAAATTGAACGAATTTTTACTTCTGAGGTATTTGTTCTTGTTATACTCATAAATATTTCCCTTGATAATGTTTTCAGATTTTTTAGATCATAGGTGTCCATTTGTGAGGGAGGAAACACATTTTTCGAGTATTTTCCCCTCCTCTGGCCCCACTGAAGCAGGAATTGTCAGTTTGAGAACTGTTTTGAAAAGCGCCCATAGAGAATCTTCATTTGATACTCATATCGGCTACCTTTGATGAACATTTTTTCAGGGGCCACTTTTATGTCCTGAAATCATCGAATCATGGCCAATTTTTTTGAATCCTGGAATGGTTACAAAGCCCTTTTGCTAGGAGCTCTCTCCTGCCTCGTCAACTTGTTTCGCCTATGAGTATTACTTGTAAATACTCATCTTCATTCATTCATTAAATTGAACCAAGTGTTAAAAGCATGCACCTTAAACGTTGAGGTTGAGGAAAAATAACTCAAAATAATTCAATCTTCGCATTTACAACAGCCACTATTTTGTTTTACGATTACCAACACCACTAGCTGAAACAATTCTCAAAGATGTTCATAAAACCTTTCATTCCTAAAATGTTCATGCAAATCCTAGCAAAGCTGTAGTATCTGAGTCTGTAAAAAGCGCATATTGTTCCATAGCCATGTTTTTCTATAGTAATACGGCCCATATTGTTCCATAGTAATACATGAAAATTCAAATCGCTATAACTTCGTTAAATAAAATTCGATCTTTGTGAAACTTTCAGGATAGATCAATCTTATAAGTAGTCATCTTTGTATTGAATTTTATTGTTTTTAAGGGTACCGTTAAGATTTTATTTAAGAAAACGTAAAAGTGATAAATCATACTATTACTAACAAAGTTGAGTGAATTTTGGCTTCTCGTGTATTTGTTGTTATTTTACTTATAAAGGCCTACATTCATGATTTTTTTCAGATTTTTCGGATGAAAGGTGTCCAATCGCGGGGGGGGGGGGGGGTACGCGAAAAGTTCATACATTTCCCCTTCCCCTGCTCCGCTCGGTACCGATAAAGCAATTTAAAGACTTGTTTTGAAAAGATCTCATTAAAGCCTTTCCAATGACACCCTTTTCAACTACCCTTAGTGAATTTTTTTTTAAAGGGTCACCTCCTTATATGGGGAGATCCCCTTAAACCCCTTTGAAAATTTGTTCCACCCTTGAACTTTCAAGAAGTCACCACTTCTGACCTTTCCACAAAGTTTCATGGCTATAGCTTCTATCGTTTCGGAGAAAAAGTGCTGTGACATACAGACGGACGGACGGACGGACGGACGGACAGACAGACGGACACAGGTCGTAATTGCAATAGGGTTTTATATTTAAGTACAAAACCCTAAAATGAACGAAAGTAAAGAGCCTACATTCATGATTTTTTTCAGATTTTTCGGATGAAAGGTGTCCAATCGCGGGGGGGGGGGGGGGGTACGCGAAAAGTTCATACATTTCCCCTTCCCCTGCTCCGCTCGGTACCGATAAAGCAATTTAAAGACTTGTTTTGAAAAGATCTCATTAAAGCCTTTCCAATGACACCCTTTTCAACTACCCTTAGTGAATTTTTTTTTAAAGGGTCACCTCCTTATATGGGGAGATCCCCTTAAACCCCTTTGAAAATTTGTTCCACCCTTGAACTTTCAAGAAGTCACCACTTCTGACCTTTCCACAAAGTTTCATGGCTATAGCTTCTATCGTTTCGGAGAAAAAGTGCTGTGACATACAGACGGACGGACGGACGGACGGACGGACAGACAGACGGACACAGGTCGTAATTGCAATAGGGTTTTATATTTAAGTACAAAACCCTAAAATGAACGAAAGTAAAGAAAAAAAATCACAATTCAATGATATCAAAAATTAAGAATTATAGGAGTAAGAAATTTTGTTTAAGGAATGCTGGTTGTCCTAAGTGAAAGAACTACATTGTTCTTTCACTCGAGCATGCTAGCTATCAACTTAATAGCATTTTTCGCTCGATGGACTTCAGCTGGTTTCAGCATATGGGCTGGTTCCATTAAAAATCTCGCAGTTTCGTGCGACCCTTAAACAAAATTTCTTATAAGTTCTCCACCACTGCGTAATAGTGGAAATTATTGCTCGATAGAGCTTGCAGCACCACCATGCTGCAAATATATATATATATATATATATATATATATATATATATATATATATATATATATATATATATATATATATATATATATATGGGTTCGTGGTCACCTGGAACCCCGCAGTCGAGCTGTTCCGAGGTAAATGATGTGGCAGCTCCTGAGGAGTATATCGGTCACCTTGTACGAAGCTGCGAAATTATAGGAGTATTTATTAACTTGATTTTTCATAAAACTTTTAAATACGCCAAATGACTGTGGTAGAGGAAATTTTTGTAGGAGGGAAGAAGAAGTAGATATGATTACTATCTCCCACAGTACTAATGAAAGTAGTAGTCCTCAGTAAAAATCAAAATTAAATTTTTAGAAGCATTTAAATTTTCACACTTTGACTAGCCACCATTTTAAAATTTGCGACTTGAACATGACATTTTTTTCATCGTTCTCTAGATGCTTATAGCCTTCATCACACATTTACGCTTCATTAATACCGGTTGAAAGGCTTAGTCACATCTGCAATAACAAGTTTTCACGCGTTTTTCGACATTTAAGCAGCTGCCATTTTGTTTTATTCAGTTCGACTTTGGAATTTTTACTCTAAGCTTCACCACACAGTTTAACATCTATTCAAAATTTCATCCAAAACAGAAACCATGGATTTTTTTCTTTTGTATTTTGATTTGTTTATTTGCTAGTAGTTAGATTTTTATGAAGCTTTGATTTGTTTATTTGCTAGTAGTCATATTTTTATGAAGCTTTCAGAAATCATGCATTTACATCAGAAAATTTAGCTATGCGTTTTTTTTTTAATTTAAGGGTCGCCTTTCGATTTCATTGATGAAAACATATGGTTTGTAAAATGTACTATTGTTAACAAATTTTATGAACTCTTGATTTTTGAGATACTGTTTCTCTAACCCACATTCATCCATCCATGACTCCTCATCCCGAACCTCACGAACAAATAGTAGTAAATCGTCTCGGGGTAGCACATTGGGAATCGAAAGTAATGAACATGCCGCTGGAATGGAGGTTGGGTGATCGGCTAACTCCTTGTCCTTATCATACCCTGCATTGTTTCAAAACCTGTACAAGAACCTTGGAATAGATTGAACCTACGGCAAGGACCTCGCGATCGGAAAATCGACCGTGGTATTGATTCCTGGAATGTCAGATCACTCAACTACCTTGGCACTATTAAGGAGCTTTTACAACAACCCAGTCAATATAAATTAAACACACTGGCAATCCAGGAAACGAACTGAACTGAAAGTGATATTCAAGATATGAGATCGCTAGAATATTCAAAAGTAGGTAACCGGCTGGGAAATGAGAATCTGGAGTGGCCTTTATTGTGGATAGGGAGCTCAAACAACACGTTATAGGTTTTAAGGCAGTCAATAAACGGTTGTATGGGATTCGTACAAAAAGCGAAATTCCTCAAAATTTGGCTAACAAATGTATACACCTTGACCAAAAGAAAGGATGACGAAACGAAGGAACGTTCTACAATCACCTGGAAAGACTAATCAACTCATTGCCAATAAACGACACAAAAATAATTCTGGGTGATTTCAATGCTAAAGTTGGCAATGAGCTATCTCGTCAAAGAATGACAGAAGGACATATGATTAAACGAATGACAATAGCCACCACCTGATTAACTTTTCGTGCAACAGAAATCTAGTCACACGTTAAACTTGCTTCCCACATTGGTGCATACATAAAATGACCTGAATATCACCGGATGGCACAACAGAAAACCAAATTGACCATGTTCTGATCCAACAACGTTGAGCCTTGAGCATACCTGACATCCGTATATACAGAGGAGCCAATTGTAACTCGGATCATTACTTGATCAAATTAACGTATCGGTATCGTATGTCAAAGGTTTATTCGGCGAAGAACAGTCCTCTACAAAAATTTGACATCGGAAGGCTCTAAACGGCGTCTGTGGCGAAAAATTTCACGGAGGCCCTCGAAAATCAGCTGAAAATAAGCAATGAGCTATGGCTGCAAGTGAAAGACGTGATTAAGACCATGGCAAAACAGATGATCAGACATCAAGCTCAGCGCAAAAGAAATAATTGGTTGAATGGTGAATGCCAGGATGCCCTAAGTAACAAGAACTAGACGTACAAGCAATATTCAGGTAGGAAAACCAGGCCGTAGAGAGAATATTATGAAAATCCTAGAGGAGTGGCAAATAAGAAACACGTAATTAGGATTTAAAAAAAAATACTATGACGACCAATTGAGGTGCATCGACATAATTCTAGCGAGCAACAAGACAAGACAAGCATTCAAAGTCTTGAAAAGCTTGAAACAAGGTTATCAGCCCAAGACTACGCTCTGGCTCTACGCTCCCAGGCGAGAGCTTCTGAAACAACAAAAAAGAGGTGCTTCGCCCGATAGCTATGTACTTATTGTTCGAAATAGCGTTGCGTGTACCATAACCTTTAGTAGGCAGAGGAGAACACTGGTACTTTTCCATCTAGCTATTCTTTCTTTACTTTTGTCTTCTCAGAAAATGCATCGCTTTTTAAAATGTGTTACAGTACTATCACGAGTGTAAAATTATTAAGGACTTGTCACACAAGCGTATTGGAAAGGCAAAGAAAAAAATATTCTCAATAAGTCTTAAATTATGAACATAAAATGAAAACCAAATCACAAGTTTTTATCAGGTAGTCCAAGTTTTGTTTGTCCGTTTAGAGTTATTAAAAAGAAAATCAATTTTTATCTCATCGTTCTACAATTCAGGGTTTATAATACAAGTTGAATTTAAAAGTCTCAAAATCATTTCAGTTGCTCAAACCCTATGTCATTTAATAACAATTTTGTAGGTTTTTGAAATGAAATATTTGACTTTTTTTAAGTTTTAAACAAAATATAATATCATCAGCGATGAGTTCTTTTTCCTAACCAAAACAAATTACAATCATAAGAGTACTTTGATCAATTAGCACGATTACATTGAACAATTTCTAGCCAATTAAAAGTGTTAACAAATACAATTTTAACTCATTAGAAGTTTCACAGAGAAATATTCCAAGGCTTTTCAACTTTAATTATATAAAGCGTGGTCCAACTAAAGTGGACCATGTTAATTGTAAATAATTAAAACAAAAAGTTTTCACAGAATTATGTTTATATTTTTTCATATGATAGAAGAATCTATGATAATTATGTGTAAAACAAAATATTGCCCAAATGCTCGCCATAGCTACAGTGGCATACTTTTAAGCGATGGTTCATATTTCCAATGACTCTGAGACATAATTGAGGTTCAGTGTCGTTAATGTGCTGAATTATCTCATCCTTTAGTTTTTGAATTGTTCTTGGCTTATTGAAGTACACTTTTTCTTTTAAATATTCCCAGAGAAAGAAGTCCAACGGTGTCAAATCACATGATCATGGCGGCCAATTAACATCTCCGCAACGTGAGATAACACGGCCATTGAATTTCTCGTGCAAAAGAGCCGTTGTTTCGGTGGCTGTGTGGCAAGTGGCACCATCGTGTTGGAAACACATATTGCCTAGGTCCATAACCTCAATTTCTGGCCACAAGAAGTCTGTTGTTATCTCCAGAGAAAGAAGTCCAACGGTGTCAAATCACATGATTGTGGCGGCCAATTAACATCAACGCAACGTGAGATAACACGGCCATTGAATTTCTCATGGAAAAGAGCAATTGTTTTGTTGGCTGTGTAGCAAGTGGCACCATCATGTTGGAACCACATATTGCTTAGGTCCATAACCTCAATTTCTGGCCACATAAAGTCTGTTTTTATCTCGCAATAGCGATTACCATTCACGGTAACTGCTTGGCCGTCCTCATTTTCGAAGAAGTACGGTCCGACGATGCCGCCAGCCCATAAACTGCACCAAACAGTCACTTTTTGTGGATGCATCGGCTTTTCAACAATCACTCGTGAATTCTCATTTGCCCAAATGCAGCAATTCTGCTTGTTAACAAATCCACTGAAGTGAAAGTGTGCCTCGTTTCTTTGTAAAGTAACCATTCCCTTCTGTGTGTTCAAGCAACTATTCGGCGGATTTCCAACGCTTGAAATGATCAGTAGGCTTCAGCTGTTGAGTCATTTGAACCTTTTAAGTGTGTAAATTCAAATCTTTATTCAAAATTCACATCAGTGATGTTCGTGAAATGTTCAATTGTTGGACACGACGAGGAGGCGAGGTTGAGGGCTATTCTGCTACTCTATCGCGCACAACAGCAATGTTTTCCATAGAACGAACTGGGCGAGCATGCACAAATTATTTCACATTTTGAAATTTGCGTACAATTTTCCCGATTGTAGACACATTTGGTCGATTATGCTGACCAAAAAAATCACGAAGTGCATGAAATTCATTTTGCTTCGGACGCCCATTTTCTTAAACCAACAACTTTAACGCGCTGCTCAATTATGTAGCTCTCCATGGTTGAATTTGTCAAATACTGAAACAATGAATTGTTGTTGGGCGAAAAACTTGATGTTAAGGTGTGACTCACAATTAACGTTGTGGATTATGGTTGGACCCCCCTTTATAACGTCAAATCAATTCGTGTTTCTATACTGTTGATACAACTCAATTATGATTTCTGTACGTTCATGCTGATTGAAGTTTATTTTTATTTGTTCTTCGCTATTCTATAGGGGAGGCCCCATTGAAAGGTGAAGATTTTGGTAATATTTTATAGGATGATGAAGAAAAAATCATGCATTGACCATTGGAACTATTTGCGTATTTTTCAATCAGGAATCGCTATCCATCAATACTAGACGACATGTTAGGTTATGCACTCGGATCATGGATGAGTAGTAAACATAGTTTTGTTTGTATTTCCTTTAGGCGTCATATCCATCAGCTACTGAGCTCGAAACAATTGTTTTTGATTGGTATGCCAAAGCTTTAGGCCTGCCAAACTTCTTCATAAGTAATGCACCTGACAGTTGCGAAGGTGGAGTACTCCAAGGTTCCAATTCAGATTATGTTCTCGTTTGAATGATTACAGCTTGCGCTTGTGCCATTAAAAACCAATTTTCGAATGCACCCAAACTACTGACCATTTTAACTACTTGTAAATAAAATTCACATGTACCTAGGCCAGTGTTTGTTAGCGTCTTCAATTACATAAAATATCACCCAGCATGTGTCAGCCAATATTTGTAGATTGCTGCTCTGCAGCAGGCTCGTAAACAATGGTAAGAGTGGTTGGTTTTTTTGAGCTGCAGGCGATGAATTTTTTAGCCTCCCGCAAGCAATAAATTACCTGTATAAGGTGTGGTGTACTCGTTCAGAAGCCGGCAGCCTTCTATTTTGAATTTATGACCTACTTACTGCAACAATCTCTAATTGCGATGTCCTCCCGATCCAACGTCAGTTTGTTGTTCGTCCGAAAATTCCGTCGGCCTTCGAGTTGACAGCTACAGAATTGGCTGTAATTGCCACAATCTATGTTTGGTGAAAGCGTATGGCTACACTTTTCGCAACATGTCGTTAGCAAAACCTTGTTACTGTAACTTTACACGGCGTATAAAATATTTTTTAAAATCTTACAAAAAAAAATCAGACCATACGCCAATAGTATTATTGAGAAGTGTCAAAGTAGCTTTAGAGCAGGCAGGTTGACAATAGACCAATTGTTCACTGCCAAGCAGGTACTTGAAAAATACTCGGAGCTCAACATTGACTAAATATTTGCTGAACTTAAACAAGCATACGACAGTATTGATGATAATGTTCTGTATCAAATAATGCTTTGCGTTGTTATCCCAGCCAAATTAGTCCATCCTACTGAAATGAAAATGACGTCAACAACCTCCTAAGTCCACATCAATAACCAACTCATCGATACCTTTGACAAAAATAGCGGACCAAAGCTCCATTGCTACTCAATTTGGCTCTAGAATATGTGATTAGAAAGACACCTGTAGATACAAGAGGTTGTTACGAGTGAGCCTTGTTTCTCACCACATCACCTGGAAGGAACCCTCACGTATACTATTCACGCAAGACCATAAGAAAACGAAGAACTTATTTTGAGCACCGGTATATATTAGTCACCGCCAGCCAAGGTTTAAAGTTAGGAATTATTATGAAAAAGAAAAATAGATAGAATAGATAGAAGATAGTTGTTTGAATTCAAAAGCACTGTGTAAAGTAGAATAATTAACGGGATATATGTTATTAGTGCGTAAGTCTATATATAAATCCATTTCCACACCAGACAAGGAAAAGAAAAAGGTTTCCTCTGATGGGACGCCAGAGCATTGGGAACAAATGGTCATCAAATACGATTGCTCCAACCTTGCAGCTTCAATTTTCAGCGCCCTTGAACATCAGGCTTTGCAGTGCCACAAATCTAATGGGATATTGTGGCGGTAGCAGTTTGCATTATATCTATCGACTATCGGGTACGACAACAGAATGACAAACCACATATATATGCCGTGAAGTGCACAAACGATTGGAGTAGTTACATTCGATGGGCAATGTACATAGGGACATAAACTGAGCAAACACCCTGCTCACGGAGATGCGGATTGACCGATTTTGGCATATCAGCACTGATTATTGCAACGATATCTACAACAACTGCAACTAACAATGATGCTAGGATCAATACAAATTCAAGGAATAAATACACTCGTTCTACTCACCGATTGGACTTATTTAACGCTTCAAATCAATCAAAAATATCATGTTCACGTATGACCAAATTTACGAATATAACCGCGTATGATGGAATATGCGACCAGTTTTTCGTTTTTTATTTAAAATAAATTTACGAATGTGCTAGATGAAGGGAAATTTACATCTAAATTTCCCGATATGAATTTAACGGGTTCCCATTGGAAACGAACTGACGAGGAACTCGGAAACAATGAAATCATTCTCTTTAGCAGAACGACCATCGGCGGTCATGGAGGGAAGAAAAAGGCGGAAGAGATTGATCTCGGAATTAATTCCCATCGACGACAACGGAAAGATTGAAGTTGGCGGTGGCAAGCCAGTTTGTTGAATTGGTGGCGAAAAAAAAAAGTTTCGGATTGGTGGCGGCCAGCCAGTACCAAGAATTTGTGGCAAAATCACCCCAAGAAGTTTTCAATTTGCAATAGACAGCGAGTATTTTGGATCGGCGGCGGAGTTATCGGAGCCCCCTTACGTGCGTAGGTTCATTATTAGTAAGTGCATTGTATAAATTAAATTATAGTCAATATTGTAAGTACACTTTCATCTTTAAAATTGAAACTTGAATTGTTGGGAATTTCGTGAAAGTTTTTAGATGTGTTTTACCTGTACGTTATGAACTTGGTTCGTGGGTAATGCCAAAAAGTAAGTAATATAGAGCTTCCTTCGGTAATCCCAGTTGAAGGTTCCAGGTGGTCTCCTTGATCATTTCGGGATCCCGCCCCATGATTTTTCCTGCCTCCCAGTTTAGTGGGATTTGCTTTTGGATTCATGGATAAGTTGTTTCGGTAGGATTCTTTTGATTTTGGTGGTAGCAGTTTGTGTGTTAGAAATTATTTTGGTGGCCCACTTTAGTTACAGAAACGAAATAATTTCGGTAAACTATCCACTCGCTTGGCGTCTGACGTGAGGGTTTAGGGTTTAAGTGAGTAGCGCCTACACCCGTTTCTGGTGAGCAAAACCTGGGTCCCGCAGAACCCTCAATCGGATTGCCGTCGAGGGAAGGATAACAGGGAACATTACTATACAATTTTATCCAACTGATAGCCTTTACGGATGAGATCAACATTGCTGTTAACAATCACCAAAGAACTTTTCTGAAGCTCGACATCGAAGCAAAACTAGTAGTGCTACAAATCAACGAGAACAAAACAAAGCTCATGATGCAGTTGAAGAAAGATACCTCAAATGCGCAAAATTTTACATTTGGCTAATACAATATCGAAAATTTTGGCAAGTTTGTGTATTTAGCTGCCAAAATAACCAGAGCTGCTAATGATTTTGAAGACCAGCTATGTGCACAGTAGAACAAAGCGCCAAGTATATAAATCTGTGATAAGACCTGTGTCATGCCATAAGTATAAAACATGGACCCTAACTTAAGCATCAGCAAAAATATTGAACGGGTTTGAGGGACGGGTCCTGAGGCAGATAATTGGAACCAAATAAGGCTGGAGCCAATAGGGAATTCAATACAACCATGAGCTGTATGAAATTTTTGACGAGCCGGAAATCTTGTAAGACTGTGGAAACTACAATGAACTGAAGATGTGGATTGTATGGACAAAGAATGGATACTCAAAATGGTATTCAATGGGAGAACTGAAGGACGGAGACCAGTAGAAAAATCGAGGGTATGCTAGTCTGACTCGGTTGACAAATAAAGTACATTGCTGCTTGAATTTCAAAAATGGAAGACGCGGTCAACGGAGCAAGACAGTTCGATATAATTGTTGCAAGAAATGAAGGCCCGAAAGGGATTGTAGTGCTATAAAGAAGAAAAAGAGGCATTGTGTCCCCTCTTCATACACTTCTCTTCACTCTCAACCCCTGCATATTCAAGACCTATTTTGAAAAGTTCTCATCAAGACCAGTCATTAGGTACATATGTTGGCTATGTTTGGTTAAAAAAAAGTTAAATAGTCATCCCCTTATATGGAGAGACCCTCCTCAGACATTTTAAATCCAGATACAAAATGTCATCTCTCTAGCTTATGTGGTTTACGAGAAAACTTGCCGTGACCCATGGACACCCAGGTGGAAAAAATTTAAAAAATAAAAAATAATTTTTTTAATTGGCCTGAAGCAATAAAGTGAAGACACTCAATTTACTTGCCAAAGTATCAAACTCTGGACCAACACAATCATCATATGCCCAATGCAGACATATATATTATGAACTTGATCCAAGTTTCTCCTTTAGTATCTTCAGTAAAACATACATTCTGCATCGGCAAAATCAGAAGATTCTTGGCCTATTAGCTCATCAGGCTCACTGTCTGTGTTAAACTGGATAACATTGTGTTCCTCAGAATCTTCTTATTCAGAATACGCTTTTCTTCATATTTTTAATTATCAAATCATTTTTGTAGAGTGATGATTTTAAAGATGCTGCTATTATAACTTTTCCTCCATTTTTTTGAAAGTTTTTTTTTTTCTGAGGCGCTAGATATATGGCATATGGAGTCACTAGATCAGAAGTCGAGGTTTCAAGTTCTGCACTAGGACTGGAGTCTGTCACAGGCGTTTCTATTAAGGCTTGATCAGCTTCAGATTTAGATTCCATTATAGTTGGATTGGTTGTACAACCATCTCTGACAGTATTTTATTGCACAAAAATGTAGTCAATATCGCTGAATACGTTTTTATTACAAAGCCATAATTGAATGGTGCGAAACCCATTGGCTGCAATCTCAACTATTTGTGCTTTCAAGTAGCCCTACAACCCATATGATGGATTTAAAAACATATTGATGTTTCTTATCCGCAACCAAATTTCTTTGCTGTAGTAAGTTTTCAATGGTACCATAAATATTTTATCCAATGACTAGAGCTTATGAATTGTATGTGGAGGCAAGGATACAGTTTCCAGAATGTTTTTTCTTGCAGTGTTTATTATTTCGATATTACGAGTGTGACTATATTGGCATTATAACATCAGTAAAACCTTCAACTCAGGAGTCGGGTGAGTGTTTTGAATGAACTGCTTGAAAGAAATCTGTAAAAATGTCCATTTGAATCCACCCGGCTGCATGAGCAGATGGACAGTAGCATTCATGCTCTTTCTGCTGATGTAAGTGATGCTATCTGTCATTTTGCCTCGGTGCCCAATGATCTTGGGTATCTCTTTTTTTGCTTCAGCACTACTCCCCCTTAGCTAGAGTAACTCATTATCTTGATAAATTGTACTAGCGCTCGAGAAGCCGATATGGTCAGGACAATCTGATGTATCTTACTTTGTGCAATTGTGAGACCATATTCATCATTTTGTATATACCGTTTTGGGATGGTCATTTTTTTAGTAAATTTCCCCCGGAAAGGGTGGAAAAGGCATCCCTTCTTGCAAAAGCTTTACGTGTTGGTTTTTTATCGAAAGCTTTCGCTTATGGGAATTTACTATAAAAATAATTTTTACTGCTTTTTTCCAGCCATACCAGGTTCAGTGAACAGATGCTGTCAGTTGTTGCGCTTTGCTATTATGTATGCCATTCTGCAAAGACCGTTTTGTGTCAAACCATAAAACTTACTCCTCATAATAAATACGTGGTCTACTAGCTTATTTTCAAGTTTTGGGCCCAATACTGTATTTCTTCCTAAAGTAGTTGCTGCTGCCTCTTCTGGAGACTGTTCATCTTCTTGGTATAGACGGAACAAAGTTTTCGCAGGCACTTGGAAATGCTGGACTACTTTCAAATATCCCATTTTCTTTATCCGAACGAATTACCACTCCGATAAATCTGCACTGATGATTTGTACCACTTCCAATACATCACTTTCTGTTATCTACATAGGCCATCTTGATTGTGGTTGATCTTCAAACTGTTCTTCTCAATTATGAAAACAATGATACTACTATTAGAACAATCTTTTTGTTAGCACCGTTTCATTGTGAAATTTACTGCAGTGCCCTATATTGTAGTAATCTAGCAGTCACACAAGCAAACTGCTCGAACAACTTCCTAACACTTATCCGCAATTTTAGTTTCAGAATTGGAAAAAATTTCCTTACTTCCATTCATAGTTATAAATTATAAAATATTTTTATTATAATTGTCATTAAATGTAAATTTTATATCATTTTCCTCGATATTCAATTGAAACGTTTCCTTTTAATTATATTCTTCATAATATTTAACGTTTACTTTTATTTAAAATCTTTTTCATTTTTCTTTACTTCTGTGAATTTTTTATTTATTTTTTTAAATTCAAATCTGCAAATTAAAATTTTGGACATGGGAACACTGATTTAGTGCATGCCATACGTGTATTGCATTGCTGAAACAGTTTACAGCTGGATTCGATTTATCGTTGCGACACAGGGAAATGAAATGAAATTTAGACGGATCGGTGATTCTGTTATTCACCTTCACGGCGGTCACGTCGCGACGCCCAAGAAAGAATATCTCTTTGAATAAAATCCGTTGAGTGGCCGGAAAGCCTTCGAAATATATGGGAAAAATGTCTGGTTGACGTCCCGTGTGTGCGCGCGTGTCGTCGCCCTTAAAAAAGCATCAACCCGTAACCCGTCACTATATATTATTGGCATTTGTCATTGGAGAGGTGTGAAATGTTCCCTACGCTCGCTTACTAGTGGGCACGTTTTGCATGCATTCTAAGTTATAACTGAATAAACATGCAAATTATTTGTTTGATTAAGTAAATTGTCTGAGCGCGAGCTTGCTGGTACATAACATATGTTTCCAATAACAATATCGTTCTTGAAAGTGATGTAGCATGTCGTACCAGTTTTAATCTAATCAGTTTGTCCATTTATAAATTTCTAGTATAACTATAAATAATAATTGCGAATTCATGTTCACTAGCACCGCCAACATCGTCGACGAGCGCTCTTGAGGATGATGGTGAGTACCCGTTTTAAATTGTATATTTGATTACTTTTTATATTTGATTAAATTTTATATTTGATTATTTTTTTATATTGGATTAAATTTAATATTTGATAATTATTTATATGTGATTATATTTGAAATTTGACTATTTTTTTATATTGGATTAAATTTATATTTGATTATTTTTTTTTATATTTTATGTTATTTTTCATATCGGATTTTCGCAAGGCCCTATTTGTCCTCTGAACCAGCGGGCTTACAGTCCCTACCCGGTTACCTCCTTTCTCCGGTCGATAGTAAAAGAACCGTTTCCAAATTTGTGGATGCGAAAAAAGTTTTTGTAGTGGGGTTTGTGCTAGGGGGAAAGAACCCGCCTCATAACACCACAACGCTAGGCTGCCAGCGCATTCATGCGTCCCCAGACAAGGCCAATCTCGGCGGATCTCACCATCCGCTTCCGCTGAGGCAGCAAACCATCGCTGTAGTCCTTCACGGACAATTTAACTGCCCATATTATATATAATGCCTCATATACAGTTTATGAGCTTCCATACTTATCTTTCCACTTACTGAAAAATTAAAATGCAACCGTGGCTTCTTTTTATATTCACAATAATGGTATTTCCAAAAAGCTAGTAGCTAGCTTAGAATAAGAATTCATGATTTTTTTTTTTTCTTGAAAAGCCGTCAGGTCTGGCTTTGTTGTGTGCATTTATGATTTACAGTTTCCGGGAAATTGGCATGGAAAAAATGAAGAAACGTTTGCACCCTGATTCCTTGTTGTATAAATGCATTGTTTTTAAGACCGCATCTGAATCTTCATTTACACAAAATCATGTTTTTAGAAAAAAATTTAGAAAATAAAACCAAAGGTCAACCATAGGGCATGGATAAAAATACGAGGACCAATTGCAATGCGTCCCTATGTCCCATGCTCTCACACATTACTCAGGAGAAGTTTGAACTACAATAATGTGTAGTTTGGCAAGCGGAAATTAAAATGTTCTTAACATAAGAAGAAACGACAAGAAAACGACCAGCATCCTTGAGTTCATCCTTGTCGCCTGCATTGAAGTCGTTTTTTCTTACAATAATACTCTAAGTTCACACCAATCTCAAGTACAACTATCAGTTCTTTGAATAGAAATGCAGAACTTAGAGACGACCGGGTTGAAAAGATATCTTTCGATTGAGCACTCACCCTCCAAACATCCGCCAAAGGAAGTTTGTTGTATTACTCGGTCTTGTCGTGTTGTTGTCGCCAAATAGGGCTTGGATGGTATGGCTGGGTTGACTAATGTCCGCTTTCATTCGCACTGAAATATCTTGTCAATGGCTTTGGCTGTGCGGTGATTTTCAACTCTGCTTAAAGGATATACGTACTATACCGAGCTTACAATCGTTAAGCAACATTCATAGTAACCTACTTCGTTGGCATGTGCATCAGAGGATTTGAGAGGAATGCCAATGGGAAGGGGAGAAAAGAGTATTTACTAAGGATTTGTGTGAAATTCCAATCTGAAAGTCGTTTTATCTGAAAGGAAAGTATATTTACTGTTGAGATATTTCACTTCTGTGTCAAGAAGTGAATTTTGTACATCGTTAAGATGCGTACACGAGGACAGAATTTTCTGGACAGTGTTCAGAACGTGTAGGAAATCGTTCACGCTACGTCCTGTGACATCATTTTATTCGGTTGTCAAAAATGTCCACATTGAATTTTGGATTAGAATCTTATTTAAAACCCTACCTCAACAACATTTCTAAAGAAAAATTGAAAATTCCTTTTAGCGAATTCTTTACAAACAACGCAAAGGGATTGAAAGAATGAGTAAAAATACAGAAAGTAGTATTTCCTTCATTTAAAGGACCAACGTTGCTTCGGGAATAGTAACTATCTGATTTGGAAATTAATTACTTTTTTATTTGAGCGCGACATCGAGTATAATCCCGTACCTGAAGAGAAAGATATATTTCTTAACTCGTCTCCACACTATAAACACAACCTCATTAGAAATTCTCATCACGAACGGAGATAAAAATGATTGCAAGAAACGCAAAACCCAGCTAGAGTGGTGGAAAGGAAGGAAGGAAGCAACTCATTGCTAGTCATTGCCGTTGAACTGCTAACAACAGCTTAATTCACTCGAGTATATAAAATTGTCCTTTATGGTGTGCAGTATAATAAATTTCGTGAATTTCATTGGCAAATTTTCAAATAACCACTTTTCTTTTGCAACGAGCATCTATTTTACATTAATCACGCCCGGTAATCACTTAAGGTATCTACAGTCGCTTGGCGGCACAGGACTCTCACTCTCTCCCTGGCAAAAGAAATAATTTCCTGTGACCCGTTTCAGGTTCTTGAGCGCTCATAAATTTAGTCGTTTGGAAGTGATTCTGAATGGCTTTTAGATTTTATTGCAGATGCACCACATTCACATGGAATTTAAGATGGAGTCTTAAGAGATGATGCTAAAGGGCATTTCTTATCTCTTGAAACGACTGATTCATAGTTAGGATTCTGTCGGGTTTAATGTTGTTAGACAGATTAATCTGCGAACCGTGTTGTTTGTGAGAGAACCTCTGTATGAGTATCTTTAAGTAGATGAAACATTTAACCTGGCCATTTTTATGACAGAAGCCATTAATATTCAAAGTTATACTTACATAAGAGCGTAGAGTTTTTTTTTGAAAAAAAAAAATTGAATAAATTAATACCAAGCCAACTTCAAATCCCTGAAATTTAAGCTCCAAAATATTTTTTTTTAATATAATAACCCAGCTTTGTCCCAACCGGTTCGGGGAAAGCTGATTTTTTATATAAGATAGACCCTATCCCGATAGAGATATTCATTTTCCCAAAAGCCCCTGTTTCTTCACCATGTAAGAGAATGAAGAACAAGAGCGAGAAGCGAAGACAGTTGTTGAATTACTGACTGAATGGCGGTATTTCCATTTGTATGTCTCATCGCAAATATGAATATTCAAAAGAAAATCCTGAATTCGAATGAGACACAGCATGTTAAGTAGTCATATTCTTTTGATAATAATTTCAAAATGATTTCCGAAAATTATGCGGGTTTAAAGGTTTAGAGAGCGCCGCGCTATTTACCTGCGCCGAAACGAGGGTGCGAGGGAGATGGTTGTCCGCGAGGAGAGACAGCGCTCGCTCTACGATTGGCATTGCACGAAGAGAAGGTGGACTGCGCGCCTCGTCCCGGATGTCAAACCGTGGCTAAATCGAAGACATGGTGAGACTGACTTCTATCTGACCAAGTTTTTGAGTGGGCATGGGTGTTTTCAGTCTTACCTGCACAAGATTGGTAAGTCACGGTTCCCCGAATTTCGGTTTCGCCCAGGAGAGGTGGACAAAGTTTGTGTGCAAAAAATGAGTCAGGCTGCAAAGGAACCTCTACAAGGAGACGGAAGAGCTCACCCCGGATAATATAGTCGCGGTGATACTCGAATCGGTTGAAAAATGGAACCAGGTGGCACATTATGCTCGGGCAGTCCTAAAATATAAAAGGGACTCACTGCAGCCTGGGGGGTAGTTTTTCTGGCACTTTCTCTTCCCCTCTCCCCTCCCGCTAGGAAAGGGATCCCCCAGCTTGAAGGCGCCTCAAGGTGTAACAAAACGAGACCTGGCCTGAAGTAATGTGTCAAAAGGTTCCAGGCTGGGTTTTCAGGTTGACAGGGGAGGTGTTTAATGGGTAATCCAGTCGCCTTCTTGTGAGCATGGAAGTCCTACACTCTGTGCATAAATGGCATTCACCTCCCTACCATAAAAAGAGGTCTTCATTAATAATTAGTCAATCCAAAAAATCATTATTAATATTCCCCAGAATCATTTACCCAAACATAAGTGCATGTACCATGCATTGATCAGAAGAATTTTTTACCCAAATATAAGTGCATGTACCATACATTGATCAGAATTTCATAAGCTTACGTTTAAGATAAGACAGCAACAACCAACGTTTGAACGAGTCGGTTGTATATCGTAGTGACTGCGCTTAAAAATTTGATTCTGAACGACATTAAAACGATTATATTATTAAAGCCTGGTTGAACAGTTTGCTCACAATTAAGTTTACTACATCTTGAGCTGCCAATTCATCTATCCAGTGAGTATCACCGAGCAGAGCACCTCGAAGTCCATCCGTCCGATGTTCCACCCAATTAAAGAAAGTTAAAAGCACGAATGTCGGGAGACAACATCACAGAGGCCAAGTAAAATGCACTCGCTGAGTAGTTCTCTCATACTCACCAATTGTGTATCCTTCGTACTAATGACCCTGAGGTAAATGCCACGGCCGATATGGTTCTTTTGCAGCCAACATGATGGAAAGTCAGCATATTTCCGGTATTTAGAACGACGAGTGCCATCCTGGCCATCATTGCTAGGATTCGTTTTCCCCGCAAACCTGTTTGAGGTAATCGATTGCTTTAACGTTGAAGTCTCCCGCAACGAGCACGGTGCCGTCTGTATTTGAAATAGCGCCCTTCAAATCATAAAGCTTGGCTTGAAAAGATGATATTGATTCGTTCGGTGCTAGGTACATACTGAATAAGGTGCCCTGAGCACCGAACTTACACAAAACTCATCCCCCGTCCATGGACCTCCGCATGGAAACTACTTTTCCGAACTCAGATGGTGACAGTACCAGTTTCATCAGGATACCATGATACAGAACTTTTGTCCCACTCAGCAGCCAAACTTTAGCTTTCATATCCCTCGCAAACTGTTGAACCAGATTTTGGATGGTTGAACTGCAGTGTTGGTTTACCTGCAGGATTCGGATTATCGAAGTTCTGATTTTGCCTTGGCTAGGGTTTCCTGGAAAACCCGATATTTGCCTGACCTCAAGATGTGCGCTAGTTCCGGTCTTGGATCAGCATCGTTGCCAAGGATACCGTGTGCCTCCTGTGCACACTGTTTTCTTTTATGACCCATTTCACCACATTTGTAGCATAGGGAACTCCTTTTGGTTCCTTTGCATACTTGTGCAGTGTGATCATAGACAAGGCATGTCAAACATTGAAGTGACACTGCTTTTTGCGATATTTTGCAGACAATCCACCTTAGTCTTACTTTGTCCTTATTCAGAAATCCTTTTCGGTCAAAGGAATGATGGCCATGTGTTGTCCCCTATAGTTTTCTAGTGTCAGCTTCACTTATATCCTGCCCACGCTAGGGAACTCCCCTTTGATGATCTCTTCATGCTTGGCTAAAGTCCGTGACGTAGTCAAGTCTCTTATTTTGATCATTGTCATTGGCTCGAACGAGGCTACAGTTGCACTTTTGTCGAGGACTTTATCTCTTGCATCGCAGTATGCTTTTTCATTGTCGTTCTCTTCTCCAAATTTGACCAGTATGTAGCTGGACCGCGTTAGTTATACTGCTTTAATGGCAGTGTTGGTGTCTTTGGACCTTACGTTCCCTTGATATCCCGCAGTGCTCTTACATAG